>CM060688.1:113049915-114294290 GCA_030686995.1 Artemisia argyi | reverse complement strand
GAACTTTACAAAAACAAAAAAAAAATATGGAAGATGTTTACAACTTGCGTTACCTTGATGATTGGAAGACAGCTTCTTGCTAGGCAGAAGTAGTGGCAAACATAGAAGGAGAATCTAGTCAAGAGGGCGAACTTGGAGCTGAGCTAGAAGACCTGACGAAGACATGCACTTTCACTTCCCTATTCATCTTGGTTGTACTAAGATGAATTGAGAGCAGAAGCAGACTTGCTAACGTAAGAGGATTTAATGATCATGCCAGAAGTTCACATTACTCCACCACAATTTCAAGAAGAGCTGCAGAAGACTTGAGGAACCAGACTCAAGTTCATGATTTCATATCACTCGCAGATTGATGGACAAACGAAGACAGACTATTCGGATTTGGAAGAGATTTTGAAATCATGTATTTTTGGAATGGACGACTTTTGAAGTAAACACTTATGTCTTTGAGTTAGATTCTTTGGAAGATTTAGGATTATGCATTTGCTGACGGATTTCATTTCTGTTTGACCTATTTAGATTTCCGTTACCTTATGATAGGATCTGTTTTCCCTAGGTTCTTTCCGATGATGATGTTTGAGGTACCGTATGATAATTAAGAAGATTTGACTTTAGTTCTGATAAGTTGTTTGTTCACGACTCGAGGTAAAGGATGACCATCATGAGGGCATATTTATGTGATGCAGGTATTATTACGCCTAATCAATGTAATAATACTTACATCATATAACATGCACTTATTGTGGGCATAGGACATCTTGAGAAGTGCCTAAGAAGTTTAGTATCTGACCTTTGATGAAGATTATCCGCGATTAGTGATACTTTAGGTTCATTCTACCTATGCGTATGCTTTGCCTACATTCGTTAGATATCTGGATGAGTTAAATCTGCGACGTGCATTTTGTCGACCCTTGTACATCTGTTTGGAATCTTAATTTTCTTTGTAGAGCTTCCTACTATTTGATATCGTCATTTAATCTGATTTCTGTCTGTATTCCGTATGTTATTTCTGAGAAGGTTCACCTACCATCTGTTATATGTTGCATTTACCCTGTTACCAGACTCAACCAATTTGCCTCTTTTAGGAAAACCAAAAACTATTTTCTTTGGATCGAGTCATGAGAAACAAACTACCTCCGTTGTGAAGAATTCTTTTGGAAGGACCTCCCCGAGCGTGAGGTTAATTGTGACGTCTTTTGTGATTTTCTGCATCTCCATCTAACGTTTGCGACTTCAATTTTCGGGGACGAAAATTTTCTTTTTAGAGCGGAAGAAATATAAAAGCCGAAAATCAGTTTCGCCTAAATTCCCATATAATTTGAAATTTTCATAAGCTTCGAGAACTAACCCAAATTTATGAACCTCGTGGTTTTGGAAGCTACAAATACTTGAACTAGCAACTTATGTGATATGTTAAAGTCAACACAACATTGGCCTAAACTAAAAGATCACGTTACAAGTTTGCACATGGGCTGAAATCTTTAAAAGAAAATACCTAATATATTTATAACTTAAGATATAAAGGAGTAAATATATAATTTGAATTGGAAGTTTTCCTGGTCTTGGTCTTCCCATAATACTAGGCCCATACCCCATATTTCTCCCCCTCTCTTCTCATCTACAACCATATATTTCACATACTACAAAGTCAAACACATAAAACCCTAACAAAAGACATATTGGCGGCAGCTTTGCGTCTTCTTTCATTCGAGTGAAAGGGTGGTGAAAAGGAGGCGTGAAAGGGCTAAACAAATCTGTGGTGGATCGTGGTATTGTTTGGGGTT
Organism: Artemisia argyi; assembly: GCA_030686995.1. NCBI lineage: Eukaryota > Viridiplantae > Streptophyta > Magnoliopsida > Asterales > Asteraceae > Artemisia > Artemisia argyi. The sequence goes on along the minus strand of CM060688.1, from coordinate 114,292,506 downwards.
CGACGGCATTGTTTCGAATCAGATTTTGGATTTTGGTTTCTCTTGTTCTTGTTTTGTTCTTCCATTTCGACCTAAAGTATAATCCATCCTTTTGTCCTTGTTTCTTCTCGACATATATATACACATAACACGTTATGATTTGCAAGCTAAAACAAACATAGATCGACTTTAAATGATACGATTGATGAAGCGAAAAGTGTACCGCTTTTGGGGGGTCATTTAAGGCCAATGTCAAGATTATTTAATCAAATATTGCCATAAATCGTTCCTTTTGTCATTTTAGGTACTTTTGAGAGGAATTTTACAAAAGGAAACATTTTGGACATTTTTGGAGCGAAAAAGTGCAGAAAACGACAAAGTCTCAAAAGCTTGCTAGAAATTCCCTTTGACGGCGTCACAAGTTGTTAGTGACAATGCCATGAGTTGACAAAAGGGTGGATAAATCAAATACACGTGACGCGCCAGAATGTTTTGTGAAGAGTTCTTGACGGCGTCATGTACAAAAATTCCTAGGCCATCAAGAGTTATCATAAAGAGTGACGGCCCAGAACCCATATAGAGTGACGGCGTTAGAAGTGGATCTAGGCAATACAAGTTTAATTTGGCGGCTAGTTGACGGCTTCAGACTTAATTCTTGACACCGTCAGATTGTAAAATCTATATATAGTTTTCTAGTATTCATTCATTGTATGCAACTTTGAGGGAATAAAACCGTAGACGAATTTTCCAGCTATTTGAAGGGTTTCAACCCTTTGTTTCTTCCATGTTCAATTGAAGATAAGTACTTTACCAAATCATTCAATATGTCTATGTGTTGTTTGATTATATCTTACGTTTGTCTTCTCTTTAACATGTTAGGCTAGGTTTCTTTCGTGTTTGCTTAGATGTAATGAAACCTAGATGTTAATTATTGGTTGATGGTTTGTTTATAATTGTTGTGGATGAATGAATTCGATGTTAGGCATAAGAAAACTGGCAGACTTCCAATTGATAACTTGCTTGAACGTCTTAAGAAACATGATCCGAGGTGTGCTACGATTATTTGGTTATATTTAATGCATAGGTAACTTCCAGGGATACCATATTAGGAGCTTTTAGTCGGCTCGACATAGGATTGAGGTTGAAGACTATAGAGTTAGGGAAGATCGTACACGGCCCTACGACTAGTATTAAGGAATATAACCCATCATTCATGCAATTGTAACAAGCTAATCAACCGGTAAAAGATATCTAGGGAGTAAAAAAATCTAAGTAAACACACTTTCTATCATTATTGTTTACACCACAAATTAGTTTAAGTTTAGTTTATTTTATTTTGATTTCATCTTTAGTTAATTGGGTTAGTTGACTAGCAACTAATTTCGCCCACTCCTTCAAAACCTGAGATTTTACTTGCTTTCATTTAAAATATAAAAATACAAAAAGAATCATCCCTCACCCTTAGACCTAGTTTAGTAGAATTTTAACCCTAGCGAACACTATTCTTAGAGTTGAACGATCAATCCCCCGGTACTTGTCACTATACTATACTACAATGAACAGGTACACTGCCTGGTGGGGATTGCAAGCTTCTCAAGATCCCTTGAGAGGTAAAACCTTTTGTGAGGGCGCAATTCCACGCATCAGTTATATGTAACATAAAATAATGGAGATTGATCATGTGAAATGGTGAAAACATAAGATCACCAATATGTTCTGTTTTGTATAATAAAAAAAATCATGGAAAGATTAAATATATTCATGCCACCTAAAATATACATCACAATCAGTATACATGAAAACATTGTGGTTTTGTTTTCTTAAATGAAAAGGTTCGCACGTAGAGACGACATTGCATGCCTCGTAAAATGCTTATAAGATCAGTAACATGTTTGTTTCATTTAATAAAAGAACTCATGCACATGCCACGTTAAAACCAAATGCAATTCATATGAGTTTTTTTCATAAGTGGATCCTTATGTGACTCGCTAATATTGTTTTGGTCACAACTTTGTTTAGTCTATTTCGGTGTCTCGAGGGATCAGTTTTGGCTGAGAGAGGTATGGGTTTTTGGTTTAATTTTGGCTCGCGGGATTAATGCTACAAGGGATGTTTATTCGGCTAATTCAGATAACAAAAAGGGTGTATGACGCCGCTTATTTAAACAACAAGAGAAGTATTTGTCTCGGCATATTTTAACAAGAGGGTATCATGGACTTGGTTGTTTTCAAAATAATAAAAATCTTGGTTCGTCACTGCATAAATATTAATATCGTGGGTACGTTAAAAAATTATATAGAATTATAATGACAGGGTCCAAAATTATTATTTTAGTATTAATTTATTAAAATAAACTTGACATTTTTAGTATTTAGTTTTGATAATTTACACGTTGACCCTAAACTTTACTAAATTGACATAATTATATCTATATACTAAAAGGCAGAAATGTTTACTGTAGCAGCACTGTAGCTGCTACAGTGTACGCTACAGTAATTTTTTTTTAGTACTAACGGTCGTTAGTTATTTAACGGCTGTTAATTAACGACAGTTATCTTTAACATTTTAAAAAAAATTTGTACGCACTTTGTCCTTCATCTCAGCGGTTCATTGCAAATTTATTCCTCATATAATTTACATAAATGGTCCTTCATGTTATACATCAATTGTAAATTCAGTCCTGTTTGTACAGTACTAAGAGCCGTTAGTTTTTTAACGGCTGTTAACTAACGACCGTTACTTTAGCATTTAAAAAAAATTACGCACTTTGTCCTTCATCTCAAAGGTTTATTGCAAATTTAATCCACACATAATTTACATAAACGGTCCTTCATGTTATACATCAATTGCAAAGTCAGTCCTAAGTAACTAACTTCACGTTAAGTAGCTAACGATAATAAAAGAATTCCGCAGCAAATCGCGGGTTGCAAAACTAGTTAACTCTAAACTATTATAATTGTCAATTATAACCTTAAGCTATTAAATTACTATTTCAGTAGACTTACTATATTTGGCAAGTTACTAAATTTGGAAAGTTACTTAAAATGGAAAGATAACCAAAAAGGAATAAGTTGATTCGAATTGAACTATTAAGTAATACCCAGCTTCTAATTCATTTAGGTTCTGTGAAGAAGGAGTGGTTCCTATTTTCGTTTGATCTTTCCTTTGTCTGCTTTGTCATCTGGTTGAGGTACAGATATTCTAACCTTTCAGTAAGGTTTCTCATGACTCGTGATCCCCACTAATATGACTTATGACCTTTGTATATCTGACATATTTGGTTCATTTGATATGATAATTTGGTATGAAAACCTTTTGAAAATATAACTTGATGTTATGAAAGAAAACTGTTTTGAAATGACACTCTATGATTTTGATACGAAACCAGTTTTAAATGAAGGATTAATTGGCTTTATGATGAATGTTTTTAAAAAGGGATATCTTTGTGATAGAAATGGATAAATAATTTGTAAAGTTTTTAAATATGTTTCCTCTTAACTCTCTCACATTTTATTACGAACTTATGAAATTTGATAATCTGAACCATTGATATGACTTCTGATATTAAGACCTTTGATATTCTGAACCTTTGATATGATCCATTTGAATTGAACCTTTGCTATGAACCTTATGCTATAGACCTTTAATTTGAACTCTGATTATGAACCTTGCCATCTGTGACCCTTTGACCTGCACCTTTGCCATGCACCTGGATTATGAACCTTTGATTTTGGTACTTTGATTTGACTTTGAGTTTGCCCTTGACCCTTCAGAATTATACCCGAGTATTTTCCTAGCCATGAAGGTAACATGGTCGTAGCATTGATGCACCAATGTCATGACTCCAGTGTGGTCGAGTGATGTTCCACACCGTTTCTTTGTTTGATCTGCATTTGGTTCAGGTAGGGGCGTATGGATGCATCCTAGATTTGCTTTGATTTGATTTGCTACTACATTTGGTTTGGTGTCTAGTATTGTGTGCAATACATGCCTTTCACAATATTTGGGAGCTAGCTACTCTAATTTGGTTACTTGAGGACTCCCCTCCTACTACATTTGGTATTCCGATGTCTCCCCTTTGAGTACATGGTTACTATGCTGAGGACTTTGATTTGATTTGATTTGTTCTACATTTGGTATTCTGATGTCTCCCCTTTGAGTACATGGTTACTATGCTGAAGACTTTGATTTGATTTGATTTGTTTGGCTCGTGGTAGAATACTTGATACAACCTTAATCTTTACCTTTACTGTTACCTTTACCTTATACTCATATTATACCTTCGAGTTCCCCAATGCAACATATATTCTGTTTCTCTTTTCTGTTTCATGTTACTTTGTTCTTATATCTATTCACTGAGCTTTTTAAGCTCAGCCGCATTTCTTTTACCGCGGCAGGTTTTAGAAGGAAGCTGGGTTTTGGGTGAAGAGTGCAAGTAGGAGCTTTTAGAGAAGACTGTACCTTTGATAGCTACCATGGATTAGAATTGGTTTGAAGATGCTTGTATTAGATACTTTGGTACCTTAGTTTTTTCTTTGTAATTCTTTGCCTTAGAATTCCTTTGTAACCTTTATATCTATTTGTATTATTGAATCTTATGCTTGTCTATGTTCTGTTTAAACCATGAATGTGATATCTTAGCCCTTGTTGGGTTGGGGTGTTACAACAGCCACCTCAGCAAGTTCAATGCCACACTTGGTCAAATTACAAAGAGCGTTGAAACTATTTAAGAATCTATCAAAGACAATCCTGAGCTCAACAAGAAGCTACTTCATGCTGCTCAAACTTACAAGCAAAACTCTTCTCAATTCACTAAGTTGGTAAACATCCTGAAGTCAACTAATCTTCAGGGTCTTCAATCATTAGTGGCTTCAATCGGTTCTTCCTTGAGCCTAATGGAGAAGAACTTGGATGCTTTGACTAAATCTTCCAACTCTTTGGCCTAGAATCTTGGGCCAAGGATGTCTTCTATTGTGTCTACTCAGGCTTCTTTTGATGCTAACATGTCTACTCTACAAAAGGATACCTTTGACATCAAGACCATGCTCACTGAACTCTACCAGGCTTTCAAGGGTTCAGCTCCTCCCTCTACTTCAGTGGATCAGCCAACTCTTGCTCTGATAATGGGTCCCGCAACAGTTGAGGGGGAGAGGGTCACCGAAGCATCCTCTAGCCATCAACCTCCTTCTAACACTAAGGGGGAGATTCCTACAGTGGTGGTTCCTATTTCCTCTTTCAGGGAGCCTGAAACATCTTCTTCCCAATACGACAAGGGCAAAGGCATTCTTATTACAGTATCTGAACCCATAACACAATTGGTGCCTTCCTCCTCAGAAGTTAGGCGTGATCTTGATACACCTGTGAGGGTCCCCTATGAAATCAGCGGTGTAACTTATCTGATGACTGAGGAAGAAATCCAGGCCCACATGGACAAGGTATAGATGTTGAGGAAAGTTGCATTGGAGGAACAGGCAAGCACTGCTACTCTCATTAAGGTAGTGAATGAAGAGGCTGAAGCTATTGTGTTGAAACCTCAGGATCTTGCTGCTAGGGAAGATGGACAAAAGTTCAAAAAGGCTCAGGATGCTGCCTTGATTGCTCTTAAGGAGAAAAGGGATGCCAAACTGAAGAAATATGATGAAATCAGGCAACAGAACATTGACAGGTATAAATGGATCATGACACAGAGAATGAACCCTGAACCAATCAGTGATGTCAAGATCTATCAAAATTCCAAGCTAGCAGTTCTCAGTGTCTTCAGGGGTCAAGACAAACGACATTTTGAAGTCCATGATCCTTTCAGATTCTCTAACTTGAGATCACTGAACTAGATGAATTGGGTCTGATAATTGTTACGAAAAACAATGTCGTTGCCAAAAGCCTGATGAAATCTCTCAGGACAAGGTATTACAACCTAGCCAAGAAACATGAAGAACTTGGCATTCCCTCACTACTTCCAGCATCAGCTTCTGCCATTCAGGCTGCCCCATCTCAGTCCTCAAAAAGGAAGAGAAAGAAGATTGAGACTGAACCTGAGATCAGTGCTCCTGGCCTTGACTACAACAGAGCCATCCTTGAAGGAGTAAAATTTGTGAACAACTGGGTCATTGAGCAACCTGAAAGAGGTCTCTTCTTCACTGATGAATTTAGTGATCCAGCCTTCTAGAGATGGGCAGATATTGATCAAGCTGGAATCAAAGCTATGCTAGGATACTTCCTCATGGCCAACCCTATCAGAAATGAAGCAAATGCCAGGTTCTATCATGACCTGATGATCAAGATTCAAGAGCACCCTGACAAACATGAACTTGAGTCCAAACGACAAAAGCTTGAAGCCCTGGGATTGAAGTTTTGAAGCCTGAATGAATCTGCAACAACTATCTAACTTTTTACTTTGATTTGTTTAGGATTGTAATAACTATGAATAATATTTTGATGTTTTGTTTAACATTTCAGTGACCTAAACTTTACTTAGTAATTCAGTCAGTAGAGATAAATACATTTGCTATCTCTCACTGAACCTAGAAACACTTAGGCTATTTGTATATCCAAATAGGGGGAGACTGTTGGGTCTGTTAAAACCGAAACTCCTAAAACTACGATTTGAACATAAAATATCTTAAGTGTTTGATAACCATAAACACTCAACAAGTCACTGAATGCATAGTCCTTCAGTGAGTCATCCTCAAGAAGCACAAGACGAATCTATGATGAAAGGTTCACCATTCAGTGAGGCAGTACTCAGTGAATGATACATGAGCCAAAGAAGAAGATGATGGATTCAGTGAGTGATGACATAACTCACTGGATCCCCCTGACTCCTCACCAACTAAGACGACTGAATGAACTAAGACTGAAGATACAAAGACTGAAGTAAAGGCGGGATTAGGCGGGACAAGTTTCAATGGATAAGGAAAGGTCCTTAACAAGCAAAGGTCAAATTTCCTGAATGGGTATAAAACCAAGAGTGTTATCAACACTGAAGATCAGAAAGCATCCCTACTCTTTACTAGTTATAGTCATTTGTAACAGGGACAAACTACCTATGTATTTTGTCCAATATATTCTGATGTAATCTTTGTTCTATTGCCTTTGTCTCCTAGGTGTCTGTTAGAATCTACTTGTGTATAAATAGAGAATAACAGAGAAGTAAAGATAAAGTTTGTGCACTTAATGCTTAGACATTCACAAACCAAATCTTTACTCTCTCCAAAGAACAACACAATCCCTGAGATAGCTTAGTTGGATCTTTATTTGTTACTCAAACTTAGTTTGGGCTTAGTGAGGAGTTTTTACCATACTTGTCATTTCAATCCCAAGTGTTTTTCCGCAAATACTTGGGTATAATTCTTTTGATTAATTTCTAATAAAGAGTTAAACGTTGAAAAACCTTGTTTCCTATCCTTTACGTTTATTTACTTTTGGTTATCAATCATTACATCGTTAAACCATGAAGCTTGGTTAGATTAACTTCGTAGTTAATATTAACCAAGTAAAAGGGTCCAACATAATGTAATCGCAATGCACGGAACCTTTGAAACTGCGTGTGTAAATATTTGATAATTTAAATCTAATACTTTTTGTTAATCTTTTCGGATGTTTTTTTTTTTTTTTTTTTTTTGGTTTAAATTTTTAATATAGAAACAATTAAAAAAGTCGAAGCATTTTATTGACCATCTTCACTATATCTGTCATCTAAGTAATATATACAGACATACAACACACGCGATAAGACTTATATGTATATATAACATACTAGACTATAGACCTGTGGATTTCACGAGTGCCGACAAAAAAAAATATTTAGTTAGAAATAACTTGAAAAATACAACACATATGGATTACTTGGTTAACATAAAATACATTCACAAAAAGTAAATTGTACGACTCCTAGGCGTATACATATGTTCTCCTCTGTTATGAAATTATGAATCTTTTTACAATACGTATGTACCTTCGTAAACCCATATAATAGCAACAACAAAATTTATACCCAAATACACTAACACTCTTGTATATCTGTATCAAGAAAAATGGTATAATTTTAATAAAATTATAAATTGATAAAAGAAAATTCTTTTGATACAAAGGATCAGAACGTCATATACATGAAAATGATTATGTTAAAATGGATTGTTTCAGCCTTCAGTTAGTGCAACAATGAAGTGTTTCATGTATGTTAAGTTATCTTTGGGTAGAAGTATGAAATTGATTATGTACATGAAGTAATTAACATGATAATAGGAACTTTAAATTCGTTATATCAAGAAAAATGATATAATTTTAATAAAATTATAAATTGATAAAAGAAATTTCTTTTACAAAGGATCGGAATGTCATACACATGAAAATGATTATGTTAAATGGATGGTTTCAGCCTTCAGTTAATGCAACAATGAAGTGTTTCATATATGTTAAGTTGTCTTTAGGTAGAAGTATGAAATGATTATGTACATGAAGTAATTAACATGATAATAGGAATTTTAAATTCATTAAATATATAACAATTCAAACCGTAAGAAAGAAAGAAAAAAAATAATAAATAAATCAATCAAAAGCTCTTAAAATGATATTTATGTACAATTGTGAAATCACAAAAGATTCATAATAACAAAACACAAACATTTTCTTCATAACGTTAGTATATGACCATTTCGTGCAACCAATACCATAAGTGCAGATGTATCAAATAAGAAATGCATATGGTTTATAAAATTTATTGGCAAGAACCAATTCCATTTTGTCATGGTTTTACAATAATTTTGGCCAAGAACCAATTCTTTGGGTCTTGAGGCAGCCATTGCATCATCTTCTATCTATCCTTGATGAACCTACAAGTAGTAAAAAATGCATTTTCTTAAAAACTGTCATCTTTTGTCAGTACACAATCATTTTAATATGCAAAAAGTATTGCCTAATTTAACAAACACTTGTAATTGCTTATTCTTCATCATCATACTCTTTTTTTTTTTCAATATTGATAGTCAGATTAAGCTGTAGTAAGATCAATGATCACACAACTTGAAAAGTATTTTTCAATAATTAAAACTACAATGTATTAAAAAAAGCCAATTTAATAAAGAAGATGAAAGATTAAAGTGTTCATGATCATTTTTTTTATAATTAGAATGACTCGTCATAATTATTATCAAATATTAATCATGAAAATTCAATATAGTACATAGAGCTGGCAATTCCTGATACGGACCTGTTAACACAACACGACACGACCTGTTCTTAACAGGTTTCGTGTCGGGTTGATGAGGCGAAAAATGAACCGTTTTTAGGGGGTCATTTAAGCCCGGAATTGAATTTATTTGATCAAATACTGCCCTAAATCGTTTCTTTTGTGAGTTTAGGTACTTTGGGAGAGAAATCTGGAAAAGGAAGCAATTCGGACGTTTTTGGAGCATAAAAGTGAAGAAAACGCCAAAGTCTTAATTTTCCTTGCTAGGAACAGTAGGTGACGGCGTCAAGAGCAACATCCTGACGGCGTCAAGAGTAAATTGCATGACTGTCCAGTACAAACGTGAAGGCGTCACAAGTAGAGTGTTAAGAATAAAAGACGTGACGGCCTGGAAGACCATAACACATGACGGCGTCAGATGAAGATTTAGGCAGTCCGAGAAATATTTTGGCGGCGAGATGACGGCGTCACCTATTTGGTCTTGACGCCATCAGCCTCAATTTCCTATATATACTTTTCTAATTTTCATTCATAAAAAAAGAGAAGTTTTGGAGAAACCCTAAAGGCCGAACCTATTACGAATTTTACGGGTTTTTCAAGGGTTTTCAGCCCTTAAACCCTTTCATGTGTAATTGAGATAAGTATTCTTTTAATTCAATCAATATGTCTATGTGTTGGTTGTCTATATCTTGTTCTTGTCTTAATTCCATCATGCTAGGCTAGATCTATCTTGTGTTTGCTTAGATCTAATGAAACCTAGATGTTGATTATGTGTTGATTACTTGTTTATGGTTGTATTTGATAAATGATTTCGATGTTAGGCTTAAGAAAACTGGCAGATCTCCAAATGGTAATATGCTTGAACGTCTTAGGAAACATGAACTGACGTGCACTAGGTTTTATTGGTTGTATTTAATGCATGAGTAAATTCTAATGATCTCATGTTAGGAGCTTCTTAGCCGGCTCGACATAGGAGTGAAGTAGGCACTCATAGGATTGGGGAATTAAGTGCGCCACCCCATGAATGGTATTAAGGAATACAATCCGTCATCCATGCAACTACAACAAGTAATTAACGTGTAAAAGATATCTAGGGAGTAGTGAAATCTAAGTAAACACAATTTCTCCACTTATTGCTCACAACCTTAGTTTAATTTAGTTTATTTTCATTTCTAGTATTTTATTTTAATTGCATCTTTAGTATTGGGTTAGTTGACTAGCAACTAATTCCGCCCAAATCCTTCAAACCCGAGATTTTTACTTGCTTTCTAGAAAATATAAAAATACAAAAATAATCATCTCTCATCTCTAGAACTAGTATTTAGGTTTTCTAATCCTAGCGACACTATTCCTAGCTGAACGATCAATCCCCCGGTACTTGTCACTATACTATACTACAACGATCAGGTACACTGCCTGGTGGGGGTTGTAAGCTTCTCAAGATCCCTTGAGAGGTAAAGCCTGGTGTAATCCCTACGCATCACGGGTCTTAACAGGTTTCGTGTCTTAACAGGTACGGACCTGTTAAGACACGAATAAAATTAACAGGTTTCGTGTCTTAACAGGTCCGGACCTATTAAGACATGTTAAGAGACCTGTTAAGAGGTTATATATATATATATATATATATATATATATATATATATATATATATATATATATATATATATATATATATATATATATATATATATATATATATATATATATATATGTATATACATACATATATGTTCAAAAATAAACCAACCCTAAAACACTTTCCTCTTTTCTCTGGCGCCACCAAAGTCCAAATCTCCAGTCCTCCAAAGTTTAAAAATAACTCCATCCATTAATCTATTAACACTTTAACAGGTATGTAATCTATTAACTCCATTAATCGATCCAAAATCCACAATCCTATCTCAACATTAATCGATCCACAATCCTCTTTTCTTAGATTCTCTGTCGCCTCCATTCCCTGTTTCTTAATCGATCCACAAACAGGTATGTAATCGACTTATTATATTGATGTAACTGTTATTTATTGGAAATAATCAAAATCAGTTTGATTTAGCAACTCGTATAGTTTATATGTATCTATATTGATTATTGAGTCTCCAATATCACATCTTAATAAATAAAAGAGGAACACCAAGAACGAGAATCAATATCAAAAAGCCATAAAAATACACTGATTAAGGGCTAGCTTCAATGGTGTTGTAAATTATTGCTACTATGATTTGGTTAAAATGTTTGCTTTAATATGGTAGTTGCATTCAAATGTTTGCTTCAATGGTGTTGTAAATTATTGCTACTACGATTAATAACGTAATTACGACATCTTCTATATATACAAACACAAACCGAACACGTTTATGCAATAAACCATACATTGGCTCGCCATTATATATGTTCAAAAGCAAAAAAGAACATGCATTTATACACAAACACAAGTAAATATATTCAGGGTTGTTTTATTTGTATTATTATGGCAATAACAAACAAGGATAAATTCTGTTCTCAAACTAAAATACTTTTTGGACTTGTAGATTCTTGATAAAAATGTACATATCAGGTTATGTTCTTTTTCTAATTATATTACTTGTTTCTTCTATCTTGTAGATGGATCCTGAGTGTGTTGAAATTGACCCGGAAAAAAATAGCTCAAAGAGTGTTGATATGGAATCTGATGAGGTCCAATCTGTGGATATGGAAGGAGGAGTGAAGGGAAAACGGATCGACCGATCTGCCGTATGGAATTTCTTTGAAAAATATAAGAACGCAATAAAAGGTGCCAAAAAAGTGCAATGTAAGTGCAACAAGTGTAATAGTATTTTCACGTATGATAGTAAACAAGGTACGGGTAATCTGTTGCGACACAAAGAAAGATGTCATGGTAAAGGTTGTCATGATGTTGGTCAAATGCTATTTAATGGTGACATGGCACTACGGGCATCTAGATTTAATCAAAAAAAAATTCGTGATTTGCTTGTGGCTGCTACTGTTAGGCATGAATTGCCTTTGTTGTTTGTTGATTATAAGGGTGTTAGAGATTTAATTACATACTTGCAACCTGATGCAAACGTCATTACTAGGAATAACGTAAAATCTGGTTTGTTGAAAATGTTTAAGATAGAGAAGGAAAAACTTAGAACCATGCTTATGGAATCACCGGGGATGTTGTGTTTAACTTCATACTTATGGTCTTCTATTACTACCGATGGTTATTTAGCAATTACCGTGCATTTTATTGACAAAGATTGGGTTTTGCAAAAGAGAGTCTTATCATTTTCTTTCATGCCACCACCTCATTCGGGCATTGCTTTAAGTGCAAAAGTGTTTTCAATTTTACAAGAGTGGGGCATAGAAAAGAAGATATTTTGTGTGAGTTTAGATAATGCATCTTCTAATGACTGTTTTGTTGATCTATTAAGGGAACAATTAGATACAAAGTCGCCACTTATTTCTAGTGGTATGTTTTTTCTTATGAGATGTTGTGCACATATTTTAAACTTGATTGTGCAAGAAGGGCTCAAGTAAATTGATCAAGCTGTTTGCAAGGTTAGAGAGAGTGTTAAGCACTACTAGAAAAAGGTCTATCCTTGACTCGCATTTTATGACGCACACAATATAATGACTCGCATTTTTGTGTGTCATAAAAAACTGTCATAAATTGTAAATCCTTGACTCGCATTTTTGTGTGTCATAAAATTCGTGTCATATGTCAAATTTTTAAAAAACACGGACCACTTGGCGGTTTAATTTTTGATTGAACTAATAAAAATAAAAACCTAAACCTAAACTTCATTTTTCATTTTTAATCATCATCTTCACCATATCTCTCTCTCTCTCTCTCTTTTGTCTAGCCGCCGGCCACCCTCACGCCACCACACCGCCACCACCTCGACTTCACCACCACCACCAAAACACTCAAAATCACTTCCTCTTTCACCTTCTGTAACTCACGCGCTCCAAAAACGACCCCTAACCACTTGTTTTGTCATCACCGTCGTCCTATATCATCACCATCACCATATCTTAAGCTCTATTTAATAGATCTACAAAGAAAAGGTAAGAAAAAGTATTTTTCGTATGGGTTGACTCACGTACGAGTCAAACCCCACGTTTTTTTTCATCTTGGGTACAAAATATTGATGGGTTTAATGATTTTAATACATATGGTCACGTTTGGTATCAATTTTAAGGGTGTTTGTTTGTAATTCGTGGTCAAACCGTGGGTCAAACCCACGATTTGAGGGTGTTGGTTGTTTTCTTGACCTCTAGTGTGTTGGGTTCTTGATTTGGTTAAAGTTTGATTGATTTTGGTTGATTCTTGACCTCGTTTGAATGTTATGAATATGTTTTGGTGCAAGATTGATGCACTTCGGGTGTGTTTGGTTGTGTAGCCGAGATCCCAAGGCCCCGGGCCGTGGGTTTTGGTTCGTTGGCAGCCAAGTCGAGACCAAGGGTCTCGACAAATGGTTCTTGTGGTTGTTTGTGTGCTCGCTTACTTGTTTTGTTATCATTTTGGTCGCATTTGTTATGGTTTATTTAAGTTTTTGACAAAAATGGTTATCGATATAAAATTTTCGGCTAAAATTTGTTAATAGAGACTTGAGGTAAATGTTTGAATAATAAATTAGTTAGATGCTGTTTGGTTACATGGATTATTTAGACCTGGTGTTTATTAGTAGCTACTCTCTTTGTTGTTTTTTTTTTTGTTTTTTTTTTTTTGATTTTCAATGTTGTTAAGTTATTGTTGTTGCTGTTACAGGTTGTTGTTGTTGTCGTTGTTACTTGGCCGAGAGAAAGGAGAGCCGAGACGTAAAGTTATTGTTGTTGCTGTTACAGATTGTTGTCGTTGTTACTTGGCCGAGAGAAAGGAGAGCCGAGACGTAAAGTTATTGTTGTTGTCGTTGTTACAAGTTGTTGTCGTTAGCTACTCTCTTTGTTGTTTTTTTTGTTGATTTTTAATGTTGTTAAAGTTATTGTTGTTAAGTTATTGTTGTTGCTGTTACAGCTTGACTTGATGTCGAGATTATATTTTATGTTACTACTTTGTATTATCAGGTTTTTAATTGTCATTTAATAGAAAATTAGGAACTGGAAAAAATTAATTTTTTTTTTTAAAAAAAATTAAGTTATGACTCGCAAAAAGGAGTCATAAAACATGGGTCATAAATGCGCGTCATAGAGGGATGACGCACAAATGCGAGTCATGAAGCTTTATGACGGGTCTTTCCTTGACTCGCATTTGCGCGTCATAAAGCCTCTTCTTGACTCGCGTTTGGAGTTAAGAATAGCCCTTTTTCTAGTAGTGAAGTATGTTAAAGGATTTGATAACGCTCAAATTGTACATGTTTTTATGAGCGTTATTGTGGATTTTATGGTCACTTTTATGAACTTATGGAACTTAATTGAGCATAATTTGTGTTTTAGGTTCATGGAAGCTAAAGTACAAGAAAATGATGAAAAAGACGAAGAAATGATAAATAAACGAAGATTTATGCATGTAAGAAGAATTCTCGACAAATGAAAGTCTCTTGGAGTATGTTCGAGAAGATAAAATCATGAAGTTAGTGGCTCCAAAGTCTCAAGAATAAAGTACAAGAAGGAAAACGAGAAAAGAAATGAAGAAAAGAAGCTCAAACGAAGAATTATTGGAAGACTCGTTATTCCCGACACACCTTCACCATTTTGGCCATATCTTGAACATACGGACTCCGTTTGACCCCCTGTTTGCGGCCACGAAAAGCTAAGAGAAAGATCTAAAACTTTCTGGTTTATGACTTTTGCCCAACTAATCGGTTGGATGGGATACCGAATGGTTGGATGCCTCATTAACTTTTTCAAGAATTTATTTTACCCGATTCTAGGCAATTCTTTCTGGTATTCTAGGTCCTTCTATTCACCTTGGTGCCCAAGTTGAGCATTGATGACCCCTAGGCCTTGAGAGGAGTATAAATAGAGACCTTTACATGCATTTCTAATCATCCCTTACCATTTCTCTCTATCTCAATGTTAGGTCACCATGTTGATTTCACACAAACAAGAATGAGATAGATATAAGGATGGGATGAATATTTGAATAAGAGAATGATAAGTGCAAGAGTTTCCTTATGATTTCAAATAAACAACCAAGTTTTACAATAGCCTAAGACTTCTATTTATAGGTGAGGAGCTAGGGCAACACTCCTAGTCCTTCCTACATGGATTTCGTATAGGCTTTAAGGCCCATGGACTCAATAGCTTAAGCCTTGTAAATTTATAACATAACATAAATGAAAGTAACTAGTAACTTAAGCAACCTATTATTACAAATGACCGAGACTTGATAAAATAGTAAAAACTATGATCCCAACAATCTCCCCCTAAGGGTCGGTCATCATGGTTGCTTGACGTCTTTGTCATTTCTTCATTTTTGACTTTCATAGCTTGAGACGTCTTTCAATAATAATGAGATAAGAATCATTCAATGTTCTTTGTGCTTTGTTCATTGTTGTTGTGATAGTGATCATGTTATGAAGTTGTCTGCCTTTCGTCACTTCTGCGTCCGTGGTGGTAGTCTGCCATTCCAACATGCTCATACATCTTTGAATTTTGACTTATACATGCACGTAGTCCCTTTCTTTCACTTAAGATCTTTAGTCTTTATACTTTGTAGATTCTTCCTTTTGGCGTAGAATCTTTCTTTGAACTTTGTGTTGCTTTGATCTTTGAGGGAGCTTTTGATGACTTCAAGATGCATGTATGAGCATGTGGAATCCGTCGCCATGGAGATGATGTAACCCTGCATGTAAACAGTTAGCAATAAAACATCCGGTACTTACAGATAAGGAATTAGAGATCGTCAACAGCATATTGTGAAGACTCCTTCTAACCCTTATCAAGGCCGTTCCCATATCAGATACTCCCGAGGGAGCTTACAAGACCTACTAAGTAGCTCAATGACTGGGTAAGTCGCTGGGGATCACTCCACGACTGTAGACCGCTAAGAAACCACCGCAAACACTAAGCGTAACCCGCAAGGAGTTACCGAAGTGACCTGCTGTCAGGGCTGTTTGATGTTGACCCTGGCAGGATTTCCGTTCAATCATTGAGAAATACTTATGTAAATTCTCTCATAAACGTTCTCGGCAGATTACTAAGATCTGCGAAGGACTCGATAATTTACAGCTAGTGTCCATTGATGTAGAACACCAGTTGTAGAAATGCTAAGTGTTCCTAAGAGATCTTTGATGTGTCTCATGGCTCTAGACTCGAAAAGTGCACACTTAGGTTTCCTATGCAGAGACTAGGGAGGCGTCTCCTGCTTCAATATCAACCATCTCTAAGAGATAAGTCGATAGATTACATCGGTTCCCCGTGAGAATGAAACAAGCTCTTTTAAGAGAACTTGAGTGGTTTAAGAAGGTTTAGTGCATTGCGTCACTGGGTCCATGATGACTTTATCTTCAATACCGGCGTCGCCTTAGCAACAACCAGTAGCATATGAATTGAACCCGGTGTCTGCCCTAAGGTTGAACATATGGAGGGCTATTTCTTTTCACCCTTTTCTTTACTTTTCTTTTTAATTCTTTAACTCCTTCTTTCCCCTTTCATTCTTTACTCCTTTTTATATCATACCTAAGGACTTCTAATTATAACTATTGGTGATGTCCTTGGGTAGATCCCACCGGCTCTGGCGGATCATAGGACGGTTTCCCTAACCTTAGTCACCTTATAACTCCATGACTATCCTATAATTGCCATTGAAACCTTTGAAAAATCTCTCAAAGTGTTTGTGTTTATCAAACATTTTGTTTAACACTTTGAGAGTTTTGTGTTTACTTTTGAAGGGCTCCCCCTTCACATGTGCTCATAAGTGTTTAAATAAATTTGCACATGCAGGAGGAACAAGCACTCTTTTGAATTGATCCACTTTCAGTGAACCTGGCCGATTCGAGACGCGCTTACATCACTAGTTAGACTAGCTTGAAGTTATTACCCGGCCTGGTCAAATCCACAGAAAATTTCTCGAAACGGTACATTTCTACTAAGACAAATCCTTTTCGAGACATGCTTACGTGGCTAGTTAAAGAGTTCCATTGTCAGCTTTTAGGTGACAACTAGCTCTAGTAACTAACTTGATGTTATTACCCGTCGAGGATAAGTCTTTTCGAGTTTACTAACTTTTATGTTTCGTCAATTCTTGGGTCAATTCTGAGTCTAGCTCGCATGAGATTTGACATTAAACAACTTTGACCATTCATATTTTAATCACTTTCACTTTTCTCCCCCTCAAAAATAGCATATGTGATGTTGTTTTTGTTAAACTTTTGATTAAAATATGCTTTTTGAGTCTTATGGGGAGATATCAACAAGAACTTTTGTTTTACAAACGATGAGTTTTTCAAGTGCTCCCCCTCAACAAGTGAATACTCATTGAGGTGAAATACTTGCCTTTTGAGCAGAATTATGAAAATCAGAAAAATGTTTGATTAATTCTACTCAAAAGTAAGAAGCCTTTGCTCCTTATATAAGGATTGAGGCACTGATGCGTACCTCAGGGTCCTTTCATTACAAGTGCAGGTTGTACACTGATATGTGTGCACAAGCCAATATGAAATTCAATCAAATGAAACAATTGATATTGAAAAATGAATGATCAAATGTACCAAGTTAATCTTCGTCAGGAAGTGGAGCATCAAAGTCAGTGAACTTAGGTTCTGGTCTTTCGAAGTTTCTGATAGGAAACGATGGTCTGACACCGATATAACTTTCCAGTCGTCTGATCTGTTCCCGTCGAAATATCCTTTCTTCAATCTTCAAGACAAAGTTACGAACTTGTCTTCTTGAGCTGGATTTCCATCTAGGTTGTTCCCCCTTTGCTATCTTTCGGCGATCATCATTCAACCTTTTGACAAGCCCATCACGAACAGATTTGAGTGTAACGTCACAGAATTTGTGTATCTCATCGAACCTCATGAAGCTTTGTAGCTTTTTGCTATTGATGTAGGTGAAACCAAATGCAGGGTCTTGGATGAGAGTAAATTGTGACATTTGATAGATTCCATCAAATCTGAATTGCGGCTTTGTCAAATTGATCTTCTGTTGGTAACTTTCCACTCCAAGCTGAAGATCTTCCACTCTTTCTTGAACTATCAATCGTCGGATGAATAGAAGTAGTGACGCCATGAAGTTGTACTGAATTTCTCTGTCGAATCCACGCGTTTTTCCTTGAACCTTTTCGAGATACATATCTTCGACGTCATTAAGATTAAGGTCTGGAAAGTCTGCTTCGGAGAACTTGTACTTCTTTTCATCTTGTCGTTTAACCAAAATCTCACGCATGAATATGTAGTTAAACCGTTGTGACTCTTGAATCTCCAAGATAGCGATGATCTTAGATTTATGCTTCACATTTTCCAATGATTTTTCTTCTAATCTGCTGGTATAACCGAGACGACGACGTTCTGGCCAGTGTTGAATCCCGTGTAGAGCATCTTTGTCGTAAGCAACGATGGAGTTGCTGAAAACACGAGTAGTTTCTTCAATAGCAGGAATTTCGTATCTTGCGGCTGGTACTGAGATTGTGAGTGAGGAAGCATATTTCTTCTTGGGTTTCTCTTGGGTGAGTTGGATGTTACGAAGATCTTTGTTGAAGAAGTAGCTGTAGGGTAACTTGGGTTTATCTGGAAATCCTGTCAACGGTAATGGTTTTGTCCAGTCAGTGAAGTAAAGCTTTTCATGGTTTTTGGAACTGAGGTCGATATTCATTTCAGGATTTAGCCAGTCAAACTCGGCAGACGTTGCACTGGCTATATTCTGCATATGATATTCGTATTCCACTTTGTTTCCGGATCTGGACTTAAGGAATTCTTGTGCATCCCTGTTGATTCTTTTAAGCTCCGTCTTTGTGAGTTTGTTGATCTGAAGATCCTTCATTATGACTTGGGTGAACTGTAGAGTGTTACCAGGAAGGGGTTCTTCTTCTTCTAGAGGAGGTTGAGCTTGAACCATTTCTGTCAACCAATCATTCTGAGGAGTGTCATCATTGTCGAGCCATGAATGACGTCTTTTCTTCTTTGATTTCTTAGACTTAGATGTAGCATCTTTGTCTTTAGCCTTGGATGGTGACGATGGTCCAGCATGAGAATCAGGAATAGGTGAAGCACGGTAATCGGTGTCAGGTTGACCCTGGTAGTCATCAGTAGGTTCCATGAAAGTATCTTCCTCTTCAGTTGGACCTTGACCGGTAGCTGAGGGGTGTTGTTGATTTCCAGGAGGAGTGGAGTCCTTTTGTGGTTGTAGAGATGATGAGGGACCGGTTCCAGACTTAGGTTTCTTGCCTTTAGAGTTTGGGTCAAGGTCGCCATCTTTTCTTGACCTTTTCAGGGTTCCAGCTGCATCTTTGCATGACTCTTTGGCTATGTAAGCTGCCATAGCATTAACAAGTGCTTTTTCTTCAGTAGTCTGTGTGGTTTTGGAGGCAACATTGTCGAAGAGTTTAGAAAGCATTTCATTGAAGGATAATTCAGGAGTTGCAGTAGAAGCTTTTGCAGTGTGAAGCGTGAATGGTGTTGT
Source organism: Artemisia argyi (assembly GCA_030686995.1). Lineage (NCBI taxonomy): Eukaryota > Viridiplantae > Streptophyta > Magnoliopsida > Asterales > Asteraceae > Artemisia > Artemisia argyi. The sequence goes on along the minus strand of CM060688.1, from coordinate 114,272,792 downwards.
TGACAACATTTTTCTAACGACGCTTCTGATTCTGTGATCTAAGTTATCCTTGATTGGTTCAAGTAGGTTTGCTACTTCAGGAGTGATCATCTCAACTAGATTTTCAGTGAGAAAGTCTTGTGTTACAGTCTTAATAAATCCTGTGTAATCAGAGTACAAGAACTTATCGATCAGCTGCTTTGACTCCTGAAAATCTTTAACATGTTTGGCAAGACCGGTAACCATGGTGGTAAGTTTGTTGACTTGCTCCTGAAGATCAACTGGTTGACTTGGCTCATTGATTGAATGTTGCTTTGATGCGGTTTCGGAAGGTGTGGGAGATGAATGCTCAGGTGATGATTCGGATGATGACTCGTTGTGAGAGTTTGAAGAAGAAGCAGGAGGAGTTGGATCCTTTGGTGGAGAGTCTTGAGGAGGTGGAGGTTGTGCTGAGGAAGTCTGCTGAGAAGATGACTTAAGAAATATGTTGGTGTCGAACGCGTTCTTCTCTTCGTTTTCTTTTCTTCGACGTTCCTCTGCTTCTCGTGCAAGAAACTCTGGAGTAATGAGGTATTCATGTTCCTGATCCGTAGCAATATTCTCTTGTCCGCCAACATTCTCCTCTACATTAGCAGTCTCAGTCATATTGACATCTCCTGTATCGACTGTATCTTTAACGGTGTCATCAGGCTGTGGAGCTGATTCTAACGTAGTGGACACAACGGGAGGAATCATGCTGCTTGTAGCTCCTTCATGTTCTGACTGATCGATAGGTGGTGGTGTTGGAGGTTGAGACATAAGTCGGCTTTCGAGAATTGCTTTCCTTTGTTCTTTGCGAAGTTGCTTTTCTTCAGCTCGTGTGTCGACAACTATACTTTTCAGTTTACGTTTATCGACCAACTGTTCAACGATTGGTTCGTCTTCATCATCATCATTAGGCTCATTAATAGTGATCCCTTTCCTTTTTCTTGTCTCTTCTTCATAAGTTTCAAGACTTTGTTGTATAGCGATCTCTGTAGCAGGGAATCTTTCTTCAGGTGCTCTTACTCTCAGTTCATAGTCTGGTTCTTCTTCTTCAGATTCCGTGTCGAACTCAGATTCGGTGTCAGAAGGTGGAGGTGTAGGTTCATCACGAAGAATGTACTCCGGAGTTACCTTCTGCTTTGGCTTGGTTGCAGGTTTGGGTTTGGATGTTGGTTTAGGTTTGGTGGAAGTCTTTGGTTTAGTTGATGGTTTTGTCTTGGGAGCAGCCTTGGACTTAGTCTGAGGTGAGCCAGTGGTGCTTGTAGTACTCCCAGACTTCACACCTCCTTTGCTTCGAATCTGTATAGTAGCTTCTTCCTGTACCCCTTTGTAAGCATCATCATAGTATTTGTAGTTCAGACTTTTCTTGATCTTGTCATCAAGAAGGTATTCTGGAAGCCTCATTCCTTTGATCTTGGTAGAGGAAGTGGTTGTCTTGATGAATGAGGTGGTGAAGTCGTCCTCGAAGAGGTGCTTCGGCTCATTAGGATCTGCCATCCTCTTGATAAATTCTGGTGTGTCTTTGCAGAAATATTCTATGAGAAGCTTGGTGAATCTTGTGAATGGGATCATAGTCTTTACACGTTCGGTTTGAATGCTGTAGACTATATCGTTCATGATTGGAACTGCAAAGTCAATAGGTGTCAAAGTCACCATTCCCCAAAATGTTTGCAAATGTTCAAGCCTAGGATGTTCATGACCACTCTTTCTTCCTGATATCGATCTTACAACCAACAGACAGAATGTTCTCCAAGGCCGAGGGATATTCTTGGCATTGAATCGGGAATGTTTGACTAGAGGTACGTCGTCATCAACATCATATCCTAACTCAACAAAGAAGTCAAGAAGGTCCAGTTCAGGTAGTATTGGAGCAAATTCGTTGTTAGTTTGAGGCAGGAGAAGTACTGTACGAAGAACGTCGTGATCTACGGTGTAGACTTGGCGATCCAATGTAACAGTAAAAGACTCATCATCCAAATTAGCCTTGGCCGTGAGCCAGAACTGATGAAGGTAGAACAGAGGAACTGAAGTAGAATAGATGAGCAGATGTTTGCATAGATGTGCAAGTAGAATATCTTTGACAATCCTGCACGAGTTCTCCGTAATTCTCAATTTGTCGAAGTCAACTCGTGGATTGTTGTTGCCAATCATAACATTGTAGTTTTCGGGAGTGATGTCATCCATGGTGAGTAATGGAAGAGCTTATTCAGGGACGTTCTCGTTGTGTTCAGCCATGTTATTCTGAAATGCATGATCATAAGCAAAAACATCGAGATTTGTTACGAGTTAGCACGGTTACAATGTTTGAATATGAATAAGCATTTAGAATTATGTAATCAAGTATGGTTCAATAATAGCATGTGAGCTTAGAAATACATATGCACAAGGAAGAAATCATAACACATCATATTATACATGACTGGAATCCATAATCACATTGTCACTTGAAACACGTTTTCGAAATTACATAATCACAGAGTATTCGAAATGTTACAATAGAAGTACAAGATATAACATAGTTTGTAATTTCGAAAATAATGCAAACCTAGTCACAAATGCCAATAATTTCGAAAGACAGTCATAAAGTAACAATTTTTTTTCGCAATCCTATATAATAAGTGTTTTCGAAATAAAAAAACTTCAAGTGTCATCTCGATAAAAAAAAATTTATCAAGAACAGACCACTTAGAAAGAGAATTTCGAGAATACATGTTATATGGGATTTCGAAAAAATTTGCAATTATGAGGATTTTGAAAAGTATGGCAATGGTTGAGAAAATTTCGCAAACACACAAATATTTTCGAGAAGATGACGAGATGAGCATTTTCGAGAAAAATACAACATTTTGAAATTTCTCGAAAAAACTTGTGATTGCGAAATTTCTTCAGACATGATTGTGAAAGAGATTTTCTCGAAAATTCTTATACAAGAATTTTGAAATAATGCCCACGTACGTTTCTTAGTGATACAATGTATTCCAAGTGATGAGACCTGTTGTAGAACATGTTATGCAATGATTAGAATCAGTCTATCCATTCGAGTAGGGTGATTTCGAAAATGTATCAAGAACATGTTCTCGATAAAAATCAAAATCGTGAATCAAATGAGGATAAGAAGTTCTCGTACATCACAAGCAAATAATAGAAGCATATTAGCATACCATGTAAGCTCACATGAACACACAACGAGAGAACCTACAAATAACGAAGCCCTAAGTAATCGAGAATCATGCATACTAGGAAGTAAATCTAATTAGTAAGCATAACCATGATACTCAAACACAAGAAATCATATCCCACCAAGAAAAACACAAAAACAAACAACAACTCAAGAAAAACCCAATACGTATCAAAACCTAGGTATCCAAATACACACAATCGTGTGTTAAACTAAGATTAAACGAGATAGAGAGGATGGAAACATATTATAGCACAAAACCCCTATCATTAATTAACCTTCTAAACACGAATTGCATGATTCCGAAATTATATAAACCCTAACTCTTTAAATCGCAAATTCGCGACATCAAGCCAATAACTTTGTGATTAATCAAAAACCCATGTTAGAAATCATCAAAGGATCATGTAGAAACTTACGGTTTGAATTTTGATAGCACGGATTGTTCGAATGAATTGTGGCCGTGGATTTGGAGAAAGGGTTTAAGGGTTTATGTTTTGATGAGTTAAAAAGAAAATAAAAAGAAACGGGGGTGTTTGTTTGTGTTTTTATAAAAGTTTTTGAATGTTGTCACTTTTGGTCCCCTAACTACAATAATTACAATACAAGTCCTAAAGTTTAGAACTAAGTAAAGGCACAAAGATGTAATGACTTACGATACCATATTGAGACAAAGAAATACGAGATATGTGTAATGAAATCCAGAAACAACGCATCAAAGATAATATGCAAGTATATCGATTATGAAAAAAATTTATAACAATTTAGGCAAGTCTCCCCCTCAACACTTGTAAAAAATGACAAGGTGTTGAAAAAGAGCGATATACTTGCAGGTTTAATAATATATATATATATATATATATATATATATATATATATATATATATATATATATATATATATATATATATATATATATATATATATATATATATATATATATATATTTTTTGAATAGGAAAGAGACAAATATTTTTGTGTTTTTGGGGTTTAATAAAAAATAAAGAAAAGTATTTATTTTACAAAAATAGTAAAATAGTTGATGTTTGACATTTTACTTTTGTTTTAAAAACTTTTGTAAGTCAAATGGTGTCAAACATCGCATACCAATTTGGTGAACTAAACTTGCAAACCTTAATGGAGCTAAGGGTTTTGTAAGTAAGTCCGCTAATTGGTACTCAGTGCCCACAAAATATAACTCAACTGTACCCTTCTCGACGTGCTCTTTGATGAAATGGTATCGGAGATCAATGTGTTTGGATTTGCAATGATGAACTGTGTTGCAGGAGATTGCAATGGCACTCTTAGAATCGCAGTAAATCGGAATCTTGTTGAATAAGTAGCCATAGTCTTTAAGTTGTGATATCATCCAAATGACTTGAGCGCAACAAGCAGACATAGCTACGTATTCAGATTCGGTGGATGATAGTGATGTGCTATCCTGCTTCTTTGATTGCCAAGACACAAGTTTATCTCCAAGAAACTGTAAGCCACCTAATGTACTTTTTCGCGAGTCTAAGCATCCTGCATGGTCAACATCTGAAAAAGCTGTTAGTTCAAAACCAGAATCCTTCGGATACCAGATCCCCAAATGGATGGTTCCCTTTATGTATCGAAGGATTCTTTTTGCCTCATTGATTTGTTTTTCAGTTGGATTAGCCTGATAGCGAGAACACATAAACACAGCAAATACAATATCAGGTCTACTGGATGTAAGATACATGAGGGACCCAATAATACTTTGGTATTTGGTAGGGTCAACTGGAGTCCCATGTAAATCAGCATCTAGTTTAGTAGAGTTGGCCATCGGTGTATTCATAGTATCACTACTTTGCATACCATGTTTCTTTAAAATCTCAAGAGCATATTTGGACTGATTTAGAAAAATTCCACGGGGTGATTGATGAACTTGTAGTCCTAGAAAGAACGTAAGTTCACCCATCATGGACATTTCAAAGTTATCTGTCATTAATTTTGCAAAATCCATTGAGTAATTTTTGTTGGTCGAAGCAAAAATAATGTCATCGACATAAACTTGAACAATTAATAAGTCCATCCCGTAGGTTTTAGTAAGCAATGTTGGATCCACCGAGCCTAGAGTAAAATCATTAGCCAACAGAAATTTAGAAAGCTTGTCATACCACGCCCTGGGGGATTGCTTAAGACCGTAGAGAGACTTTTTAAGCTTGTAGACATGATTGGGACGTTCTGGATCAACGAATCCTTCAGGTTGATTGACATAAACTACTTCTCGGAGTTGACCATTCAGAAAAGCCGTTTTCATGTCCATTTGGTAAACAATCATATTCCGATGAGCAGCAAATGCTAAGAACATCCGCACAGCTTCAAGTCTAGCCACAGGAGCAAATGATTCTTCAAAATCGATACCTTCTTCTTGAGAATAACCTTTTGCTACCAAGCGTGATTTGTTGCGTATGACTGTGCCTTCTGCATCCAGTTTGTTTTTCTAGATCCATTTTAAACCAATGACGATGATGCCTTCAGGTTTTTCAACCAATTCCCATACTTCTAATCGTTGGAAGGTTTCGAATTCTTCTTGTATAGACTCAATCCAGTTTTCATAAGTCATTGCTTCTTTGACATTCTTGGGTACGGTTTCACAAACTGTGAGTGCATAAATGCAAGTTTCACCGTCTGTGTGAAGGCGTTGTCTTGTCATGATAGGTGCATCTGGATGGCCAATAATTTGAACTAAGGGGTGATCTCTAGTCCATTTGTGTGTCGAAGGATGAAGTTGATAAGTATCTCGCAAGTGAGCAGGACCCATGTTGCGTGTAGATGACTCAGCAATGTCGGGGACAGGTTGAGCATTTGCAAATGGATTAATGAATGGTTCTGGGTCATGCTCTGCGGGTTGTGGAACTGATAAAGGTATGGAATCTCCAGCTGATTGTCATGAGTTGGACCCGGTTTGTTCGATTGTTGTAGGTGATATGACTGGAGGACCGTCTCTTCCAACAGTAGTTGTTGTTTGTTGAGGTGTATCAGGTACTTGATGTTGATCAAGGTTTGCAGCGGAATTTGGTGTGGCCTCAGGTGGACGGTTAACAGGCGTATCATCAAACAATGGAGCAAATAAGGTTTCCACTTCTTTACGAGAAAGTGACAATGGTTCAGCCGAAGAGACCGGAAAATTAAGACGGTTGGTTGCGGGTCCTAAGCCGTTTTGCTCAGAAGCCATTTGAGTGAGTTCATCGAAATTAGCATGAATAGTTTCTTGAATTTCCTGAGTACGACGATTCCAGATCCGATAGCCTTTTGAATTTTCACAGTAACCTATGAATACTCCAATGTCAGCCTTTGCTTTAAGTTTACCTAGATCATCACGATCATTGACTGGGTAGCATAAAGCACCGAATACGTGAAAGTGACTGATGTTTGGTTTTCTTTTGTGAACAATCTGATATGGGGTTTTGTTGTGGCGTTTTGTGATCACGCAACGGTTTTGAGTGTAACAGGCGGTTGAAACAGCTTCTGCCTATAAGTAATCTGGTAATTGAGCGTTGATTAACATCGTTCGAGCAGCTTCCACTAACGTTCTGTTGCGTCTTTCGACTACTCCATTCTGTTCGGGTGTGCGTGGAATAGATGTTCGATGTTCAATTCCCACTTTCTCAAAATACGACCTTAGAGTCTGATTCTTAAATTCTGTGCCATTGTCAGTTCGAACAATTCTGACTGTGTTTCGAAGCTGAACTTGTATTTTGGTGAGAAAGGTGATGATCATTTGAGGAGCTTGATCTTTACTTCGAAGAAAATAAACCCAAGTCCAGCGAGAGTAATCATCAACAATTACTAAAATGTAGCGTTTACCGTTGATTGTTTGAACACGCATCGGACCACACAAATCCATATGAAGTAAATGTAAACCATGATTGGTAATGTGTTCAGGTTTTGAGGGTAAATGAGCACGAGTACTTTTTCCTTGTTCACAGGCTGGACATAGATGATCTTTGGCATAACGGAATCTTGGAAAGCCTTCAACTAATTTGTGACGAGCGAGATCAGTCATCGTTTTGAAATTCAAATGAGAAAGGCGTTTGTGCCATAACCAAGATTTAGTCGATTCAGCTTTGGATAGAAGACAAATTGGAGATGAAGCGATCATGTCGGACATAGAAATAGTATAAAGGTTAGTGCCACGTTTGCCAGACATCAAATCATTTCCTTGTAGATCACGAACAAAGCAAGTTTTCTCGCGAAATTCTACTTCTAAATCTCCATCACAAAATTGACCGACTGAGAAGAGGTTGTGACCCAAGCCTTCAACATAATAAACTCTGCTAATTTCAATGTTCCCATGCATGTAGTCGCCGTAACCCATGATTAAAGCGTATTGATCATTCCCGAATCTGACAGTTCCAATAAACTTTGAGACAAAGTTCTTTAACAGTTTGAGATTGCCTGTCATATGTCGGGTGCAACCGCTATCAACAATCCAGAGAACGATCTGAACCACCTGCATCAAAAGAAGACGACAGAGATGGAGCAGAAGTAAGGGTGGAACCCGAGGAAATAGTGGGTTCCTGTTGGTTAGAAATGCAAATATTTGATAATTTAGGAATCCATTTAAAATTTGGTTTGTATTGTAACCAACGTTGCCAATTCCAACTAGTTTTTGCTTTGTTCTTAGTGAATGCACTAGCTTTAAGTTGGTTCCTAGAATTGTTGATTGCTGTTAGTGGGTTGACTACAACATCATTAGAAACTGTAGTAGGCGTTTTTCTTAAGGTAGACTTAGAAGCATTAGTGGACCTAGAAGAAGAGCCGGATCTACGTTTCTTTTTGCGGTGTAAGAGATTATTAGCTACACATTTGGTGTGATCACCAGACAACACACTTTTACGACAAAACACACAAGATGTATTAATATTCAAAACATTTAAAGGTTCAGCATTCGTTACATTAAGATTTGGATTACAATTTTCCAGATTAGAGTCTAAATCAGATGCAACATTAGTTTTATTCGAGTTCCTAAGGTGATCTTCTACTTCTTGCACTTCTAGTGTTCCACTTTGATGTTGCGAGAGCCTACTCTTTTTTGTCTTCTTAACACTTTTTGGCTTTGGGCTTCTAACGCTCTTAGGGGAAACTAGACCTGTGGAAGTAGAAGAGCTAACATTAGAACTATTAGCACGCTTAGCCTTATCTGTTATGTCTATTTGAAACATTCCTGGTGCAATCACAGTGGTGTCAATGAACTTTCCTTTTTGAAGTAGCTTAATTTTCTCTTTCAAATCAATGATGATGTGTTTTTTGTCCTGAATATCAGACTCAAGTAAACCATTGCAATAACGAATGTCATCGCGGTTTTGTTGCCATTCGGCGTTTTCAATTTTTAATTCCGCAATTTCATTTGTTAACTCTGCAATTTCATTTTTACGTAGACGACATTTGTTTTTACGAGACGCATGTTTGGCACATAATTGCAATTCAGTTTCAATACTTTGAGCTTGACACCAATCAATCTTATGTTTAAGTTGACAAATTTCGTTAGAAAGTTTGTTTATCACATCATCACTGTTTTGACGCAATGTTTCATTTTGATGTTTCAATGATTCATTTTGTGACCTCAACGAAACAAGTTCAGCGCAGTACTCAGCAAATAATTCAGCATTGCTTGAAAAATGGAGATCATTCATGAGAGAACTATGCAAATCGGCCTGAAGAAGTTGTTCCAAGAGTCGATCAGTATCTTCTTTCAAAAATCGGTATTTGCTTTGTTGAACCAAAATTGCATTTTCATTAAGAGCGAAAATTTCTTTCATATCTTTAACTTCCTTTTGGAGTTCCTGTTCCCAACGAGTAGCACAATAACGCAAATTTTGAACTAAAGGCATAATTTGTTTTTGAAAAATATCTCGCTTTTTCCCTCTCGTAAGATGATTGAAAAGTATGAACTGTAATTTCAGAATGTTGTTCAATGACGTTTTCCAAAGTATCGATGCCTTTCATGAATGTTTGAAAATAGTCTAAAACTTTACAGCGTGTTGGTAATGGTGTCACATGACCAGAAGAAGGTAATGGACCATTTACTTGTGCCACGGGTTTGACAGGAGCCCCATTGGAAGATGAAACGTAAGACTCAGTAACATACCATGATTTCTCAGGTATTTCTCTTGATGAACAAAAGATTTTGAAATGTGAGGTTTTGAGTAATCATATGGTTTGCAATATTTAACTTGACTCATTTTTTATCGACTCTTCTCTTCAAGTTTGTATTCTTCCTCAGTATCATGTACAATAACACGCACAACATTGTTATCCATCAATTGGTCCATACTGTACAGCTTAGGATTTGTTTTGAACACAGTGCGAAGAAAAGAGGATCTGTAATCGCCGAGGCCAAAACCTTTACCTGGTCTTAGTTTTAAAGAAAACTTTTGAATTGTCGTTACAGATTCCCCATGTTTATAAACGATGTTTTGAAAAGCTTTGATTTGATTTTCGAGAACGATGTTATCATCAAGTAAAGAGCTTTCTTTTTCTCATTTTTGCACTTTATGTTCATAAAATTCCTTTTTGCAAGTTATCACCTCTTTACGTGTTTTTGAAAGTTCCTGTTGGAGTTGAACAACTTGTATTTGAAGATCATGTTTTTCATTTTCCAGTTTGGAAACGATTTTACCGTTTGACTCAACAATGTCATACATTTGCTTTTGAAGATTTTGTTCTTTGACATATGATTCTTGAAATGACTTTTCAAAGCTTTGTTCACGATGAACGACATATTGAAAACTTGAAAGCTGCGTTTTATAACATTCAATGTCCTTTTTTAACTTGGCATTTTCTTTCAAAACTTCAGTTTGCACGTCCATTATGTGATTAGAAAGAAGTTGAGTATTAAGTTGTTTGTCCGTAACTGTACAGTAAGGAGCTGGATCAGAAGTAGGTTCATGTTGTTCACTAAAGTCATTTTCGTCTTGCGCAATAGGATCATCAAATGAGACGACAGTGTCATCATCAAATAGTTCATCCTTTTGAGAAGAGAAAAATGTTTCAGAAGGAACAACTTGCGCCTGATCTGATTCAGAAACATAGGGTGATGCATTAATATGTATGGAGCTTATGGTTAGGTCATTTACTTGAGACAAGCCATCAGTGGAGAACATTGGACCTAAATCATTCAACTGATGTTCCTGCATGTTGGCCATGAGCATCACAGCTGCATTGGCTTCAAGATCTTCCATTTCATCATCATTGTAAGCATTAGCAAAGAAACGGTTCTCTTGAGCATTGAAAGTTCCTTCCTTTTCATCTTTGAGAGCCATAAGTAATGCCTGCTTGTGAAACTGACTACCTTTTCTTGGGTGAGGGCATGCAGTTGCAATATGACCTTTTTCGTTGCAATTGTAGCACCATATCGCATTCCCAGATACTGTGTTGTTGCTAGCAGCATTGTCATTACTTCGCTGAGGAGCACCTGGATTGTTTCTGAATCCCCCATTGTTGTTAACTCTTTGTCCAAATCCAGAATTTCCAGTATACCCACCTGAACGTCTTGAATTTCGATTCTGAATCTCAACTCGACCATCTTGAATAACAGCTTGGTTTCGTGTATTTGATGAAGAACAAAGTCGGTTGTTGCTTTTGTTGGAGAATTTGCTAAAAGCACGAGCAATAAGAGCAAGTCCTTGATTCAACGTATTGACGTCATCATCATCATCTTCAAACTGATTAGAGTAATACATGCTATCATTGTTGTCATATGGAGCAAGTTGATTAGAACCGTGTTGAGAAGCAGGAGGATGCTGGTGACTGAAATAATTCTGTTCCTGATCATAAGTATGATTAGACATCGGAGGATGTGAAGCAGGAGTTTGAGCAACGAGTGCAAGGGGATTAGAGGTAGGTGGTGATATGTATCCTCCTCGAGCGAGTTTGTCTTTTTCAACTTCAGACTCATAGTGCTTGAGATAGTCGTACAACAATCCATATGGATCCCTGTGAAGATTCTTGGCTTGTCTCACAAATGTCACATACTTTTGCCACTCAGGACCCAGACTACTAACAAACTTTGCATTGACAGTGATTCTTGGAAGAGTTATATCATGTCTCTCTAAATCATTGACGACATTAGTGAAATGATGAAAGTAAGACTCAAGAGATTCCCCTGGTTCGATCACGATGTTAGTGTATTCCAAGTAAAGTTTAGATTCCATGTCTTCCTTGTTCAGTTGTGTACCTTGCATCAGTAGATGGACGTGTTCCCACATAGCTTTTGCAGTTGTTTGAGCATCAACACTTCTGAATATGATATTAGGTATTCCTTGAAGTATGTAAGACATAGCAATTTCATCTGCTTCACGTTGGTGTTTTTGTTCCTCAGTAAGTTGAGACTCAGGAACATGCACAGCAGTTGGAGCTACCGGAGGATCAGCCTGTAGGTCACCGCCAACGTAGTTAACAGGCCAAGGAAATGGTCCTTCAAGGATAACTTGTTTCATGTACTTACCATTGGGTTTCTTGAGCTCAATAAACCTTAAGAATCGAGTTGCCCATTGAACATAATTACCCGGTGTTAGCATTGGTGGGGTGTCAGGAGAGCCTGCTTCGTGTCTGGATTGTTGAGTTGAAATGACTTCACACATCCGATCAAACCAGTGAGTAGGTTTTGGTGGAAGTGGGCTTTGTTGTTGTGACATCGGATAAGATTGTTGTATTGGAACCATTTGTTGCATGAAGTTATGTTGTTGTGAGTAAACCGGTTGATGATAATATTGTGTTGATTGTTGATACTGTTGTTGTTGCTGATGTTGCTGAGGATACTGTTGATACTGATGTTGCTGAGGATTGTTAAAGTTGTAGTATGGTGGTTGAGACATTATGAAACACTTGTGTGAAAAGATGGATCTTGTAGAAGGTATAGGTTTGCTAAATCTCGAAAAGTTTGCCCAAGTAGATGACTTGCGAAAATATGCACTTTAAGTGATTGCGAAATTTTGTCACTCGCCTTGTGATTGCGAAATTAGTCACTCAGGGATTTCGAAAAATTTGGGGATTGCGAAAGAAAGTTTCTCGAAACTTAATGATGTCGAAACTTAGGAGATTTCGAAAACCTTGAGATTTTGAAAAAACTGAAGATGTTTTCGAAAAAACTTGTGATTTCGAAAATAAAGAAATTTTCGAGAACACAATTTCACAAGCACTCTTTCGAAATTATACAATTTCGAAAGTTTACCAAAAGTCGAAGTACTTTTCTTCCTTATACAAGAGAGAAAAGACTGAGTCCACAATTCGTGAGGCGAAAAGAAGCACAGTATCACGATTTCGAAAATTGGTGTTGAGAAGGATTTCGAAACTAGGCAGAAATTTGTTTTTCAATGAAAGCAATCCAAAAACGAGTTTTTAAACCAAGATTTTTGTACTTCAAGTTGTAAAATGATGAAATCTTCAAGAAAGTTATAAACTTGACAAACTTTTTCAAAAATTTAAGTAATTTCGAAAAAAGTACAAAAATCCAAATCGTGACTTTGAGAGAAAGATTGATACTTTTGTGTTTGATATGATTTGTAGCACAAATTTGTAAGCAAATATGTGATAAAAACCAAGAAACAAACAAGAAAGTACAACTTTTTCACAAAAATAACGAATTAAAAAAGGAGTTTGAGGAGGATTTCAAAGAGAAAAACAATAACTACACCTTCATATGGCGAATGATACCACTTGTTAGGTCACCATGTTGATTTCACACAAACAAGAATGAGATAGATATAAGGATGGGATGAATATTTGAATAAGAGAATGATAAGTGCAAGAGTTTCCATATGATTTCAAAAAAACAACCAAGTTTTACAATAGCCTAAGACTTCTATTTATAGGTGAGGAGCTAGGGCAACACTCCTAGTCCTTCCTACATGGATTTCGTATGGGCTTTAAGGCCCATGGACTCAATAGCTTAAGCCTTGTAAATTTATAACATAACATAAATGAAAGTAACTAGTAACTTAAGCAACCTATTATTACAAATGACCGAGACTTGATAAAATGGTAAAAACTATGATCCCAACTCTCAACTTGAGAGAACACTTCTCTTACCACCATTACTCTCTCTCATACCAAAATTCGTCCATAAAATCCCAGGAATTTTTGGAGGTCCAAGAAGTCATCATTTAGAGGTCAAAACATCAAGAAGTCATCACCACTACTTGAGGCATCATTACTTCATCACTTGTTATCTTATTTCAATCATTGTAATACTTTTAATTATGATTTCTAATGTTCAAAATTCTGATCAGTTTATGTTCATGTTTACTATGAGTGGCTAGTGCCTTTGTGCACTTGCTTAGATGATGTTTATTATTTAATGGTTTGCTTATGATTGTGATAACATGTTTTAATTCAATTTCAAGTTAATTCTAAAACCCAATTGTACTTAAGTTTCATAGTGACATTTGTTGAATCAAGTTTAACTAGTTGCTAATGATTTTATAGGTCGAAAGATTAATTGTTATTCAACTAGTTATAATCATTTGTTTATGAATGATTGTTTTCCACCAAAATTATTCTTGGTTAAACAAAGAAACTAAAGTGTGATTGTAATGAGAAAACTTTTGTCTATCAAATCGGATTGATTGTAAAACGCCTAATTGGTCGAAAGTGTAGTAGTTTGCAATCAATTGTAACCATTTGTCTATGATCGGTTACCTTTTGTATTGACCATTTCTTAAGAGTATTTGATAAAACAAAAGATTATTTTTGTGTTTAAGATTGTTAACCCAACCTTATGAACCTTGAATTGATTGGTTAAACTTAATGCTTGTTTTTATAAACTAAGATCTTGGCCAAGGTTTAATTTGTAAGAACAATTGATTAGAACACCAACTAATCATCATAACCAACATGTTAAGAAGAGTTATCACAATCATGCTTATCAAGGATGTAAACTAGTCTAAGCAAGTGTAGTTTTTAATCTTATTGAATTTACATAATCATCATTTTCGTGTTACTTGTTGCTTATATGGTAATTTGGATCGTGACAACCAATTACTATCTTTTTATTGCTTACTATTACATAGATTCTTCATAATTGAAAACACCCAAATCCTAGTGAACGACCTCGGCTTACCAAACAAAACTAACTACATACGAAAGGTTCATACTTGCCCGTGTGTTCTTAGCTTTATCCGGTAATTCTTGTCATAAATTTAAAACTAGTAGTCGCGAGACACATCAAGTTTTTGGCACCGTTGCGAGGGATTTTATTGTGTTTTTGTTTGTTTTAAATCTGTGCTTTAATCATTCCCTAGTTGTTTCGTTTTTGCTTTTGAAAAAAAAAATTCCGAGCCATCCAACCGATCGGTTTGATATTTAATCGATCGGTTAGACCCAAAAATCCAATCCAACCGATCGGTACAAACCCATATCCGAGTCGGTTAGACCAATAACCCTATCCAACCGATCGGTTAGAACTTTTTGTTTACAAAACCCATTTTTTTTTCCAAAACCCATTTTTACCTTTTCACCTTAGTTCGAAACAAACACACCCAACCCACCCTTAGGGGTGATTTATTTTTCTTGTGTCCTTTTTATTTTCTTTTCTTATTTGTTTCTTTGGTAATTTATTTTATAAAATTGTCTTTTTGGATTTTTGAACGTCTTTTAGTTAAAAGTTAAAGAAAAAGTCTATTAAAAAAAAGTTTTGTCGTAATTAGTTTATTTTTTTTAAACTTCTAATAGTTATAATAGTAACGATTTTCTTATCTTAGTTAAGCTTATTTTTGTTTACTTCAATTTAAAAACAATACAAAAAGATTTTTCTTAGTGTTCATTTTCATTATGTTTTTATTTTTACTTTTTGTGATATTTTACGAATCACTTCGGGTTTGTATAAACCCACACTCATGGGGTAAACAGCTTGTTAGTCCACTTTACGAGCTTAAACGTAAAATAAAAAAGAGGTCTAAAACCAAACTTTATCCAAAATCACCATTAATCGAGGAACTTTTTGTGGTAATCGACATAATCGAAGATAAAGTTGAAACTCAACCCGATTCCCTACCTATAACCGTCATTGATCCCGATGACCAACCCATGTGGTCATGCACTAGGACCGTTGCACCAACACCTACTTCCGCTATTATTCAACGCCCTTTTCCAAAAAATTTCCATATCAAGGGTACCCACATGCAAATGATTCAGGAGAATCAATTCGATGGGAGAATCCGATCCGATCCTCACCAACACATAGTTGATTTTCTGAATATTAGTAACCTATTCCATTATGGTGAAAATCAAGAGGAAGCGGTTAAACTGAGGACTTTTCCTTTCTCATTGTCCGGAGAAGCCAAGATTTGGTTGAATGAATTAAATGATGGAACAATTACTACGTGGGAAGAGATGAGAGAAGCTTTTGTTAGCCGATACTTTTCTCCCGCAAAGTTTAAACGTCACCTAAATGACATTTACAACTTTCAACAACTCAATCATGAAACTCTCATTGATGCTTGGCTCTGTATGAAAGATATGTTTCGCACTTGTCACGGACACGGTCTAACCAAAGGAGCGATCATTCAAACATTCTATCATGGTTTAGATGATCCAACTCAAGGAATTCTCGATGCCGGAGGAATATTGATGCGTGGGAATTGCACCAGGTTTTACCTCTCGAGGGATCTCGAGAAGCTTACAACCCCCACCAGGCAGTGTACCTGATCGATGTAGTATAGTATAATGATAAGTACCGGGGGATTGATCGTTCAGCTAGGAATAGTGTAGCTAGGATTACAAAACCTAAAGACTAGGTCTAGAGATGAAGGATGATTCTTTTTATGTTTTTTATATTTTTTAGAAAGCAAATTAAAATCTCGGGTTTGAAGGATTTGGGCGGAATTAGTTGCTAATCAACTAACCCAACACTAAGATGCAATCAAAATAAAATTCTAGAAATGAAAATAAACTATATTAAACTAAAGTTGTGAGCAATAAGTAGGAGAAATGTGTTTACTTAGATTTCACTACTCCCTAGATATCTTTTACACGTTAATTACTTGTTATAATTGCGTGAATGACGGATTGTATTCCTTAATACCATTCATGGGGTGGCGTACTTACTTCCCCAATCCTATGAGTGTCTACTTCACTCCTACGTCGAGCCGGCTAAGAAGCTCCTAACATGGGATCATTAGAATTTACTCATGCATTAAATACAACCAATAAAACCTAGTACACATTGGTTCATGTTTCCCTAGACGT
Organism: Artemisia argyi; assembly: GCA_030686995.1. Taxonomy (NCBI): domain Eukaryota; kingdom Viridiplantae; phylum Streptophyta; class Magnoliopsida; order Asterales; family Asteraceae; genus Artemisia; species Artemisia argyi. The sequence goes on along the minus strand of CM060688.1, from coordinate 114,256,396 downwards.
TCAAGCATTTTACACAATGGAGATCTGCCAGTTTTCTTAAGCCTAACATTGAAATCATTCATCCAATACAACCATAAACAAGTAATCAACACATAATTAACATCTAGGTTTCATTAGATCTAAGCAAACACAAGATAGATCTAGCCTAGCATGTTGAAATCAAGACAAGCACAAGATATAGACAACCAACACATAGACATATTGATTGAATTAAGAGAAGACTTATCTCAATAGCACATGAAAGGATTCAATGGGTGAAAACCCTTGAATATACTGTAAAATACGAGCTAGGGTTCACAAAGTTTGGCCCTAGGGTTTCTTCACACAAGTTCTTCCTAATGAATGAAAAATAGAAAACTATATATAGAGTTTAGGAGGTGACGTCGTCAAGAACAAATGTCTGACGCCGTCATCTCGCCGCCAAATAGCTCCTCGGACTGCCTAGATCTGGGTCTGACGCCGTCATGTGTACACCTTATGCAGGCCGTCATGATTTTAACTCTTGACGCCCTTGTTGTGACGCCGTCATGAATTTCCTCTTGAAGTCGTCATACACTGTTCCCAGCTTGGAAAATTAAGTCTTTGGCGTTTTCTTCACTTTTATGCTCCAAAAACGTCTGAATTGCTTCCTTTTCCGGATTTCTCTCCCAAAGTACCTAAAATCACAAAAGGAACGATTTAGGGCAATATTTGATCAAATAAATTCAATTTCGGGCTTAAATGACCCCCTAAAAGTGGTTCATTTTTCGCCTCATCATATACCCTTACACTTGAGATTTGCTTGTCCTCAAGCAAATGCGCTTTTATTCTTATCAAAATAAAAGTTATGGGTCATTTAACACTAACATAAAAGTTATTACAACAAATAATCGTTCCACTAAAGACCAAAGACAAGCACGGAGGTCATACACTAGCACCTCACAAATAGTGTTTAGATACTCACATCTCTCGGGTGTAATAAAGTAATATCACATTATGGAAATGGAAAACATCTCTCACTACCTGTCATAGCAAAATAGATTACCATAGGCTTGGGAAAGGATCAAACCTCCACCACATGGGGTAAGCACCTAGGATAAACTATCAAAGAGGTCTTTTAAAAGGGTTGTTGCGTTAGGTGTAGGGATATGAAATACACGGTTTTGTTGGATATAGGCAGTCTTTACTGGTGGCGAGTTAATATTCTTGGTTAATTACATGTACAATATGGCGTTGCTAAGCCAAGACTAGACTCGACTTAAGCTAATAAATGAAAAAAAACAAAAACATAAAATGAACATAGAATAAAAAGGGATGGTAGTCCGTACGTTTTTTCTCTTTTCCTTTTTTTTTTTTTTTTTTTTTTTTTTTTTTTTGCATACACTCTTACCTTACCATCTAAGATAATACATCATAGGAAATGGAAATTCCCCTTACACTTGAATTTTTACATACTTTACAATAATCTAATGATTCGAATTAAGAAAATCAAAACACTTGGAGTACTTTTAAGATTAACGCACATACGGGGGTAATATATGATGTTCTTCCCCATTACTCCATAAAATAAGTACTTTACCCATGAGTCTCAATCGTCCCAAAACAATATGTACAAGGATATGACTCGACTTAGCAACCATGTAATCAATTAGATAGTTAACTTAGGGTTTAACAAATCTTAACTACTTATAAAGAGAAAATGGTCAAGTGAAAAGTGAAAAACTGAATTTTGGGTCAATGCCCATAATACCCTTGTCAAACTAGGAAACTATTGTAATTCATAGTGCTGGAACATTGAATAAGTGTAAACTATGAAACTACTAAAGAAAATGATACACGGCTGTAATATTGCATAAGTGTATACATGGCAAGTATTGCATAGTGACTTTATTGCATAACTGAATAGGTGGCAATGGTTGAGTTAAAACATGGCTGTCAAATATTAAAAACAAATCATCTAACTTCTATATTTTATATTAGGTAATCTTGATAATTATATAATCTTTTTAATTTGGTCAGCTTTTTTATTTCTCAATCAATTATATACATATTCTTTTGCAAAGAGGTTTTTATAAATTATGTTGATTCATTCTATCAAATTGTCTTTGTCTTTTGATGTGATTTGCTAATCAAATCATATATGCCTAAATATATAAGGTGTATCTTTCCTTCGAATAATGATTCATGCATCATTTCTGGGAATACTTTTGTTGGCAGTGTTTTGTTACTCTGCCTATATAAGTATTGTAATAACCATTCTTCTACCAACCAATAAATATCATTCCTAGACATGTTCTTTATTTTCTTCGAATGATGATTTTTGAAAGCAGGTTCATCTCTGATTTTAGCGTTATAAAAGAAAATATCATATTATGTGTTCATATTATGAGAGCTTGGACGCGACGGCCGCTTCATAACAAATCCAATGATTAACCTGTAAATGATCATATATCATTGTCCAAAGGGTACTCAACTATATATATATAACCGTTTTTACTATTCACTTTTGAATTGTATTTTTTCCTGATTTAGTTAGGTGTATTGTTGTGTTGCTATATGTATTCATATGTCTTTGTATAAATCGATTCAGTTTAAAAAAATTAAAGGAACTGTGAGGATGACTCTGGTCCCGTGATTCATGCATCTTATTGTACGTTAGTGTAACATTCCCTAAGTTAATATAATCACCTCTAATGAAACGCTACAAACCGTTTTGAGGTTATCAAACAAACACATTCTTCTTCATATATGCCGTATCTTTATTTTTCCAGCTTTGGTACTATGACAAACTTTGTTCAGAGTTTCATTGATGATTGAAGTTCAATAGTATCATTTGGGACACATTTTTATCTAGAAGGACCCCATGCACGGGATATATCATTTGCTCAATATCGGAATGATCATTATGAATGAGAAGTCATATTCATTTTTATCTAATTGTTTAATTTATTGGTGTTTCCTACTATGTAAACGTAAGTTCTAACAAGTGTTATTTTGAATGTTTCATACAAGTTTCTATACTTTGTAAACGTACTACGACTTGGTTGATCATGTTTAACTAAAGGTGGTGTTTTAGTCATACAAAATTAAACTAACTGATGAAATTCCATCAAACTATTGTATCGTCAAAAGAGTGGTTGATACATATTGTACGTCTTGCTCAGTAGAAGAAGCGAATGATACTTTTGATACGGCCCTAAAGATATCATAGACGAAGTTACGTAATGAGATGGAAACAACCACTGTGATAGGATGCTAGGAGCATACACCATGGTGAATGTAATCATGTATATCTATTCAAATCATAAAATAATGATGGTAGTAAATGTTTAGGCTTTTTGTGACTTTAAAATTTAGTAAAATCCTAAACGTAGTTTAAAGGTTACGTTTAACAAATTTTGACATGCACAAATTGATGTATCTTCACAATAACCACCTACCTCTTAAATTTATTATTGAAAGAAATTTTTACTTAAATTTGGAGTAATAGAAATGTTGGAATATTAGTTTCGTATGAGAAAAAAAAAATAGTAACACATTTCGGCTTATAACATTTCCAGACAAAAATCATACTTTTCAGCATCCATCACATATTCGGTATTCTGGTGGCCCCAATAATTATTATTGTAGACTATCCAAACTAACAACCATAGTCTATTTATTCGGTTAAATCCAATTCACAAGACCGTACACAAAACACTTAACCAAAATATCAATATATATAACTATATGACGCTATAAAAGCAAAATAGTCAATGTAAAAAAGTGAAAAAATCAATATGTAAAATGTTGAAAATTTTATATTAGCTAAGAAAAAATTAAAACATCACAATAAAGGAAACTTTATATTAACGAAATGTTTTGAATCTCTATTATTACAACGCTTCAAAAGGAAACTATTAATACACATAAAAAACCGGGTTAAGTCGGGATGTTTCAAACCTGGCGGGTTGACCCGGTTAAATTTGATCCGTTTTCTTGACCCAACTCGTCGGGCTGACTCGGTTTATATTGACTCGTTTTTCAACCGGAACGGTTCAACCGGTTGAAACACACCGGGTAGAACCGGGTTTCAAAACATTATGTTGAATCTCCAAATCCTAAAACTTTTTTTATTTTTCGTTTATAACTTATAAAATTATTTTTATCATTAAAACTATCTGCCGCTATAAAATCTCGTTGCTATGCACGGGTACTCGTCTAGTAACAATAATGCACTAAAGATGAGTGCATACACGGAAGGCTAAGGCGATTTGGGTGTACATTTAAGTGGGGTGTAACAAATTCTTTCTTTAAGTAAAATGCTTAAAGTTAGAAACGAAAAGATAGGCTCAGATGGGTGTACTAGGGGTTTCGTGTACTAAAAATGAGTACAACGCTAAGGTGTGGGAAAAATTAATTGACTTAACTAGCCTAGTAATATGACTTAAATGGTCAAGTAATTATGATACGGGTTTAACACAAGGGTGATCCTAATGCCTCTTATCATGTAGTAAATCCTACTACACGAATGTAGTCTCACTAGCGGTCTCGGGATGCATCACTAACGCAAGTTCTAGAATCTAAATGCTACCGGTACACTCATAAGCACTAATAATAAATGCTTTTCCTATCAAATCTAAAGGCGAACCTCACATATTTGGGTGGAAAATTTTTCTTAATAGTACGGTTATGTGCTAGTCATACAATATCCTATCCATGAGACGCTTGCTATGGCTAAAGTTTCACTCCTAAATGTTGTAAAAAAATTTAAATTTGGCGCTAAAATTGCACTAACAAGTATTTCTCATAGTTTTATTACACATCTACTATCAAACAAACAAACTCAAGCGAAAGTGTATCTGTAAGGTATCATCATTTTACCCTCCCCTTACACTTAGGATGAACATTGTCCCCAATGTTCAAGTAAAGAATGTAAAAATGAAATAAGTAAAACGAATGAAATCAAATACTCCCCCGATTCGCTCGGTATGGATAATAAGGTGGCCAGGTTAAATCTTCCTCCAAGAAAATGAACAATCAAAGCTTCCCTTCCAGAAAAATAAATCATCTTCTTGTCATACATAACCTGTAAATCCTGAGGAAATAGACAAGGCAACCTCGCATAAAATCGGCGGCAATCTACATATGTTACTAAATCCTAGAAAACAAAATAAGATATAATGCTTGTGGAATGATGTTTGCAGATTTCCAGGAGATTATAAAACTAATAATTCAACAAAAACTTTAAGACTCCGTTAGAAAAACGAAACCTGTAAAATTTCCAGATTTTTACACGTGACGCCGTCAAGAGTAAACTCGTGACGCCGTCAGAAGTGACCTGCAGAAATTCTTACGTTAAGTTTCCGGAAAATTTCTGGAAAAACTTGGTCCTACTTCCTGGAAAATCCTGCAAAACTTCATTATGACTCGATACAAGCATTTGACTCTAACAAATACGAATATACATGCTCACTAAATATTGTGGAGAATCATGATCGGTTTGTTTCTTAAACACATATTTGGGGTTTCCCCTTACACTTATCTTTTGCAAAATACCTTTGGGTGAAGTTAAGACTAGGCCAAACAACAAAATAAAGTATTTCCACTATTTAGTTTAGAAACATGATCTACCAACAATAAAAATAAAGCATGCATACGGAAGCAAATAACAAACAAACAAAATAAAAATCACATAATCATGGGTTGCCTCCCAAGAAGCGCTTTTCTTTATTTACGAGTCTTGTAGCTAGACTCAAGGTCAAGGGTTACTACGTGACCTCATCGTTGGTTTCACTCTCTAGGTCGTCTTCTAAACCAGTTTTGTATTCCGGACCTAATTGCAAGCATTCTTTGTAGAAACCAAGCATCCTATTCTTCACATACTCTACTCCTCTACGTCTATCCTCATCATTCCTATAATAAGCCGCTTGTTTGTGTTCCTTTTCTATATTAGAGAGAAGGCGGTATTGCTCAATTTTGTAGGGCATTTGGTAGGCACTCTCATCATTCTCCTCCTTGAACCTAACTATCCCTAAAGTCGGATCATAACTCATCCTAGTGGCCTCAACAAATGGTTTTCCAAATACTTGGCTTAGGCAATCATCTATCACTGGACGAGTGTCTTCTACAATCATAAAATCGATATCATAGGTGAAATTACCTATAATCACATGCAATCCCTTTACTCTTCCTACAAAATTACTTATCAAATTCTTATTGGGCATTATCCTATAATCAAGTTGTTTCTTCATCACCCAATTGTAATAAGTCCTAGTCATGATGTTTACAGGAGATCTAGGATCGATGTAAGCTTTCCATATATGCATATGCCCGATGTTGCATGGTATGTTGATGTTAGAGGGGTCTCCTATTTTGATAAAGGGTGTGCCAAGGATATATGGTGTCTCGGGACTATCGAATAAATCCTTATGGTATTCCCGTTCTTCCTTGGTGGGCAACTTATCAAAGTGATTTTCTATAGTCTCTACTTCCTCTAACTCCTCTCCCTTATTAACCTTAACTTCCCTAATTTCATCCCTAGTCTCGGTTTCTATTTCAATTTCATCTTTGTCACTTTCTTCCATATTCTTATCTATTGGCTTAATGGTGACAACATTGACAAAGTGGACATGTTTGGATGACGAGGGGTCCTTAATTTGGATTCCGTTATTGGCGTCCCTAGTGTCCTTCCTAGGTGTAGTTAACGCTTGGTTGTTGAGGGCTTTCAACAAGTTGTCTATCTTGTTGATCATCTCCGTTTGTTGTTGGTTGAATTCGGTTTCAAACCTAGCTATGCGAGCTTCTTGAGATGCCATGAACTTAGACATCAATCCTTCAAGATTGTTGGTACTACCATAGTTGTTAGAAGGATTGTTGTTGAAAGTACGGTTGGAGGGTGGACCGTTTGGTTGGTAACGATTAGGCGGATTGGAAGAATTGCTTGATTTTGTTTCCACCTAAGGTTTGGGTGATTTTTCCAAGAGGGGTTGTATGAATCACTGATTGAGTCTAAACCGTCAGATATAATTGACCAAGGTCAATTAGTCAAAAACAGCTTATCCCAATACTCCGTGGATAGTATAGTGTTTCCCCGGGTCGTTAAAGTCCCAGCGAGATTGAAATGGTGCTTTGGGAATCGTTTATGAGTGAGTGGCACTGAGGACAGTAGCCAGATGATGTGAAATTGGTATTGCTACTGTTATTATGGTATTTGTACACAGATATAATATTCACAAAAATCAGATACCAGATATATGCACGTATTCACAATTCAGATCACGTAACAGACAGAGAAAGTGGGATTTTGGTATTTAACAAACTACAGGGGGTGCTTTTGACACTTTTTAAAACTTAAAATTAAAAATGAAAATGAAATTATGAAAATGATTAAAATATTATTTAAATATTATTTAATTAATAAAACTATTTAAAATCTAAATTAAAACCTAATTTAAATTAACTAAAAATGACAAATGATATAAATTAAACTAAAAATTAGCAAAAATATTTTCTAAACTTAAATTAGAATTTGAAGAAAGTATAAAAAATAAAAATAAATATTTTTGTCTTTTTGTGGATTTTTTATTAATTAAAAACTATTTAACTTAATTTAACTAATTTAACTAATTTAAATTACAATTAATACTAAATTAACTTAGAAAATTATAAGAAAATTTATAAAATTACTTAACCATCAAAGGAATCCTACAAAATTATAAAAACTCTAAAAATTATGTTTTAAGATTAATCCACTAATTATTTACCTTTTAATTAACTTAAGTCTAATTTAAACAATTAAAATAAGAAAAATGTAAAATGAACAATAGAAATTCAAAATATATTTTCTAAAAGTCTATTATACTATGTTAGAGCTAGGAAAAATATAAAAACTAAGTTTTACATTATAAAAACTAAATATGATATTTAATACTTAATATTAGTTAATAATTAAGAAAACTAAAATTAAATCTAATAAATACTAAAAGGCAGAATAAAAATCTGAAAAGTTTACTAAAAATACTTTACTATATAAGGTAATTAGTAAAAATATAAAAATACTAAGTACTTAATTAAAATTTAAAAATGAAAATTAAAATTAAATTTAATTAAAAGGAAACTATCACTTATTTTAAACTAGGTTTTTCTTGGATTTTCTTTTACACACTTATTTTACTACTGAAAATGAAAAACTTTTGTGAAAACACTTTGGAAAATAGCTTATAAATAAGCAGTAGCACCCCCTTTGGCTAGACAGTTGACTTATGTTGACTGTTTAGACAAATAAGATCAAATGAGTGAAGGTGGGGCCCACAATGGCAAAAATGGGTACTAATAAGCTTAGCAAACTTAAATAAGCCAGAAACAACAAGCACTAAGCACAAATAAGCTGCATGAACCAAATAAGCACTTTGCACAAACTGGAAATGAACACAGATATGGGACAGACTTTGGGGTGGATTCCAGGTGGGGTCCACTTGATCCTAGGTCAAACCAAGAGTCAATACTTGATTTCTGGTAGGAGGGGGGTTGTCCAAACCAAGAATGAACCTCTGGGGTCCACTGAGGTGGTCACAAATCACCACCAAAGTGGTGGTGGTAAGGTGGTTCTGTTGTGCACAGGGCAAGGGTCTGCCCTGCAACTCACTTTGGAGGGTTGTAGGTCCCACAAAGAAAATTACAAAAATAGAATGATACTGAGACCTTAAAGTTGAGGTGGGAGACTACTAAACCTAAAAAGCACAAGGTCTAGATCTCCACAGAAAAATCACAATAATTTCTTGAGTTTTTGGAAAAAACTGAACAACTACAATTTTAACTTTTGAAATTATGAACTACTTTGACTTTGCTCAATTTAAATGACTACTAGATGACTGATTTGATTGTATTATACTAATCTAAGACTAGTTTAGGCTAAATTAACAACTTTAGTAACTATTATTATAGATTTGAAGACACAAACTCCTCACAGTTAACTGTGAGGGAGTTTAACTTGTGATTTTGACTTTTACCAAAGAAACATCAATTTTTAAGGTTTGACAGAGCTAAGTGGACTTAATGAAACATGTTACAAGCAGAGAACACCCAAGAAACTAGCAAAAGCTCAGCAAGGCTCACTGAGCCAAACACTCCCTTATTTGACTGTTTAGAGTTTTTCAAAGAAGATTGCAACTAGGGAATGTAAGCTTGATTCCAAACCACAATTTATGATAAATATAACTTATTTAAGCACTGGAAAACAGATTATCACTACAACAACACAAGTATACCACTTAAACTAATTTTTGACAGTTAATTCTAAATTATTAAGTAGCTATTGATTCAAACAAACAAGCTATTAATTATAAGCTAAAAATTACTCAAACACTACTCAAATAACACAAACAACACACAGATTATCCAATGAGCAACAAGCAATCAGATAATATCAAGAACTAAATTTTTAGGGGAATTCTTAAATTGGCAAAAGCTTACAAGATACCCCTAGCTTGAACAAGGGGCTTTTCCACAGAAGCCTATCTTTAAATAGGCTTATTCCAATCCAAGCTTTGCTCCTCAATGCTTCTCAAACCTGAAAACAAACTCAAAATGCAAATAGTTGACCAGGTTTGACTATTTTGTGCTTTTTAGTTTTCTTCTAGTATATCTGAATTTTAAGGTCTCTAAAGCTTTAATAAGCTTCTTGGAACCTATGTGAGCTTCTTTCAATCCATTAAACCTGGTACAGTTCACAATCAAACTTATTTAGGAATCCTTAAATTGAGAAAATTCGAAATTGCACAAGACAGAAATGAAACCTTGATTTTATTGCTTGAAAATATTAAAAGTACATAGATTAACTATTACAAAGCTTAAATTGAAGGTTACACTGAAAATGGAAAGCTTAATTTTAAAAACGACACTAAAAACTATTAATTAACTACTCAGCTCATTCCTTGCATCTCTCTTCTATTTATAGCCCCTAATTAGGGTTTCTTGAACCTCTCTGATTATATCCCAACTCTTTGTAGCCCTTGGATTGCTTCTGAGACCCCTAATCACTCGCCACGTGTTTTGGCGGGAAATTTCTTTTGCAATTTGTTTCTGTAACAGACAAGGGGGGGAAGTAGCATTTAATGTGGTGTGATAAGTAGGTGTAGTGGGTTGGGCGGTGGCGTATGATGGGTTGTGATGGGACCTGCAAGTGGTGGTGGTGGTGGGCAATACCAGGGGAGAAGGAAAGGGCGGTTTGGGGTGTTTTGACTGGTATTTGACCAAGGGGGTCAAAGGGTTGACCCGTATAATATCAAAGGGTGCGTTGGTGGGCTTGTTGTGGATTGGGCCAAGAAGGGAAGGGGGTGGGCTGTGGTGGAATGGACTTGGGTTTAGGATTATTATTATTGTTTTTGAATCCGGTTTGGTTTATGATTTACACAAGGACCTTTTTTGTAATTTTTAGAAAGTTGAGGGGTGGATTTTGGCATGTTTCCAAATTGATTTAGAGGGTGTATTATGCCATATCATGAATAGTGCAAGGTCCTTTGATGATTTTTCAAATTTATTTTCACCAGGGACTGAAACCGTCAAACTTTCAAACTTCAGGGACCATTTGTGTAATTTTCACCAAACTTTCCACCAAGGACCAATCCTGTCATAAAAGGTTAGTGCAAGGACAAAATTTGTTTTTCTCAAAGTTTTTCATATCCCAGGGACCATTTTTGACAATTTTCAAAGTTCAGGGACTAAACTTGACATTTTGTGAAACTTTTCACCAAAGGACTAATTATGTAACTTTTTGATTTATAAGGACCTTTGGTGACTTTTTCAAGTTTTTAGAATGACCAGGGACTAGATTTGACAACTTTTGAAAGTTGGGGGACTGAAACTGCCAATTATGCAAACTTTGTGCGTTTTTCATCTGTTTTTGGTATTTTTGCATTTGAAACATGTAAAACACTTTCCTGGGATATTTTCACTGTATTGATTCATTATTGAGTGTTTTTAGATGTTTTGGCAGCTCAGAAATGGTAAAAATGATGAGTATTTACACACTCATCAATCACCGTAAGGGTTTGGCTCGGGTTTGAAAGTGTACCACTTATCTCCCGCTTCGTCGGTACGCGAGGATGCGTAATCCGCAAAAGCTGTTCCGGGGAGTTCCACACAATCACGAGTGTCATGGGGGCCACTACATAATTCGCATGAAGAAGTGATTTTCTTCACTTGGTTTGAAGGCTTAGGAGCTTCGTAAGATTTCATGAGAAACTTGACTCGGTCCTCAAGTTCCATGATCCTACAGTCGGGAGTGCTAGAGTTGTTTGAAGGCAAAGATATTGCCTTGACCCTATTGTTCAAGTCACGGGGATCATTCCAACTTTCGTTGTCATAGAGAGCAAGATCTTCTATGAGTTCCCATGATTGTTCTACACTTAGATCACGTAGCTTACCACCGGCCGATTGGTCAATGGCTCGCCTCGTGGACAGATCGATATGGTCATAAAAGATTTGGACTTGGAGCCAAAGATCTATGCCATGATGAGGGACTTTTTGGAGTAAGTCCTTGAAACGAGTCCATGCTTTATAAAGAGTTTCATTTTGACGTTGTTGGAACATCAAGATGTCATTTCTAAGCATTGCAGTCTTCCCGGTGGGAAGAATTGAGGAAAAGAGTGGTGAGATCATCCATTATGGTGATGGATCCCGCGGGTAAACGTTCAAGCCATTGACTAGCTTGATCACGTAGAGAGAATTGGAATAGGCGTAATCGGGTTGTCTCTCTAGTTGCAACATCTAGGTCTATGGAATCTACGATTTTAAGGAAGTCCTTGAGATGTTGATTTGATCTTCGGAACGAAGTCCATGGAATGTACATCCGCTTTGCACCAACCGGATGGTGTCGGATCGCAAGGGGGTCACATTGGCTCCGGTGAGCTCAATAGTGTTTCGATAGCCTTGGTCGCTAGGTCGGGAATACTCTCCTAAGGTTCGGGGCCTAAAAGGTTCTAGTGGTGGGTTTTGTTGTGGTGGGATGACGGGTTCTAAGATGTTCCCATCGTCCATGATGTCGGGTGGTGAAGAGTTACGAACAAAAACACAGAATTAAGATAGACTAAAGAGAACCTAAAAATAAAAATAAAATCTTACTAGAAAGGAATCTAGCAAGTAGACCTAATAAAAAGAGATTCTAACCTAGATAATAACTATTCCCCGGGATGCGGCGCCAAAAACTTGGTAGCGTAGGGATTGCACCAGGCTTTACCTCTCGAGGGATCTCGAGAAGCTTACAACCCCCACCAGGCAGTGTACCTGATCGATGTAGTATAGTATAATGACAAGTACCGGGGGATTGATCGTTCAGCTAGGAATAGTGTCGCTAGGATTACAAAACCTAAAGACTAGGTCTAGAGATGAGGGATGATTCTTTTTATGTTTTTTATATTTTTTAGAAAGCAAATTAAAATCTCGGGTTTGAAGGGTTTGGGCGGAATTAGTTGCTAATCAACTAACCCAACACTAAAATGCAATCAAAATAAAATACTAGAAATGAAAATAAACTATATTAAACTAAAGTTGTGAGCAATAAGTGGGAGAAATGTGTTTACTTAGATTTCACTACTCCCTAGATATCTTTTACACGTTAATTACTTGTTATAATTGCGTGGATGACGGATTGTATTCCTTAATACCATTCATGGGGTGGCATACTTACTTCCCCAATCCTATGAGTGCCTACTTCACTCCTATGTCGAGCAGGCTAAGAAGCTCCTAACATGGGATCATTAGAATTTACTCATGCATTAAATACAACCAATAAAACCTAGTACACATCGGTTCATGTTTCCTAAGACGTTCAAGCATGTTACACAATGGAGATCTGCCAGTTTTCTTAAGCCTAACATTGAAATCATTCATCCAATTCAACCGTAAACAAGTAATCAACACATAATTAACATCTAGGTTTCATTAGATCTAAGCAAACACAAGATAGATCTAGCCTAGCATGTTGAAATCAAGACAAGCACAAGATATAGACAACCAACACATAGACATATTGATTGAATTAAGAGAAGACTTATCTCAATAGCACATGAAAGGATTCAAGGGGTGAAAACCCTTGAATATACTGTAAAATATGAGCTAGGGTTCACAAAGTTCGGCCCTAGGGTTTCTTCACACAAGTTCTTCCTAATGAATGAAAAATAGAAAACTATATATAGAGTTTAGGAGGTGATGGTATCAAGAACAAATGCCTGACGCCGTCATCTCGCCGCCAAATAGTTCCTCGGACTGCCTAGATCTGGGTCTGACGCCGTCATGTGTACACCTTATGCAGGCCGTCATGATTTTAACTCTTGACGCCCTTGTTGTGACGCCGTCAGGTTTGTACTGGATCGTCACCACTTTTACTCTTGACGCCGTCATGAATTTCCTCTTGACGCCGTCATACACTGTTCCCAGCTTGGAAAATTAAGTCTTTGGCATTTTCTTCACTTTTATGCTCCAAAAACGTTTGAATTGCTTCCTTTTCCAGATTTCTCTCCCAAAGTACCTAAAATCACAAAAGGAACGATTTAGGGCAATATTTGATCAAATAAATTCAATTCCGGGCTTAAATGACCCCCTAAAAGTGGTTCATTTTTCGCCTCATCAAATATTCCTCTACAATACTCCTAACTAAGCATTCTACCCTTGAGGACAAGGTCCAACTCAAGCTTGATTTCTAGAAAAATTCTCTAATCGTGCCCAAACCAAAAACCGTTGTTTCCGTCGGTGGAAGCAACATCAATGCTGATCATTCCATATTGATGGAGAAATTAGAAGCTCTCTCCAGACATATTGACGTTGAATTTAGGAAGATAAGGCAAGAGATGAAGGAGATACGAGATGCTCGTAGAGATGATGAATATGACAATGCTTCAGAATATCACACGGATGATGACATGCTGATGATTGAACCTAATGAAGCAAGATATCACGACGGATATCACAACCAAAAGCTGAAAAATTCATACTCCTACTCAAGCCAAAACCCGAACCATAACCATCCTCATTTCTGGCGAAAAAATGAAACACCACTTTCATCACAATATTTTGGACAAAACAAAGAAACCAAAACCTCACCGGAGGAGATGATGAGAGAATGGATGGAAGCAAATGAGAGTATGAAAGACCATGTGGTAGAATTGGAACCACAAATAGATCAAGGAAAAAGAAACCACCAAGCCATAATCCAAGACATGGAAGAGAAGCAAGAATTCCATCATACCAAATCACTTCCTCAAACAACAGATTCCAATCCAGGACATGGATTTGTCTACAAACCACCCTCAATCTGTAACGAAAATGATAAGGGTGATGTTGAAGTTATTGAGGAACCCATTACAACCATGCCAACCCCAATCATTACTAGCTCACTAACCGTTTCACCTTTTCTTGAGGATTGCACCGTGCACATCCCGTCCACTGAACGTTTAGTGAAAGAGAAGATGTTTACACATGATGAATTTTCAAATCATGTTGGTAACAAGAAACTCAATGCAATTGGAGACGTTGAAAAGGAAGTCTTGAAAGAAAAAGAGATAAAGCAGCAGGAGAAAGAAGTGTCAAAGGTACCCAAGAGAAATAGAGAATTGGAAAGAAAGATAGACGAACGGTCTAAGCCGAAAAACCCAGTTTCTTCAAAACAAAAAGGTATGACTAAACCACCTCCTCCACCACACACTGAGAACGTGAATGACGTATTCACTAGGAGTGGAAAGTCTGATGACCCTTCGAAAAATCAAAAAGATTCACCACCTGTCTTTGTTTTTAATAAAATCGATCAAGCTTTCAAGATAACAAAAAGAGATTATCACATGGTCAAATCAAATGTATCTCTGTCACTTGTGGAGTACATACCAAATATCCCATACCCTCAATGTTTAAGAACTGAAATTCCCCATTTGAACCGTATAGTCAAAGTATCCTAATCCGGGGAAGAGTCTAGCTAATGACTCAGTAATAAATTAAGCGCTTCTCAGGAGGCAACCCGAGCTCCTTTTAAGTTGTTTGTTTTCTTATTTTTGTTTTAAATAAACATGTACACCCATTTTACAAAATTTCTTTTCAAAACTTGGAAGATCTTAAGTGTGGGGGTGTTACATGCTCGTAATATTTAATCTATTATTGTGTGCAATTTGTTTGTTTTGTTTGTTTTTGTTTGAATAAATGCAACAGGTGATGGAGGAAAATGCTTGGTTACGAAGCATTTGCTTGGTATTTTATCATATGGAGTTTGATCACGATTTCTTTGGCCCGGGAAGTTTCATTTATCTCAGACTTATTTATTTATTTTCCCTATTTTACATGTTTTGAAGTTTATTTTTTTACATTGATTATAATGATTAACTTAAGTGTGGGGGAAAGTGAAATAGTGAAAAACAAAACTTATTTTTAATTTTCCAAAATTTTGGGCCAATTTGAAAATAAATTTTTGTATACTTGTTTGCCCTTGTGGTCTAGTTGTTTTCACGCTTTTAGGATAATATATTAGAATAACTTGATAATCTCACTGGTGAAATCGGTAATTTTGAAAAATTTGAGATGTGTCCCGATTAATATTGCAATCCATTCTGGGATCGATAACATTTGCTAGCACATATTATAGCCATTACCACTAAATTGTAAGGATTTTAGCCTGTTTCATATATAGCATACATCTTTTATATGTGAGGATTTAGCATACATTTGAGCCTGTTTCATATATAGCATACATTTTTTTATGTTTCATATATAGCATACATCATACATTTTTTATAAGCATACATATATAGCATACTAAATTGTGAGGATTTGAGCCTGTTTCATATATAGCATACAAGTTCTAGCCTGTTTCATATATAGCATACATCTTGTACTTGTAAATAATTACCAGACCGCTGTAAGATCGCATTCGTGTGATATAAGTGTATTCGTGTGATAAAGAGGCACCTTAGGAATAAAACCAAATGGCCATCCGTTTACAAAATAATTTTTGCTAACCACATCGGTTAGTTATCCTCGTATTTGGAACCCATTTGTTAGCGTTTATCTTTAACGCTAGATGCCCTTAGTTACACCCGTTGAGCCATTCTTTTCTTTTGTTACATCCAGAAAAATACAAAAATATTTTACACTTTAAACCTTAGCCTTACTTTTTGTGAAAGTCTAAATGGTGGGTTGCTAGTTGATTGGTATGTTGGATTGTTTTTTATGATTATTAGTTAGCCACACTTTATCATTCGTGTGTGCCATTCCGACAAAGATGAAGGATGCATACTTCTATTTGTATTTTTTGTGGTGTATGCTTATACGCAGTGTGGGGGTGATGTGATAGAAGGAAAAAAAAAGAAAAAAAAAGAGAAAAAGAAAAAAATGAATAAGTCATCGCAACTATAAGGTGACAATTATAGCCAATGTGCTATGAAAATGAAGAAAGAAAGTTATGTGATATGTTGTCAACCAATGTGCTATGTATGAATAATATTTTTATGGTGAATCGATGTATCGGTATGTGAAAGTCTGAAGAGGAGAAAGATTGTAACTGTAATCATTTTCGGGTTCATGGTTTGTTCGGTAACTTGCGACAATGGGACTTAGACTTGACTTTATTTTTCTTTTAAAACCAACTTCATAAATATTACCATGCTTTATCCCTACCCTTACCAAATTACTTTATCTATCCAGATATAGTAATGGCTTTGTGAAAATATCTAGTGCATGAATATTGTAGTGACCATCCGGTTTTTGAGTGATCGAATGACGCGCCAGCGATCTAGTGCGTATTTTGGTGACCATCCGTTATGCGAATAACGCGCCAGAGAACCAAGGTACAATCTAGTGACCATCCGTTGTTTATTTACTTAAAAATACGCGCCAGCGAGCTATTGTATTTTTGTATGAGATATTTGAATATAAGCCTGGTATTAACCCTTAAGCCAAACATGATAACCCAATAAAAGACCTCTTTAGACGTTTACACTTTGTGCTTACACCACGTCGGTGGAGTTTTGCTTCTTGTACAAGCCTATGGTAATAAACGGATCATGACTGAGCTATGGGTGTGATTTCTATTATATATACTCCACCACTATAAATAAATGAGTGTTGAGTGAATTATACTTGATTCCATTTTCGTGAGGTGTTTAGAAATGTTAATCAAGCAAGAAAATCATTGGGTATTGTCAAACATCTCAATTTTTCACCACTAAAGCTTAAAACGATGAATCGTATCTTGTACTTGTGCTTGGTAGACTTGCATCACATTTTTTTAAACAGACTTGTGCACCATGTGGATCTATTTTACTTAATATTTGCTTGAGGGCAAGCAAACCCTTAAGTGTGAGGGAGTTTGCGCTCATTTTCATTTATTTATCTCATTTTCGCTTGTTTATGTTTTTTTTTTTAAAAACAAAAACCAAAAAAAAAACAAAAATCTTTTTTAAATTCTTATAGTTTTCAAATTTTTCTTTTCGTTTTTCTTTTCATTTAGGTATGGTTTCGATTTTTCTTTTTCTAGATTTGCTTAGGGCAAGCAAAGTTCAAGTGTGGGGGATTTGATAACGCTCAAATTGTACATGTTTTTATGAGCGTTATTGTGGATTTTATGGTCACTTTTATGAACTTATGGAACTTAATTGAGCATAATTCGTGTTTTAGGTTCATGGAAGCTAAAGTACAAGAAAATGATGAAAAAGACGAAGAAATGATCAATAAACGAAGATTTATGCATGTAAGAAGAATTCCCGACAAATGAAAGTCTCTTGGAATATGTTCAAGAAGATAAAATCATGAAGTTAGTGGCTCCAAAGTCTCAAGAATAAAGTACAAGAAGGAAAACGAGAAAAGAAATGAAGATAAGAACCTCAAACGAAGAATTATTGGAAGACTCGTTGTTCCCGACACACCTTCACCATTTTGGCCATAACTTGAGCATACGGACTCCGTTTGACCCCTCGTTCACGGCCACGGAAAGCTAAGAGAAAGATCTACAACTTTCATGCTTATGACTTTTGCCCAACCGATGGTTGGATGGGATACTGAACGGTTGATGCCTCGTTAACTTTTTCAAGAATTTATTTTACCCGATTCTAGGCCATTCTTTCTGGTATTCTAGGTCATTCTATTCACCTTGGTGCCCAAGTTGAGCATTGATGACCCCTAGGCCTTGAGAGGAGTATAAATAGAGACCTTTACATGCATTTCTAATCATCCCTTACCATTTCTCTCTATCTCAACTTGAGAGAACTTCTCTTACCACCATTACTCCCTCTCATACCAAAATTCGTCCATAAAATCCAAGGAAACTTTGGAGGTCCAAGAAGTCATCATTTTGAGGTTAAAACATCAAGAAGTCATCACCAATACTTGAGGCATCATTACTTCATCACTTGTTATCTTATTTCAATCATTGTAAGACTTTTAATTATGATTTCTAATGTTCAAAATTCTGAGTTTATGTTCATGTTTACTGTGAGTGGCTAGTGCCTTTGTGCACTTTCTTAGATGATGTTTATTATTTAATGGCTTAGTTATGATTGTGATAACATGTTTTAATTCAATTTCAAGTTAATTCTAAA
Source organism: Artemisia argyi (assembly GCA_030686995.1). Classification (NCBI taxonomy): domain Eukaryota; kingdom Viridiplantae; phylum Streptophyta; class Magnoliopsida; order Asterales; family Asteraceae; genus Artemisia; species Artemisia argyi. Next base: position 114,237,863 of record CM060688.1, on the reverse strand, counting down.
ACCCAATTGTACTTAAGTTTCATAGTGACATTTGTTGAATCAAGTTTAACTAGTTGCTAATGATTTTATAGGTCGAAAGATTAATTGTTATTCAACTAGTTATAATCATTTGTCTATGAATAATTGTTTTCCACCAAAATTATTCATGGTTAAACAAAGAAACTAAAGTGTGATTGTAATGAGAAAACTTTTGTCTGTCAAATCGGATTGATTGTAAAACGCCTAATTGGTCGAAAGTGTAGTAGTTTGCAATCAATTGTAACCTTTTGTCTATGATCGGTTACCTTTTGTATTGACCATTTCTTAAGAGTATTTGATAAAACAAAATATTAGTTTTGTGTTAAAGATTGTTAACCCAACCTTATGAACCTTGAATTGATCTTGAATTGATTGGTTAAACTTAATGCTTGTTTTTATAAACTAATATCTTGGCCAAGGTTTAATTTGTAAGAACAATTGATTAGAACACCAACTAATCATCATAACCAACATGTTAAGAAGAATTATCACAATCATGCTTATCAAGGATGTAAACTAGTCTAAGCAAGTGTAGTTTTTAATCTTATTGAATTTACATAATCATCATTTTCGTGTTACTTGTTGCTTATATGGTAATTTGGATCGTGACAACCAATTACTATCTTTTTATTGCTTACTATTACATAGATTCTTCACAATTGAAAACACCCAAATCATATTGAACGACCTCGGCTTACCAAACAAAACTAACTACATACGAAAGGGTCATACTTGCCCATGTGTTCTTAGCTTTATCTGGTAATTCATGTTATAAATTTAAAACTAGTAGTCGTGAGACACATCAGGATCGTATTCACAAGTAAGGAAACAAAAGTTCTTGGATTGTGTTAAGTTGAAAGGTTTTAGTTCAAAAAGGGGGTTAAGGCAAGACATTCCTATTAGGTGGAATTCTACTTTTATAATGCTTGATAGTGCCATTTATTACCGAAAGGCGTTTGAAATTTTAGCGTTAGATGATTCTTATTATATGAGTTGTCCAAGTGCTTTAGAGTGGGACATCATTGAAAGGATTTGTGTTTTCCTTGGAGGTTTTTTATGATGTGACTAATGTTTTCTCGGGTACCAAATATCCTACTGCAAACTTGTCCTATCCCCACATGTTTATGGCTTATTTAACTTTGCATGATAGTATGACTTTGGGAGATGAGTATATGAAGGATATGGCATTATCTATGATGGAGAAATTTCAAAAGTACTTGTCTAATTTTAATCTCACTCTAGCCATAGCCGTGTATTCGATCCAAGATACAAATTGCATTTTATTGAATGGAGTTATAAAAAGGTTTATGGAGAGAGCAACGAAAAATTTGGTATAGTTGATAAGTTATTGGATGCCACTTTTCAAGAATATGTAAATGTGCATGATGGTTCCTCTATAACCTCAAACTTCGCAAGTAGTTCAAATGCAAGCAAATTTGTTGAAAAGACAAGTGATGATACAAGACGTTTCTATGAAGTTAAATCAAAACTTTTGGTAATTTATTTGTTTGTTATATATTTTTATATATTGTCTTTGAATAATGATTGAATTACAACTTTTTAACTATTGTTTTATAGGATTTTGATAATTTTAAAAGCACAAAATTTGTAACTAACAAGAAGTCGGAATTGAAATTGTATTTGGAGGAGCCAAGAATGGAAAGGACAATGGAACTAGATGTGTTGGCTTTTTGGAGAGCCAATCAGTTTAGATATCCCATACTTGCGAGGATGGCTCGAGATTTTTTGACCATTCCAGTATCTACTGTCGCATCAGAGTCTACATTTAGTGCCAGCGGAAGAGTACTTGATAAACAACGAAGTTCACTTAGTAAAGATACTGTCGAGGCTCTTATATGCACAAAAGATTGGTTATATGCTGATTCAAATGAAATGTCTCTTGATCAGCTCACTGAAGATATAATGTTGCTTGATGTTAGTGTTGAATCGGATGCTTCAAACTCGGTCAACGTTTGAAGAGGTAAACTGCGTGTCAGATTTGTATATACTGCAATATTAAATACTCTATCTGCTATCTGTTTGAAAGTTCCTATTTTTGGTAGTTCATATACTTTTTGATAGTTCGTATAGTCACTTGCTTATTCCCTTTTGTTAGGATTCCACACTCGCTTGTTCCCCTTAATTAGATTATTAGGATTACATTTTCTCTTTGTTTTGCAAAGCAACTGTCACTAGTTCCTAAACTACAACAGAAAACTTACTCATGCCCAACATTAGTTATCAAGCATCAGTAAATTTATTTTAGAAATCAAGTGATACACTGGCAGCTTATATTTCATGAATTTGTTGGGATAAGTACAGTACTGCAGTGATATAATAATGTTTTGACCCCTTATATGAAGCTCCTGGGTGGGCCAACCTTTTATTGCTAAAGTCCATTTTGTGAACCCTGAATGTATGAGCTATAAAAAAGTTGTAGCATAGTTTATAAACAATGTAAATGCCTATTAGGTTCATAGCAATACATATTTTGAATGTGGATTGTTTTGTTGTAAAATAAATTGGTGCTTTTGCTGCTACATGGCAGGTGAAGAAAATGGCGCTTCATGCAGTGAATGAAGCTGTTCAAGACTTGATAAATCCAAATAGAACCAAATAAGTTCAAAGCATTCTGTATGTATCATGTTGGAAGAACCCAAGAAGGGATCCAAGAAGGAAGAACCCAAGAAAGAGTAATACAAGAAGCGTTCTGTACAATAGAATGTTGCTTTGTACTGTATAATCTTATTAGAATTTGTAGTAAACTAGACCGTTGTACGTAAGACTTTCAAGATGTACTTGTTACTTATTAACCAGTCTGTTAATGCTTTGTTTTGGCTCACCTTTTGGGCAGGAGATATGGAAAATGCAGGTATTGTTTTGTTATGTATTTGGTATATATTTAGTATTTTTGTTAATAGGTCCTTTAACAGGTTCGTGTCGTGTAACTTGTAAATTTTCGTGTCGTGTTCGTGTTCGAAAAAATGACACGAATTGTTATCGTGTCGTGTTCATGTTCGACCTTAACAGGTTCGTGTCTTAACAGGTTCGTGTCGTGTCGTGTCGTGTCAGATTTGTTATGCCAGCTCTAATAGTACATACCAAATTAACGGAAATGTCATTAATTTTTCCTACAAAATTTATAAACTTTCATTAATTTCATTAATATATCCCTTGTTTCACACAACCTTCACGGAAATATTATTTTATGATCAAAACCACGCGCACAAAAATTATCCCAATCAAATTTGTTCAAAATTATACACCGTCGCCCTTATGCGCGAGTATCGTTTACTGTTATTATATAGAAACAAAAGACTAACCTAGTGTTGTTAACTTGGGAAAGAAAAAAATGAACTCAAGTACGTGTAATTCCTTATGTCAAAGATAAAACCGTTTTTCATTTAGTAATACAGATGCATCATTCTGTACAATATACAATATCTAAATTTAAAATCCTTGTCACAATTTTGATATGCAAACTAAACTATTCAGTAATTATCTTGTTTACAAAATTCTTAAAGTAACACATGTTGAACTAGTATTTTAAAGTTTCAAGTGTAAGTGTCATTGTTTGAACGTCTTTCAAATCTTATGTGGAAATAAACAGTATGTAAATTTTAAGATTAATATAAAAATAAACATACGAAGGATGTTGTATGGGCACTTTTCTGAAACTATAAGAAAAGTATAAGGATACAATATGTGGATAGATTCTAGAGCTTCAAAGTCAGATGGTTGGAGAAATCAACAAGTAGTAATATGACGTCACATTTAGAATAATGGAATTCAAATTTCTTTTCATTTATTATAGATATAGGTACAGAAAGCAATCCCTCCATTGATGCATAAAAGACATGAACAAACCAAAATATAAACAAAGGTAGAAAGCAGATACAAAAAAAGTTTGGTATTGCAAATTAGACAGTGTCACAAAAAAAAATACGCACTTTACATCTAACATATCATTCTAAAAACCACAACGTCACAACATATCCTACTACATTTATCACATACAAATGATTATACGCCGAAGTTATAAACCTGATTTTATTGAATTTGTGCTACTATTCCATCAACACATCCATCCTCATCCGAGTCATCATCACCATTTCTATCCATCTTAAATTTTTTGCATACTTCCTTTAACTAGATATCCGAAACCTAAAAACATCAACTTCTTTTTCCTCTCCTTTGCGTTTTCGCTCAGCATTTGAACCAACATTTACGCCACGCTTTTGTTTGGTTACCATTTTCATCTTCCTCTTTCATTGCCTCCTTTTGCAGCAGATGCTTGTCGTTTGACTGCAACGTCTTGTTTTTAGCAGTGGGTTTGGCGAATGCACCCAAACCTTCGATTGGAAGATACTACATAATATGGTTTCGCAATATATCCACACACCCCTAAATACAATAACATCCATACTCAAAAGCCTTTTTTAAAAAGTGCATTTTCTAGCCGCTCAATCACTCTTTTAATTTGAGTTTCACAACAAACCCAAACACCCCTAAAAATTGCAGTAAACGGTTCCTCTACGTTGTTGCTTGAAAAACATGTTGTTCGTTCGCATAACTGAGCTAATTGTTTTCCAGGACGCTATCTCTACTGAATTTGCAGTTTCACCTGGAAGGAGAGTTTCACTTCATAATGTGCGTATCATATATGTATCAGATTTACATATGACATATTCTTGTCATCAAAGGAACCAAAGCTTTATCATTATGGAAGAAGTAAGCATCTTCTTTGTTCTGTTAAATATGAAATAACTACTTAGAGAATTTAAGTGTAAGTGACATGCACATCAGAAATTACGCAACATTACTACACCTACTTTGAAGTACTAAATCATGAATAGTAAAAATAAATATTTGGAGTTGACATCATGTATTATTCAGTCGGCTTAGCGCCCTATTAATTTATCCAGCTTGTCAAACAATTCCACGTTATAAATTTCACAAACCGTGACAAAAAGAATAAAACTACGAAGTATCTGAATTAGTGTAGAACCCTTTTGTACGCGAACCTGCCGTAACTAGGTTTCCCGAACAAATAGACGTGTTACCTAAGACACTGGTCATTTTCTATTAGAATATGCACGATATGTAAAATGAACATACTAACATTGGGTGAGGAGGATGGGAGAAATCCATATAAAGGTTTTCTAGGAAGCGTGCAATGATAAATTTTGTCACAAATAAGCTCGGATAATAGTTTCCTCGTCACATAACTTCTCCTTGCAAGCATCATACAGAACATTTATATCGATTTCTTCCACTCTCCTTACTCCAACATTAGTATGTCCATTTGGCATATCATGGATAACCTAAATAAAAAAAATGAACAATGACTGGAGACATGATATTTATGCTTTGCTTCAGATATTGTATTTGCTAAAAAGCAAGTTTGCATTTTATACCCTCCAGTTTTTTTCATGCTAAAATTAAGACGTACGGGGTGACAGAATCATCTTAGCCTACCAACTATTATCCAAATTAGATACACAAAAACAACCTATGAAGTATATGGAAAATTGTGTCACCTTAAACTAATGGTTGATGGTCTAAAGTATTGGTGGTAGCATTAATGTGAAACTACCAATAAGTTAAGTCAAACTTTAAAGAGAAATATACATAGAAAAAATAATTGTTGTTTCAATATCAACCTTAGCTATAGTTCAAAGTAAAATCATGGTAAACTAAAATGCAAGCAAAAATAAGTTTTCCACGAAAGTAATAAATATTATACCTCAACAAATTCGTTTAGTTATGGCAACCAATCTTCCGTGGTGAATGTGAGGCAAGTTAGTAGCCCATAACAACACATCCGTTTTCATAAAACGACACCCCACACCCAAAAAAAACAACGTAGTATGCATGCCTAATATATATATATATATATATATATATATATATATATATATATATATATATATATATATATATATATATATATATATATATATATATAGGGGATAACTTGGCTACAATTATTGTAGCCAATTGGCTACAATTCTCCACTAAAATACACAAGAAATTGAATCAGGGACCCACAGAAAGAAGTCAGGGACCCACAAAATGACTCAGGACCCACAATTTATAGCACTAATTGTAGGGAATTGGCTACAATTCAATTGTAGCCAATATATTCCCATATATATATATATATATATATATATATATATATATATATATATATATATATATATATATAATGTTCGTTTTATGTCAATGATTCTCTTGGGTTCTGGAGGTGGCCTATTAATCCGAGTATACTTCGTAACGAAAATCCTCCTTCAAGAATCATACATAAGCTTTATATCGAATTGCTCCATCATCCTCACCACAACATTTGTATGTACAATTGATATTTCTTGGATAGCCTAAATACAAAAAAGAACAATCTATTAATAATTGTACCTAAAATATTTATGCCTCGGCTCAGATACCATATTGGGTACAAAACACAGTTGCATTTTATGGGAGTGAGTTCTTGCCATGCCAAATTTAAGACTAATCGGGGGACCGAATCAACAATACCAAGAATCTACCATCTAAATATATCTACAAGAACAACAGATTAAGTTAACGGAAAACTGTATTACCTTAGACTAATGTTTGATAATGTAAAGTATTAGCATTAAAAATAAAATATCTACTTGTGCTGCAGCCAATATGTGTGGTGAAAACTTTTGTTTACGTCATGCACATAATTCACACGATAACAACATCAATAGCAAGCTGAAAACATGAACTCACATATAATAACAGATCCTTAATGAGCTTTAGAACTCTAAAGACGATTGAAAATCTACATTGAAGGAAATTAAGGGTAAAACCCCGAATTTCTGAACTTGTAAATTACCCAAAATACCTTTATGAATTTAAACTTTTGAAGAACAGATAATAATTTTAACCTAAGTTGAGAAATGAGTTATACTTAAGCTATGTGATATGTGATAAGTAATTAAAACCTAAGTTAACTAAATAACTAATATTATTAAACCTTACGTTATATTAAGTAACAAATCCTCCTAATCACAACTTAATAAAATCGACCCATATGATGTCACTACTGTAACACCCACAATTCATGGTTGCAGCGGAATTCAAACTGGGTGTTACTCGACGGCACAATAGTCACAATAGTAGAAAACGAACTCCAATTGAGTCGTTTTAAAAGATTTATCATTCAAATTGTATAAATATCAGAGATTACAAAATGAGGTCCCAGATGGTTCCATGTTTACAATTTACATTAAATGAGTTTTTGAATGATAATAAAATTTATAGCCCTCTTGAGTATCCGTGCCCTTCCGTGCCATCCTTGATCGTCATGAACCTGAAATACATGCTTGAGAGGTCAACACAAAGGTTGAGTGATATTCATAGAGTTTGTTTAATGTTTGAACACAATGTGTTGGTAGTTAAATCGTTGAACACAATAATCGTAGTGTTTGTAGTTAAATCATTTGAACACAATAATCGTAGTGTTTGTAGTTAAATCGTTTGAACATAATAATCGTAGTGTTTGTAGTTAAATCGTTTGAACACAATAATCGTAGTGTTTGTAGTTAAATCGTTTGAACACAATAATCGTAGTGTGAGCTATAGACTCACACTAATAGTTAGAAAACAAAGATGGGCTACGTTGTTATATGCCCGGAAAGGTTATTAATTCACTAAGCTTATGACACCAAAACGTTAACGGGTACCAATATCAATCGGCGGAGTTATCCCGGTAGGTACTTTGCCGTCATACCTAATGTCTCAAATATTAATGCATTTGTTTGAACTCGTAGTTGTTCAACACAAATGGGATTCGTCAATCCCAATAGGCCTATTCACAATATTCGCGCTCACTCGCAAGTAACCCTCGCAAGTGATTAAATGGTTCATAATAAGGGATCTTGGTTTGGCAAGGATGTCACTTAGTGATAATAAAACATAGTCGAATAGCATACAGTAGAAAGCATTGTGTTCGAGTAGAAAAATAATAGCATGTATTCCCCCCATGGGTTTGTAAAATAGTTAAACAATAGAAAGTGGGGCTATGAACTCACCTTGAGTTGGATGATGTATAATGAGAATGATGGATATGCCGTAAGAACTTCTACGAGCAACCTAGAATAATTGTTGTAACTTAGGTTTGGAATAATGTCTAAGGAAACATAAACACGCCAATATATGTGTCTTGCACTTAGTCCATGATGTGGTATGATGTATAGTGTAAGTCTTTGAAAGAAAAGATTCATGAACATGTATGTTTTGTATATCGTTTACTACCGTTCGGGCCGACATAATTCAGAAGTCATGTTAGTAAGCGTTCGAGGAGCCAGGACACTTTAATTCATAAATCCACAACTCAACTCGACGGCTTACATAATGAACTCCTCACATGAGGCTCTCTACTATTGTAGTAGTTGATAAAGTATATATATATATATATGTTTTGATCCGAAAAGTTACATGTCCGATATTTGAATAAACTTAGGAAAGTTTATTAGTACATGAAGATTGTTATTAGGGGTAGTTTCATAAGTCTTGTATGACCATTTTTCCTTGTAATATCTCATGGTTCCTTTTTAAGTGAAGTAGATCCAAATTGTTTGTTCAAGTTATCGCCAATTCCTTGTTTCATGTTTACGCCTAAGTAAACTTACATGGTCATCTCGTCATGGCCTAGCCATGACCTTTGGTCCTTGTTCCAAGGTCATGAGACACAACCTTAGCTCTATCCATGGTTGTGGTCTTGATTATAGGTCATAAGACCTCTTGTTCCTTTTAAAGTATAACCATAATATAGTGACTTTGGCCTAAAAATGGGCTGTTTAGAATTTGAAGAATTTTATCACTCGGAAAGCGTTTTCAGGGCTCAAGCTTCTTTATTCCTGAACGAAAACGTCGTTCCGGACAACTTTCGTGTTTTAACTTTTTGATGAATAGGACCAGAAGGGTGACTTTCAAAAAGTCAGAATGCAAAACAGTATGGTTTAGGCAGTTTTGCCGGAAATCTTTGGTAACTTCAAATGGGCGTAACTTTTGACTCGTATACTCGTTTTGGGTGGTTCAAGTTGCTACGGTTTCCTTGTTAAGTCCTCTACTGTAATATGTAATGATCAAATATCATATTTTTACCATTTTGATCAGGTCTTACCAAGAAAGTCACTAGTTTGCTTGTTATAGTAACTTGTCTTATCAATCATGTACAATAACTTGTTTTACTCACTTTTATACATCATGGACATGATCACAAGACAATATATAGCATGAATGATATGTAAATAGCATGAATATGATTATTTAACAAGAATCATGTTAGGGTTTGGCTTACAACTTTTGGCTTTCAACAAAGAAAGGAAAGTTAACATGTAAGGATAGGACTTTGATAGACTTGCTTCAACCCACTTCACTTCATGCAATCTTTCTACTCTTGTAATCTTGAAAGATGGATGATGAAGGTTGAGGTGACTTGAGTGGATTTAAACTCAAGAGAAATCACCAAGTATATGAGGTTATGGAAGTGTTTGATGAATGATAACCTAACTAGAGTTTCTACTTTGAACTTGCACTTGAATCTTGCTAGAAATTAGAAGGAAATGAGCAAAGGATATGGTGTTGGTGTGTGTGGAAGTGGACGGCAACAAAGGGAGGGGAGGGCTTATATATGACTTTGAGGAGGTTACATGTATGACTTTAGTCAACACTTGGAGAGCAAGCTTAACACATGTAAGCATCCAAGAGTTCTAAGCATAAGATCATGACACATGGGTGGTGAATCCCCCCCCCCTATGGCGGTTTGTATATCTTGGGGAGCAAGGTTTGACTTGTGATGATATTATCCAAGATATCTAGTATGTTTTGACTCCGTAAATTGCTAACCGTAAGTTGTTACGTCACAAAACGTAAAACCGGGTATCGTAAAAATACGAAATTTGGAAGAATGGTTAAATATGTCATTATACTCCATAATAAAATATAAAATGAGTGGTAGGTTCCATTTGGGTGGTAAAACCCTGCTAAAACTGGAAATACGGGTCTAAAACGCGTAATACGTAAAATGTACGAATATTGCGTAAAATTGAGAAAAGTAAAATGTTACTTTTCTAATGTGATAAAAATGATTTAAAATGACTTATAATGTCTAGACTGGGCTCAGTCTAGTGTCGGTTGGTATTAAATGTCTTTTAGACATCAAACCGTAAGCCTAAAAATCAAGGAATGACTTATAAAATCAAGGAATGATTTTTGGTCAAAGGAGGAGGGAAAAATATGTTGACTTTTTCTGATAAGTTGAAAACTCAAATAGTCTTAGAAATGCGGTGCAGGTATAGGCTAAGGTTACGGCTGAGTAAAAACGCTTAAAACTGAAAATTCCAGTTTTTCACGGCCGAGGTTTATTTTGGTCATGTTTTTCTCAGTCATGATTTATTCTCAAAGAAATCATGAGTGTGTCAAACATTTTTCTGATACGGGGAAAATTAACGCGACCGAATTTCGTTGTACGTAGAATTTCTGAATGACGTTTTACCCTAAAACGTGTAATTCCGTGTAATTCCTTAATAACTTTCACGAAAATGAGCTTATGAATGTCAAACTTTTAATTTGCCATGGAAATGATTTATCACTCGAGCCCAAGAAATAAAAATCAAATTTCGGGAAAATTTACGGGAAAAATGAATAGTAAAAGTGAATAGTGAAATTTTCCGGGAAAAGTAATTAACCTGAAATTGCAAATTGTTACAGTCTCTACCCCTTACGGGAACTTCGTCCCGAAGTTTAGTTTATGTCATGGTTTGAAGCGATGTCGGTGAAAAGATAGGATTTCTTGTGGCGAATATAATGTAGGTATCATGCCATACCCGAGCAATGTAATGTAGGTATCAAGCCATACCCGAGCAATGTAATGTAGGTATCATGCCATACCCGAGCAATGTAATGTAGGTATCAAGCCATACCCGAGTAATGTAATGTAGGTTGACTTCATACTTATGTTATTTTGGATACAAATAAGCCCACTTGTTTATAATTCTTTATTTACATAGAGAGGCATCTCAAACAATGTAAATACGGAAATATTGTCACAACTCACCATTACAGGTCATATAACATTTCAGGTCATTTTCCCAAACTTCGACTTTTTACTATTCATAAATCACTATTCATCAAAACACTATTCATCATTTTACTATTCATCATTTTCGAGGTCAATTTGATATTCTGAGAACTATTTGGGAAATTTACTATTCACTGAACACTATTCATTTCCGGAAAATATTTCATCATTCACTTGCATTACTTATTTCATCGTAAATTTAGTTTACGGGTATTCAAATTCGCGTAACCGGATTGGTTTAGGTGCGAATTCATTTCATTAGTGTTAAGAACACTGCATACGGACTGGAGATAGTCTGCATATCATCATAACAGCATTTTCATGTTATACCACTCTTAGGATTTTCAAATTTCTATATTCAGTACATTTAACGTTTTTACGTATAAGTAATTATAGTAAACGTTAACACCCGGTTTATACACGACGAATATATCTAAATATTCCCACAATGGTCCCGACATATTTTTATATCCATTTTAACATCATAAAAGTTATAACATTCAGTTACCCAGTATTTTGGAAATTTATTTTATTTATAACGTACGCTGATGAATATAACGACGGTTTTCGTGAAAACTAAACAATAACCATCCGATCACTCAGTAAATGTACCCAACATATTTTTAATATATTTTTATCATTATTATAACTTTATTTCATCCCGGTTAACTTCGTGAACATTTATTTCTATTAAACCCGGTACCCGATTTTAACGAATAACACAAACTAACACCTAAACTACACTAGTTTTCTAATTAAATCACAAGCACCCTACCCCCCCCCCCCCCCCCCCCTTCACCCTTTGAAAACCGGCCCATGAAACACCCCTTTAACCTCAAGCATTAACTTACCTATATTAAACTAATAAACCTCTAAAACCTTACTTAATCAAAAACCTAGAATCATATTATCACTTTTAGATAAGAAAGAAAATTTGCTCATCTCTTCCCCTCTCTTCAAACCCACGACCCAACCCAAAATACATGATCTAGTGAAGATTTTTCAAAAGCTATAACATCAAACTTGTTCATTATACTTGCCTAATCAAGAATCAAGCAACAAAAACACAAGAACAACAAGCAAACTCATCATCTAATCATCTCATTTTATCAAGTAAGTTATCAACTTTATTTTTACATGAATCATCTTATATTTACTTGTATTTCATGAGTACCATGCTAAAAATCATGTACAACTAGCTATACCACCATTTATTTTGTCAAAAATGGAACATACAAACCCTAACTTTTTAGTTATGAATCCCCTTGCTATAATAACTTGGTTAGGAGTCCATGGCACCTTAAGAAGGTGTATGGTAGGATTAGATTAGCTATGTGGTGATTACAAGAGGTTTGGTGATGGTAGAAATTAGTTATAAACCTTGAAAACTTGATTTGGAACATGTTTAGGACATGCTGTCCCATTTTGTGAAAACCTGGAAAATCAGTAAACACCAAGGGAACTTTGGCAAAATTTTTAGAAAATACTTTCAAAAACGAAACCGTAGGCGAAAGAACGGATTAAAAAGAGTTTATAACGAAGAAGTTATGATTTTTGCAAGATTGTTGACGAAAAGTATTTTCTGGAAATTTGTTTGCTGTTGGACGTTTTTCATTGGACAAAAAGAGACTTTAGACGTAACCCGGAGGAGCCGAGCTTTCCAAAATATATTACTACATACTAAGACGTAACCGTGGATATAAAGAACAAGTAAAACGGACAAGTAACGACAAAGATATTCACGTTTGAATATCGGCTAAAACCATTTTTATTTGACAGCTTTTAATAAAAATTGGCACAAAAACTACGAAGTACATTTATAAGCTAGAAATAATATTAAGTACCAAGCTTTATAACTAATGAAGTATTAGTTATTACAAGTATATTTTCATCATTTCAAGGCGATATTTCAAGGATTACAACCCGAGGATTTCAACACTAACATGGAAACATACGATATATATATAAGTATATATATTGTTACTAGCTTATTATATTTTCTAATAGCAATATTTTTCCAAATTCTTGGATTATATATTTTGATAACAACAAGTGTTTTTCCAAAGAGTAGAGTGGTATAGGAACATGAGCATGGACATTCATAACATCATTTGGTGATCTAAATGAGATCATTCATCATTCATTTTAGGTTGCGGCAGCTAACCGTGCATTGTTGTTCACTTCATATTATCATCAGTATCATCAGTTGAGGTGAGTATTCATAGCCCCGTATACATTTTTATTGTTTTCAAATCCCACGGGGGAGAATACATTGCACCATTTCAGTACGAGCCCAAGTATCAAAACCTATGTACATAGCTTAAGTAGCTTGTCTGCCATGTGATAAGTCCCCTGTAACATCATGAACCGTTAATTTACCGTTAAGCGAGAGTGAGTGGATAGATCTATCGAGGGTGACGCCTCCATCCGTGGTAGTGATTACCAACAGTAAGCGGATGCATGTCATGTCTTTTACATTTGAGTGTTTGGCAGAACATTCGGGCGGGGCATAGAATTTCATCAGTCATAGCTTCGGTGTCATGAGCTTAAGGTCTATTGTACTATTTTACGTGACTTTTGTCATGCATTTATACTTGTGGTGGCCGTACAAAGATTACATTTCATAAACCTATGATTATTCACCAACATTCGTGTTGACCGTTTTCGCAATGTATTTTCAGGTAACTAAGGCATCATCATATTACATGCATGGAGTCACATTAGGGTGTGCCAGGGATGACGCATTATATTTTGGATTTTCATGCACTTGTGTAAATTATCGTTTGACATTTCCTGAACTTGTTTTCTGTAAACGTTTCAACCTTTGGGGACCTATGTTTTGTAGCACTGGATGCTTTTAAATAAATCAAACGATATGTATTTTCCAAACGACACTTTAGGTCGTTCAATATTTCCTTGTTATGGTGCTATGACAGTTACACCCCCAGGCATTCCATTCCGCTGCAAGTCAGGTAAATTGGGGGTGTGACAGATTGGTACCAGAGCTAAGGTTATAGAGAACTAGGATGTATCATTGACCCTAGACTATAACCACATTATCATAGCATATCATCATTTCATCATAAGTGCATGTTCATTGTTTTAGGTGATTTCATTACGAGTTATTCATTTTATTTCACCTTGATTATCATAGAACCATGTCTGCAAACCCAAATGTTGTTATACTGTACACCATCTCAGACTCCGATATTGAAGGCTCTATGTCTTCTACTGCCCGTTCACCACCACCTATTCCTCTTGTACCTGTGTTGCCATTCTCGGCATCAGGTGAGGAAACAGAGCCTTTTGAGGAGGAGGAGACGGCTCCTACTCCTCATGTTGCCCCTATTGCACCACCCGAGATTACCTGTACACCCACCGATACACCATCTCCTACTACTACTATCCATTCAGAGCCGAGACTTATGTTTCGTAGGGAGAAGACTATCCAGGTTGCTAGTAAGAGAGTTCGTTATGCTACATCTACTTATAGGACCCTACCTAGTCCTATTGTGCCTACACCACCACCAGCCATACCCACTGCTACCCTTATATCCACCTCACTCTTGCCGCTCAGGAAGCGCGCAAGGTTTACCACTCCAGATTCACCTACCACTACAGAGTCAGAATTAGCAGAACCACCACCAGTGTACCATGTAGGGGAGTGTTCGAGAGCAGCAGCAGCTAGGGAGCCTACTGTTGCTAGTGAGCCTACTGTTGCTAGTGAGCCTACTGTTGCTAGTGAGCCTGCAGATGTTACATTAGAGGGCCAGCTAGGGGCTCATCAGGATCAGATTGATAGTTTAGACTATAGGGTTGATGAGGATATCACTCCTCGACTAGAGGCGGCTGAGAAGCAGATCGAGGGTTTACTGTTAGGTGAGAGTTCTAGAGCGGCTGCGGCTAGGAGCCCTACAGCCGTCACATTAGAGGATCAGATGGGTGCTCAGCAGGAGCAAGTAGATAGGTTGGGGTATAGAGTTGATGAGATCATTACTACTCGACTTGAGACTGTCGAGGAGCAGGTTGAGGATTTGGTTCAGGGCAGGGTTAGTATTGATGTGACATACCATGGACTTGAGGCACGACAGTTGAGGCACCAGGAGGAGATTGAGCTACTTAGGGATGAGTTACCTGAGATTCGAGATAGAGCTCAGGCGACACAGGAGACTCAGTGGGAGCAGGTAGATCAGTTGGCATTGCTTCGTGAGAGGTTGACAGTGATGGAGAGCAGGGATGTTTCTTCTCAGTTACGAGTCCAGCATCTGGAGGAGATCGTGGTTGCGATGGATCGTGAGATTCGCCGTTTGAGGGGAGAGCCTGGACCATCTGGAGCACCTGGAGGAGCATAGACATAGACTAGTATTATATTAGCTTTTACTATTTCCTAGTCCCGAGGTGTGGGACGTAGTTCAAGAACTTGTAGTCTTTTGGTTGTTGTACAAACAAATATATATCAAGTGTGACTCTACTATGTTGGAAATGTTGTGCTATATATATATATATATTGGTCCATGTAGGCCGAAATTTTCATGTATTATATTCATGTGTTGTGATTATATTTATGATGTTTCATGGTTGCTCTTTATGGTTAACGTATTTATACTTGTTGTGGTTGTATCTATACGTATCGTGGTTGTATTATTACAGGTTGTGGTTGTACTCGTACATGTCGTGGTTGTATTTATACTTGTTGTGGTTGTATATATATACATGTTGTGGGCGTATATTTTTGTACGATGACTATTTCTATTATAGTTTTCTCATGGTTGTTGTCGATTATTATTTATCAGAAGTATGGCGCCAAAACCCGCTATGACACAAGCAGCTATCTGCAAGTTGGTCAGGGATAGTATAGCAGAAGCTCTGGAGACTGAGAGAGCTGAAGTTGCTGCTAGGAATGCTGAGGTTCCACCTACTGCTGAAGTGGTTCAACCCACTACTAGGCGTGAATGTACTTGGAAGGATTTCAAGATTAGTGATCCTATCAAGTATAAGGGCACTGAGGGAGCGGTTGCTTTAATCCGCTGGTTTGAGAAGACTGAAAACGTTTTTCTCATGTGTGGTTGTCAGGAGGTTAACAAGGTAAAGTTTGCTACAGGTATGCTGCTGGATGAAGCCATGTCTTGGTGGAATTCGTATGCTCAGCCTATTGGTATGGAGAATGCCTACAAACTCACTTGGGCTGAATTCAAAAAGCTGATGACCAAGAAGTTTTGCCCTCGTACTGAGGTGCAAAAGTTGGAAACAGAATTCTACCAGTTAGTAACTAAAGGAGATGATATTGAAACTTATATCAGGAAGTTTCAGGAGTTGGCTACACTGTGTCCAACTATGGTTCCGGACGCTGAGAAAAAGATGGAGAACTTTACAGGGGGATTACCCGAAAGCATCCGAGGGGATGTGATGTCTTTCGACCCACAAACAATGGAAGAGGCCATTCGTATAACTCAGAAACTTATGGTCCAAGTGTTGAAAGGAAAGTCTGCTGCAAATAACAACAATAACCGTTCCAACAACACCAACTACAACAACACTCGAAACAACAACAACAACAACTATAACAATAACCGAAACCGCAACTACCCCAATAACCAAAACAACAATAACAACAAGAGGAAGTTTGATAATAACCAAGGTGGGAATGTTAACCAACCAGCACCTAAGAGGCAGGAAGCGGCAAAGGTCTATGCTGCAGGACCAACAGAAGGAAAAGGATATGCTGGAAAACTACCCAAGTGTAACAAATGTCGAACTCATCATAACCTTGGAAATTGTTCTAGAGCTTGTCAGAACTGTGGAAAGGTCGGTCATTGGACTAAGGACTGCAAAGCACCACGAGGGGTAATTAATCAGAACCAACCAGGAGCATGTTATGGTTGTGGAGAGTTGGGTCATTTCCAGTACAATTGCCCAAAGAGGAATGATCAAAGAGCTGGGAATCAGGGAGGAGTAGCTCGAGGAAGGGCTTATGTCATGGGAGGAGAAGACGCCCGTGAGGACCCGAATGTTGTTACGGGTACGTTCCTCGTTAATAATCGTTATGCATCCATTTTATTTGATTCAGGAGCGGATAGAAGTTTTGTTTCTAGTACATTTGCACCTTTACTTAACATAGAACCAACTACCTTAGACATTCCCTACATTGTTGAATTAGCCGATGGGTCTTTAGTTAACACAAACACAGTTATCCGTGGTTGCACCATCAATTTCCTAAATCACCCATTCAATATAGACCTTATGCCCGTAGAACTTGGAAGTTTTGACATAGTTTTCAGTATGGATTGGTTGTCTCGACATCGTGCAAGGATCATTTGTGATGAGAAAGTTGTTCATCTTTCTTATGGAGGTGAAACTTTGGTTGTTCGCGGGGAGCGAAGTGGAACTAGACTCAGTATCATATCATGCATTAAAACCGAGAAGTACATAAAGAAGGGTTGTTATGCATTCTTGGCTCACATAACGGAAAAGAAGTCGGATGAGAAACGACTTGAAGATGTGCCTATTGTTAAGGAATTTTCAGAAGTTTTTCCAGAAGAATTGCCAGGACTGCCACCTACACGTCAGGTTGAGTTTCAGATTGAATTGGTGCCAGGAGCTGCACCAATTGCACGAGCACCATATAGACTTGCACCTTCTGAGATGCAAGAATTGTCTAACCAGTTACAAGAGCTTTTAGACAAAGGATTCATTAGACCGAGTTCCTCGCCTTGGGGAGCACCGGTTTTGTTTGTGAAGAAGAAGGATGGATCTTTCAGAATGTGCATAGACTATCGTGAGCTGAACAAGTTAACGGTGAAGAATCGTTATCCACTACCTAGGATTGATGACTTGTTTGATCAGCTACAAGGTTCCTGTTTTTATTCTAAGATTGATTTAAGATCAGGTTACCATCAACTCAGAGTTCGGGAAGAAGATATCCCGAAGACAGCATTCAGAACACGTTATGGTTATTATGAGTTTCAAGTGATGCCTTTTGGATTAACGAATGCACCTGCAGTATTCATGGATCTCATGAACAGAGTATGCAAACCATATCTTGATAAGTATGTGATTGTGTTCATTGACGATATCCTGATTTATTCCAAGAGTAAGAAAGAGCATGAAGCACACCTCAGAACAATATTGGAACTACTCAAGAAGGAGCAATTGTATGCCAAATTTTCAAAGTGTGACTTTTGGATACAAAGAGTTCAATTTCTTGGCCATGTCATTGATAGCCAAGGATTACAAGTCGATCCAGCAAAGATTGAGGCAGTAAAGGATTGGGCTACGCCCAAGTCTCCTACAGAAATTCGTCAATTCTTAGGACTTGCAGGATATTACAGAAGGTTCATCGAAGGGTTTTCTAAGATAGCGAAGTCGCTGACTAAGCTGACACAAAAGAATCAGAAGTACGAGTGGGGAGAGAAACAAGAATCTGCATTTCAATTATTGAAGCAGAAGCTTTGTAGTGCACCGATTTTGTCACTACCAGAAGGTATTGAGAACTTTGTGGTATATTGCGATGCTTCGCATAAAGGGCTTGGAGCTGTGCTAATGCAAAACGAGAAGGTGATAGCTTATGCATCTAGACAGCTTAAGACACACGAGAAGAATTACACTACACACGACTTGGAGTTGGGTGCTGTTGTTTTTGCACTCAAGATTTGGAGACACTACCTTTATGGTACTAAATGTGTAATTTTTACCGACCACAAGAGCTTACAGCATATACTTGATCAGAAGGAACTTAACATGAGACAACGTCGTTGGCTAGAATTGTTGAGTGATTACGATTGTGAAATCCGATATCACCCGGGAAAAGCAAATGTCGTAGCAGATGCACTTAGCAGAAAGGAACGACTCAAACCTTTGAGGGTCAGGTCATTAGGAATGACTATTATTTCACCATTACCATCAAAAATCTTAGAAGCTCAGATTGAGGCTCTCAAGGAGGAAAATCGGCCACAGGAGAAACTTTATGGTATGCCAGAAAACAAGAATGGTTTCATTAAGAGAGCAGATGGAGTGTTATGCTTCAAGGATCGAAGTTGGATACCACTCTATGGTGGAGTACGAGATTTGATTATGCATGAATCACATAAGTCAAAGTACTCTATTCACCCAGGTTCTGACAAGATGTATCAGGATCTCAAAAAGCTGTATTGGTGGCCGAACATGAAAGCAGAAATAGCTACGTACGTCAGCAAATGTCTTACTTGTGCTAAAGTGAAAGCCGAGTACCAGAAACCGTCAGGACTACTTCAACAACCAGAAATTCCACAATGGAAGTGGGAACGTATTACAATGGACTTTGTTACTAAACTACCCAAGACGTCAGGAGGTTTCGATGCTATATGGGTAATTGTTGATCGTCTTACTAAATCAGCACATTTCATACCTATTAGAGAGACTTATTCCATGGAACAGCTTGCTAGACTTTATGTCAAGGAAATAGTCTCGAGGCATGGAGCACCAGTTTCTATCATTTCAGACAGGGATAGTCGTTTTACTTCAAACTTTTGGAAGTCATTACAAGATTCCTTTGGATCCAAGTTAGACATGAGCACTGCTTACCATCCACAGACTGATGGTCAGAGTGAGAGAACTATTCAGACACTGGAGGACATGCTGCGAGCGTGTGTGATTGACTTTGGGAATGGTTGGGCTAACCATTTGCCATTAATCGAGTTCTCTTATAACAACAGTTACCATTCAAGTATTAAAGCAGCACCATTTGAGGCATTGTATGGTCGTAAGTGTCGTTCACCAGTTTGTTGGGCAGAAGTTGGAGAGGTACAACGCACAGGTCCAGAGATGGTTAGGGAAACAACAGAAAAGATAATACAGATTCGAGATAGGCTTGAAACAGCTAGAAGCCGACAGAAGAGCTACGCAGATGTTAGACGTAAACCATTGGAATTCCAGGTTGGAGACAAGGTCATGTTGAAAGTCTCGCCTTGGAAGGGCGTGATACGATTTGGAAAGCGTGGGAAGTTGAACCCGAGATACATTGGTCCATTTAAGATACTGGAAAGGATTGGTCCAGTAGCTTACAAGCTTGAACTACCATCAGAACTCAGCAACGTACATAATACATTTCATGTCTCAAACCTCAAGAAATGCCTTTCAGATGAGTCTTCAGTTATACCATTAGAAGAGATTCAGCTAGATGACAAGCTTAACTTTGTGGAGGAACCAGTTGAAATCATGGACCGAGAGGTCAAGCAGTTAAAGCAGAGTAGAATTCCGATCGTTAAGGTTCGCTGGAATTCTCGAAGAGGTCCTGAGTTTACTTGGGAACGAGAGGACCAAATGCAACGCAAGTATCCACACCTTTTCACCAAACCTATTACCGAGACCAACACTAGCTGAATTCAGGGACTGAATTCCTATTTGGGTGGGCGGATGTCACAACTCACCATTACAGGTCATATACCATTTCAGGTCATTTTCCCAAACTTCGACTTTTTACTATTCATAAATCACTATTCATCAAAACACTATTCATCGTTTTACTATTCATCATTTTCGAGGTCAATTTGATATTCTGAGAACTATTTGGGAAATTTACTATTCACTGAACACTATTCATTTCTGGAAAATATTTCATCATTCACTTGCATTACTTATTTCATCATAAATTTAGTTTACGGGTATTCAAATTCGCGTAACCGGATTGGTTTAGGTGCGAATTCATTTCATTAGTGTTAAGAACACTGCATACGGACTGGAGATAGTCTGCATATCATCATAACAGCATTTTCATGTTATACCACTCTTAGGATTTTCAAATTTCTATATTCAGTACATTTAACGTTTTTACGTATAAGTAATTATAGTAAACGTTAACACCCGGTTTATACACGACGAATATATCTAAATATTCCCACAATGGTCCCGACATATTTTTATATCCATTTTAACATCATAAAAGTTATAACATTCAGTTACCCAGTATTTTGGAAATTTATTTTATTTATAACGTACGCTGATGAATATAACGACGGTTTTCGTGAAAACTAAACAATAACCACCCGATCACTCAGTAAATGTACCCAACATATTTTTAATATATTTTTATCATTATTATAACTTTATTTCATCCCGGTTAACTTCGTGAACATTTATTTCTATTAAACCCGGTACCCGATTTTAACGAATAACACAAACTAACACCTAAACTACACTAGTTTTCTAATTAAATCACAAGCACCCTACCCCCCCCCCCCCCCCCCTTCACCCTTTGAAAACCGGCCCATGAAACACCCCTTTAACCTCAAGCATTAACTTACCTATATTAAACTAATAAACCTCTAAAACCTTACTTAATCAAAAACCTAGAATCATATTATCACTTTTAGATAAGAAAGAAAATTTGCTCATCTCTTCCCCTCTCTTCAAACCCACGACCCAACCCAAAATACATGATCTAGTGAAGATTTTTCAAAAGCTATAACATCAAACTTGTTCATTATACTTGCCTAATCAAGAATCAAGCAACAAAAACACAAGAACAACAAGCAAACTCATCATCTAATCATCTCATTTTATCAAGTAAGTTATCAACTTTATTTTTACATGAATCATCTTATATTTACTTGTATTTCATGAGTACCATGCTAAAAATCATGTACAACTAGCTATACCACCATTTATTTTGTCAAAAATGGAACATACAAACCCTAACTTTTTAGTTATGAATCCCCTTGCTATAATAACTTGGTTAGGAGTCCATGGCACCTTAAGAAGGTGTATGGTAGGATTAGATTAGCTATGTGGTGATTACAAGAGGTTTGGTGATGGTAGAAATTAGTTATAAACCTTGAAAACTTGATTTGGAACATGTTTAGGACATGCTGTCCCATTTTGTGAAAACCTGGAAAATCAGTAAACACCAAGGGAACTTTGGCAAAATTTTTAGAAAATACTTTCAAAAACGAAACCGTAGGCGAAAGAACGGATTAAAAAGAGTTTATAACGAAGAAGTTATGATTTTTGCAAGATTGTTGACGAAAAGTATTTTCTGGAAATTTGTTTGCTGTTGGACGTTTTTCATTGGACAAAAAGAGACTTTAGACGTAACCCGGAGGAGCCGAGCTTTCCAAAATATATTACTACATACTAAGACGTAACCGTGGATATAAAGAACAAGTAAAACGGACAAGTAACGACAAAGATATTCACGTTTGAATATCGGCTAAAACCATTTTTATTTGACAGCTTTTAATAAAAATTGGCACAAAAACTACGAAGTACATTTATAAGCTAGAAATAATATTAAGTACCAAGCTTTATAACTAATGAAGTATTAGTTATTACAAGTATATTTTCATCATTTCAAGGCGATATTTCAAGGATTACAACCCGAGGATTTCAACACTAACATGGAAACATACGATATATATATAAGTATATATATTGTTACTAGCTTATTATATTTTCTAATAGCAATATTTTTCCAAATTCTTGGATTATATATTTTGATAACAACAAGTGTTTTTCCAAAGAGTAGAGTGGTATAGGAACATGAGCATGGACATTCATAACATCATTTGGTGATCTAAATGAGATCATTCATCATTCATTTTAGGTTGCGGCAGCTAACCGTGCATTGTTGTTCACTTCATATTATCATCAGTATCATCAGTTGAGGTGAGTATTCATAGCCCCGTATACATTTTTATTGTTTTCAAATCCCACGGGGGAGAATACATTGCACCATTTCAGTACGAGCCCAAGTATCAAAACCTATGTACATAGCTTAAGTAGCTTGTCTGCCATGTGATAAGTCCCCTGTAACATCATGAACCGTTAATTTACCGTTAAGCGAGAGTGAGTGGATAGATCTATCGAGGGTGACGCCTCCATCCGTGGTAGTGATTACCAACAGTAAGCGGATGCATGTCATGTCTTTTACATTTGAGTGTTTGGCAGAACATTCGGGAGGGGCATAGAATTTCATCAGTCATAGCTTCGGTGTCATGAGCTTAAGGTCTATTGTACTATTTTACGTGACTTTTGTCATGCATTTATACTTGTGGTGGCCGTACAAAGATTACATTTCATAAACCTATGATTATTCACCAACATTCGTGTTGACCGTTTTCGCAATGTATTTTCAGGTAACTAAGGCATCATCATATTACATGCATGGAGTCACATTAGGGTGTGCCAGGGATGACGCATTATATTTTGGATTTTCATGCACTTGTGTAAATTATCGTTTGACATTTCCTGAACTTGTTTTCTGTAAACGTTTCAACCTTTGGGGACCTATGTTTTGTAGCACTGGATGCTTTTAAATAAATCAAACGATATGTATTTTCCAAACGACACTTTAGGTCGTTCAATATTTCCTTGTTATGGTGCTATGACAGTTACACCCCCAGGCATTCCATTCCGCTGCAAGTCAGGTAAATTGGGGGTGTGACAAATATAAACATATGGTTCGGTGATTTACAATTTCTTTATTTAAATGAAAAGGCATCCCAATCCATTCAAATAATTACAAATCATCCTACTTAAGAACTCCCAACCCAACATTCATACTTAGCCGGTGAGTTACAAGGTAGTGTATTACGAGATGATACTGGTGTTCCAAAAGTACATGATGAATATTCAATCTTGTAAAGCTGATGAGCGTGTTTGTGGTGTAACTATGGATGATTTGAGCTTTAAAAGTGCCTCAAGATTTGTTAATGAGCTTGTGTTTGTAACGATTGTAAAGATAATGATGTGATATGTTGATGAACAAAAGTGTGTAGTCTATGCTTAACATTAATACTTTTAGGTATAGATGTTGAGTTTGCTTTAAAAATCTTAAGAGATTTTAGAAGTTTATGATGGAATGGTATCCTTAGGACCTAAACAGGATAGTACTTCTACAGGATGAAGAAAAGAATTGATAACTATCCCAAGATAGTAGTTCGGATTATCTCATAAATGAAAACTTTCAAGAATGAAATTAGGTAGTACAAATAAGGTGTTAAGATTTCGCTGAGTGGTAAGGCACTATCGTGTCTCTAGATCGTTTTAATGTATTCTGGTGGTTTATCGAGTTCAAGTAGGAAATCAACCTAAACATAACCCTAGTACAACTACTCTCAGTATTTGAAAATTTTAAGTCGAATATAGTTAGTCAGACTATATTCCACTGTCCCTAGGTTAAATATAGGTGACTAGTCTATATTTAGCCGAGGTTCGATAAAATTTTCAAATACCTAAATTAGGTATACTTGTGATATGTCCGTTGCTTTCGGGAAACTGTCCACTAAACAAAGGCAATGTCAAACCCTTCAGTTGCAAGTCCCGTCCATACAAGACTTGTAACATATGTTTTCATATTCCATCGCATAGAAGATAGTACGGGTAGGTATGTGTGGAAAGGAAGTTTTAAGTAACAGTCCATACTTGGCCAGGATCACGAGCTTTTAACAATGAAGGTTTCAGAAGAAAACTTTGATGAATGTAGAGAAACTTCAGCTTTTGAAGGTGATGGATTAGTTTATCCTTTAGAAATCTCATATTTCTTGTTTGGAAATCGATAGATTGTGATGGGTTTTTGATATCATATGAAATGATGTTGATGAGGTGGTGGAATAATTCTAGAGACCATTGCGCAAAACACAATGTCTCGGAAGTAGGTTAGACCATTGTGCGACTCAAAACATTTGAGAAATGGTTAAGACCATTGTATAATACAATGTCTTGGAAAATAGGAAAGACCATTGCAATCAGTTACAATGTCTTGGACATAAAATGTTGGAGTAGGAGCATGATTGGGAGAATCTGGTTGTGTCGAAATGCCCTAGAATAGGCATACGCAAATATGTTTAGTCCATTGTTTAGATAAATGATTGAAAATAAACCGAGTTTATATATCAATATACTAATGCTTACGGGGAAATGCTCAATTATGTTTAGGGTACATATATTAATATGCAATTATGTGTGTGTAGCACAAAAATGTCTACGGGGAAATGCTCAAAATGGGTATATATGAATATACTAATATGTTTGTGTATCATAACATGCTTACTAAGTTCATAATCGTCTGGAGGATGGAAGACACGGAGAGCGGAAGGCTATAAAAATGTTTTTGCTTGTGATTGTAGTTATAGTTTAGGTCTCAATTAGACCCGTTTCTCTATAACCATGGCTCTGGTACCAATCTGTAACACCCACAATTCATGGTTGCAGCGGAATTCAAACTGGGTGTTACTCGACGGCACAATAGTCACAATAGTAGAAAACGAACTCCAATTGAGTCGTTTTAAAAGATTTATCATTCAAATTGTATAAATATCAGAGATTACAAAATGAGGTCCCAGATGGTTCCATGTTTACAATTTACATTAAATGAGTTTTTGAATGATAATAAAATTTATAGCCCTCTTGAGTATCCGTGCCCTTCCGTGCCATCCTTGATCGTCATGAACCTGAAATACATGCTTGAGAGGTCAACACAAAGGTTGAGTGATATTCATAGAGTTTGTTTAATGTTTGAACACAATGTGTTGGTAGTTAAATCGTTGAACACAATAATCGTAGTGTTTGTAGTTAAATCGTTTGAACACAATAATCGTAGTGTTTGTAGTTAAATCGTTTGAACACAATAATCGTAGTGTTTGTAGTTAAATCGTTTGAACACAATAATCGTAGTGTTTGTAGTTAAATCGTTTGAACACAATAATCGTAGTGTGAGCTATAGACTCACACTCATAGTTAGAAAACAAAGATGGGCTACGTTGTTATATGCCCTGAAAGGTTATTAATTCACTAAGCTTATGACACCAAAACGTTAACGGGTACCAATATCAATCGGCGGAGTTATCCCGGTAGGTACTTTGCCGTCATACCTAATGTCTCAAATATTAATGCATTTGTTTGAACTCGTAGTTGTTCAACACAAATGGGATTCGTCAATCCCAATAGGCCTATTCACAATATTCGCGCTCATACGCAAGTAACCCTCGCAAGTGATTAAATGGTTCATAATAAGGGATCTTGGTTTGGCAAGGATGTTACTTAGTGATAATAAAACATAGTCGAATAGCATACAGTAGAAAGCATTGTGTTCGAGTAGAAAAATAATAGCATGTATTCCCCCCATGGGTTTGTAAAATAGTTAAACAATAGAAAGTGGGGCTATGAACTCACCTTGAGTTGGATGATGTATAATGAGAATGATGGATATGCCGTAAGAACTTCTACGAGCAACCTAGAATAATTGTTGTAACTTAGGTTTGGAATAATGTCTAAGGAAACATAAACACGCCAATATATGTGTCTTGCACTTAGTCCATGATGTGGTATGATGTATAGTGTAAGTCTTTGAAAGAAAAGATTCATGAACATGTATGTTTTGTATATCGTTTACTACCGTTCGGGCCGATATAATTCAGAAGTCATGTTAGTAAGCGTTCGAGGAGCCAGGACACTTTAATTCGTAAATCCACAACTCAACTCGACGGCTTACATAATGAACTCCTCACATGAGGCTCCCTACTATTGTAGTAGTTGATAAAGTATATATATATATATATGTTTTGATCCGAAAAGTTACATGTCCGATATTTGAATAAACTTAGGAAAGTTTATTAGTACATGAAGATTGTTATTAGGGGTAGTTTCATAAGTCTTGTATGACCATTTTTCCTTGTAATATCTCATGGTTCCTTTTTAAGTGAAGTAGATCCAAATTGTTTGTTCAAGTTATCGCCAATTCCTTGTTTCATGTTTACGCCTAAGTAAACTTACATGGTCATCTCGTCATGGCCAAGCCATGACCTTTGGTCCTTGTTCCAAGGTCATGAGACACAACCTTAGCTCTAGCCATGGTTGTGGTCTTGATTATAGGTCATAAGACCTCTTGTTCCTTTTAAAGTATAACCATAATATAGTGACTTTGGCCTAAAAATGGGCTGTTTAGAATTTGAAGAATTTTATCACTCGGAAAGCATTTTCAGGGCTCAAGCTTCTTTGTTCCTGAACGAAAACGTCGTTCCGGACAACTTTCGTGTTTTAACTTTTTGATGAATCGGACCAGAAGGGTGACTTTCAAAAAGTCAGAATGCAAAACAGTATGGTTTAGGCAGTTTTGCCGGAAATCTTTGGTAACTTCAAATGGGCGTAACTTTTGACTCGTATACTCGTTTTGGGTGGTTCAAGTTGCTACGGTTTCCTTGTTAAGTCCTCTACTGTAATATCTAATGATCAAATATCATATTTTTACCATTTTGATCAGGTCTTACCAAGAAAGTCACTAGTTTGCTTGTTATAGTAACTTGTCTTATCAATCATGTACAATAACTTGTTTTACTCACTTTTATACATCATGGACATGATCACAAGACAATATATAGCATGAATGATATGTAAATAGCATGAATATGATTATTTAACAAGAATCATGTTAGGGTTTGGCTTACAACTTTTGGCTTTCAACAAAGAAAGGAAAGTTAACATGTAAGGATAGGACTTTGATAGACTTGCTTCAACCCACTTCACTTCATGCAATCTTTCTACTCTTGTAATCTTGAAAGATGGATGATGAAGGTTGAGGTGACTTGAGTGGATTTAAACTCAAGAGAAATCACCAAGTATATGAGGTTATGGAAGTGTTTGATGAATGATAACCTAACTAGAGTTTCTACTTTGAACTTGCACTTGAATCTTGCTAGAAATTAGAAGGAAATGAGCAAAGGATATGGTGTTGGTGTGTGTGGAAGTGGACGGCAACAAAGGGAGGGGAGGGCTTATATATGACTTTGAGGAGGTTACATGTATGACTTTAGTCAACACTTGGAGAGCAAGCTTAACACATGTAAGCATCCAAGAGTTCTAAGCATAAGATCATGACACATGGGTGGTGAATCCCCCCCCCTATGGCGGTTTGTATATCTTGGGGAGCAAGGTTTGACTTGTGATGATATTATCCAAGATATCTAGTATGTTTTGACTCCGTAAATTGCTAACCGTAAGTTGTTACGTCACAAAACGTAAAACCGGGTATCGTAAAAATACGAAATTTGGAAGAATGGTTAAACATGTCATTATACTCCATAATAAAATATAAAATGAGTGGTAGGTTCCATTTGGGTGGTAAAACCCTGCTAAAACTGGAAATACGGGTCTAAAACGCGTAATACGTAAAATGTACGAATATTGCGTAAAATTGAGAAAAGTAAAATGTTACTTTTCTAATATGATAAAAATGATTTAAAATGACTTATAATGTCTAGACTGGGCTCAGTCTAGTGTCGGTTGGTATTAAATGTCTTTTAGACATCAAACCGTAAGCCTAAAAATCAAGGAATGACTTATAAAATCAAGGAATGATTTTTGGTCAAAGGAGGAGGGAAAAATATGTTGACTTTTTCTAATAAGTTGAAAACTCAAATAGTCTTAGAAATGCGGTGCAGGTATAGGCTAAGGTTACGGCTGAGTAAAAACGCTTAAAACTGAAAATTCCAGTTTTTCACGGCCGAGGTTTATTTTGGTCATGTTTTTCTCAGTCATGATTTATTCTCAAATAAATCATGAGTGTGTCAAACATTTTTCTGATACGGGGAAAATTAACGCGACCGAATTTCGTTGTACGTAGAATTTCTGAATGACGTTTTACCCTAAAACGTGTAATTCCGTGTAATTCCTTAATAACTTTCACGAAAATGAGCTTATGAATGTCAAACTTTTAATTTGCCATGGAAATGATTTATCACTCGAGCCCAAGAAATAAAAATCAAATTTCGGGAAAATTTTCGGGAAAAATGAATAGTAAAAGTCAATAGTGAAATTTTTCGGGAAAAGTAATTAACCTGAAATTGCGAATTGTTACAACTACACCAAATTTTGGCCTAGGATCATGATATTGCAAACGATAAAGATAACTATGAAGATTTATTCCCGAAATCAATCACAAAAATCAGCCCATATCTTTTCCCTAAGGAGATTACACGTTTTCTTTTTTCCCCATAACAACAATATACGGTTTTCAATATTTTCACACACAAAATCTTTTCCGTCTCCAATCCATTATTTCACATGAAACAAGAAGGAAGAAGACCCAATTATTGGTGGTTTTTGGTGGTGATTACAAGGCAAGAAAGGGTTCTCTACAAGGGTTCTACACTGTTTGATTACAAGGGATTTTAGAGGCAATGCTTGGTGTTGTTTTCTTTGGTTTTTGAATTCCTTTTGCTGCCACAGGAAGGTGATGATCTCATGTCCATCATATGTGTTTAATTGTTCTTTCCTCTACAGCTATTCATGCTCCAAAAATCGTTTTCTATCTCTATAACCATATGGCTCTCAACAATGAATTAAAACCCTAATAATACAATCGGTTGATTAATATATACAAGGACCCATATGAATTGTGTTGGACATCATATAATACTCTTGAAATCAGTAAAAAAAAATGGCACAAATGATGGTATGAAGATTGGAATAGAACCCTAGGAATTAATTGTGAGTCGAATTGGGTTTAAAGGGTTGGGGGTTGGTTGTGATTTTATGACTTGTTGCTGTGCAGAATTTTGGGTCGGATTATAAGGTGGAGAAAAAATTGTAACACCCCCAAAATATCGCAGCGGAAGATTGTGTCATTGGGGTGCTACTTCATAATACAAAGTACAAGATACAGAAACCGACCTCTAAATGAGACATTTTGAAAAGTTACCATTCGATTAATAAATTCTGAGTTACAAACATGAGTTCCATAATACAATACATAAGTGTTTTAAAACATATCGAATGGTAAAGATAAAAGCATAAGTCTTCAAAACATGCCAAGCGACACTATGCTCCATGCAACAGCTATCACCTTACAGACCTGAGACAAACATGCTAAAGTGTCAACACAATGGTTGGTGAGTTCATAGAGTTTGTTTCAAAACAGCTGAAAAGCCTTGAAAGAATGTTCACACAGCAAAGGCATTGTGAATCCACTCACTTGCAAGTCCCGCCCATAACAACACTTGCAACCTGTGTGTTCACAACCCACTACTAAATATATAGTAAGATTAAGACATGTATAAGTTCATCACAACAATTAAGAAATTAGTCGTGAGTCTCTACTTCATCTCCGAAGACCTCACTTGGGAGCCAATTCCCAAAGACAACTGGGAGCCAATTCCCAAAGATAACTGGGAGCCAATTCCCAAAGATAACTACTAGCCACTAAATAGTATAACGCAATTAAGTATAACATAGTCATGTATGTATGCAATCAAGTATAATACAATCAAGTATAAATGTTTTGAGTATTTGTACAAGTAAGCAAGTAGTTGAGCATGTGTCTCCCCCAAAGAGTTAAAACAAGTATGAAAAGAGTAGGGGCTATGACTCACCTTAAGCTTATGTAATGAGAAATGAAAGTGGTAGTCGAATCGCGAAAGTCTCTAAGAACAGCCTATAATAGAACGTTGCGACTTAGGTTTGGAGTAACGTCTAAGAATACGAAGAATTGCCTATATATGTCTTGCATATAGTTCATGATGTCGTACTTAGTATATAGTGTAAGTTGTTGAATAAAATGGTTTATGAAACATGTATAGTTTGTATATCGCTTACTACCGTTTGGGCCGATATAATTCAGAGGCCATGTAGTAAACGTTCGAGGAGCCAGGACACTTTAATTCGTAAATCCACAACTCATCTCGACGGTTTACTTTAATGAACCCCTCACATGAGGCTCCCTACTATTGTAGTATTGATAAAAATATATATAAGTTTTTGATCCGAAAATTATATGTCCAAATATTTGAATAAACTTAGAAAAGTTTACTTTAAATGAAGATTGTTATTACAATGAGTCTCATGGTTATTTTGATGGAGTAGATCCAAATTGGATGTTTATGTTGCCATTAGCTCTATAGTTCATGTTTTCGTCTTGGTAAATTTATATGGTCTTTAGTCATGGCTTTGCCGTGACTTTGGTCATTGTTACCATTGTCTTGAGACTCATCCTTGGCCTTAGCCATGGTTGTGGTCTTGGCTTTAGGTCATTATACCTCTTGGTCTCATTTAATCATAACTATTACATGGTCATTTGGTCTAAAATGGGCTGTTAAGAATTTGAAGAAAAATATCACTCGTAAAGCGTTTTCAAGACCCGAGCTTCTTTTTTCCTGAACAAAAACGTCGTTCCGGACAACTTTTGTGTTTTAACGTTTTGATGAATCAGAGCAGAAGTGCCACTTTCAAAAAGGTCAGAATGTTAACAGGTTGTGTTTGGCAGTTTCGGCGTTTTGGTTTCGCTAACTTCTTATGGCCATAACTTTTGACTCGTATACTCGTTTAAAGTGATTCAAATTGCTATGATTTCCTTTTAAAACCCTTTTTAACAGTAGGTAAGTGTCTAATATCATGGTTATACTATTTTGGTCATGGTACTCAATATAAGTCACTAGTTTACTAGTTTGTTAACATAATATAACATATAAAGGTTTTAACTTGTTTTTAGGACTTAGCACATCATGAATCAATATAAAGAGCATATATAGCATATAAGGATTATGAAAATAAGGAAGAATAACATGCTTAAGTCTTACAACTTTTGGCCTTAATGAAAAGGGAACTCATGAACTAAGACAAGATCTAAATCCTTCAATCGAAAACCCTAGCTTCCAATCCTTCCACACAACTCTTGCTAACCCTTGATAACCTTGATATAACCCTTGTGAAAAACTTATTAACTCAGCCCTAGTACCCTTGTATAGCTCCTAATTCATCCATGAAATCACCAAATAAACACTAGTTTCATGTAGAGAATAACTAGGCCTTCAACTCTTATGTGTAACTTGAAGATTGAAATCAAAATAAGAGTGTTTGTGTTTGTTTTGTGTTGTGAACGACTTCAAAAGGGGAAGGGGTATTTATAAGACCTTGAGGAGGTTAGTTTACACTAAGGTATGGTCTAAAATGAAACACATGATGCATACTTGGAAGTTTTTAGGCCATAAGTCTTTCTAAGGCTCCTAATGTAACACATGGGTGCTTAATGGTTCCATGGCTCTCGCCAAGCCACCAAGGCCTTGGTGAATCCCTCTATACACGTTCATATACAAGGGGGAGGGCTAGGTGGATGAATCTTGGCCTTATATAAGTTACGGAGTGAGTTTTGGTCCCATTAATCGCTAATAGTAAGTCGTTAAGTCACGAAACTTAAAACCGGGTATCTTAAAAATATGAAACTTACAAAAATGTTAGAACTTATTAATATAACCTATCTTAGCATATTTAATGAGTGATAAGTTCTATCGGGTTACTTAAACGCTGTTAAAACTGGAAACGCGGGTCTAAAACGCGTAATTTGCGTAAAACGCTGAACTGGAAAACGTAAAATTCCAAAAGTTTTGGAATTGTCGTAAAATGAGAGAAAATCATATTTCTATTGTTTATAGTGTTTTATGAACATATCGGGATGCTGGAATGACGTTTAAACCTAAAAGTAAATCTCGGACACGGTTTCGTGATTTTTGCAGAAATGATCCGACGAGTGTCAAACTCTCGTTTCGGAAGTGAATATGAAAGTGAATAGTAAAAAGTGAATAGTAAAAAAATGAATAGTAATCCGAAAATGCGAGTTGTTACAAAAATGATCCCAACGTGTTTTTAAGTGATTTTTGAGTTCAAACATAAGTTCAATCAGCGTACTTTCCGGAAATATAGATTTCGTGGTCATTGGAGGTCGGGAAGTTGGTCTTTTGATTTTTACAAGATTAAGTGTCAAAATTGTGTTTCGGATGCCTGGAAATCAGTAGGTGTTTTTGATTTTTCATTTTCAAACCATAAGTAATTAGTAGTTCTCCTTTTACAAGAGTAATATCTGGGTTATGTGTGACTTCCTGAAATTTTTGTGGATTTTTCTGAAGTGTTGAAATAGGTTAACCAAATGCAAACTTTCTGCATATATGTGCAGTTAACTTTCTGGGACTATTTTAATAAATAATTTTTGAAAGGGGATTTCTACTTAATAATAAAATCTATAAAAATTCATGTAGACTCTTAAGACATATAGGTATATCTGTGAATTTTTATAGCTTCTCAGTAAGAGCCTAAGTGTGGTTTGAAAAATCGTAAAATAAAGGCAAAAGTATACTAAAATCAGAAAACTTGTTAAGAAGCTTAGGTCTTTGTGAATTGATGACCATTTAATATGTTTCAACCCTAAAATGCACTCGAACATCAATTATGATATAATTGGTCATATGTAACCTAATTTCAAAAATGAGACCCTAATCACATTAATGAATAGTGATAAGTAATTGAGAATTCGTTATGACATTAAATGAGCTAATAAATATCATATGAACCCTAACTCGTGTATATTCGTTGAAGAAGACATGATGTTGTTTCCTTGTGATAACTTTTCTGTTTGCTCTCATTTCATTTGCTAAGGTAAAGATATTCTTCCCTTTTCAGTAGGGACTTCTCATGACTTTTGATCCTTGACCTTGCTATGATTTCCCTTTTGATATGATTCGTGATATGACTCCTTTGATATGATCTTCTGAGCCATTGCTATACTCCCTTTTAATTTGATTCGATGATTTGATATCTATTGGTTATCCATCTGCTATGATATGATTCTGTTTAGTTACTATGTTCTGTTGGATATGATATGTTGTCGGATATGATATGATATGCTTTGTATATTCTTATGCCCGAGCTTTTATCTAGTCATGGAGGTACCATGGCCGTGTCATTGAAGCACCAATGGCATGACACATTCTGTGCAGGTGTGATTGATCCACGGCGTCCCCATTTTGTCGGATATATATTGTGCACACTTGGATATTATGATATTTTTTATTTGCTTTGTAGGGGGCGTATGGATGCATGCTAGGCTTGTCGGATATGTTGGATTTACCATGTGTAGGGTGAATGTGGGTGTGTCTTTACACTCCTTCACATTTGGGAGGTCGCTCCTCCATTTGGTACCTAGAGGTCTCCCCTCTTTGTGCATGTCGGATTTGTACGATATATGATTATGTATGTATGTAGGAGATCTGTCAAGTACCTTGGCGGGTCGGCTCGTGGCTTTCTTATGATTCGTTTGTCTATTCAAGTACCGTGTTTAGACACTTCTTTGTTTATAGGTGCTCCTTACCTTTCCCTTATGATTATGCTTATGTGATATATTTTTGATAGTTCGTTTTCCTTTGACTTATGATATTCGTTCAGTTGTATGTTAATCTCTTATGCATTTGACAGATTACATTCCTTTCAGCAGAAACATATGATTTCCTTTTTCTTATACTTATATACGTTTCATTCATCCTTTTGCTTTGTTATATATATGTTCACTGGGCTTTTTAAGCTTAGCCGCATTTCCTTTCCTGCGGCAGGTTTTAGGTTGGGTGAAGAGAGAGCATAGGAGCTTTAGTGGACTACCCCATGGACTAGAAGCCCGTTACATGTGGACTAGTTTTGGACTTGGATTAAATTAGACTTTGTTTAGTTTGTATTTTCTTTCCTTTTGTAGTTTTAGTAATTCTTTTGTATTTTTAGATTTTTCTCTTTTAATCTTTTGTTTTAAGTCTTCCACTTGCGTTGTATGCTTTGTATGCTTTGATATGTCGCCATACTGTAGCGCTCCGGACCCAAGCCGGGTTAAGGTGTTACATTAAGCACAAAAGATGATAAGATTTGTATATTGTCTTTTCAAACCCACTTTATACAACGACATGTTATCCCCATATTGGAAAAAAAATAAATAAATAAATAAAAGCTATTTTAAACACATCAGATTCTAAAACTAAAAATCAATTTCCTTTTTTTAATAAATAGCAGTTATGACCGCAACTTATACACAACGCATAAAATCGGCACTTCTGACCACATATCAAACTTTAAAGAATACCAGGAAGCATTTATTTTGCACAACCAAAAAATAGCGTATGACACTTATGAAAGCAGTTATCACCATAACTTATACAAACCGTATAAAATTAGCACTTATGACCACATATTAGACTTTGAAGAATATCACGAAGCATATACAACCACATATTATACAAAGTATAAGTTAGCACTCATTACCACATATCAGACTCTAAAAGATATCAGAAAGCTAAAACAAACACAAACACACATCTAGAAATCCGCTAATAGCATACAAACTAAAAATATAAAAATTGAAAGGCCATCAACTACAAATAAAACACAACTTGTAGCACACCATATAAAATCAACAGTTATAATCACATATCAGAATTATCACAAATCTTAAACTAACAGAAACACATATCCACCAATCCACTAATAGCATAAAAACTAAAATAATTTTAGAATACCATATGTTAACCAATCAGACTTCTATCTTGATCTTTGTACCACTAAACAATCACCATACCACTCCTTCAGACTAACCTAACTTATTTAGAGAAAGATGAGACCAGCGTATGTATATTTAGAGAGAGAGATAAGCTTATAGAGAGATATGAGGGTTGCATGTGTTATAATACTATGTGGATTTGCGAGAGATGAGGGTTTAGACACGTACATATTCAAGAAGAAACGTACACTGGTACAAAAAGTTGTAATGGTCACGCCAAAAATGTGTGACGATATGCATATAGTCACACACGTTTTTTTTGTTGTGTGTCACTAAAGGTCCCGCCACCGTAGGTTGCATATGGTCACATTGTTGAGTTCATGGCCTTTTCCGTCGAAAAAGAGTGACCAAAACCCCAAATATGTGTGACAAATTAGACACAAGTTTTGTTGGATTAGTCATTATCAGTGACCGTAAACACCTTATAGTCACACGAATGTTTTTTGAGAGTAACTATTGTTCGTCCTTTGGCCACATAAATATATAATTTATGTGACATTTGAGATGATTCTTTCTAGTAAATGTGTATTTTGTATGACTATTTCACATCCTGTGGCCACATGAATATACAATAAATGTGAAGTTTGTGATGATTTATTCACACAATGGGTGTTGTTTTTTTGGAGTTAGTCACATATAATTTAACACAAAGTGGCCAAAAGTGTTAATAAGTGTGACCATATGCTGTTTAAAGTGAAGAAATGTGTATTTTGTGTGACTATTGATCATCCAATGGCCACATGAAGTTTATATTTGTGTGGCCTTTTGTAATATTTAGTCACACAAAGCATGTTTGTTTTGGGTATTTAGTCACATACCATTAAGCAAACAGTGGCCAAAAGTGTTAATAAGTGTGACCATATGCTGTTTAAAGTGAAGAAAAGTGTATTTTGTGTGACTATTGATCATCCAATGGCCACATGAAGTTTATTTTTGCGTGGCCTTTTGTAATATTTAGTCACATAAAGCATGTTTCTTTTGGGAATTTAGTCACATACAATTAAGCAAACAGTGGCCAAAAGTGTTAATAAGCGTGACCATATGCTGTTTAAAATGAAGAAATAAATATTTTGTGTGACTATTGATCATCCAATGGCCACATGAAGTTTATGTTTGAGTGGCCTTTTGTAATATTTAGTCACACAAAGCATGTTTCTTTTGGGTATTTAGTCACATACAATTAAGCAAACAGTGGCCAAAATCGTTAATACGTGTGACCATATGTTGTTTAAAATGAAGAAATGTGTATTTTGTGTGACTATTGATCATCCAATGGCCACGTGAAGTTTATGTTTGAGTGACCTTTTGTAATATTTAGTCACACAAAGCATGTTTCTTTTGGGTATTTAGTCACATACAATTAAGCAAACAGTGGCCAAAATCGTTAATAAGTGTGACCATATGCTGTTTAAAATGAAGAAATGTGTATTTTGTGTGATTATTGATC
Source organism: Artemisia argyi (assembly GCA_030686995.1). Lineage (NCBI taxonomy): Eukaryota > Viridiplantae > Streptophyta > Magnoliopsida > Asterales > Asteraceae > Artemisia > Artemisia argyi. Next base: position 114,200,957 of record CM060688.1, on the reverse strand, counting down.
ATCTAATGGCCACATTAGTTTTATGTTTGTGTGGCCTTTTGTAATATTTAGGCACACAACGCAGGTGTTTTTTTTTGGGTATTTAGTCACATACAATTAAGCAAATAGTGGCTAAAAGTGTTAATAAGTATGACCATATGATGTTTAAAGTGCAGACATGTGTGTTTTGTGTGACTAATGATCATCCACTGGTCACATGAATCTTTAATTTGTGTGGCATTTTGTAATATAAAGTCACACATCGAATTAAAGAAAGAGTGACCAATGATGTTAGTATTGCTAGTACTAAGTTAGTACTGCTGGATCAGAGTTACTACTTCTAGTATATAAATAAAACAGAATTAAAAACAAAAAGCAATTTCAAATTCAATAAAACTCGAATGTATATAAATAAACAAAATATATATACAATTTTAATGTCGCATATAATCCAATTCTCAACTACTAAAAGTTAAAACCTTTTGAATCTTCCCCGGGCCCACCTTAGCTTGCTTTTGCACTTTTGCACTAGAGACATAATTTTTGCGCTTCGGTTGTAATTTTGGTCCAGGAATATTTTGACTAACCTTTGGTTTCGTAGTTGGTGGTGTAACATGTAGTAAACAAAAGACACTTGTAACAAACATTGAATTTAATATGAAGAATTATATATATGTAGGTTGAAAAAACACATGTATGTACCTCCTCATGAGCAAGAATAACTTGATCCTTTGGCCATGCAAAGAAACAACCTACGCCTTCCCTAACTGTTTTTAACCCATTACTCCTTACGTCCGGTATGCATGCCGCATCCACTAACGATTTATCAATTGAGACTCTATAGCAATCATTTGGGAGTGGTTGGTTATGCAGCATTTGTTTTCCTTGAATCATGTGTATGCGACCCAAAGAAACAATATTTGCTTTCTTTATGTGCCACAGTTTGCAACTGATTGTCTAAAAAAAAGAATTTTTGCATATGTATATATCAGAAATTATTTAAACAAAATTAAGAATAACAAGAAACATGTTGAAATACATACTTGTGCTTGTGTTGTTGGAGACACATTATCCTGCGATAGGGAAGCTGGATACCCATTTCGTCGTGACTTAGCCGTTTTCTTAGGTCCGACATTTATAACAGGTTCCTATACGTATATATAAAACACGGTACATTATTTAAAAAAATAATAACAAGAAACATGTTGAAATACATACTTTTGGTAGTTCTTTTGTTGGAGATGCATCTCCTTGCGATTGGGAATCTGTAGACCCGTTTTGTCGTGGCTTTGGTGTTTTCTTAACATTTTTAACACGTTCCTATATGTATATATAAAATACGGTACATTAGTCATGTAGGTAAAATTAAAAAATCAAAGGGGGATGTTTTACTCCTTACCATTGTTTCCATTACCAGTTCCAAAGTTTCAATCCCATTAGGCTTCTTCTGAATTATCGCATCTTTATCACGTACACCAACACTGGACTGAGTTCCGTCGACCACCTGATCATTAGCGCTGATATCTATATTATTAATGGCCATTGGAGTCGTCACCTGCAATATAATTAAATTAAATTAAGAAATACAATGGTGTTAGCATTAGAAAATGCAATTGTTAACAACATAAAAGAGGCTTACATCTGAGTCTAATAGCAATTGAGATGGCATATCCAACTGCATCCCTTGTGAAATCAACTGACTCAGCAGTTTAGCAAACATTACCTTTGTATCTACCATCTCAGTGGAAAATTTCCTGACCTGCTCATCTTTTTCTGTCATCTCGGTAGACAGTTTCTTGAGCAGTAGATCTTTTTTTTTTTTTTTTTATGCTCGCTTCTCTCATTATCAAGTTGAGTCTGAAGTAACTCAAGTCTTTCATTAGTTTCTTTTCTAGTTCGAGGAAGATTAAAATTCCTCTTATATGTAACTCCATTTCCCACTCCTCTTGCATAACCTCCCTTTTCCTTACCAAACACAATTGTCATGGCATCAGTGCCATTATCAACATCCAATGTTCCATCCTTGATCTTTTCATCAGCTTCTTTCTGCAAAAAAATATGGGAATTGTTGGTATTAAAAGTTAGTACTACTAGTATACAAGTTAGTACGGCTAGTACAAAGTTAATGCTGTTGGTATATAAGCATAATAATAGAATTTGCAGTCAAATTTACAAGTTTATCTGCCAATGAACTAATGTCAGCATCTGGAGATTCTTCGTCTTTGTTTTGTCTTCCTTTGATCCACAATACATTACGCGGGGGTTCATCATCTGCTTCAATTTCTTTTTTTTCGATCTAATGAACATCAAGTGCATACACATATATGTAAAGTTAAACCAAGATAATCGAGTTTGATCAATTAGTAAAACAAACAGTATGTATAACCTTATCATTTTCTCTTTAACAATAACATATCCACCTCGTCCCATTTTATGCTGATAAATATTTTTGGAACGCGACAGTTAGCTTTATCTGATTTCTCCTAAAAACACAAAATCATAAGGCATTTAGATGCGGTAATGCTGCAAACTAAAAATTCTGAAATGACATATAGACTTAAATATAGATGACTAATTAAAACCTTGTATTCATTGGCGGTCGTGTAGGTTACAAACTCAACCCATTGTTCTTGTGTCATACTTGTACTATACTTTTTCGGGCGTTCATTCATTTTAGATAAGTTCTTTACCGAATTAGTTCAACTACTCAACTTGAAGGGTAAGTATGGAGCTTCTGATAAGTTCTTTACCGAATTACTAGGATTGATAAAAAAAATGCTACCTGCTGGTAACGAAATGGTTGAAAAAACTTATCAGGCCAAAAAACTAATGAGAATGACGCGATCAGGATACTTTTTCAGGCGACACAAATGATTTTTCAAAAACAAAATACCCGTGTAAAAAAATGGCATTGCTGGAGAATGAGCACACTAAATCTTTTGCTAAGTGGTTACACGAAGAGGTAATTACTCGTATGTTGTTTATACTACTTGTTTGTTTGTTGATAAATATAAGTGAGTTGTTCTTGCAATTTAAAGGTAATATATACTTGTAATGAAATACAGGTTGAGAGAGAGTTAGCAATATCCACAGATAGTGTATCAGAAACTGCGAGGTGGATATCATTTGGACCACACGCCGGCGTAATGAAATACGAGGCATATAACATCAATGGGTATACATTTCGTACGAAAAGTAATGATGGCATAGTTTACCAGAAGAGTGGGGTTAGTGTTGAGGCAGCAGATCTTCACATATCCAAAGAAGTTGCAACCACAAGAAAAGCATTTTATTATGGGATTTTACAAGAGATATGGGTACTAAATTACCGTTTCAGGCAAATTCCTCTTTTCAAATGTGATTGGGTTAATTCAAAAAATGGTGGGGTCAAACGCGATACTCTTGGTTACACATTGGTAGACCTGAACAATTTAGGCCACAAGAATGATCTGTTCATATTAGCCTCACAAGCACGACAATTGTTTTATGTGAAAGACCAGGCAGATAAAAAATTATCTATTGTCTTTAAAACACCTACAAATAATTACAAATATACGTATGACGATATCGATGAGGAATTTAGTACAGTCATTTATGAGCAAAATGATAACATATTGCAGCGAGTAAATTCACAAGCAAAAGATGCCTACTATCAAACCCACTGTGAAGGTATTGTTATACGAAAATCAAAGTGAAGCACATGTCATTCTCAAGCTGTAACACACTGTTTAGGGATTTATTTTTGTCTGCAGAACCTATTTAAGCTTTTGTTTTGCTGCAAATACTCTTTTAAAGGATTTATGTTGTTGTTGTATTAATTGTTTAGTTCGTAATTGCGAATACTCTTTTAAAGGATTCCAGATTATACAAAACTATAACTTCTGGCAGCATAAACTGTGTACTAGTAGTATTAACTATGTACTAGCAGTAGTAAACACCCTGCATATTTTTGTTACAGTTGTCTTGTATATGCAGTTTTCATGTATGTGGTTATGCCTTTATATAGTCCAGAGTAGAAAAAAACAATGTTTGGTATGAAAGATTCTCAATTGCAGGCACTTTGTTGAAAAAACAGTGGTTGAAAAAGTAGTCAATGTGCAGTCATGACTAATAGACTGAACTCAATTAAGTGAATATCAAATTACATAAGTTATCAGAAATGTGTGACCATATGTATCGAATTGTGACTACGCTTAAGTAATGTGTGACAAAATATGACTATGATTTAGTCACACAAAAACTCAATGTGACTAATATCAAGGTTAATGATAACTCATGACTTCACACTTTGCTATAAATAATAGTCACATGAATATTTCACAATGTGACTATTTTGAATGTATTGGTCACATATAATTCCCTTATAATGTGGCCATAAACATCATTTAGATACACATTTGTGATATGGTGTGACTATTGTAAAGCCTATAATCACATGATCGTACTTCAATTAAGTGTGACTATACACATTAGGATTTGGCAAGCAAACACACACTAAACTTTAGACACACATATTAACTTACGTGACCATATGTATCGAATTTTTGTTACACTTAATCATGTTTCTATGGTTTAGTGTGACCATATATGACATTTGGTCACACTCGTCAAGTGTGTGACATATATTTGTCACTATTAAATGCATATCGTGACTAACGCTTCAAACTTACTTTTCTGTTGTCACACATTTCAAACGCTATGTGGCTAAATATTCAGCAAAGAATAGCAGTCACGTTTAAATAATGTGTAACAAACTTGACTATATAATTTAGCCACATACACAATTACCTCATGTGACCATATATCTATTTTGCTCACACTTTTCAATTATGTGACATATATTTGTCACATATGTATATATATAGTGTGACATGTTTCAAGCTAATTTGTATCTGTCACACGTCCAGAATTAAAAGTGATTAATAATCGAAAAATATTTACCTGTTACCCTCTAGACACATAAATTCACAAATGTGTGACATATATTTTCCGAAATGGTCACACAAGTCGGATCAAGTGTAGCTGTTTATTTTATTCTCGTACATTTAGTCACGTAAATATGTTAGAGTGTGACAGTTCAAAATTGAGCATGTGTGACGAAAGGCCATATCTGTACTAATGGTATTACCCAATTCCTTAACAACATCTAATGGCAAACTATATTACCAAATATAATTTAAAGTATTAACATTAAAAATAAAATTTGTACATGTGCTGCAACTAATATGTGTGGTCAAAACTTTTGGTTCCATGCACAGAATTCCCACAATAACAACATCAATGGCAAGCTGAAAACATGAATTCTGATATAAGATCAGATCCTTAATGAGTTTTGGAACTCTAAAGACTATCGAAAAGCTACGTTGAAGAACATTAAGCGTAGAATATGATAAAAATATGTGTATTGTCTTTCAAACCCACTTTATACGACGACACATCAGGTTCTAAAACGAAAAATCTTCTTGAGTTCTTCACTTGTAATGTCTTATATAGAAAGTGGAGTGATCAAAGAGTGTGTAATGGATGAGTGTATGAAAGTATGCTAGAGAGAATGTACAAAAGTTACTCAAAAGTTAGTTAAAATGAAAGAGAAGGCTTCTATTTATAACCTATGTTTCTTTCTAAAAAACAGCTTTTGGCGGATCTGCGGATCCTTATTTTAGGATCCGTCCGTATAAAATACGAATCCGTGGAGCATATAAAGACAACATTTTGTCTATTATTTTAACAAGTTTTTAACCAAAATCTTTCCAAAAAATTTAGCTTTCGAAGCTTAATTGTTTAAGGAAACTCAATTAGTTTTAGCATAAAGTGACTAGATTAATTTCCCAAAATAGATTAATCATTTTATCTCTTATGCTTAATTGTTTGTCTTTTATGATTAAGATAAAACTGGTTGTTTAATCATGTTCTAATTAAGAAAACATTTGTTTTAGACTTGTGTAAGTAACTGGTTAACAAATGTGTGTGCAATTGGGTTCTTTGATCATTCGACGGGCTTCATAACATCGTTGTTCATACCTTAAGTGATTGTCTTTGAAATGAAAACTTACGACTAATAACTTGGTTGCTTAAACTTTTACGTCGTATAATTTTATATTTGTAATTATCAAAACTTTGAGAAAACGTAAAATATAAATGACTTTTTTACGCGATTTGTATTAACAGATTAGAACAACCAAATGATTAAGAGAAATTTAGTAAATCAAAGAGATGTTTGGAAAAACGTTTAACGAGATGTTTGAAAAGAAATAAATGAGACTGAGTTGGAATATAGGACAAATCGTTTATTTGGATGTTCGGAATTAACAAATGATTAGGGGAATGTTTAATGGGAAGTGATGTGTAAGAAGTGTGGGAGTTTGTAAAACATTTATTTATGAGAAGTGATAAAATTCAAAGTATAATCAACTTCCGAATAACAGAAACTCAAATAGTCATTAAGACTTAATCAGTGATTATCCAACCATTAACATGATCATTAATCATCTTGATGCAAAAGCTAAGTGCTTTGCATCTCAAGTAAAGCATATTCTATATCGGGAAATGATGCGTTTACACAAAGTGACATTTGACTTAGTTTGACCAATAAGAGAGTAAACCCGTTACGTGATTAGAGAAGATGTAAATCCGGATTTTGGTCATACGAATAGTTTCGTTCGATGGTATGTTGAAAGTATGAACGTATTAGGTTTAGGAAAGAGTTTTGGCCTTGGCTAGAGGCGTTTAGTAAAGAAATTGAGTTGGCTTTTTGTCAGAAACGAGAGGACTTGTTTTTGCTTATCTCTAAGTATAAACTTCGCTTCGAGTATTCCTAATAACGCAATTATTATATTCATACCTGTATTGAAAGATCCACATGTGTCGGGTAAGAGGAAAGCCGACATTCAAAAACCGAAGTGCACCAAACGGTAAGCTGGCGCGTTGGTGGTGTGTCGACACGTCAGTTACGTGCCAGGTCTGCTGTTGATTTCATTCTCAAGTTGTAAATCTTCTGTTTCCTTTTCCCTAGCCTTTTCGGAGTCCGTATGAAAGATTTATGGTCAAAATACTTAAGCAACTTTTAAAATCATCACATAAACTTGATTTCTTCTTTTAACTTTGACTCTCCACTTGATTCTTTTCTAACGCACATATAGTGCGTGTTCCTCTCTTTCAAGCTTTCGATAATGATTTAAGTATCTCGAATATATATTTGTTATAATTAAAACATGAAGAAATCATGCCTACATCCAAATGTAGGCAATTGCCTACATCCTCTTTGTAAATAATTTAAAAAATGTATAGTTCAGTCTCTTCATTAAGTCTTTATTACATGTTTTCTTCTTGTCCCTTATTTATTTATTTATTTATTTATTATACATTATATTATACATTATACAATAAGTATAAACCCCGTGTCCTGTTCATCATAGACTCTAGCTAACCACGTTTTTTTGATAGCCCAAACCCGACGGATCCTCTCACACTCCTCTCTCATTCTCTTGCTCCGACACCCAAAAAAGCTCCGATGGACCTCATTGCTCCGATCCGACAAAGGGATATCCACAGTGCAACATGTGGGTGATGCTACAGAACTACTAAAATAATTTTTAAATGGGGGTACCTTATTTGTGAGAGGGTTGTGTTTTGTGGCTGTCTTTTTGCCATTTGTTATGAGATGTGCTACCCTAAATCTCCAGCCACATATTGGGGTTTCCTTATCTTTTAAAGAATTTTCTAGATCATTTGGTTGCTTCATTTTTGCTGGAGATTTAGGGTTTGCTGTGTTTGATCAGGTTGCAATAACAAACAAGCCGCGTCAAAAAAAAGGGATGATCTTTATTTATGGTGATTTATTTTTGTTTAATTTTATGGTTTTTAAATTTAGGGTTTTGATTTAATTTGGGTTTTTGTTGTTACTTTTCTGTTTTCTTAGATTTTGGGGGTTAATGGGGTTGCCTAATTAGTTTTGTCTATTTTCACAGCTTATGTCTTAACTTTGATTCTTGGAAACCGTATTAGGAAATTAGCAGTTTACAAAGTTAAATTTAGAGTATTGTGATAATTTGTGTTTTTTGTTACTTTTGTGTTTCCTTTATAAATTTATGGGTTATGTGCTTTTTGGATGGAAAATTATTCGGATAGTATTGAGTCAGGGGAGTATGTTTGTAGTTTAAGGATAGCTTAACTAGAATGATTTTTAAAAGTCATAAACTTTCTCAGCTTATAATGATTGTGGTTGCAGCCATGCCAAGGGTGTGGTGACAGGGAGTGATCTTATATGCTGCTATAAGTCGTGGCTACAAAGGGTTACATATTTAGAAGGTAGTCTATGAAAAGGTCATACAAACCTAATCTTCTAAAATAACCTGATACAAACAACACCTTTTTATACACCAGCTTCGTAGGGTTTCAGATTGTTTTTGAAAATTGATTATTCAGAACTTTTTAGCTTATAGGCTGCTTTGTTTGTTGTTAAAATGGCTGCTAATATTCTTTCTGGTTGTGTATGTTTTATTTGAGAATGGTCGCTTTTCACTTTACTCTACTTAACATATGTGAAAATGAACAATATGCGTCTTGAATATTAATAATATTCTTTCGGTTTCTTTTTTCCAAATGTTTTTATTTTTACTATGTGTTTTTATGATTTTGAGTATTTTTATGTTTGTGTTTTATCAATAGATGTATGAGCTGAAAAATAAAACGCCTTTGTGTTTTATCATGTAGGGCTATGATGATTAATGGCTATTTTCTGAGACAAATGAAGTGGGTCGACGAAGATTGGATCCATAGCTTGGCGCGGTAAAGACCGGATGGCATGATTATGCAACTGTGTTTCTTTGCAGCCATGGCGGACTTTAGATCTTTTTGGCCCTGTTTGTTTTAAAAATCCGAGCCTAATAATGGAATGGTTTGGGGTGTCTGCCAGCGGTTTTACTTTATTGTTTGGGTAAGCGTTGTTTGCCAAGCCCGTATCTTGGCATGGCAGCCATGTGGCTGTAGCCATGGCGGGTTTTGGGTACCGCTTCCACAATTGATGATCAAAGGCGAGATAAGATGTTGAGCTTCAAAATATGGTCAACAAAAAATGAATGAAACTGTGCTCGCCAGTTTTGTGCAACCCTTTTCCACGGGTGTTTTTGTAGCCGCGTTTCGTAATTAAAAAATACGCCGAGTTTGAAAGTTTGGGTGTTTGGAATGTATTCACCAACGATAAGGTTATTTTTATTGTGCTTATGCTTTCCGAATATGCTGTGATGATTGTTGTAATCTAAATAAATGAAATGGTCGATTGAAGATCTGATCTTAACTTGGCAGGGCAACGACCGGATGCCGCGTTTCGTAATTAAAAAATACGCCGAGTTTGAAAGTCTGGGTGTTTGGAATGTATTCACCAACGATAAGGTTATTTTTATTGTGCTTATGCTTTCCGAATAGGCTGTGATGATTGTTGTAATCTAAATAAATGAAATGGTCGATTGAAGATCTGATCTTAACTTGGCAGGGCAACGACCGGATGCCATAGCATATGTGCCTAATGTGCAACCAGGGTTGTTTGCAGCCATAGTAGGGTTCAGATACTTCTGTGACATGATTATCATATACAGATCTGAGCCTAATCATTAATTGCACCACTAAGCGAAATAATGGCTTTCAGCCTAATGTTAGGAGGTTTAAATGATAATGGAATGAATTTGCCGTGTGTTTTTTGGGTGTGCAAAGTGGGGGTACGAGAAAATGCAGTTGTAAAGAAAATTTAAACCTGTGTTTTTTTCTCTTAGAAAACTAAAATGATGTTTAACTAACTTGGCATTTAATACATTTGGGTTTAATTGGGTTTCTGTTTTTACGGTGTCAAAAGTGGGTTCTGAAAGAAAGTGGAATTGGAAGTGCACGGCTTTAGGTAAGGAAGAGCATCCTTTCATTGTTAACACTTCCTAATGAATAAGAGTTGCAAAAGAAAATGACATTTGTTTTGATTTTTTTTTTGTAGGAAAGCTGCTGCTTGCTTTGGTGATGTTTTCAAACATAATATCATGGCCATTGAAAGTGTATCGCTCTTGAAATCCTCCAAACCCAACACCTATGGGCTGCTCATATATATCACAGGTAATTAAACCTTTGTTGTGGTTCTTTTATAAACAAAAATTCCTGATTAAAAAGTATATGTTCAATAGAATATATCAAAGTATATGTCGAATTCGATATAAATGTGTTTCAGGTCTGCGAGATCAAAGCAAATAGAAGTGTTTCAATGAGTTATGAGGCAATGCATAGTCTTTGGGAAATTTGCAGATCTTAATTTGAATTTTGGTGAACCGGTGTTTCACACCCAGATAGAATATCAGTGGTGAGATAATTTTCCTGAAATTAAATTTTTGTTGTTAATTATATTGTTGTAGGATGTAGCTTTAAGTGTTTTTAGAAAATGTAGGGGATTAGCTTCCTTTATAAATTTTCCTTTCATTTAGGTCCTTATCTCTGCACTTAACCCATTATAAGCACACTTTGTCCACAAAAATAACAGTTTTTTTTGCCGATTGTAACAGACAATGAATGTCAAAATTCTTATGCTGCAAAAGGTATTTTGACAGCTGCAAAATCACTGACATTATGTGAAATTATTTGCAGGGTCCGTGGTTTCTGTTTCATGCAATAGTGATACTTGGAAAGCTCTTAGAATAGTATGAGACCAGTAGATATAATATCCAAGAGTGAGTGTCAGAGCCAGTTTTGAGTCTTTCTCTTTAACTTAAAGTATTCTTTTTTTCAAGCTCATGGCTAATGTTGAATTTTTTATTTTATTTTATAGAGATTGATCATCTCATCATCTCAGCTGATATAAAAAAGAAGGGTATCTCCAGCTCTTATTGTCGTCCCTCATTAATCACCTAGGTTGTAAAAATATTTTTTTTCTTCAGAAATACGGGTTTTGTTAGATACTTACGGCTACTTGGTTTTGTGTGTTGCAAATGTGCAGGTTTAAGGGGTGTTTGGCTTGGGCAGCTGAAATGGTTTTCTGAGAAGCAGCTCAAGAGGACATGTAATTATGTGGGCCTGGGCATAGCGTCAGGTGCGTTTTGAATAATATAAATGTTAGATTAAAAACTTTCAGATTTTCAATAATCTCACATTAAAGAGATTTTGCTTTCTTTGCAGCATAGAAAGCTTGGGTAAGGCTTAAAAAACAGCAGGTAATTTTATTTCTCAATACAGGCTACATCCTTTTATCTCTAGCGGGTTAAATTAGTGATGATGAAAAAATAGTTAAGAAATAAATGGGCCAATGGGCAGAAACTTGCCAAGGGGGGGGGGGGGGGGGGGGGCAACTCATAGAATCACCCATTTTGACGTATTGGGTTAGGTGATGAGATGGGACAGAAATCGTTGTATTTCGGGCCTGCAGTGCGGGATAAAATGGTAAGTTATATTTTTCACAATTTAGAACTAAAAAGTAGGCCTCTAAGACTGTTAGTGGACCCTGATTATTCTATAATGATACAATTTTCGTGAACATATTTGACAATCCGTGATTAATTTTTTTTAACTAATACAAGTTTATTGAGAATTACATGCTTTTTAATACAATGTTCCTGGATTGTGTACTTGACATTTCTAAAATAAAATTTGCAGGATTAAGATGCCAAAGTCGTATCTTCATCTTGGCAACAGTAAAGGACTTATGGAGTTCGTTGAAGATAATGTGGCCAAAAGGGTATTGTGGGAGCATGTTAGGGAGTCTCTTGGAGTTCGTAATGAAGATATACTTTTTGCCGCAATAAACAGTAAGTTTTTATTTATTTATTTATTTATTTATTTTAATCTCTGTTTGGCGAAGAAGGGTTATATAGTTATTTTCACAGGAAACCAAAATAGGTTAAACACCTTTTATATCTTCAACCCGATAACCTGATATTGTTGTATGGTCTTTTCAATAAAACCGAATTGATGGTATATCAATTTTTAGTTTTATTTATTGTTTCGTCGTTATTTTTTTTTCTAGCACTTTTATTATTGGCCGAACTAAGCAAGCAACCAGATAACCGAAACTCAATAAGTTGTGTTATGCCGTTTTAAGGGTGTTTTTGGGTCGTTTTAATAATTATCTGGAAGTGCTGCAAAAATAAAGTTTTAAAGGGGTGTTTTTGATCATTTTATAAGGATTTTCTGTATTGAATATAAGTGGTACTCCGTGCTTATTAGATACCAATGCAAGGACCATTTCCACTAGCTGTTTGTGTCAATGAGTGGGAGAACACCGAGGCAGAGTTGTTTCCGAAGCATGCTATTCAGCGACCCCTGAAATATTGAAAAAATTACTAAAATGCATTCGAGAGGTACAACCAGCCCTTTGATTTGTATACCTCTTACTGACTTAAGTTCTAACTTAATGATCTCTTTGGAAACAGCTTTAAAAGCATAATCTAGAGCTGATAAATATAGTCGATGTTCTTATAAGTGAATTTTTGTTTTATGGTGTTTAGAACTATGCATAGAGGAATATTTGATGAATGACGCTTGAATGCATTCTTCATTTTTCAATTACTGTAATATATTCTAAGTTAACTTTTAGAAGGTTTATAAGTAGACGGGTTGATTTGGCCAGCTCTAGATATGTAAAACCAATAGATCATGAATGTTACCAGTAATGTGCTTCGTTAAATATAAGTATTTCAATCTTTAGTGTTTAATTAGTTGTGGTTGTCATTTTTCCAGCAAGAAAAGATGAAAATGGCTGTACATATGACATACTTTTAAAACATATTTACAGTTAACAATGCTTATTTCAAAATGGGTCAGTTTTGACTCATTTACTTATGACTGAGTTACTTTGCGTTTTTCCATTACAAATGGATCAAATTGGTTATAACTAAGCAAGTGTTACAACTTGGATCGAAACGGGTCAAAATGCATTGTTAAATGCAAAATTACGCATATACTACTGTTTTTTTTATTTTAGTTTTTTTTTTTATTATTTTTTTATGAAAGTTTGGACATGAGTTGTTGCTTAGGTCACCTGCAAAGGTGCTGTTTTTACAGGATTTTTTGGACTGTTAGCTTTTATTTATATCATTTTTAGCCAGTGCCATCTCTAATTATGTTATTTTCTGTCGCGTTTCTCTATGCAGATCTTTATAGTTATATCTTTGATTCTGGGAGACAAGCTATACAATTTGGTGAAGACAGTAGTGATCTGGGTTAAGGCAGTGTGAACCGGCAACACTAAACAAGTCCTACTTCTACTAAAGGATATACTAGCTAAGTTATAACTTTTGCCTGCTTGCTTATGATTGAGGCACCAGACACAAATGGGTTTGTTACGGAATGTGACCATCTGGGATTCATCGATGTTAAAGTTCAAGGTGATACAGTTTTTGGGTGTTGTTTATGAATATATTGTTTTGTGATTCATCATTATACATGTTAGTCATGGTTATCGGATTGGCATTTCTCGGTTCATATACATATTGGTAAAATGCAATATGTGCTATCTTTCTATACAATGGTTTCAGGTTGTGCTTAATTTTAGACACAACGGTTTCATATTCTAAATATTAAAATCGATGTATTGAAATTTAAAATATGTGATATCTTTCTGCAGGTACAGTCGTTGTAAACCCATTTATTATATAACATTTGTGCAATTTGCTGTGAACCTGATTTTTTGTATAACATTTGTGGAGCATATGCACATAAACCTTATGTCACTAGAATGGGTAGTCTTCAGAATTGCAGTTTTGTGAAGCATGTTCATGAAATTTACGACTATCGGCACAGGCAGCTCATAAGGTACAATTGGAGCTAAAATATTTTGAATGACCTTTTTAATTTTATGTGACTCAGAAGGTATATCATGTCCTCTAATATGACTTCTCTTTAAAAGTTACAGGTAACAAGTTTATTGATGGTCGTGATCTTATGGTTGCTGATGCAGTAGTCAACATAAGAGCAACGCAACCACGTGGGGTTTATTTGACAACAGCTCAAGTGATTGACTAGCGTAGACTCCATTTTAGAGCTTCGAATTTTCATGACTGTCCTATTTGAATAAATGTATGTATCAAACAATTCTGCGATGGATGGTGATATGTATGTATATAGTTAAAACGGTACGTGTATAACAACTTTGTATTGAAAAATCCCGCGGCAACGCGCGGGTACATATCCTCGTTTTTAATAAAATGCAAGCAATTGCTTACATTTCTATGTAAGCATGATTCCCCCATAAAACGTTATAAACACTTTGGTCATTATTACACCAGCAGCTACCATAAAACATACCAAACAAAATATGATTTTTATTGATAAGCGGTGACACCACATAAACACGTGCTTTCTCAACCTAAAATGCCACATGCTTAAAACGTTTCCCCGATAAGTTTCCGTGTCATTCGTATGATTTAAGGTGTAAATCTGTTAAAAATTAAGATATCATAGATTTTTATACTTTTTTTTCTTTTTTCTTTTTTTATTATCACATGAACGAATAAGATAAAATTTTATAAAGCAAATAATACAACAGCAAACAACAACTAGCATTACTTTTATCATAAGAACCCAAAACTACAATTATTCATTTACAGAAAAACATATTTTGAGTTTTTTATTCATCACATGTCTATTTTATTACTTAAAATTCTAAACATTAAAATTATATTATAGTAGAAAACAACAGCTACCCTTAAACAATTTTTAATCTTACAGATACAATCCCTACATTACATATTCTTATTGTTTTTACCTTCACATTTTTAGTACTTGATTCAGTTCCCCTACTTTTTAAGGTTAGTTTGCATATCAATCTTTTCTTACGTATTTGCTTTTTTTTCCTGCATGATTTTAGTGCACCAATATTGATGTCTCCATAAAAAACCAGACAATTGTTTCCATCAACATTGTAAATCGGAAAATGGTCAACTAAATTGAACACCACAAAGATTACATCATTTTGTTTAGAACCAAATTCCGAGTAAACCTGCAAAATCGTAACCTAATTCTCCACCACACGCTGGTCTTTGAATTATCGATTTATTATTTTCCAAATCTTTACGATTCGTAAAATTTGACAACTGCCAAATATTTATTAATTCCAACAAAAAATAACCATGCCAATAATACAACTCTGTCTTAGAAAACAAGAGTTAGGAAAAAAAAAAAAAAAAAAACGAGGAAAGAACACGAAAAAAAAAGAGAAAAGTACAATAGAGAAGAAAAGAAAATGTAGGCATTGGGTATGCAGAACATATGAAGTTTGTTGAGCTTGGCCCCATGGACATCCACCGAGCTACCGTCTAACACTATAACCTATGATACAAGTTGCATGACGGTTACTGGTTCATGACTTCTGTAAGCATACAAAATGATACAGTAATAATTGGGAATGTTATTCATTATTTTAGAAAATAATTTACATAAAGTTAGTTTGCTAATGGGATTATTCTTATATGGTAATATAAGTTGAGTGTTTCAACTTTCAAGACATATTTGCTCTATATATGTAGTGTTTGTGAAATTGAAGGGACCTAACTTACATCTTTGAAAAAAGCCAACAACCATTTCTATAATTTAACAATAATTAACTAAGCTATGGCAGCCTCCCAGAGATTCCTTGTAGCAACCTGGCAGCTTGAATATTACTAGTATATAATCACTGGGGTTTCTAGTCCCTAGATGCAAATGCAAGCATCTCTTTTTCTCTCCAAAAGCTCATCATTTTCATCGTCATCAAATTCTTCAATTAAATAAAGCCATGGCAATAAATGATGAATTTTCCACTCTAGATTTCATAAAGCAACTCCTACTTGACGATATCGAAATCCCATCCTCTTCATCTCATCCTCCAGACACTTTACTTGATATTGACCTTACTGATTGTTTCCTATCAGATTTTGACTCACTAGATTGGTCTCCAAGCAACATTTCATGCTCGCAAAGCGATTCTTCGAGCTCAGAAACATCATTCTTCGATTCACCTCTCTATGTTTCCAGATTTTTCGACTCCAATGAAGTCTCTACCACTTCAGGTTTCAATCATTTTAGCAGTTTGGATTCAGTTAATTTCTCTGACCTCGTGTGCAAACCTGAAGTAACCGAGTTTACTACCACTACCCATGAAGTGAAAGCTAGCTCCCCAGAACCATCAATGAAGGAAGAGCTAAAGACCCAAGATGAAAGACGTTATAGAGGTATAAGGAGGCGACCTTGGGGAAAATATGCTGCGGAGATCCGTGATCCAAACCAGCGTGGATCTAGAGTTTGGTTGGGAACTTACGATACCGCCATTGAAGCTGCAAAGGCTTACGATAGAGCTGCGTTTAATATGCGTGGTAGAAAAGCAATTCTAAACTTTCCTTTGGAGATTGGGAAGAACTTATCCGAAAATGCATGCAACACTGCTGTTGTCAAAAGCTCCCGGAAACGATCCAGAGATACAACGGATAATGTGGCGGTTAAGAAGGAAAGGACAAACAAAATCAACAATGCTTGAGGATTTACTGCACCCATTCATGTGGTGAAAGATATAAACTGTAGATTTTATCTTGTTAATTACTCCGTGTTTGTTTCATTTTGAGAAACCACCATCAATTTCACAACTAGTCGTGTATTAATGAGTATCCTTCCATCAGTGATAGTTTATTTAACAATATAATCTAGAAAAACTTGAAAACAAAAATTTTGACATATTATTCTTTCGGGTGAGATGATTTAGTATTCAGAAAAGAGGTTTGTTAACAACAACTCAAAGTTATTGTTAATCAAATAATTTTTACTAGAATACCACTTATGAATGATTCTGATTGGATGATAATCTTGAAAAAACTTGAAGATAATTTCATAAATAGTGAATACACAATTGGCACTTGATTGTGGTTGGTTGAATTGTATTCTTACAAACAATCGTAATAAAATAAAGTCTCTTAACCACAATTCTTAAGGCTGTCGTTAGCAAAACCCTTCAAAAAAATTCTTTTTTGTTTAGTCATTGGTTCTATTTGGGATTTAAATATATTAAATTACCGGTAATTAATTAAGTAATCGTTAGTTGTATACATATTATATCGTGAATAACTGATGAGTATTTGATTGATTAGCCGTTGAGTGACAGATTGACATGTCATTTTGAAGTTGATTATTACTATATAGAACCAAAACGTTATTCTTTATTCCCTAAAAAAATATAAATCTAGAGTTAATTACTTAAAAATGTAATATTGTGTACTTCCTGAAGAGAACTACAATTTAGCTTATCTCTTTGTTCATCGAATTATGTCCGCCAAAACCACTCCAAATTCCAAC
Source organism: Artemisia argyi (assembly GCA_030686995.1). NCBI lineage: Eukaryota > Viridiplantae > Streptophyta > Magnoliopsida > Asterales > Asteraceae > Artemisia > Artemisia argyi. The sequence goes on along the minus strand of CM060688.1, from coordinate 114,183,695 downwards.
CTTCCTTACGGTATGTTCCTTACACGACTTTATCGTTATGTCATGGAACATTACCCACATCTTCGGAGTGATATCTATGTGCAAATTCATCCCACTTTGAACCAACTTACTCTTGTTCGTACTCGTCGTTCTCGAAGTGACAAAGGAAAATCTCGTGGTCCTTTGTTTTCTATGCCTGGTGGGTCTACATCTCATCGAGGCAATGATGATGATGAGGAGGAAGACACCTCACGTGTTAGTACTCCATCCCCCACTACCTTTGTTGATGATCTTCCTGATCTTGACTATTCCGAATATCAAATTCCTCTTCCTCATGAGCGTACCGATGAGCTACTCTTTACTCATCAAACGTCCATCATTAACGAACAACAACAAATGCATGAAGAAATTCGAGGAGGATTCAAGTCCGTGGGAAAAATGTTTAGGAAGATAATGGACAAGAAGAAGAAGTAGAGATGTTGATGTGTTGCTACATTGTTATATTATTGCTTTAGTAGACATTTAAGTGGTTTGTTATTAGTCAGATTTGTTCGGAAATACTTGTGTTGTTTGATGTTTATTTCTTTAATGATGCTTAGGTTTTAACTTTTATCATGCTAGGATCTTGATCATAATTTAATGTTAGTATTATGCTTCTTTTAAATTTGGCTTATAATAGATTTGTTTGCATGCATGATTTGTTTATATATACTTATATTTCATCATTCCTAGAGTATATGTTTCAAATAGAGCTTGCTGGAAAAACACATTTGAAAAACCACCCATTTCTACATATTTTTGGTTTTTGGTCGACTGGGAAAACAGCAGATGGGCGGCCCCCTTAATTTTACTAGGTGGTCCCCTTAATTATTAAGGGGGCCGGCCTACAATTAAGGGGACTGGCCATCTGGAACTGGGTTTACTGTTTTCTTTTGCATCTTGTGACCTCTTTCTCTAGTATCAGCTATCATTTCTTATTTTAACCCAACTGATTTCAGAATCTCAATAAACCATTTCAAAAACTTACCTAAATCAACCACTTTCATATTATAAATTCCCTCCAAACTACCAATATACATCTCATTATTCATCATCTCTTTCAATCCAAACCATCATGTCCTCACCTAGCACCTCCATCTCTAAGGTTTCAAAGAAGCAAAAGATTGTCATCATCCCTCCAAAACAACTCTTCATTGACTTAACAAATGAAAATAACACAACCCCATCACCTCCACCTCAATGCTCATCTCCAAGTGTACCTAATGCACCATCCAAAACACCTTCTACTCATGGAACTTCCTCATCCTCCATACCTTCAACTTCATCAATCAATGACTACATTAACTCACACTTGTCACCACCACAAGCATCATCACCACATCCTACACAAGAACCTTTTTCCACCCAACTTACCATATCACTCTCACCTATATCAGCACTTGATGCTCATGTCTCATCTCCACCAATTACACCACAAATCTTTGCTAATCCCGTACCTTGGAGCTTAGTTGAAGCTCATGGAGATACTTGTCTTTGTTGCATCCACAACCGAACCATAATCTTTGGTCTTAGAGATGAAATTCAATATATGTTTTCATATATTGAACACTTGCTTACCAACCCACCACCACCACCAACTCCACCATCCTCACCCATTATTCCCCCACCACAATTCTCACTCATTTCTCCACCATCACCATCATGCTCTCCAAATTAAGCATATGATATGCTTAATAAATAAAGTCTTTACCACCCTTTTGCTTGCAAGCTCTATGAAGCCCATGTCCTCTTTGCATGATGGAATATTATTCTAGTTGTTAATTTATGTAGTAGCTTTCCTATTTGTAATCTTTCTTGATGCTACTTGTATTGTTGTGTCTTGACACAACTTTTGCTTTAATATGATTGCTTCTTTTTAATCATGCTTATTTATATTCTTGTCACCCTATATATATTTGCATGTATACACTTGTGCTTCTAATATTTTTGTCTTGCAAGCATTCCATAGCTCGTCTCCTTGGTGCCCCCAAATGAGGGGGAGTACACATCAAGGGGGAGTTTTCATCCCGTCAATATTTCACGATTGAAATTTGTCGGCATAACCTTTTTGATTCTACAAAAAGGGGGAGAAGTAAATATAAACTCACTAAAATACTTGTCTAAAAACTAATTTTTGAGTTAATGAGTTTAAGTTTTGTAATCATCAAAAAGGGAGAGATTGTTGATATAAATAATGTTTAAAAACGTTATTAATATTTCTCAATAACTCTACATTTTGATAATAACAAAATGTAAACTAAATTAAGTCAAGATTATGACGTAAACAAGTATTTAGTAACTAATATTTACTTTTACAACTTATATCACTTAAGGTATGCATAAACTAAGCAACTTATGCATTACATGATCAAATGAAAATTTTCTAATCACTAGAACTTTTATAAAATGTCTTAAACATTTTATATCTTTTACAAAATTATTTTTGGAATTAAAAGAATATGTTTAAATCATTATTAACATATGATTTCAAATTGCTAACCAAAAATGGAAAATTTTATCTAGAAAAACCTTCCCCACAAGAGGACAAAATACTCCAACGTTCTGAAGGGGGCGGCCCCCTAAATTCATAAGGCGGCCCCCTTAATCATTAAGGGGACCGGCCCCTAATTAAAGGGACCGGCCACGCTCCAGAACAGTATTTTGCTCCCCTTCAAATACTGATTCATTTCACAAATTTTCCTCACCTTTTTGCACTCAAAACCTTCTGATCTTATCCCCATTTCCATCTCAAAAATCCTTTGATCATATAATTCATAAGTCTTTGTTTCCAAGTGATCCAAAGCTTCATCCACTCAAGTGCAAAAAGAAGAACACTTCTCAACATCAATACCTTGTAGTAGTGTTGTAATTAGTTAGTATCAACTTGTTGTAGTGCTAGATATTTGTAAAGTGCTGTGTGAATTAGTTGATTGTGGATACTAGGTGTGTTGTAAAGTAGAGTTGTAGTTGTGATTTTGTTGTGCATAGAAGAAGGTGTGAAGTAGACAAGAAGAAGAGGTTGTGAAGCTATCTTGAAGAAGTTGTGAAGGTGTGAAGTCGTGAAGAAGTTGTGAGATTGGTTCAAGCTATGATTAGAACTCGACATTTAGCTTAGTGTCGTTAATAGGTGTAAGCCAAGATGTGTATGGTTTCTCCACCATAAGGAGTTTGTTGACATAGTGAAGAAAACTCTCGAGTGTGGTACTCGGGAAGTGGAGTCGGGCAAGGAAGGTGTCCTTGTAGCCGAACCACTATAAATTCGCGTGTTGTGGTTTGATCTTTCTAACTCTATCTTTTATTCATTTCAATATTTATATTGTTAGATTAGACTTGCTTGTATGTGTTGACATTTGAATTCATGTAAGATCGAATCAAAGTTTTTATAAGCTACAAAAGATTTTGAAAATAATCTCAAAAAGACGTAAAACTATTCAACCCCCCCTTCTAGTTTCCCCCCCCCCCCCCACACACACACACACACACACACACACACACACACATATATATATATATATATATATATATATATATATATATATATATATATATATATCAAAAGTTTTTTTGAAACTTGCCACCTCATTTAATCCAGCTGGACAACCTTACCACCTCACAAAAGCCACATGTAAATCCACCTGTATAAGCTGTTTTTACCTACAAGATCCCTATCACAACTTGTACGCCTATTTTTTTCTCAATATTCAAAGTTCATTTATCTCAATTTTCTATGGTATGTATGCTTCTAAATTTACGATAAATGTTATGTGTTAATCGGATTTATATAAAATTAAGGATTTAATTCATATGTTTAATTTGAAATATAATCCAAATTTAGGGTTTAATTTGGATCCAATTTATTTGGTTGTCTATGTGAGTATGTGACTATTAGAGGAACATTTTTGACACAAATTTAAGGGTTTAAGTCATATGTTAGGTTATATTTTGATCTAAAGTTTTTTGGATGCTTATGTGTATCAAAATCCATATGCAAGGTGGTGTATGCTTATTCATACACCTTTTTCTGACCAAAATAGGCACAAACTAATCATAATTGCCAAAGATATTGTGTAACACCCCGAAAATCAAACTGAAGCAGCGGAAGTCAAATCGGGGTATTACTTCATAGAAACATTGCCATAATCATAGAAAACGACATAAAGGAGTCGTTTTGAGAAATTTGTTATCATTCATCAAGCATAAAATCAGAGTAGCCACAACGGGTTTAAAGAGTTTAGAAATACATAATGAAAATGTTTAGAATAAAAGTGAATGATAACATTTCTTTGTTAAATCCAAAAGGGTGCCCTGATCCACTCCGTGCCATAGATGCTATTTAGTTACCTGAGATAAAACATGCTAAAAGGGTCAACACAATGGTTGAGTGAATCCACAGTGTTTAAGTTGTAATAGTTTGAACACAAGCCAGATAGTAGAGAAACAATGATATCGTAATGTAACATGTATATTGCCCTAAGCCTTATGATATGCAAACGTTAACTAGTGACGTCATATGATACTGACGTTTATTTCTAATATTATAGAGATAATATTAGTGTAAATGCCCTCGTGCAGAAGGTTGCCGTCCTCCTGTTTAGTTCAAATATAGTGCATTTGGCTACCTATCCGGCTAGCACAAATGGGGCAGAGTGATTAATGGTTCATGATATGAGGGACTTTTGGCAATAGTGGTAACTTAGGCAATATCATTCAGGATAGCATACAGAAAAATACTTGTGTTCAGATTTGTAGCATGTATCTCCCCACGGGATTTGAAAACATAGTAAAAGTGGGACTATGAACTCACCTTAGTAGTAGTAGTCTGAAATGCAATAGAGTCAAATAATAGGTGGTGGCTCCGACGCGTGACCTAGATTAGTATGGCATAATTTAGTTCATGGTTCTAGTTTAAGACTTGATGAACATAAATAAGTCTAAAAGCTTTCAAAATGTTTATGTTATTATTGCTTGTGTGGCATTATTTAGGTTTTAAAATAGTTGGTAGATATTGGCTCACGGAAGTGCTTAAGTACCGAGTAGGAATAGGATTCTGGTTCAACGATAACGGAGAGATGAAGTGCGAAAGGTAATGAATGTTGGATGTCGTCTAAGAATAATATTATTAAAAGTTTGTATGTATGTATCTAAATATTTATGAGTATTTATGTGTAAATATTAGTTTATAATGAGTAGTGTGTAAATAAATGTCTTTAAGTAAAAGTTTTACTTTAAAACGTTTGTATTTAAAATATACTTGTATGATTTTTGTAAAATTGGGCTTGGCCCGAGTATATATATGTTAGTTGTACGAGATGACTAAAATATAAAATAAGTTATCATAGAGTATAAGTAAATCATTATATAAGTTGTCATGGTTTTATTGTTGTGAAGAATTAAACTTTGATTATTAGTATAATTTATAATATGTTTATAAAGTATGTTTAGTTGATTTAAGTACGTCGTGAATAATGTCATGGGCGAGTAAGACTAGTGAGTCGGGAATGAGCGCGAGATAGATTGAGGTAAACCGGTATCGTAACACGATTAGAATGACGACTTGAGAACACATTAAACTATACTATTTTATTTCACACTGTAATTTTCATAGTAAAATTGGCATATACTTGTGTCATTCGAAACAGTTCCAACGCACCATAATTTGTTTTAACTTGTGAGCCTTGGCCCGAATAAAACAGATTAATAACAGTAAACGTACCCAATGGCCTACTGGGCTTGACTCAGCCACACAACCAAGATAGCAGACTTGGGCTTGAGGCCAAAATACACTTTTCCTTACAATGAAATCAGTTTAGGGAAATGAGTGTTGGAGCAGTTTTGACGTGAGGAAAACCAGTTAAAACAGAATGTTTAATATTTAACTCGACTCTGAAATTTACGAGACCCAAAGTAATCAAGACAAAGACAAGCACTCGACACCCTTTGATTTTGAAGTGGGTTTGAGGCCCAGGTTGGATGATATTCGGTATAGTAAGATTTGGGAAGTATTGGTGCTGAGAAGTTTGGCATCCAAACGTACCCTCAAGTGGAGGACTTGGGGTCCTTCAAACCGAGCAACACCAACACCTAAGCATGGACACAACTCACTCTATATGAGTTGGTTGAGTCGAGACACGGTACGAACATAAGACCACCCTTGTGGTTTCCGTTAAAAATGTGACCAAGACTATATGGAATGAGCAAAATCTGTTTATAACCTAAGCATATATCCTCAAATGAATCCCAATGATTTGTACGTGACTTTTAACATATGGACAGGTTTTACTCCAAACCAAACAAGCCGGAAATCTTAATAGATTATGTAACAATTCGCAATTTCAGGTTAACTTTTATTCCCGAAAATTTTACTATTCACTTTTACTATTCACTTTTACTATTCACTTTTCACTATTCATCTCAGAAATTTTTATTTCATATTCTCGTAAGTTAAACTATTTTAACGATAATCCGAGAGTTTGACGCTCGTCGGATCATTTCTGCAAAAATCACAAAGCCGTGTCCGAGATTTACTTTTAGGTTTAAACGTCCTTCCAGCATCCCGATATATCCATAAAACATTATAAACAATAGAAATATGATTTTCTATCATTTTATGACAATTCCAAAAGTTTTGGAATTTTACGTTTTTCAGTTCAGCGTTTTACGCGAATTGCGCGTTTTAGACCCGTGTTTCCAGTTTTTAGCAGGGTTTTAGCACCCGATAGATCCTACCACTCATTTTATATTTTATTATGGACTATATTGACATGTTTAACAATACTTTCAAGTTTCATATTTTTACGATACCCGGTTTTACGTTTTGAGGCTTAATCATTTACGGTTAGCTTTTTACGGAGTCAAAATGCACAAACTAAGCAAGATAACACCAAGACTCATCATCTAGTCATCTTATCCTCCTTGAACCGCCATTTAGGGGGGGGGAGTCACCATGGGTGGTTAAATCTTAACCCTTGATCTTTAGGATGGTTACAAGTGTCTAAAACTAACCATGGTTAAATTCTAACCCAATATATGGTTAATTATTTTTCTCATCCTATAAATAGCCAACTAATAACACATAGAAAACTTGCACCACACCTTCTTATAACCTTCAAGTCCTAAAACCTAAGGCACTTTTCTTATATTTTGTAAGAAAGTTAACTAGTTTTTGAAAGAAAACTAGTGTTTGATCTTCAATATTGGAAATTTTCTAAGAAAAGTTGTTATAACTTTAAAGTCTCCAAAAAGACGTCGTTATAATCTTCAAATAGCTTTGGACTTCAAGAAGGCGTCGTTATAATCTTCAAATAACCTCGGTTTATCATAGATTGCAAAGGAGGAAAGCTTATTCAATCAAAGTCCTAGTTCTTGTCCTAGTTTCCCTTTTTCATTAAGGCCAAAAGTTGTAAGCAAACCCTAACATACTTTCTTGCTTAATTATCATTTTCATGCTCTTTGTGTTCCTTTCATGCTATATATGTTCTTGTTATTGTGTTCATGATGTTTAAAAATGGATAAAACAAGTATTGGTATACATATGTTAACTTATGTCAAGTAAACAAGCAAACTAGTGATTTTTATGGAGAACCACGACCAAAATAGTATAACTTTGATAATTGACACTTACTTACTGTTAAAGAGGACTTAACAAGGAAAACATAGCAATTTGAATCACCCAAAACGAGTACCCGAGTCAAAAGTTATGACCATTTGAAGCTAGCGAAACCAAAACGGCAAAACTGCCTAAATAGCATTCTGATCAAATTTTGCTTTTGAAAGTCACCCTTCTGGTCCGATTCATCAAAAAGTTAAAACACGAAAGTTGTCCGGAACGACGTTTTCGTTCAGGAATAAAGAAGCTCGAGCCCTGAAAACGCTTTCCGAGTGATAATTTTCTTCAAAATCTTAAACAGCCCATTTTAGACCAAAGTCACTATATTATAGTCATGATTTACTAAGACCAAGAGGTCTAATGACCTAAAGCCGAGACCACAACCATGGCTAAAGCCAAGGTTGAGTCTCAAGACCATGGAAAAATGACCAAGGTCACGGCGAAGCCATGACTAAATGACCATATAAACTTACTTAGGCGAAAACATGAAACAAGGAGTTGACGATAACTTGAACAAACAATTTGGATCTACTCCACCTAAAGAACCATGAGATACAAGTTATAATAAACTTACCCTAATAACAATCTTCATGTACAAATAAAATTTCCTAAGTTTATTCAAATATCGGACATGTAACTTTTCGGATCAAAACTTATACATTTGTTATCAAATACTACAATAGTAGGGAGCCTCATGTGAGGAGATCATTAAGTAAGCCGTCGAGATGAGTTTTGGATTTACGAATTAACGTGTCCTGGCTCCTCGAACGTTTACTCCATGACTTCTGAATTATGTCGGCCCGAACGGTAGTAAGAGATATACAACTTATACATGTTTCATAAACCATTTATATTCAAAGACTTACGCTATATACTAAGTACTACATCATGAACATTATGCAAGACATATATGGGCAATTCTTCGTATTCTTAGACGTTACTCCAAACCTAAGTCGCAACGTTCTATTATAGGCTGCTCTTAGTGACTTTCACGATTCGACTACCACTTTGATTTCACATCACTTAAGCTTAAGGTGAGTCATAGCCCCTATTCTTTTCATACTTGTCTTAACTCTTTGGGGGAGACACATGCTCAACTACTTGTTTACTTGTACAAATACTCAAAACGTTTATACTTGACTGTGTTATACTTGATTGCATACATACATGACTGCGTTATACTTAATTGCGTTATTCTATTTATGGGCTAGTAGTTATCTCTGGGAAGTGGCTCCCAGTTGTCTTTGGGAATTGACTCCCAGTTGTCTTTGGGAATTGGCTCCCAAAAGTGAGGTATTCGGAGATGAAGTAGAGACTCACTTCTAATTGCTTAAATTGTCTTGATGAACTTATACATGTCTTATTCATACTATATGTTAGCAGTGGGTTGTGAACACACAGGTTGCAAGTCCTTAAATTGTCTTGATGAACTTATACATGTCTTATTCATACTATATGTTAGCAGTGGGTTGTGAACACACAGGTTGCAAGTCTCTTATGACGGGAATTGCAACTGAGTGGATTCTCAATGCCTTTGCTGTGTGAACATTCTTTTGAGGCTTTTTCAACTATTTTAAGACAAACTCTATGAACTCACCAACCATTGTGTTGACACTTTAGCATGTTTGTCTCAGGTCTATAAGGTGATAGCTGTTGCATGGAGCATAGAGTCGCTTGGCATGTTTTGAAGACTTATGCTTTTGTCTTTACCATTCGATATGTTTTAAAACTCTTATGTATTGTATTATGGAACTCAAGTTTGTAACTCGGAATTTATTAATCGAATGGAAACTTTTCAAAACGTCTCATTTAGAGTTCGTTTTCTATACCTTGTACTTTGTATTATGAAGTAGCACCCCTATGACACAGTCTTCCGCTGCGGTATTTTGGGGGTGTTACAGATTGGTACCAGAGCCTTGGTTATAGAGAACTAGGTTGCATATACTACCTAGACTATAACTGCTATAAACATTAAGACTCTCCTCTTTATTTTGCCTTACACACACTTCATGCGCATATGCTTATTGCTAATTGTTTGTTTAGGAGAAACCCCAGACAATGGTCAAGTCATCAAAAATTTAGAGCTAAGTAATAATTGTTTAATTAACTTAATCTTGTGACAGTTCTTGTTTGATAAGACATAAGATTAAGTTAAATAAAGGTTATTAGTTTCCTGTAGAGATTTGATGATTTGCCTTATACTTACTTTATATGATTCTAATACCTAGAAGTGGTTCATATGTCCTAGTACGACACTCAAACCTTTCTACAAGCGCGACTAGTCCATTTCGTCATATCACCTTCTCTAGATACCCAGACTATGTTACCTTTTCACAACTTAAGAGCAGATGATAGAAAGTCTACCCAATTATGTAGTACCAATTGTTGTGTTATGTGTGCCTGGTAAATATGTATACGTGTGAAAGGAAGCAATTATAATTATGGTGGCCAACATAATTATAAATGCGTCACGACTCACGTAGACATATGTGACCATGCTTACATTAATCAACGATTGACTCAAATTGACAAGATTTAAGACTAAGTAGTCTAGGAATATCACCTCATATCTGACATCGACAAAATATCCCTCCTTGTAGATATCATGGCACCAAGGAGAGTAACTCGTAGCACTAGCCGAGGTGGTGCAACACCAAGAGGTGGAAGAACTGGTGGTCGTGGAGGTAGAGGAGCTGCTCACGACACTAGTAACCCTAGTAATGATAGTGGAAGAACTGGTGGACGTGGAGGTAGAGGAGATGCTTACGACACTAGTAACCCTAGTAACACTGGTGGAAATCCAGATGTCTCCACCATTATTGCCCAACAACTACAAAACCTACTTCCCACTATAGTCACACAAGTTGGCAATCACATGAACAATTCGGGAAACCACGAAAGCATAAATGACGCTACAAATAATGGAGGAAGGAATGATAACAACAACAACAACAACAACAACAACAACCATAGGACTGGATGTACGTATAAGGAATTTACGTCATGCAAGCCAATTGAATTTAATGGTAAAGGAGGTGCATTGGCATATACAAGGTGGGTCGAGAAGATGGAGTCAGTGATCGATATCAGTAACTGTGCAATCCACCAGAGAGTGAAATATTCTGCATGCTTGCTATCAGAAAAGGCGTTGACATGGTGGAACATGCAGATTCAAGCAAGGACTAGAGAAGCAGCTGTAGGCATGACATGGGACGATTTTAAGGGACTACTGAAGGAAGAGTACTGCCCGGTTAATGAAATGCAAAAACAAGAGGACGAGTTTTGGCATCACTCTATGGTAGGGGCTGGTCATGCAACTTACACAGATCGGTTTCATGAATTAGCTAAACTAGTTCCTCATCTGGTTACCCCTGAATCCAAGAGGATTGAGAGGTACATCTATGGCCTTGTTCCCGAGATTCGTGGGATGGTGAAAACAACCGAACCTCCCACAATTCAAAGTGCAATATTAAGAGCAGGGACCCTAACAGATGAGATGGTTAGGAATGGAACTTTGAAGACTAGTGATAAAAGGAAGGGAGCAGGTGAATCAAGCGAGCAAAAGGGTACAATGGTTGATAATAAGAGAGCAAGAGGATTTGCAGCAACAGTTTATGATCAGAAAAAGTATGAGGGTCCACATCCTAAGTGTACTAAATGTGCTTATCATCATCAGAGGTCTGAGCCATGCCCTGTGTGTTATAATTGCAAGAAGTCTGGCTACTTTGCAAGTCAGTGTAAATCAATTACAAGGCAGGCGAATACGGACAATATAGGAAACAACCAAAAGACATGCCATGAGTGCAACAGCCCAAACCACTTCCGAAATACTTGTCCTAAGTTGAATAGGGCACCGAGACAAGTGCTGGATAACCCGACTCTAGCAGTAATGCTTGAAGAAAATAACCCAAACCGTGAATACAATGTTAGTCCACCACGGGGTCGAGCATACTATTTGGGTGCTAAGGAAGCCCGCAATGCGTAACGGGTACGTACCTTATCCTACCATACTATTCCATTCTAGTTCAAAATCTAGCTTTATTATACCGTTATTAAGATAAGAGACCTAGACACACTAAACTTCGGGACGAAGTTTCCTTAAGGGGTAGAGACTGTAACAATTCGCAATTTCAGGTTAACTTTTATTCCCGAAAATTTTACTATTCACTTTTACTATTCACTTTCACTATTCACTTTTTACTATTCACTTTTCACTATTCATCTCAGAAATTTTTATTTCATATTCTCGTAAGTTAAACTATTTTAACGATAATCCGAGAGTTTGACGCTCGTCGGATCATTTCTGCAAAAATCACAAAGCCGTGTCCGAGATTTACTTTTAGGTTTAAACGTCCTTCCAGCATCCCGATATATCCATAAAACATTATAAACAATAGAAATATGATTTTCTATCATTTTATGACAATTCCAAAAGTTTTGGAATTTTACGTTTTTCAGTTCAGCGTTTTACGCGAATTGCGCGTTTTAGACCCGTGTTTCCAGTTTTTAGCAGGGTTTTAGCACCCGATAGATCCTACCACTCATTTTATATTTTATTATGGACTATATTGACATGTTTAACAATACTTTCAAGTTTCATATTTTTACGATACCCGGTTTTACGTTTTGAGGCTTAATCATTTACGGTTAGCTTTTTACGGAGTCAAAATGCACAAACTAAGCAAGATAACACCAAGACTCATCATCTAGTCATCTTATCCTCCTTGAACCGCCATTTAGGGGGGGGGGAGTCACCATGGGTGGTTAAATCTTAACCCTTGATCTTTAGGATGGTTACAAGTGTCTAAAACTAACCATGGTTAAATTCTAACCCAATATATGGTTAATTATTTTTCTCATCCTATAAATAGCCAACTAATAACACATAGAAAACTTGCACCACACCTTCTTATAACCTTCAAGTCCTAAAACCTAAGGCACTTTTCTTATATTTTTGTAAGAAAGTTAACTAGTTTTTGAAAGAAAACTAGTGTTTGATCTTCAATATTGGAAATTTTCTAAGAAAAGTTGTTATAACTTTAAAGTCTCCAAAAAGACGTCGTTATAATCTTCAAATAGCTTTGGACTTCAAGAAGGCGTCGTTATAATCTTCAAATAACCTCGGTTTATCATAGATTGCAAAGGAGGAAAGCTTATTCAATCAAAGTCCTAGTTCTTGTCCTAGTTTCCCTTTTTCATTAAGGCCAAAAGTTGTAAGCAAACCCTAACATACTTTCTTGCTTAATTATCATTTTCATGCTCTTTGTGTTCCTTTCATGCTATATATGTTCTTGTTATTGTGTTCATGATGTTTAAAAATGGATAAAACAAGTATTGGTATACATATGTTAACTTATGTCAAGTAAACAAGCAAACTAGTGATTTTTATGGAGAACCACGACCAAAATAGTATAACTTTGATAATTGACACTTACTTAATGTTAAAGAGGACTTAACAAGGAAAACATAGCAATTTGAATCACCCAAAACGAGTACCCGAGTCAAAAGTTATGACCATTTGAAGCTAGCGAAACCAAAACGGTAAAACTGCCTAAATAGCATTCTGATCAAATTTTGCTTTTGAAAGTCACCCTTCTGGTCCGATTCATCAAAAAGTTAAAACACGAAAGTTGTCCGGAACGACGTTTTCGTTCAGGAATAAAGAAGCTCGAGCCCTGAAAACGCTTTCCGAGTGATAATTTTCTTCAAAATCTTAAACAGCCCATTTTAGACCAAAGTCACTATATTATAGTCATGATTTACTAAGACCAAGAGGTCTAATGACCTAAAGCCGAGACCACAACCATGGCTAAAGCCAAGGTTGAGTCTCAAGACCATGGAAAAATGACCAAGGTCACGGCGAAGCCATGACTAAATGACCATATAAACTTACTTAGGCGAAAACATGAAACAAGGAGTTGGCGATAACTTGAACAAACAATTTGGATCTACTCCACCTAAAGAACCATGAGATACAAGTTATAATAAACTTACCCTAATAACAATCTTCATGTACAAATAAACTTTCCTAAGTTTATTCAAATATCGGACATGTAACTTTTCGGATCAAAACTTATACATTTGTTATCAAATACTACAATAGTAGGGAGCCTCATGTGAGGAGTTCATTAAGTAAGCCGTCGAGATGAGTTGTGGATTTACGAATTAAAGTGTCCTGGCTCCTCGAACGTTTACTCCATGACTTCTGAATTATGTCGGCCCGAACGGTAGTAAGAGATATACAACTTATACATGTTTCATAAACCATTTATATTCAAAGACTTACGCTATATACTAAGTACTACATCATGAACATTATGCAAGACATATATGGGCAATTCTTCGTATTCTTAGACGTTACTCCAAACCTAAGTCGCAACGTTCTATTATAGGCAGCTCTTAGTGACTTTCACGATTCGACTACCACTTTGATTTCACATCACTTAAGCTTAAGGTGAGTCATAGCCCCTATTCTTTTCATACTTGTCTTAACTCTTTGGGGGAGACACATGCTCAACTACTTGTTTACTTGTACAAATACTCAAAACGTTTATACTTGACTGTGTTATACTTGATTGCATACATACATGACTGCGTTATACTTAATTGCGTTATTCTATTTATGGGCTAGTAGTTATCTTTGGGAAGTGGCTCCCAGTTGTCTTTGGGAATTGACTCCCAGTTGTCTTTGGGAATTGGCTCCCAAAAGTGAGGTCTTCGGAGATGAAGTAGAGACTCACTTCTAATTGCTTAAATTGTCTTGATGAACTTATACATGTCTTATTCATACTATATGTTAGCAGTGGGTTGTGAACACACAGGTTGCAAGTCTCTTATGACGGGAATTGCAACTGAGTGGATTCTCAATGCCTTTGCTGTGTGAACATTCTTTTGAGGCTTTTTCAACTATTTTAAGACAAACTCTATGAACTCACCAACCATTGTGTTGACACTTTAGCATGTTTGTCTCAGGTCTATAAGGTGATAGCTGTTGCATGGAGCATAGAGTCGCTTGGCATGTTTTGAAGACTTATGCTTTTGTCTTTACCATTCGATATGTTTTAAAACTCTTATGTATTGTATTATGGAACTCAAGTTTGTAACTCGGAATTTATTAATCGAATGGAAACTTTTCAAAACGTCTCATTTAGAGTTCGTTTTCTATACCTTGTACTTTGTATTATGAAGTAGCACCCCTATGACACAGTCTTCCGCTGCGGTATTTTGGGGGTGTTACAGATTACTAATCCTATGACTAACAAACAAAGTGCGCAAAATCAATCAAGAGTAGAACTAAACAACACTTCCAATCATCGAGCCAATATTGTCCGATTTCTTTTATTTCTGTTTCCTAGTTTAACTTTTAAATCTTACCACACAAGATGTTTAACACAAAATTTTATTCAATAATACTACAATCATTTTAACCTCAAGGCTTAACATTAATTCGATTCACCACAGAAAATCAACACAACAATATGAATCAGAAACTAAGTAACCTATATCGAGATTATATACATTCGAATGAACAATATCAAGAGAACATAAACAAGAGAACATGGAAGCCTTACAACAAGAGAGTCGGTTAACAAGAAGGTCAATTGAAACTCGAAAACTGGAACCCGAATCCACCACAAGCAAATCCACACACCCTTCGAATCTCCAGAAAATCTCTCTCTCAAAAGCTACTATTATTTTGATTGTGAAAGTTGTAGGATGTGTGGAAAAACCCATGGGAATCGAGTGGTATAAATAGAGCTAATACAAGGGGGTTTTGATTCCATCTTTTCTTATGGTAAATCGATCTTGTAGCTAAAGAGGGAAAAGATTAATCACGGCCTAGTCACCCATCGGGGCAAGCATTTGACTCCAAGATCTGGACAAAGGGGGCGTTCCCGTGAGTGATAGTGACTAGTATTAGAACCCTTGTTGCCATCTGATCAGGCCAGTGCTTGAATTTGTTAGAGGATAGTGATGTTAGGATGCATAGGAGCGGTTTGGAAGAGAGCAGAAAGGGAATAGGCGTGCAATTGGAAGGTGAGTGATATGAGTGTAGAAAGAGGGAGGTTGATTATCTCTTTTTGGTTGCTTTGGTTTTAACGTTTAGGAGGGGCAGGGAAAAACAAGGAGGCATGGGGTTTAGCTAAAAGGTACAGGTGGAGTAAATATTTGCTTTGTTTGTATTTATTTCTATATGTATGTATGCATATAAAATTTTCGGTTTTGTTTCCTTAATTTTTAGATAATTGAGTAGTAAATTAAAGTGTAGAAAATAGAGGTAAGTGTTTAAAGAAAAGTGAGGTGCGGGATGATTTTCGTAATACTCGAGGGGAATTAAACGAGCCTCGGGTTTAGATGAGTCCCGGTATTTGATTATAAATTTTTATGCCATACTATCGCGGTGTCGGTACACGTGTATTTTTAGTAAAATAAAAGGTGAGTTCGCCACATTATTTGTTTGACAATATTCGTTGTTGCTTTAGAATAATAATGAAAGTAAGAGTTTAGATGCAAAAATATAATGAAACTGCTGAATGTCACATTCATAAATAAATTTTTCGATCTTACAGGAAATTAGTAATAGGGAAAATATCGGGTTATTACATATTGTGTTTTTGTGTTTGTGATCGTGCAGGAACGGATATTTCAGAAATTGGCAAAAATCAGGCCAAAAAAGACAAAAACGAGCACGAGTTTGGAAAACGTGTCAAAAGCCAAAGCCGGGAAAGCAAATTACCACTTTTGAGCTCAGATTGTCAAAACACACCTTATGGAATCACAAAATGCCAAAAATAGTTGTTGGAGCAAAAGTTTGCAGAATTGGCAATAATGGTCCCTCAAGTTTGGAATTTGACAAAAATGGCCCCTGAGCATTGGATTTGGAAGAAAAGTCAACAAAAGTCCTTGGGAATTCACAAGTTGTCAAGTTTCATCCCTAGGTGAAAACTTTGAAGAAATTACCAAATTGGTCCCTCAACTTTCAAGATTTGGCAGAATTGGTCCCTGGATATCTAAAATTGCAAAAGTGGTCCTTGGGTAATGCAAGCTTGGCAAAACTTACCCTTATATTACTATGGGGCAGTTACCAAATCCCACCCTTGAAAACCAGAAATTTACAAAATGGGTCCTTGTGATAATTACTACAACCAAACGGACTCCCTTTATATTATTAAACCAAATCCAAGTCCAATTGATGAGGCGAAAAATTAACCGTTTTTAGGGGGTCATTTAAGCCCGAATTCGAATTTATTTGATCAAATATTGCCCTAAATCGTTCCTTTTGTGATTTTAGGTACTTTGGGAGAGAAATCTGGAAAAGGAAGCAATTCGGACGTTTTTGGAGCATAAAAGTGAAGAAAACGCCCAAGTCTTAATTTTCCCTGCTGGGAACAGTAGGTGACGGCGTCAAGAAGAAAATCTTGACGGCGTCAAGAGTAATTTCCATGACGATCCAGTACAGATTTGACGGCGTCACAAGGTAGGGCGTCAAGAGGAAAATGCATGACGGCCTGGAAATACATAACACATGACGGCGTCAAAAGTAGATCAAGGCAGTCCGAGGAGTATTTTGGCGGCGAGATGACGGCGTCACAAATTTGTTCTTGACGCCGTCAGACCCTATTTCCTATATATATATTTCTAATTTTCACACATTAAAAAGAGAAGTTTTTGGAGAAACCCTAAGTCCGACTTTGGTACAAATTTTACAGGTTTTTCAAGGGTTCTCAGCCCTTGATCCCTTTCATGTGTAATTGAGATAAGTATTCTTTTAATTCAATCAATATGTCTATGTGTTGGTTGTCTATATCTTGTTCTTTTCTTAATTCCATCATGCTAGGCTAGATCTATCTTGTGTTTGCTTGGATCTAATGAAACCTAGATGTTAATTATGTGTTGATTACTTGTTTATGGTTGTATTGGATGAATGAATTTGATGTTAGGCTTAAGAAAACTGGCAGATCTCCAATTGGTAACATGCTTGAACTTCTTAGGAAACATGAACTGACGTGCGCTAGGTTTTATTGGTTGTATTTAATGCATGAGTAAATTCTAATGATCTCATGTTAGGAGCTTCTTAGCCGGCTCGACATAGGAGTGAAGTAGGCACTCATAGGATTGGGGAATTAAGTGTGCCACCCCATGAATGGTATTAAGGAATACAATCCGTCATCCACGCAACTATAACAAGTAATTAACGTGTAAAAGATATCTAGGGAGTAGTGAAATCTAAGTAAACACATTTTCTCCACTTATTGCTCACAACCTTAGTATAATTTAGTTTATTTTCATTTTTAGTATTTTATTTTGATTGCATCTTTAGTATTGGGTTAGTTGACTAGCAACTAATTCCGCCCAAATCCTTCAACCCCGAGATTTTTGCTTGCTTTCTAAAAAATATAAAAAATACAAAAATAATCATCCCTCACCTTTAGAACTAGTATTTAGGTTTTCTAATCCTAGCGACACTATTCCCAGCTGAACGATCAGGTACACTGCCTGGTGGGGGTTGTAAGCTTCTCAAGATCCCTTGAGAGGTAAAGTCTGGTGCGATTCCCACGTATCAAGTTTTTGGCGCCGTAGCCCGGGGAATAGTTATTCTCTAGGTTAGAATCTCTTTTTATTAGGTCTACTTGCTAGATTCCTTTCTAGTAAGATTTTATTTTTATTTTTAGGTTTTCTTTAGTCTATCTTATTTCTTTGTGTTTTTGTTCGTAACTCTTCACCACCTGCCATCATGGCAAACGACGAATCCTTTAACCTTAGGATCACTAGGAGTCGTAGTTCCACTAGAAACCTTGTCTTGCCTTATGCAGAACCCGAAAGAGAGATGCATAGATTGAGACAATATCACTCAACTTCTGAACCATCTAGCGTTGCCATCGATTTTGATGCACCCCTTTCTGAAGAAAATTCAGAAAATCATGTTACAACCCCTAGCTCCCAACCCAACGACGAGATGAGTACCCCCGCAACTCCCACTCCTAAGCGCCTTAAGGACTACTCCTCCCCAACACCTCGTGGCTTCTCAAACGCCATTGTCTACCCAAACGAACACACCAGTGAGGTCTTGCATGCAAACGATGTTTGGCTTGTCCAAAGTGTGTGTAAGTTTTGTGGATTAGATGAGGAAGATCCAATTCAACACATTAAAGACTACTTGAAAATAGTAGACACCCTCCATACGGATGGGGCTACTAGAGACACGTCCCGGTTGCGATTCTTTCTTTTCACCCTATATGAAAAAGCCCAAGAATGGTATGATAAACTCCCTTCTGAATCTATTTTCACATGGGAGCAACTCATATTCAAGTTCTATGAGAAGTTCTTTCCGCCTGGGAAAACCTCAACATTTAGAGATAGGATCCTCCGTTTCCGAAAAGGGAAGGACGAACCCTTCCATAAATCATGGGTTAGATTCAAAGATTTAATAAGACAAGTTCCCCATCATGGCATTGAGCTCTGGCTCTTGGTCCAAATCTTCTACGACAATGTCTCTTCTAATGATCGAAACGGAATCAACCAATCTAGAAAAGGGAGATTGGCCAATCTTAGTGCAGAAGAAGGATGGGATAGGATTGAAGAATATACTCAAGACCAGGATGACACTTGGGACGAACCTGAGTCGACTGTCAGCATTTCTGAAATCACTTCAGATCGATTGAGAAAAATTCACAAAAGAGTGGAATACCTAGCTAGGTCGCAGTTACCTAAACAACTTTCGAATCCTTATTTAATCTGCGATTACTGTGGAGGCCCGCATGAGGTAGAAGAATGCGGAGGAGCAACCACAACTGAACATGCATGCTTGTCAGGAGGGGATATCTATGCTGATCCCTCCCTTCTGCCTTTTTACCAAAATGACGATTACACCCTTTGGGGAAATCTGGTAAAGAAAAAAGAAGGAGAGGAAGGCCCTGAATTCGAAATCAGGAGCACTTTTGAAGATGACCTTGGTCGCTTCACTCAAGAAAAAGGCTTGCAAATGAAAGGTCTCAATGAACTTTTCGACGAGCAGCAGGATGACATTGGAGAATTTTTCAACAAGCTTAACTCAGCCATAGATAACCTTGAAATGCCATCAGTAAGCAAAAAAGACCCCATGCTCGCGATAACCACTCGAGCTGGAACAACAACCAAGGATCCCCCTTACCCAAGCTCGTCCCCCATCGCCCCCGATCCAAACAAACCTAATGAGGAGGAGGAGGATGTAGGCAGCAAGACCCCCGACCAACCTCCCTTGACGACCGCTTCCCCATCAACCCTACCTAACCAACCTGTGAGAATCCCGTTCCCATCCCGATTAAGGAACCAGAAAACTGAGAGTGATAATAAAAGATTCTTGTCATACCTAAAAGACTCGGTTGTCACCATACCCCTCCTTGATGCTTGCTACCACATGCCAAAGTATAGTGAATACTTTAAAAAACTACTTGCTAACCGGAAGAAACTCGAGGGTCTTGTGACCCTGGGGGAAGAGTGCTCAGTGGTGACCCATCAAGGGCTACCAAAAAAGGTAGACGATCCAGGCAGCTTCACCCTGCCTTGCTCCATAGGATCTCTATCAATAAAGAATGCTCTTGCCGATTTGGGAGCGAGTATCAATCTCATGCCTCACTCTATGTTCCTCAAACTAGGATACTCCGGATTAAAGTCTACCCGCATGAACATCCAACTAGCTGATAGATCAGTCAAGTACCCCGTAGGGATATGCGAGAATGTGCTAGTCAAAGTTGGGAAATTCAAATTCCCGGTTGACTTCGTAATCCTGGATATGGAGGAGGATGACTTGGTACCCATCATCTTAGGGAGACCATTTCTTGCTACCGCTCGTGCAGTCATTGATGTTTGTGACGGCAAATTAACCTTACGAGTGGGAACCGATAGCACGACCTTCGACATTAAGGATTCTATGGACCTCTCCCTTGAAGCAGCTAACCGGCTCTATTTCATTGGGGAGGTTGAACTCAAAGATGTTGTTGATAGTTGTGTCGATGAACAGATCGAGACAGGCTGGCTACGGGACGAGAGTTTTCTGCCTTTGCTAGAGGTGGAAAAGATGGAGGATGTTGGTGCAGTCTCCTTCTACCCCAGACAAGAAGCAACGAAGCATATTGAGCTCCGAAAGCCCGAAAACAAGCTTAAACCTTCTATTATCGAGCCTCCTGAGTTAGATCTTAAAGAGCTTCCTAACCATTTAGAGTATGCCTTCCTTCAGGGAAAGGACCAACTGCCGGTTATCATAAATTCTTCCTTGGAACACGAACAAAAAGGTAAACTCTTAGATGTCCTAAAGAAATATAAGGGAGTGCTCGGATGGAGTGTAGCCGACATTAAGGGGATTGACTCGACTTTTTGCACACATAAGATTCTCATGGAAGAAGATTATAAACCCACCGTGCAACCCCAGAGGCGGGTGAACCCCAACATTAAAGAAGTAGTAAAGAAAGAAGTCATCAAACTTCTAGATGCAGGATTGATTTACCCAATCTCGGATAGCCCATGGGTCAGCCCTGTACAGGTTGTACCTAAGAAGGGTGGAATGACTGTAGTTAAGAATGACAAGGGTGAGATGGTGCCCCAGAGAACGGTCACTGGATGGCGGGTATGCATTGACTATCGAAAGCTCAATGATGCCACGAGGAAAGATCACTTTCCCTTACCATTCATTGATCAAATGTTAGAGAGATTGTCTGGACACGAATACTATTGCTTCTTGGATGGATTCTCTGGGTATTTTCAAATTCCCATAGCACCTGAGGACCAAGAAAAGACCACATTTACTTGCCCTTATGGAACATTTGCCTACAAAAGGATGCCTTTTGGGCTATGTAATGCCCCTGCCACTTTCCAGTGATGCATGACCGCAATCTTTCACGAACTCATGGAAGATAGCATGGAAGTGTTCATGGATGACTTTTCGGTCTTCGGGAACTCCTTCGACCGCTGTCTTGCTAATCTAGAAAAGATGCTTAAACGTTGTGAGGAAACCAACTTGGTGTTAAACTTGGAAAAGTGTCATTTCATGGTAAAAGAAGGGATTGTGTTAGGGCATAAGATCTCAGGGAACGGAATAGAGGTGGACCAAGCTAAAGTTGAAGCTATATCTAAGTTACCATACCCCACGACTGTTAAGGCAATACGCAGCTTCTTGGGGCACGCCAGGTTTTATCGGAGATTCATCAAAGACTTCTCCAAAATAGCTCGGCCAATGACTCAATTACTTGTGAAGGATGCTCCGTTCGATTTTTCCCAAGAATGTAAGGACGCATTCGATCTCTTAAAAAAGGAACTCACACAAGCTCAAATCATGATCACACCTAACTGGGAGTTACCGTTTGAAATCATGTGTGACGCTAGCGATTTCGCTGTCGGGGCTGTATTGGGCCAACGGCATGACAAGCTTTTCCAACCTATTTACTACGCTAGCAAAACCATGAATCCCGCTCAAGAGAATTACTCCACCACCGAAAAAGAATTATTAGCCGTAGTGTTTGCATTCGACAAATTCCGACAATATCTTGTCCTTTCAAAGACAGTCGTTTTCACTGATCACTCGGCTCTTCGATATCTTTTTGTGAACAGGAGGCTAAGCCACGACTAATTCGGTGGATCTTGTTGCTACAAGAATTCGATGTTGAGATTCGCGATAAGAGGGGGGCAGAAAATCTGGCCGCAGATCATCTATCTCGTCTTGAAAACCCCTTGGATAAGCACGATAGAAGTGAGATTAGGGATTCATTCCCTGATAAACAACTCATGTTAATGATTGATTCGGAGCCTTGGTACGCCGATTTTGCTAATTATCTCGCAAGTAGACTTGTTCCTGAACACCTGACTAGATACGAAAGAAAAAGGTTCTTTTCTCAGCTAAAATACTACTTTTGGGATGAACCATTTTTATTCCAAAGGTGTCCGGACCAAATTATAAGATGCTGTGTTTCGGAAAGTGAGGCCGTAAAGATTATGAGGGAATGTCACTCCGGTCCCTCAGGCGGGCATCATGGGATAAACACCACCGCCCGAAAGATTTTCGATGCGGGG
Source organism: Artemisia argyi (assembly GCA_030686995.1). Lineage (NCBI taxonomy): Eukaryota > Viridiplantae > Streptophyta > Magnoliopsida > Asterales > Asteraceae > Artemisia > Artemisia argyi. Next base: position 114,161,029 of record CM060688.1, on the reverse strand, counting down.
TTCTATTGGCCCACAATTTTTTGTGATGTCAAAGAGATGGTGTAGGCATGCGATGCATGTCAACGGGCCGGGAACATATCACATAGGGATGAAGCACCTCAAAACTTTATACAGGTATGTGAGGTCTTCGATGTTTGGGGAATTGACTTCATGGGACCCTTTCCATCTTCAGGGGGGAACGAATACATTTTAGTCGCCATCGATTATGTTTCGAAATGGGTTGAGGCACAAGCCCTTAGGACCAATGATGCCAGAGTAGTTATTCATTTCCTGAAAAAGCTTTTCGCTAGATTCGGGATTCCTAAAGCTCTCATCAGTGATAGGGGGACCCACTTTTGCAATGCACAAATGGAAAAGGTCATGAAGAGGTATGGAGTATCCCATCGGTTCTCCACCGCCTATCATCCACAAACCAATGGCCAGGTCGAAAACACCAACAGGGCTATCAAAAGAATACTTGAAAAGATGGTTAGTCAAAATAGAAAAGACTGGTCATTTAAACTCGACGAAGCCCTATGGGCATTCCGAACTGCCTACAAAACACCTATTGGAACGACCCCGTTTCGCATGGTGTATGGTAAGGCATGTCACTTACCAGTGGAATTAGAACATAAGGCTTATTGGGCGCTTAAGACATGTAACTTAGATTACACAATTGCTAGAACTAATAGGTTCTTGCAATTACATGAGCTTGATGAGCTTAGGTTAGAAGCCTACGAATCTTCTATCACATATAAAGAGAGAGCAAAAAGATGGCATGACCAGAGAATTAAGAAACCCAAGGAATTTTCAGAGGGAGACAAAGTCCTATTGTACAATTCTCGGTTGAGATTATTTCTGGGAAAACTTAAGTCTAGATGGTATGGACCGTTTACGGTGAAGAATTCCTCTAAAACTAGAGCCGTGGTGTTATTAGACGATGAAGGTAGGGAATTTACTGTTAACATACAACGTGTAAAACATTATCAAGAAAATAACAATGAAATGATTAGTGAGGAGGATGTGACGTTTGATGATGAGGTCACGTAGTAACCCATGACCTTGAGTCTAGCTACAAGACTCGTAAATGAAGAAAAGCGCTTCTTGTGAGGCAACCCATGTTTTGTGTGATTTTATTTTGTTTGTTTGTTATTTGCTTCCGTATGCATGCTTTATTTTTATTGTTGGTAGATCATGTTTCTCAATTAAATAGTGGAAATACTTTACTTTGTTGTTTTGGCCTAGTCTTAACTCCACCTAAAGGTATTTTTGCAAAAGATAAGTGTAAGGGGAAACCCCAAATATGTTTTTAAGAAACAAACCGATCATGATTTTCCACAATATTAAATGAACATGTATATTCGTATTTGTTAGAGTCAAATGCTTGTATTGAGTCATAATGAAGTTTTACAGGATTTTCCAGGAAGTAGGACCAAGTTTTTCCAGAAATTTTCCGGAAACTTAACATAAGAATTTCTGCAGGTCACTTCTGACGGCGTCAAGAATTAATTCTTGACGGCGTCACGTGTAAAAATCTGGAAATTTTACCGGTTTTGTTTTTTTCTAACGGAGTCTTATGGTTTTTGTGAATTATTAAGTTTTATAATCTCCAGGAAATCTGCAAACTTCATTCCACAAGCATTATATCTTATCTTGTTTTCTAGGATTTAGTAGCTTATATAGGATGCCGCCGATTTTATGCGAGGTTGTCTTGTCTATTTTCTCAAAATTTACAGGTTATGTATGACAAGAAGATGATTTATATTCTGGAAGGGAAGCTTTGATTGTTCATTTTCTTGGAGGAAGATTTAACCTGGCCACCTTATTATCCATACCGAGCGAATCAGGGGAGTATTTGATTTCATTCTTTTTACTTTTTCACTTTTACATTCTTTACTTGAACATTGGAGACAATGTTCATCTTAAGTGTAAGGGGAGGGTAAAAGGATGATACCTTACATATGCACTTTCACTTGAGTTTGTTTTGTTTAATGGTAGATGTGTAATAAACCTATGAGAAATACTTGTTAGTGCAATTTTAGCGCCAAATTTAAAATTTTTACAACATTTAGGAGTGAAACTTTAGCCATAGCAAGCGTCTCATGGATAGGAGATTGTATGACTAGCACATAACCGTATATTCAGAAAAATTTTCCACCCAAATATGTGAGGTTCGCCTTTAGATTTGATAGGAAAAGCAATTACTATTAGTGCTTATGAGTGTATCGGTAGCATTTAGATTCTAGAACTTGCGTTAGTGATGCATCCCGAGACCGCTAGTGAGACTACATTCGTGTAGTAGGATTTACTACATGATAAGAGGCATTAGGATCACCCTTGTGTTAAACCCGTATCATAATTACTTGACCATTTAAGTCATATTACTTGGCTAGTTAAGTCAACTAATTTTTCCCACACCTTAGCGTTGTACTCAGTTTTAGTACACGAAACCCCTAGTACACCCCTCCGAGCCTATCTTTTCGTTTCTAACTTTAAGCATTTTACTTAAAGGAAGAATTTGTTACACCCCACTTAAAATGTACAACCAAATCGCCTTATCCTTCCGTGTATGCGCTCATTTTTAGTGCATTATTGTTATTTGTTAAAACCCTAAGTTAACTATCTAATTGATTACATGGTTGCTAAGTCGAGTCATATCCTTGTACATATTGTTTTGGGACGATTGGGACTCATGGGTAAAGTACTTATTTATGGAGTAATGGGGAAGAACATCATTTTATTACCCCCGTATGAGCGTTAATCTTAAAAGTACTCCAAGTGTTTTGATTTTCTTAATTCGAGTCATTAGATTAGTTTATTATAAAGTATGTAAAAATTCAAGTGTAAGGGAAATTTACATTCCCTATGATGTATTATTTTGGATGGTAGGGTAAGAGTGTATACAAAAAAAAAAAAAAAAAAAAAAAAAAAAAAAAAAAAAAAAAAAATCGAAAAAATCAAGAAAAAGAAAAAAAAATAGAAAAAGAAAAAGAGAAAAAAACATACGGACTACCATCCCTTTTCATTCTATGTTCATTTTATGTTTTTGTTATTTTTCATTTATTAGCTTAAGTCGAGTCTAGTCTTGGCTTAGCAACGCCATATTGTACATGTAATTAACCAAGATTGTTAACTCGCCACCAGTAAAAAACTTCCTTTAGCCAACAAAACCGTGTATTTCATATCCCTACACCTAACGTTACAACCCTTTAAAAGACCTCTTTGATAGTTTATCCTAGGTGCTTACGCCATGTGGTGGAGGTTTGATCCTTTCCCAAGCCTATGGTAATCTATTTTGCTATGACAGGTAGTGAGAGATATCTTCCGTTTCCATATTGTAATTTATACTTTATTACACCCGAGAGATGTGAGTATCTAAACACTATTTGTGAGGTGCTAGTGTATGACCTCCGTGCTTGTCTATTGGTCTTTAGTGGAATGATTATTTGTTGTAATTACTTTTATATTAGTGTTAAATGATCCCTAACTTGTATTTTGATTAGAATAAAAGCGCATTTGCTTGAGGACAAGCAAATCTCAAGTGTAAGGGTATATGATGAGGCGAAAAATGAACCGTTTTTAGGGGGTCATTTAAGCCCGAATTCGAATTTATTTGATCAAATATTGCCCTAAATCGTTCCTTTTGTGATTTTAGGTACTTTGGGAGAGAAATCTGGAAAAGGAAGCAATTCGGACGTTTTTGGAGCATAAAAGTGAAGAAAACGCCAAAGTCTTAATTTTCCTTGCTGGGAACAGTAGGTGACGGCGTCAAGAAGAAAATCTTGACGGCGTCAAGAGTAATTTCCATGATGATCCAGTACAGATTTGACGGCGTCACGAAGTAGGGCATCAAGAGGAAAATGCATGACGGCCTGGAAATACATAACACATGACGGCGTCAAAAGTAGATCAAGGCAGTCCGAGGAGTATTTTGGCGGCGAGATGACGGCGTCACAAATTTGTTCTTGACGCTGTCAGACCCTATTTCCTATATATATTTTTCTAATTTTCACACATTAAAAAGAGAAGTTTTTGGAAAAACCCTAAGTCCGACTTTGGTACGAATTTTACAGGTTTTTCAAGGGTTCTCAGCCCTTGATCCCTTTCATGTGTAATTGAGATAAGTATTCTTCTAATTCAATCAATATGTCTATGTGTTGGTTGTCTATATCTTGTTCTTGTCTTAATTCCATCATGCTAGGCTATATCTATCTTGTGTTTGCTTGGATCTAATGAAACCTAGATGTTAATTATGTGTTGATTACTTGTTTATGGTTGTATTGGATGAATGAATTCGATGTTCGGCTTAAGAAAACTGGCAGATCTCCAATTGGTAACATGCTTGAACGTCTTAGGAAACATGAACTGACGTGCACTAGGTTTTATTGGTTGTATTTAATACATGAGTAAATTCTAATGATCTCATGTTAGGAGCTTCATAGCCGGCTCGACATAGGAGTGAAGTAGGCACTCATAGGATTGGGGAATTAAGTGCGCCACCCCATGAATGGTATTAAGGAATACAATCCGTCATCCACACAACTATAACAAGTAATTAACGTGTAAAAGATATCTAGGGAGTAGTGAAATCTAAGTAAACACATTTTCTCCACTTATTGCTCACAACCTTAGTATAATTTAGTTTATTTTCATTTTTAGTATTTTATTTTGATTGCATCTTTAGTATTGGGTTAGTTGACTAGCAACTAATTCCGCCCAAATCCTTTAACCCCGAGATTTTTACTTGCTTTCTAAAAAATATAAAAAATACAAAAATAATCATCCCTCACCTTTAGAACTAGTATTTAGGTTTTCTAATCCTAGCGACACTATTCCCAGCTGAACGATCAATCCCCCGGTACTTGTCACTATACTATACTACAACGATCAGGTACACTGCCTGGTGGGGGTTGTAAGCTTCTCAAGATCCCTTGAGAGGTAAAGCCTGGTGCAATTACCACGTATCACCAATCCACAAACACAACCTGATCCACACTGTGAAATTGTAGAGGGGGTGAATACGTTTCCGTTTAAAAATCTTTAAACTTGTTGTATCAAATATAGTATAAACCATTGAGTCAAGTTATGCCATTATTAGTCCGGTTTATATTTCTTTTCTAAAACATCCATATGACAAATTTCTGATCAAGCTTGTTGTAATATGAGAAATGCTAATAATAGTCTTATGACTAATATAAAGCATATGGCATAGTAAGTTGTCACACAAGCATAAACTTCAAATCACAACACAAACAATAATATAGTGCAAGTGTAAAAGTAAAGAAAGTGCAAACCGAACACGAGGATTTATAGTGGTTCGGTCACGGATCTCCTTTCCGCCCTACTCCACTCCTCGAGTACCCAACTCGAGAGTTACTTCACTAGATCAACAAGCTCCGTTCTTGGCGGAGAAAACCTTACAATCGTCACTTACACTTTTCCGGTACAAAGCTACATACCGAGTTCTTTTACAAGGTACAACCACTCCTATCGTCGCCTATACAATATTTCTGACACTAAGCTAGATGTCGAGTTCTTTTCCAAGGGTACAACCACTCCTGCTAGTTCTTTTACAAGGGTACAACAACTCCCTCTATGTTTTGTGGCCCAACATATAAACCTTATATTTTAGGGCACAAACACAAAAACCATCTAACATATACTAATGAGTACAATGATGATCCATGACATAAATGTCTAATGGATATGAATGACTAATCTAAAAGAACTTTCATTGATAGAAAGCCTTCAATGAATGAAGATCACAAGTTCTCCAATCTTGTTGTGATGGATCTTCATATATGTATGCATGTGGTGGATGATGATGGCAAGATCTCCAAGCTTCTTTGGTGGATCAAGATGTATGATATGCTTACAACAAAGATGAATGTTAGAAGCATTATGATCAGGATGATGAGGGTGACTAATTATGTTTTATACATGGTTTTCAATTGATCTAAGGTGTATGCAAAGTTTAGAGAGAATATGTGTTTTTTTTATTATCATCAAGTTGTTTGAAAAACCATGAGCTACTATTTATAGGAAACAAGTAAAGAGGTTTTTCCAAACCATGTTTTAAATATCTTACTATATTTATCTCTAGTCACATCAAGATCTTCTAATGTCAACTACAACATTCTCTTACAAAATCTATGACATTTCTTACAAGATCATTTGGAAAGATATACATTCTAGAAGACACTATTCATGAGGTAATAAAAGAGTTTTTTCCATATTATGAAAAAAAAACATTTAGACAAATGTATATACTAACTTAAAAAGGTAAGTTACTTGTATATGAAAAATATATTAGCTAGCTATGTAATATTTAGCAAGTTACTAAAACTGTTTTATGTACTTATGTTGTTATAAGACACATTTTTATATACTGGAAACTTACTAATATTATCTAGACACCTAATGTGGCACTTATTCTATTTAACACCTAAAGTGTATTTTGACACCTAAAATACTTAAAGACCCTCATAGTATTTTACTCATTTCTAAATGGTTGGTCAAGGGATCTGATCATAATGCCATATAACAAACACGTACGAACCTGTGTTGTAGCATACGAGGATTCGAGCCGTTGAGAGGTGTTGAATGTATGTTGAGACAAAATAAGATTACAAGTAACTTGTACATTTTACGTTATGTATCAAGTTTTACGTTAACTTGTGCATTCTGTTGGTATTTTAGGGTGCAAGAGACATGAGTAGATGTTCTTTAAATATGTTTTGACAAAATACAAATATGTGAATGAATTTCTCTCCGCCTTAATCGGTGGACATCCAACATATTTTGTAATGCATCGTATAAAGAATGATGATGAAATGTTTAGGAGGTTGTATTGTTAAGGCTAAATAGTGATGGAAATGATTTTGGAAAGCGGAAGCAATAATGCGAATTAGAAAGAGGTTGACTGAAAGATATCCAAACGCAAATTTCAAATCTCTAAGACTCAATCCTATTAGCTATGAGCTTAGTAATGTTTATGCGGATTTTGGTTAGCATACAAAGAACTTTATCCTTGAAGTCATGTAGCTCTTCTTTATCAATGGGAGATAATCGCATGACAAGGTATGTGGTTTCCTCAAAGGAGGTGGAAAGGATTGGAGTATTGTTATCCTCAATCCTTATAAAACTATATGCAAGTGTAGGGATTACAGTTATGCGAGATGAGCATATAAAAGCTAGAACAAAATATTCATGTAAACTGTGTTTAAAAGATAACATTTTGGAGCATGCATCATTAAAACATCCTACTGTTGGGATCATAGTTTTCACTATTTTATCAAGTCTCGGTCATTTGTAATAATGTTAGGTTGCTTAACTATTATTTACTTTCATTTACTAAATGTATTAAGTTTACTAGGCTTAAGGTATGTAACCCATGGGCCTCAAAGCCCATGAAATGATGAAAGGAAGGAGAGGGAGTGTTGCCCTAGCTCCTTCCCTATATATAGAAGCCTTAGGTCATTTGTAAACTTGGTTGGTTATTTTGAATACACTAGTGAAACTCTTGCAATTTATCTTCTCTCATTTCTTATAATCAACCATCTCTCCTTCTCATCTTATTTCACTCTAAATCATACTTGTGTTTACATAAATGGTGACCTAACAAGTGGTATCATTCGCCAAATAGAGATTGAAGTGTGTTTCTTGGTTTGAATGTGGGTATTTGGTGCTTATTCTTCATCTTTTTGCATTTCTCTTGGTTTCTTTCACTCAAATCTTGAAGCTTGGATAAGTTTCAAGGTTGATATAGTGATTTGAAGCTTAGTTGTTGCATAAAGTTTTGATTTTTAAGGTTTTTTTTTAAGGTTTTATAGCTTCTTTGATATTGGAAAACTAGTTTTTGGTAGCAAAATCTTCAATAGTTAGTGTTTTCTAAGTATTGGTGAAGTTATTTGATCAAAAGTACCTTATTTCTAAGCATTTTTTCTTCAAAAATTTGAGATTTTTCAAGTTTCTGACCAGTTTACGCGTAACTTTAGTGAACAGTACGATTAGAAAGCTGTAAACAGTACTTTTTGTCCTTTCTACGAGTAACTTTTGGCTAAAACCCTTTTCTTACGCGTAACTAAGGTCAAAACCCTGTTCTTACGAGTAACTTTGAGTTCCTACGCCTAATTCTTACGCATAAGTGACTTCCTACGCATAAGTTCTACGCATAAGTGATTCCTACGCCTAATTCTTACGCGTAAGTGGGAAATCCTATGCAGAAGTTGCCTTTTCTACGCAGAAGTTCACTCTTACGCCTAAGTTTCTACGCCTAAGTTTCTACGCGTAAGTTGGGGATCCTACGCCTAAGTTTCTACGCGTAAGTTTAAATCTTACGCGTAAGTTTAAATCTTACGCGTAAGTTTCAGAATTCTACTCGTAAGTTTCTTCAACGGTCTTCTCTTCGTGCAACGGTGACTCAGTACTTCCCTAGCTTGGATAAGTTAGTGGAATACTTCGACTACGGATATCTTTCAAGCTTGGATAAGTTTGAAAGATTTGTTTGGTCTTTGAACCTTACGCATAAAATCTTACGCATAACTTTATAGTTTACGCATAAGATCAACCTTACGCGTAACTTTGCAGTCTACGCATACGTTTCAGTTTTACGCGTAAGATTTCAACTTACCCCAGGGATTTTGAACTTAACCAAAGGAACGTGCATTTCAATCTTCTACAAGATCCATCTTTAACACAAGTCTCTTTCTGCTATCTTCTAACTTATTTTCAAAAAAAAAAAAAAAAAAAAAAAAGAGTTTTTTGGCGGGAAAATTTAAGTAAAATTTAATTTTTACAGGAGACTAAACTTTCAATTTTTACGCGAAATTTAAATTTTGGTATAACGGTGAAAATTTTGGCCCAAAATTTAAATTTTTAAGCCAAAATTCAAATTTTTTCGGTAAAATTTGGCGGCAAAATTTTTTAAACTCAAATTTTTTCTATAACCTTAGAATTGCATTTTATAGTGATTTTCAAAATTTTGGAAAAGAAAAAATTTTTCAAATTATTTTGGAGGGAAAACCAGAAATCACTATTTCGACCTCGAGTGTGACATTTTGTTTGATTATTTCGATTACATCGCAACAATCAAGGGGGAGAGCAATGTCATCTACAACGTCTCAATCACCTTCTTCCAACTACCTTCCTCACCAATATTCTCATCAGCAACAGTATCATCAACAACAAAGTCACAGCACCCTCATTCGTCATGTTTTGCTCTTTGGCAATGAATCAAGGCCTCCAATGTTGCTACCAGGAACGTATACTGATTGGACACGGAGATTTCTACAATGGCTCACAGATCGTCCTGCGGCAGATCTCATGCTTAAATCCATACAAGATGGTCCACACAAAATGATATTTCTTGCTGAGTCAACAGGGATTATCAGACTGCAAACGGATGAAGATTTGAATGCTAATGAACTTGCTCAGTATGATGCTGACCAACAAGCTGCATGGTTCATGACACTAGCCCTTCCCAACTCAATTTACATGTATATGGACTTTGAAGCCAGTGCTTATGAAATGTGGAAATATCTTGAAGCTATGCATCGTACAGAAGAACTTCATCACATCAGAATGAAGCAAATTCTTGAATCTTGTTTAAGCGTGAATCCTCTGAAGACCATTCTCCCTGCTCCACCATCTCTAGCTGTTGACCATGGATCCTTAATTTACACTCCAAATGGTCTCTTCTTCAATCCTCCGAATGCACCTGAGCCTTTCTTCATTCCACAGTACCATCCTGCAACACTACATAATAATGTGCAATCTCTTCTGCAAAATCTAGTGAAACTTAATCAAGTATCTTCTAAGAAAGGCAATGGCGCTATGACTTCAACTTCTGAATGCTTAAACACAATGAAAGATTCTGATGATGAAGAAGATCTTATCGAACCGAGCATGGCACTTTTGGCATATACAGAAAATATTGCAGATGTGGAAGATCAAGATTATGATTCAACTCCACTCTTTGACGATAATGTTGAATACAATGCCACACTTAGTCAAATGGAAGTTGAAGGGGGTAATCTCAATGCTGTTTTGCAAAGGGTCGTGGGAGATATTCCATCTGATGATGAATATGCAGATTTGGAATCCAATACAGCAGATTTGGAAACCGATACAACAGATGTGATGTTAATGGCAAACATGCAGGAATCTCACATGAATAATACATGCCCAGAGCATGATTCTGATGATTCTGAAGATCCAATTGTGAGATTAAACGGAGAGAAAATGTATCAATCAAGGTCGCTGATGCATGAGTTAGAGACATATTTAGTGAAGAGATGCATGGAACAGTGTAGATCACTTAAGTCACACCTTAAGGTCCTCTCATACAAAGACTTAGAAGGAACTCGTTCCGAGTATGGATTCAAACGGGCATTTCCATCACTCCTTGGAGAAGACTTTGACATTTTCACGAATATGATGTTCGAAAACGTGAATCAACTTGAAAAGCAGCTTGCATCAGAAGAAGTTCACGAGAATGAATCCAACGCCACCTTCAGAGTGATCAAGGAACAGTTTCAGCAGTTCATCAAATCCTGAATCGAGGATGAAACTTTCAAAGACATATTGATACGAGATTTGGATTCGATTGAGAAGGCGATTCTTCACAGAAGAAATTATGTCCAAAGAATGAATGAACAGAAGTTGCAGATTCAAGTAGAGCAATCTAATATGGTTGATGCATTGGAAGCTAATTTGGGTGTCATGGAAAGCGATGGGACAGAATCAGAAGAGCAGGATGACAACAGCAGATTGGGGAATGATACAAATGCAGACTGTGCAGAGATCAGACCCTTCTATGACTCAGAGCCCAACTTTGACAAAGGACAGATGGATGAGGAAGATGTCATACCCCTCTATGACACATAACCTAACTTTGACAAAGAGCTAATGGCCGAGGTACAATCTACTGTTGATCGTATTATACCTGCAAATGAGAAACAACAATCTGAGCAACCTAACTTCAGTAATGTAGGAGAGGTTGACCAGGATGTTGTACAATGTCTTGACAAACGTTCTGAGTCTGAGTCTTTACATGATAATCTAATGACTGTAACATCAAATCAAACTCTTGAGTCTGAAAACCTTCTTCTCAAAAAGACCATTGCCCAGTGTCATAAAAATTTTTCAAAACTAGAGGCACATTGCATCTCACTTGAACTTCAAATGCAAAACGAATCTCTAAATTCGGGCAACAATGGTCAATTTTTGAATGAACAAAGAAAACGTGTGGATACATTAGTTAAAGAAAATGAGCTTTTAAAAGGTCAAATTCAAGAAAAGGTGTTTGCACATGCTGCATTACAAAACAAATTAAGTAGACTGACTGGCCAGAGTCTGGATACTAAGTTTGCAAAACCATCAATCTTGGGGAAACCGCCTTCTCAAACAATCAGAAAACAAGCAGTGGTTAGACAACCTACTGCATTTAAATCTGAACGATCTAAATTTTCAAAACCTCGGTTTGCCTCCCAAGTTGTTGAGAAAAACAATTTGACAAAACCAGTCACTCCACATTCTTGGCCTAAGGAAAATGCATCTGTGTCTGCTAAATCTCAACACGTGATTATACCTGGCTCATCTAGGATTAGTTCCACCACAGTGTCTAAAACGAGCATTAAAAGTAAAGAGTCTTATGACACATATGACATGTACAAGAACTATGATCTAGAAAAGGCTAGGAAAAAGGCGCTACTTCAAAAGGATGGAATTCTAGGTTCAAAACCTCATGTGATGCCTTCCACTGTAGTGCAAAACACTACTAGTAGTAGCAAACCAAAACCTAGGAGTACTCAACAAACTAATAGGAATTGGCGAGCTTCTAAGAGTAGTTGCGTAAATAATCATGTTGTTTGTGCTTTAAAATATCTTCAAAAGGGAAATTCACTTGAAAAGGCTCAATCAACTAAGACAAACAAACCCGTTGAACCAAAAGTCATAAGTCAGAAACCTAAGAAGTGGATCAACATAGGACGTAGGTTTTCTCAAAGAAGTGATGCTCCCACAATTCATTCAACTGCATCTAAAAGGAAAACTTCTCCTAGATCTAACACTAGGTGGGTACCCACGGGTAGAATTTTCAAATCAATTGGTCTTAGGTGGATTCCTACAGGAAAGATTTTAGACATTTGCACCAAAACTAATGTGATCTCCACAACTTCTACCTCTGAGATTAGAATGAAAACCATCGGTATTGTGTGTTCGAATGTCAAGAAGATAATTGACACTACATCTTTATGCTTCTAACATCTGGAACCCAGTTACTCTTGGGGATCCTTGTTCTCTGTTTTCTTGTCTCTTCTTTCTTTCTTTGCAGATTCTTCAGCAATGGCTTCGGAACAAATCAGTTTCGGACCCGAGCTTAATGGAATGGCTTCTGAGCACAACAGCTTAGGACCCGTAATCAACCGTTTAAAAGTACTTCATCATTGGCTTCTGAGCACAACAGCTTAGGACCCGCATCCAACCGTCTAAACTTTCTGAAATCTTTGGCTGAACCATTGTCTCTCTCCCGTAGAGAAGTGGAAACCTCGTTTGCTCCATTGTTTGATGATACGATTGAAAACCGTCCTTCTGAGGCCTCACCAATTTCCGCTGCACATCTTGATCACCATCAAGTACCTGACACACCTCAACAAACAACAACAACTGTTGATAAAGACGGTCCTCCAATTGCATCTCCAACAACAGTAGGACAAACCGCTTCTAACTCCAGACAATCAGCTGAAGATCCATTACAACAATCAGTACCACAACCTGCAGATTATGATGGAAATGCTTTCTCCAATCCATTTGCAACGACTCCAACCGTTTCTGATATAATAGAGTCGTTTTCTCGCAATTTGGATCCGTCTAATATGCATACGTTCTATCAACATCACCCTTCGACACATCATTGGAAATAAATGGATTTGGAAAAACAAGCTGGACGCAGAAGGCACAGTGATTCGCAACAAATCTTGTTTAGTTACAAAGGGATACAGTCAATGAAGCAGGATTGTACATCACTGTCATCAACAAAAGCTTAGTATGTAGCCATGTCTGCTTTCTATGCTCACGTCATTTGGATGAGAACTTAGCTCACGGACTACGGCTATGTATTTGACTAAATCTCAATGTACTGCGACTCAAAGTGTGCTTTTGCAATCTCGTGCAACACCTTTCATCATTCCAAGGCCATACAAATTGCTCTCCACTACCATTTCATAAAGGAGCATGTTGAGAAGGGTACAATTGAATTAGAGTTTGTGGTAACTGAATACCAATTGGCGGACTTGTTTACAAAGGCATTACCTCCATCAAGGTTTGTTGATTTAGTTCACCATATTGGTATGCGGTGTTTGACTCCATATGATTTGCAAAACTTTCTTAAAAACTAAGAGAGTCAAACATCAAACTCTTTTTGTAAATATTCTATCATAAAGAAAATACAAAAACTGCAAAAAAAAAAAAAAAAAAAAAAAACTTCTTTCTCTGTGTACAAACTTCTAATCTTCAAAACTATGTTCCTACATTAAAACATATTTTGCTTTACATTGTCAAAATGGAACATGTTTTGAGGGGGAGAAAATTTTTCACAAAATCATGAAGTTTGCACACCTAATCATTATTCTTCAAGGATTAACTGTTTCTTCATCATTCGGATTAAAAACTCGTTTTCAAAAGGTTCAAAATCTCTCGAATTAAAATGTGCAAAATGTTTCACAAAATAAATGCTAATTCGAGGGGGAGAAAAGAAATTTTTCGGCAAGGATTCCAATTTAACCATGTTTAGACTTCAAATGGAAAAGTAGTTAACCTTTAATGAGTAAAGTTCACAAAAGTCTTAAACTTAGGTAAAAGGACATTGCATGAAAGGCTCGCATCAATGTTTTCACAAATGTTCTCAAAAGTTTCACACATAATCAGACTAACAATTTTTTATCCTCGATTTCTTTTCGATTGTGAGTTTCTAATTTCTTCATTGTTGTTATCTAATCGTTCCCTAAATGTTTCAAATATTTTCAACAGTCAAAAAGGCATAATCAGAAACTAGGGTTCAAGTAATTATTGATCGGGGCATTTTCTTTTATGTGTTTAGTCTAGTTAATTATTTCATATAGCTTTAGAGAACACTAAAAAATGCTCGATTGGTGTGTTTGCTCGATTAGATACAACATAGGTTTGAAATCAAGTGACTTAGGGTTTAAGATGTCGATGTATTTGCTGCTACTACTAGGGCGTTTGTTTGTACAATATTCTTGCATTTTGATGCTAACATGCGTGCAAAGTCTCAAATCATAACTCTAAACCATGATAATAATTGGGAAATTTCGAGTGAAAGAATGAATTAATCTGTGATCTTATGCGTAAATTTGAGAATTCTGAGCATTCTTCAAAGATTTGGAATGAGTTTTTTTGATTCATCCGCATACTTGTTTGTGCCTTATGCATTTTCTCTGTGTGCAAGTACATGTCATCCCATTGAAAGTCAAAATTTCAACATTCGACAAAATGTTTCTTATGGAACATATTTTGAGGTCAAAGGGCAAAATGTGTTTAAAGGTTAAACTGGTAAAAGGATTCAAAATAGTGAGAAACAAATTTTTTCCAAACTCTACACTCTCATTTTACACCGGTAAAGCAAGTGTGGAGACCGAAGCAAAGTCATTCAAAACCTTTCAAATTTTCACAATCTGGAATGCTTTAACACAATAAAAGAATGTCTCTGATCTGAACATCCCAAATACCGGATGTTTTCCATGCATCACAAAAACAAATCTTCAAAAAGAACCCATGAGGTTCAACTTTAGATGGAAATCTTTTTCAGATTTTAAAACTCAAAAGAGAGACTCCGGGTCTCAAACAACTTTTCAACAGTAAAAGAGTTTTGAATTTCAAGCATTTTTTGTTGTATAATACTTGATTGTGTTTTCTAAAACCTTGAGCAGAGTTGTCTCACGAATTTTCAAAAAGTATTTTATAATACGATTCAAAATTCTGCTCAAGAAGACTTTCTCTCGAATAACATTCATTATTTGAGGGGGAGTATTTTTTGTTTAAAGAAAACTAATTTTGTATTAAAACAACGACTTGTGCACTCATTTCAGTGTACAATTTGGTTTTCAAAGAAAGGAAAGTGCCTTGCTAAACCATTTCTTAAAAACAAAACGTGCACTTTTCCTTGAAAACAAGATGTTCTCATGCAAAGCTTATCTTTAACTCTCTTAATCTTGAGCAAAATTTATTCAAAAATTTTTCAAAAGGTTTTTCAAAACTTTTCAAAATTTTGCTCAAGATTTTTCAAATCTTTACTCCCCAATTCGATCCACAGTTTAAAAAATGTCAAAACACATGCTCGTTTGGAGGGGGAGTATTTTGAAATCAAAATGCTTTGTCAAAATCATGTTTTTTTATGGCTTGTGTACGCATTACAGTGCACAACCCGAACTTGTAAAGAAAGGACCCTGAGGTACGCTTCAGTGCCTCAATCCTTAGATAAGGAGCGAAGGCTTCTTACTTTTGAGTAGAATTAATCAAACATTTTCTGATTTTTCATAATTTTGCTCAAAAGACAAGTATTTCACCTCAATGAGTATTCACTTGTTGAGGGGGAGCACTTGAAAACTCATCGTTTTGAAAAAAAAAAAAAAAAACAAAAAAACAAAAGTTCTTGTTGATATCTCCCCATAAGACTCAAAAAGCATATTTTAATCAAATGTTTGTCAAAAACAACATCTTATATGCTATTTTTGAGGGGGAGAAAAGGAAAGTGATTAAAATATGAAAGTTAAAAGTTGTTGAAAAGTCAAATCTCATGCGAGCTAGACTCAGATTCACCCAGGAATTGACGAAACATAAAAGTTAGTAAATTCGAAAAGACTATTCCTCGACGGGTAATAACATCAAGTTAGTTACTAGAGCTAGTTGTCACCTAAAAGCTGACAATGGAACTCTTTAACTAGCCACGTAAGCGTGTCTCGAAAAGGATTAGTCTTAGTAGAAATGTACCGTTTCGAGAAACTTTCTGTGGACTTGACCAGGCCGGGTAATAACTTCAAGCTAGTCTAACTAGTGATGTAAGCGTGTCTCGAATCGGTCTTGTTCACTGAAAGTGGATCAATTCAAAAAAGTGCTCGCTCCTCCCGCATGTGCAAATTTATTAAATACATATGAGCACATGTGAAGGGGGAGCCCTTCATAAACACAAAACTCTCAAAGTGTTAAACAAAATGTTTAATAATCACAAACACTTTGAGAGATTTTCAAAGGTTTCTTGGCTATTGTCGGATAATCACGGAGTTATAAGGTGATTAAGATAGGAATAACCGTCCTATGATCCGCCAGAGCCGGAGGGATCTACCCAAGGACATCTCCCATAGTTAGAATTAGAAGTCCT
Organism: Artemisia argyi; assembly: GCA_030686995.1. Classification (NCBI taxonomy): domain Eukaryota; kingdom Viridiplantae; phylum Streptophyta; class Magnoliopsida; order Asterales; family Asteraceae; genus Artemisia; species Artemisia argyi. The sequence continues at coordinate 114,144,654 of CM060688.1, read as the reverse complement.
TAGGTATGATACGAAAAAAGGAGAAAAGAATGAAAGGGAAAGAAGGAGTTGAAGAATTAAAAAGAAAAGTAAAGAAAAGGGTGAAAAGAAATAGCCCTCCAAATGTTCAACCTTAGGGCAGACACCGGGTTCAATACGTATGCTACTGGTTGTTGCATAAGACAACACCGCTATTGAAGATAAAGTCGTCATGGACCCAGTGACGCACTGCACTAAACCTTCTTAACCAATCAAGTTCTCTTAAAAGAGCTTGTTTCATTCTCACGGGGAACCGATGTAATCTATCGACTTATCTCTTAAAGATGGTTGATATTGAAGCAGGAGACCCCTCCCTAGTCTCCGCATAGGAAACCTAAGTGTGCACTTTTCGAGTCTAGAGCCATGAGATACATCAAAGATCTCTTAGGAACACTTAGTATTTCTACAACTGGTGTTCTACATCAATGGACACCAGCTGTAAATTATCGAGTCCTTCGCAGATCTTAGCAATCTGCCGAGAACGTTTTTGACAGAATTTACATAAGTATTTCTCAATGATTGAACGGAAATCCTGCCAGGGTCAACATCAAACAGCCCTGACAGCAGGTCACTTCGGTAACTCCTTGCGGGTTACGCTTAGTGTTTGCGGTGGTTTCTTAGCGGTCTACAGTCGTGGAGTGATCCCCAGCGACTCACCCAGTCATTGAGCTACTTAGTAGGTCTTGGTAAGCTCCTTCGGGAGTATCTGATATGGGAACGGCCTTGATAAGGATTAGAAGGAGTCTTCACACTATGCTGTTGACGATCTCTAGTTCCTTATCTGTAAGTACCGGATGTTTTATTACTAACTGTTTACATGCAGGGTTACATCATTTCCATGGCGACGGATTCCACATGCTCATACATGCATCTTGAAGTCATCAAAAGCTCCCTCAAAGATCAAAGCAACACAAAGTTCAAAGAAAGATTCTACGCCAAAAAGGAAGAATCTACAAAGTATAAAGACAAAAGATCTTAAGTGAAAGAAAGGGACTACGTGCATGTATAAGTCAGAATTCAAAGATGTATGAGCATGTTGGAATGGCGGACTACCACCACAGACGCAGAAGTGACGCATGGCAGATAACTTCATAAGATGATCACTACCTCATCAACAATGATCAAAGATCAATGAACGATTTTGAAGACGTCTAAAGCCTTGAAAGTCAAAGATTAAGATGAAGACGTCAAGCAACCGTGATGACCGACCCTTAGGGGGAGATTGTTGGGATCATACTTTTATATTTAGTCAAGTCTCGGTCATTACATTTTGTAATAAGATGATCACAACTACATCAACTAAGAACAAAGAACGATGAATGATTTAGAAGACGTCTAGAGCTTTGAAAGTCAAAGATCAAGACGAAGACGTCAAGCAACCTTGATGACCGACCCTTAGGGGGAGATTGTTGGGATCATAGTTTTCACTATTTTATCAAGTCTCGGTCATTTGTAATAATGTTAGGTTGCTTAACTATTATTTACTTTCATTTACTAAATGTATTAAGTTTACTAGGCTTAAGGTATGTAACCCATGGGCCTCAAAGCCCACGAAATGATGAAAGGAAGGAGAGGGAGTGTTGCCCTAGCTCCTTCCCTATATATAGAAGCCTTAGGTCATTTGTAAACTTGGTTGGTTATTTTGAATACACTAGTGAAACTCTTGCAATTTATCTTCTCTCATTTCTTATAATCAACCATCTCTCCTTCTCATCTTATTTCACTCTAAATCATACTTGTGTTTACATAAATGGTGACCTAACACCTACGTATATATTTAATGAGTGTCAACGAAAGACAAGAACATTAAAACATATATCAAAAAAGAATCATGTATCAAAATTGCATATCATAAGTTAACAAGTAACTTGTTAATCTTGCAAAGTATCATACAAATCATGTTAACATTTAGTTGCATGAAACATATAAGCATGCAGACAAAACCTTTCCAAGGTTTACATATTAATCAATCAAATAGTTATTATGTCAAGATACCCAATTATATCAAACAAGTAACATTTAATCGACACATATATGTGTAATGCAAGTGATTCTATAAAAAAAACTTAAGAGAAAACTCAAATCTACTTCTTGTTTGAATAATATTTCTAAGACAAGATGATTAATACATGAGTTAATGAGACTCAACTATATTTAATAAAACTAAGGTGATGAAGATGTCATGTTTTATATGGAAATCTAACAAACATGTGTCAACAAATTTTAATCTATGTAATTAATTCGTATGATAAAACAACTTCTAAATGTTTATCATACCAAAAGTACTTTGACAAATTATAAGTGCACATGTAGTGAACAAATAGTGTGACAAAGAAGCAAGATGAAAAATTGTGCAACCCATGTTTAAATGATAACATTTTGGAGCATGTATTATATAGACCATCCTAAGCATGGATCTAATGAATGACCGAAAAAGACACAACCATTCAAATACATACATATCATATAAAGGCAACATGTCTCAAAATGACATACCATGAGTTAACAAGTAACACGTTAATCATGCAAAACATCATATACATAAAGAATGAAAATATCATATAAATCATGTTAGTATATAGTAACACGAAACATATAAGCATGTAGGCATCATAAATAAATAACCAAGGTTCACACATGAATCAATCGAATAGTTATCATGGTTATGTTAAGATGTCCTATCATATCAAATAAAATGTAAATGACACATATATGTGTAATGCAAGAGATTTTAATCTTTGTGTTTGGAATCTATGGTTGAATGATCTAAAAGGTGACATCTTTAAGCATGTGTTACGCAAGTGATTTGGTCATCCAAGACCAAGAGATATGTGATATTGAAATATGATAAGAACGTTCTCAAGAAAGCTCTTTGGAACAGGAATCTAAGTGAAGTTACCAACTTCAATAGATCTTGTGTATGCTCTAGGTTGTGAGCAGGAATCTAAAGATAGGGTTTGAACTAGGTTGTGAGAAAGGTTTGGTTATGATGAACGCTTGAAAGGAAATAGATACATATAGTGTCTTTTAATACCTAAGATTATCTTGTGGAATAAAGTCATCATGCTTATGAAAACAAGTATGACAAGATGATGGGGAAGCTCTAGTTCATAGAACTTGCAGATGTTTATTTAAGATCATTAACCCAATGAGGTGTAATGAAATCTCATGTAACACAACCGTTCATGTTTCAAGGAGAGAATGATGCATAGGATATACAATATCCTTTTAACAGGATGAAAACTTAACGCATGATTTCTTACACATAATGTCTTCCAAAACATCATGTTTTCCTAAATGAAGATATGAAGCCAAAGTGTTTGAATCGGATAGTGCTATCTAAATATACTTGGTCTTAAGATTATACTAGATGATGACGAGAGGAATTAACTCGAGTTTCTTATGTATACTCCTCAAGAGTCATTGTTGCTCGGGGTACATGAGGTTGGCTTTGAGATTGCATTTTAATATATGTTGTTAAGATGTTAATTTAAGGTTTAATGAAACTTATGCAAAAGTTAAAAGTATTACCAATACTTTGATAACTTGTGAAAGTGGTACTACTTAGACCTAGTAAATGAATGTGAGCTTCATGCTCATTTGATGGTGAAAGTTCTTATTCCTATAGGTGGTAAAGTATGGTTGATTTTGCTTAACGAGTGTTTTGACAAAGGGCTCAATGAACTCAATGGATTCAAACGATGGTAAGAATGGTAGATTGGTTGATCTAGGTGGTAGGTCTTCTAGTGTATCTTAATAAAGATATGGTGATGTAGTAGTTTGTTGTGCTATGGAAGTTCTTAAGTTTCATAGATGTTGAAAGTAAAACCGATGGATACTAAGCCTTGGGGTCCATAACTAGTGAGTGAAGTTCTTAAGGTTTGGTTATGTTTGTGAAGCTTAGGGGCTGAGATATATCATAGAAGTGAATGAGATGATGGTAAACAAACAAGAAAACTTAAGTGCTCAATGTTCACGAAGACCTATTTGTTTTATCCCTATCGATTGAGAGAGTATTAGGATAAGTGTTTTAACATATGTTGTTAAAATACTTGGGTGTAGATTCTTTCGGATGTGACTTTGAATGACTACAATCGTAAGTTAGATTTACTTGAATATTTCGGACGAAATACTTAAGTTGTCAATCCTACTTTGTTGAGATTGGATAGTGCTAAAGAATAGCAAGACTTAATAATACATCTATAACTTAAGTGTAAGTTATGACTTGATGTAAATTCTTATCGTCTTGGAGGATGACACATTACTTTCATGTTAATCAAGTGAGGTAACATATATAGATACAAGACAATATCCATAGTCACAAGTTAGACTTGTGATTTTGATATTATATATAATCTATGTAAGTAACGAGTCCGGATTAGTTAGGAAATTGTCAAGTCACCAAATAAGTGAAGCTAATGGATGAAGGATGAGTTAACGATGGAAGAATGTAGTAACCGTTGGCAATGACTACAAAACATTTGTGGTTACCGATAGGAGTGGTGATTACATTGGCATTGGAAGATTTTGGAGATGGTGTTGGAGTAGCAAGGTTGGGAACATTTGTATCTTTGATAGGTGAGAAAATGTTGAGTGATGAATCACTTGATGATGATGAGCTTAGTTGAATGGTTTTGTTGAAGCAACATGGTTTTACACTAATCCTAGTGGTTTTCCTAATAGGTCTAGATGATTCGGATAAGGTGTTGGATTTAGTCATTTCAAGACTTTGGTTAGCTAGAATTATTAGAATAAGAGAAGTGATGGTGTTGGAGTGAATTGGAAGTATGAATGTTGATCAATTTATAGGAAGAACATGTTATGAAAAGTAGTGTTTGGATTAGATGTTGTTACATACACATTTGGAGGTTCCTAATCATTTGGAAGAGTACAAATCATTTGAAGTCAATCCAATGGAGTTGGGTGGAGTGAAACACTAAGTGGAGAAGTAAATGCTATGTGATCATGAAGGATACATGTTGTCAGGTTGTTCCAAGGATTTGGAGGAACCAAAGGAAGGGTTCCTTCCTTGTATCAGAAAGGTTCCTTGGGTTAGTTTAGGCAAATTTGAAATTTTGGCGGGAATGATGATCTTATTGTTTAAAGTGTGCTAATAAAACTCTAGAATTACTGATAAATACTAACTAGCATGTAGGAAGCAAGTTTGGAACCTAAGGATTACTAGAAAAAATAAAAAAAATTCAAAGATGAAATTTTGCTGTATGACTGAAGGAACCAAACGGCAACACGGGCGGAACCAAGTTTTGGGTTCCGCCGTATCCGCTGGAAAAACTTGGCGGAACCAAGTTTCTGAATGGACGGAACCAAAGAATGGGTTCCGCCGTTTCCGTGGAGGCTCAGAATCGAGACAGAGTACTTTTTTTTAGGGCGAGACGTTTTCCAATTTTCCAAATTTTTCTTGAAACTTAAGTAATCAATTATTTGTAGTTAGAAGATACAAAAATTGAAGGTAGAAACATGCTTACCGATAGAGTTTACAAGAGCGATCCTAGCTTTCATATTAATAGCCGAAAATGGAAAATGGCAAAGTACTTAAAAGTTATCCCCTGCAAATATTGTTAGTACACACATAATCCACAGACATAGTATCTTCCTACAACATCTTAAAAACATAAAATAACATTGTTTCAACGACCAAATTATTCAAATGCATCCTTGTGCCAAACACTCCATAACAAAGGACATTTATCGATTCTCGAAACCCGTTCAAATATCCTAATTATACTTGGAACATATGTACCTAATTTGATGTGATAGATTAAAACCAAAAACACATATTCTAACACATGTTAGCATATAAATCAATCCGGGGATTATGAACTTACCATAAATAGAAATTAAGCTACATACGGAAAATTGATAACACTAAAGTGTTATCGTCCAAACATGACATGGTTAGTTTACATGATCAATCAAAGATGAGTTTCTATCTTAAAGCATGATACTTATAAATCACAAATAAACGAATGCAATTAGAACATACAACAAGTAAACAATATGTATGCAAAACAACCAAAACAAGTAGTCATATAGCATGGCATAAAACAAAGATACTTATCATCACTTTGTGTTTAAACATGACAATATATACCAAGCTTGATTAGTTTCCTTTACATATATAGATATCACCAAATTCTTTAGTTTCAAAAGAAATCATATTAATGTTCAAAGGATACTGACTAAAATTGCCTAACTCAAAAGTTTGAGTTTCTACGTCAAAATGAAACTTAATATTTTGGACACACTATAGTATTCAGTTTATTCTTTTGACTTCAGATTAGATTTAGGCCATAAAATTATTTTAAATAGAAAGTAGACTCAATTACCTTTAAAATGATAGGTGGCGCGACTCCTACGAACTTACGGTTAATTAGTTATGAGTTTTTGAAGTTGGACAAAAACTATTTACTGTATCGACGAATTTAAAGGAACCAAATAAAGGGTTCCGCCCTTTATGTCGTTTGGTTCCTTGGCATCTGTGACAGATTTACCAAAACTCGTATTTTGACATAAAGAAAACATGTAGGACTTACTAGATTTGATAATAAACATATAATAAACTTATTTTACATCATTTATACTGATGTAACTTATCTAATCATTTACGAAGGTGATTATTCAACTAAAATTTTAGTTATTACAAACGCTCCTTTTAAAAACGTATTTTTCGTAAATTAGCTCTAAGCACATAATTAGACACTTACAAATTCTTTTAAAAAATCTACCCTTTTATCTTTCAAGGAAACCTACAAGCTTGTATACAAAGTAATATTTAACCACAAAATTTCTAAGTATACTTAGCAAAACATTTTTCATATTATATTCCACTTCAACGGTAATTTGATACATGGATCGTGCTCTATTTTAAAAACCATTTGTTTTGAAAATAAGAGCTACGAAGCTCTGATGCCAATTATGAAATCGTAGAGGGGGGTGAATACGTTTCCGTTTAAAAATCTTTAAACTTGTTATATCAAATATAGTATAAACCATTGAGTCAAGTTACGCCATTATTAGTCCGGTTTATATTTCTTTTCTAAAACATCCATATGACAAATTTCTGATCAAGCTTGTTGTAATATGAGAAATGCTAATAATAGTCTTATGACTAATATACAACATATGGCATAATAAGTTGTCACACAAGCATAAAATTTAAATCACAACACAAACAATAATATAGTGCAAGTGTAAAAGTAAAGAAAGTGCAAACCGAACACGAGGATTTATAGTGGTTCGGTCACGAATCTCCTCTCCGCCCTACTCCACTCCCCGAGTACCCAACTCGAGAGTTGCTTCACTAGATCAAAAAGCTCCCTTCTTGGCGGAGAAAACCTTACAATCGTCGCTTACACTTTTTCCGGTACAAAGCTACATACCGAGTTCTTTTACAAGGTACAACCACTCCTATCGTCGCCTATACAATATTTCCAACACTAAGCTAGATGTCAAGTTCTTTTCCAAGGGTACAACCACTCCCGCTAGTTCTTTTACAAGGGTACAACAACTCCCTCTATGTTTTGTGGCCCAACATAGAAACCTTGTATTTTATGGCACAAGCACATAAACCATCTAACCTATACTAATGAGTACAATGATGATCCAAGACATAAATGCCTAATGGATATGAATGACTAATCTAAAATAACTTCCATTGATAGAAAGCCTTCAATGAATGAAGATCACAAGTTCTCCAATCTTGTTGTGATGGATCTTCATATATGTATGCATATGGTGGATGATGATGGCAAGATCTCCAAGCTTCTTTGGTGGATCAAGATGTATGATATGCTTACAAAAAAAATGAATGTTAGAAGCATTATGATCATGATGATGAGGGTGACTAATTATGTTTTCTACATGGTTTTCAATTGATCTAAGATGTATGCAAAGTTTAGAGAGAATATGTGTTTTTCTATTTTCATCAGGTTGTTTGAAAAACCATGAGCTACTATTTATAGGAAACAAGTAAAGAGGTTTTTCCAAACCATGTTCCAAAACCATGTGCTAAATATCTTACTATGTTTATCTCTAGTCACATCAAGATCTTCTAATGTCAACTACAACATTCTCTTACAAAATCTATGACATTTCTTACAAGATCATTTGGAAAGATATACATTCTAGAAGACACTATTCATGAGGTAATAAAAGAGTGTTTTCTATATTATGAAAAAATACATTTAGACAAATGTATATACTAACTTAAAAAGGTAAGTTACTTGTATATGAAAAATATATTAGCTAGCTATATAATATTTAGCAAGTTACTAAAAATGTTTTATGTACTTATGTTGTTATAAGACACATTTTTATATATTGGAAACTTACTAATATTATCTAGACACCTAATGTGGCACTTATTCTATTTAACACCTAAAGTGTATTTTGACACCTAAAATACTTAAAGACCCTCAAAGTATTTTACTCATTCTAAATGGTTGGTCAAGGGGTTTGACCATAATGCCACATAACAAACACGTACGAACCTGTGTTATAGCATACAAGGACTCGAGCCGTTGAGAGGTGTTGAATGTATGTTGAGACAAAATAAGATTACAAGTAACTTGTACATTTTACGTTATGTATCAAGTTATATGTTTGTCATCAATCAAAACAAATGAAACTGTGTAGATTAAATATCGTAATATTTGCACTAACACACACCCTAAATTTAAAAGTTGTAATTTCAAAATTATAGTGTATCTTTCAATTTAAAAGTTGTAATCAGTCCTTTTTGAGTAATGAAAACCATTATTGAATCTTAAATCTCATTATTGTGTTTAAATTCATGTTTTGCACATTTTAAGTGAAAACCTCATTTTATCTTAAGTCCTGTTACATGTTATGATTTATGGTTCTACAAGCTCACAATAGTCACTTAAAAATTTTCATAAGTCTCCTGAGTGATCAAACTTGTTTCAATCAGTTTATCAAAAATATCAAAAAAATACAACCAAAATAAAAAAATAATAAAAAAAATCAACAAAGAAGATGAAGATGGCTGGAGCACTGTTAATAATGGATGGTAGTGGTATTTGTTGCTATGTGGAAAGCCTATAGGTTGGTTCTTGGGCCTTGGTTATTGGTTAAAAGCAGGATTGCAAATTTGTAAGCTAAACTCAACTTTTGCTTTTTACTATTTCATAGCTTATTATCTGCTTATCCTTGTTCCTTTGAGCTTATTTAGTGTTTGTTAGTTATAATCTTGATTAAAATCAGTTGCTTGTTAATTAGTGTTGATAGAATTTCATTTTGGACTGCCAAATTAGCATAAGTTGTAATCTTGGGGATTAGTGGTTGTAACTTGTAACTCTGTGCTCATTTAGGTTTATTAGATCATATTAGGTAGCAGCAAATCAGTTTTATGGTGTAAATCTATCAATCTCATTGAAAATCATAATTTCAGTTCCAAAAGGTAGTGTTTGGCTTAACTAGTGTACTGTGAACCAGTGGGAATTTGTTGTTGTCTGTGGTTAAGGTAACTCACATTAGGTCTTTTTAGAGTCTTAAAACCAGAAAAACCGGTAGTTGTTCATCAAAAAGTTAAAATCTTGGTTTATATGTTCTAAAATTTTCACTGTTAGGAGTTTTAGTCTCAAACCTCATCAAATCAGTACCATAGTTGTTATTATAGCTTAAGTAAGTCTTAATATAGCTTACTTTATCCTTTTCAGTATTTAGGATTCATTCAAAGTTCTTAAAAGTCAATCTTAGTTCATATCTAAAAAAGTCAAATTGCATAGGTTTAGCAAAATTCCATTTTTTCAAAGATTTTTCCTGATTTTAGTTTTCAAAAATAAGCCTTGAGCTTTTTGGAGGTAAAAATATACCAGTTGAACTTGTGAAATCTCACCTTAGATAATTTTTGGAGGCCTGCAGGGAAAGTACCTCCCCTATACCAAGGCATTTGCCTACTTTTCATAAGCTCATTATGAGTTCACCTGTGGGCCCAGCCCTCAAACCTTGGCTTTTTGGAAAGCTTATTAGTCCGTCTCAGTAGTCCAGTGCTTATTGTGGACTCTAGATCCCTTGCCCCTAGCTTATTTTGTCCTGCTACTCACCTTCACCATTCCTCCTGATTCATTAGCAGGAATACTGACCCAACTTCTCAAGCTCTACCAGAGCTTATTAGTGGGACCCAGGCCTTGAATATTGGCTTATTTAAAAGCTCCCCAGCCCAGATTTTTAGATCACCCTTTTATTTGGACCTCTGATCAACCCTGTGGGCCCCACACAGGGCTGCAAGTGCCTCCATTTGGCCTGTTGGCCTGAGTGTTTTTTATAAGTGCTTATTTGCGATACTTGCTTACTCAGAGTGCTTATTCTATGGTTTTAGCTTAATTTCTGTTTATTTCAAGTGGTTATAGCTTATTGCACCCTGTGTAGCTTGTTTGTAGCTTAATACAATCAAAAATCCATAAAAATCCTTAATAAGCTTTCTGTTAAGCTCTTTAGTCTACATACTTCTTATTTTTGAGTTCCAAATAAGTTGCCTTTATAAAAGTTACTCATTTTTAGTGTTAAAATAGTTGTGTAAAAGAAAAATAAGAAAAATCAAAAATATAAAGGACGTGATAACTTCTATTTAAGTCATTTGGCTTTTTTCTGCTTTTTCAAAAAGCAATTTTCAATTTTATATTTTTCTTAAGTTTCTAACATATTAAAATAGTTTTAGAAAAATTTCATAATTTTTTGTGTAGATTTAGTATTTATAATAATTAATTTAACTTTAATTAGTTTTAATTAAAATAGCTAAAAATAAATTTCTTTTCTGCTTATTTATAAGCAATAGTATCTTTTTATATTTTTTCTAGCTTTTATAATAAATAAAGTATTTTTAGAAAAAGTTTCATAATTTTTACTATTCATTTAGTATTTTTCATAATTAAATTTGTATAAATAGTTTTTAAATAATAATTAAGTAAATAATTATTAAATTAGCTTATATATAATTTTTATAAACTTTTTTAGGATTCCTGTACTGGTTAATTGGTTTTATAAAAAATTTCATAATTTTATAAGTCACTTTAGTATTTTTCTTAAATTTAAATTAGTTTAATTTAGTTTTAATTAATTATTAAATCGTTTTTAATTAATATTAAATAATAAAATAATCAAAAAAAATTCTTTTCGTTAAAATTTTCTTTTAATATAAAGTTTGTAAAAAAGTCATTTTCACCCTCTAGTTTATTTCAACTTAAAACTCACTTTTTTCTCAGTACGCAATCATAATTGTTTTAAATTCAGTTTGCATTTATACATATCTGTATTCCTGTAATTGTTGGCACTGTTTATTTAGCTTAATCCAAATCAATTCCAGTAGTGTAATCAAATCCAAATCATTATCTGTTACTCCCCTCAATCACTGAATCTCTCAAGCGTTTCCAAAATACAATTTCAGCCTCCTTGGGACATAACGACCCGTGAACACACTGTGCTTTCAAGGGATCATAAATTGATCACTCCTCTCCTAGACTTGGCCTGTTGACCACACCTGGTTAAGAGGTTGGTTTGGGAGGAGTCACAAGGTGTAAATCTAAGTGTGACTCAATTGAATTTTCAGTCTGTTTCATCTAAAGTTTTGAGTTTTAATCATCTTAATTCCTGTAAAATATGTTTACTCAACATTTTTTTATAAAATTTTCCTTGTTCATCGATTTCAGGTAATAAACCATAAATTTTGATTAAAGCCCCCCCCCCCCCACCCCCATTTTTTTTTATAAAAGACTAGGGTTCTAATTGATGTGTTTTTTATTCAATTTTATAATATGGCAAATTTTAAGGTTCTGTTCGCCAAGTATTTGATATAATGTTTAGTTGAAATAGTTGGGTGAACTTACTATTGTGGATATAATGTTTAGTTGAAATAGTTAGTGAAAATAATCGATTTATTTTTTAGTTGAAATAGTTTGATATAATGTTTACTTGAAATAGTCGTCCGCCCGATGTGTGATATATTTTTTAGGTTTTGTCCACCAACTGTTGGATATAATGTCTAAGAGCAAGGGGTATGGTAACGCTTCCCCTGCGCCATTCCCATGTGGATACCAAATTGCTTGAGCGATTTCGATGTTACCACACCGGCCCCCTTGCCATAGTCGAAGCCAAAATATTGGTGTACGCTAATTCTTCACTTTATGTTTTATTTTTAATTGGGTTTTATTGTAGTTAAGTTTGTGTTTTAATCGGGTATGTGGGTCACAAAAGGGTGGTTTTGTTTGAGTTACGAGTGAGGAGGTATTTTTGTGTGGGAATGTGAAAGTGGAATAGTGAGATTGCGCTAGGTGTCAAAATTGCTCAAGCCATGATACCTAATGCTCTAATAAGGCCAATAATTTTTATATTTAGAGGTTTCTAATTGTATTAGTTGAAATAGTTTGATGACCTTACTATTGTGGTTTTCTTTGAAATCTCCCTGGTGCTTCATGCATGCTTACATAACATTTTTTTTGTCATGGAGGTTACTTCTATGTATTTGACTTCAGAGTGTATGCCTAGCTATACTTTTGTAATCACATTGCTTCTTGTAGGATGCTGATCTTCTTAAAAAAGCTACCATCATAGGGATTGAGCGGAGTTAGAATTTTAATGTTTACCCAATCCTTAAGAAGTACGCCAATTCGACCTTCTAACTATTAATTAGTTGAATGGGTTAACTTGGATTATGTTTCATCTCTAACAGTTTGAGCATGTTTGATAAATGTAAAAATGTGTTTTTAAGGTATAAATAATTGTGAATAACATGCTATTTATGATAGTGTTACAAGATATTGGAAATACACCATGGTTGACTTGTACCCTATCCATTTTGCCCGTTTGTGTTATTTTGGATTTTTATTTGAAAGTTTTGGGATATGATAATTTTGATCTATAAATTAATGAATTTTATATGACATTATCGTCATGACAAGCACCTCCTAATATTGTTAGTTTACATAGGCACTTGGTATGCCATCCCAAACACCATCTGATTGTGTTTTCATGTTTTAGATTGTTACCTTTACATACAAAACTCGCTTAACCCTTTTATCATTTACCTGTTATATTATGTTTATCTATTTGGCCAAAAAAGTTTTTTCCCCTCCTCAAATCCAAACAAGAACCGTACAAAGTCATAAAATAAATATACCCTGATATGGTTATCTTGGAAATTTAATGTATTTTATATTTTAAACTAGCAAAACTTAGAGTTTGAAACTTAAAAAATGTATATTTTTTATTGTTTCGATTTTCGTTATGCTTTGTAAACTATGTGTTTATAAGTTGGTAACATGAGATGAACAATTTAATATTTTGGTGAATTTGCTTTCAATGAAATAGTCTATCTGTTAAAGAATACTTAAAGTTTACAACTATTTCTAATGTGGCGACATTGTTGATACTTGATAGATACTCGGATCTGCGCGCTCCAACTCATGTGTCGACTCCTATGGGTGATGACAAATAGTCTATCCAGTTGTTTAACATGAAATGAATAAATCTCTCCAGTTGTTTAGCTGATAATGGCATGTAGGACCGAAAATATTAAGATTCATGTGATTCGGGGGGTCGGGGAAGCTCAAAATAAAGAGTAAACATGATATTATTAATAAGAATGAAAGGGAAGATGTAGAGCTGTAAACGAACCGGACGAACACGAACGGAGCCCTGTTCATGTTCGTTCATTTAATTTTAACCGGACAAATAAATGGATACGGACGCTTAAATGGAAGAATTTTCTTGTTCATGTTCGTTTATTAAGAAAATGAATTGTTCATGTTCGTTTATGTTCGTTCATTAAGACACTAAACGAATGCTAAACGAACATAAACGATCGAACATAAATGAAAATAGACAAACAAACATAAACTTTATTAAATTCTTCACAATATATTATTTTATAAGTGTTGCTTTGTTTAAACAAACCAATTTTTAAAATTATAAAATTAAAATATATGATATATGAACATAAATAGATAAATAAATATAAATGAACTTTAACGAACGCCTAATCGGACGTTCACGAACATAAATGAACGAACGAGAATTTTGTTCATGTTCGTTCATTTAACTAAACGAACGTAAAATATTGTTCATGTTCGTTCATTTAATAAACGAACGAACATAAACGAACTTTTTACCGAACGGTTCATGAAATGTTCACTGAACGTTCAGTTCGTTTACAGCCCTAGGAAGATGTGTGTGTATTTTAGAGAGAAGAAGGAAAAACACACACACACATAAGATACAAAATGAGACATCCACCCTCCTAGTTGGGACTAGGAGGGGTATTTATACAAAGAATATAAGGTAATCTATACACAAATGGCAAGACTAGTCCTTGTAGTAAAAGACTAATGCAATTCCCGAATATAACAAAATTTTAAGGCTAACAATCTCTCCCCAAAGTGATGTTACATGGGAATTGCTTACAATGTTCCCTACAAGTAAAATTAAATACAAAACATAGGTACAGCAGCTCCGAGAGTGATCTTCAAACTTCATTGCTTCATTCAGCTTCCTGAATCTTCTCAGCTGCCATCTCTTTACTTGCAGAAGAGCAATGTGAGCAAATCTAATTAGGGATTAAGTATGACTAATCACTCTCCCCTAATTAGTGCTCTCCCCCAAACAGACAACCTTTCTGATGAATGCCCTAAATATGAAGAAGTCTTTTGATAATTAAATGTAAACTGTCTTTAGTCTTCTAACACGCAGCGGAAAATTTTGAACAGACTGTAGACTCGACCTTCTTCAAGATTGTCGATTCGGAGGAATAGGATATCAACATCTTCATCTCACCAAATGCATTCCAGTTATTTTGCATATAGCAAATCAGCCCATAACGTACACATGAAACGATAACACCAAAGTAACAAGTTGAGACACCGATCATCTTGAATTTGTTGCCCGAAATTGGTGAAGGTGGATAAGGTAGAAGTACGTAGAATAAGATGAGAAAATAAGGATATAGAATCAGCCAATCTCCGACAAAAATCATTTCATAAATCATTAAACCCGATCACGTGAACTTGTTGTGTGTCCTCGATGTACACATTTCTCTCCCCTGATGGTTACGATTTATTGGAATCAGCATAATAATGTGTACGTGAAGCATTAACTGGAAGCACTCTATCATAAGTCATATCAGCTCATGAGAAGATGTAGATAAACCCAATCTACTAATAGTACCATTTGAAATTGTCTAACTCTTTACCAACCCCCTATATCAAACAACGGCTCTTTGTAGTAACCACATATGAAGATAACCCGATATAACGAACTTGAGAATGAAGTAAAATCCCCCAGACTTGTGACTTAAGCTTGTACAATCCTTGTGACTAAGAACGGTGTACCTTATACCCCTAAAGAAGTGTAATAAGCACAATCCCTCTTGACATATCCTCAACTACGTGAGACACTGAGCACTACAACGTAACTCCTTAAAGTGATAGTTACTTTGTGAGTATAGAGAGAGAATCACAAAAGTAACTAGATATTCAAGTCTTCGTCAACATTAATATATGCCCAAATAAGTCATCTTTGCGGAAGGGAAGAAAGAAAAAAAGACGAAATAAGTACACGCGTCCGTAAACGTTGCTTCAAACCCCAAATAAATAATAACGAATCATCACCGCAGTCACATTTGATATTCGTTGAAAACTTTAGCCGTACAATATCTATCCCCGTGAAAATTTTATGACACCCAAATACCAATCTTATTTCAGATTTATATCAAAAAACATAGATTTCTGAATTTATTATTTGATAATTCAATACGTAGAAGTCCATTTAATGTTGAATTAATCATTTCAGCCCGTTGACCACTTGCAGCCCAAACCAATTCTGATGATAGCATATTTCAGCCCAGTCAATTCCTAAATCCGATCCAATCCAATTACACACTCATATAAGCGGTATTAAACCAACCCTTTACCCTAAAATTTCTTATACTTACCAAAAACCTAATCACATACAACTGCGCCCCCACTGCTTCTTTTACTCTCTTTTGCAGTCAAGACAAGAACACATCTCACCACTTAGCTGCCCATCTCAAACCGATCCAAAACACATCACACGAATAATCAACAAATCATCTCAGTCTCAATATCTATCAATCGATCAATCCAAATCAAACAACCATTGAAGACGTCAAGACCCTTTGAAGGGTCACGGTAGGTTCTACATGATAGTATTTATTTTGTTGTTTGTGTCTTGAACGAAATAAAGAAAGAAAATAACAAGATTGTTATATTTCTTGTCTTTTATATTCGGATATTATTGAAGCTAAGCTTCGTATACGATCAATGATGATATATTTTTCGTGTTTTTGTGGACTATGAAGGTCTGATATGTCTTTGAGTAACACGAAAAGAAATTAGCTGAGATCTTGCAAGTATGTTTTCTTTAATGTACGAGTTGATTGTTTGACATTGTGAGTGTTGGGGAGTGAAGTGAGGTTTAGGTAGTAATGGATTTGTCGAGGGCTTGAGGCTGTGTTTTTTTTTTTTTTTTTTTTTTTTTTTTTTTTTTGATCTTATTCTTTTTATTTCATTGTTTAAGACTGGACCGATGTTGTATAATAGTGAGTTCAACTGAGAGTCTTGGTATATGGTTGTGGTCAAGGTCTTCATCTTCTTCTCTTTTCAAAACTTTTCATCCAGTATTTTCGAAACTATGAATTTTATCGAGAATACATGTTTATCGAGATCCTCAGTTATCGAGAACCTGAGTTTCGAGAACCTGCTTTCGATAAGTCAGGGATTTAACTTCTCGAAAAATTAGTTTTCGAAAATATAGGGTATGAACTTTTCGAAACTTTCTTTACAAGAAAGTCCGACTTTTTCCGGCGATTATTTCGACCAAAAATTCCGATGAGTTATCCGACCTTTTTTCGACCATTTTTTACCACAGATTCACTGGTATGGCGCAAAACAAGTCACAAAAAAATGATGTTACATAAAACTGGTAACGTGTACATAGATACAAACTTATCAGTTTTTGAAACAATGAATGAAAGTGTAAGACTTTATTTGTTTCGACCATTTGGATACATATGTAAACTGTTACCACAAATGAGATAATGGAAAAAAAAAATTCCAAGATTCAAATAAATATGGGTAAAACAGCTTAAAAAATGATATACGAACCACAAAGAATCAATGAAAATAACACCATGAGCTCTGATACCAATTGTAGGACCGAAAATATTAAGATTCATGTGATTCGGGGGGTCGGGGAAGCTCAAAATAAAGAGTAAACATGATATTATTAATAATAATGAAAGGGAAGATGTGTGTGTATTTTAGAGAGAAGAAGGAAAAACACACAGACACCTAAGATACAAAATGAGACATCCACCCTTCTAGTTGGGACTAGGAGGGGTATTTATGCAAAGAATACAAGGTAATCTATACACAAATGGCAAGACTAGTCCTTGTAGTAAAAGACTAATGCAATTCCCGAATATAACAAAACTTTAAGGCTAACATGGCATATCAAAAATAGGCCACTCAACTATGTTAAATTCATATTTTGAACTGCGTCATTGGACTAACAGAGACTAAAGTAATATATGGGTTATTCGAAGATGATGTTGAAGTAAATTGTTCATCTCATGTTACCAACTATGTTGGTAACATGAGATGAACAATTTAATATTTTGGTGAATTTGCTTTCAATGAAATAGTCTATCTGTTCAAATAGTATTTTTCAAAATTAAATTAGTTTAAATAGTTTTTAATTAATAATAAAGTAAATAATTATTAAATTAGCGTATATATAATTTTTATAAACTTTTTTAGGATTCCTGTAATGGTTAATTAGTTTTATAAAAAAAATCTTAATTCTCTAAGTCACTTTAGTATTTTTCTTAAATTTAAATTAGTTTAATTTAGTTTTAATTAATTATTAAATAGTTTTTAATTAATATTAAGTAATAAAATAATCAAAAATAATAAGTTTCATTTCATTAAAATTTTCTTTTAATATAAAGTTTGTAAAAAAGTCATTTTTACCCTCTAGTTTATTTCTGCTTAAATCTCACCTTTTTCTCAGTACGCAATCATAATTGTTTTAAATTCAGTTTACATTTATACATATCTGTATTCCTGTAATTTTTAACACTGTTTATTTAGCTTAATCCAAATCAATTCCAGTAGTATAATCAAATCCAAATCATTATCTGTTACTTCCCTCAATCACTGAATCACTCAAACGTTTCCAAAATACAGTTTCAGCCTCGTTGGGACATAACGACCCGTGAACACACTGTGCTTTCAACGGATAATAAATTGATACTCCTCTCCTAGACTTGGCCTATTGACCACACCTGATTAAGAGGTTGGTTTGGGAGAAGTCAAATTTTGGTGCCGCTGCCGGGGAGGTTGTTGCGTGTTTTAAAAACGTTTAGCAGTTTAGTGATTTTCAAAACCCTCGTACAAATTTCACCACTTTCTAAATTTTTGTAAAAATCAAAATTATATCAAAAATTCATTAACACTTTTTCTAAAGCGTTAACAACACCAAAAAAATCAAAAACAACAAAACAAATTGTAAAGTTAAATTATTTCGTATTCTTTAAGATTACAACCTATACAGGTGGTAAAGGCAAGTTCTGACATTAAATTGCGAATTGAAAAGAAATCCATTCTTCTCTTCCACCAACATGAGAGTAATCTTAAAGGAAACCATTTCGGTTAACGAATCGATCCCAAAAATAATTTCCAATAGCTTTTTCACACACACCCACAAAAAGCCAAAAACATTTTGTTTTTCTGTTAATAATTAAATAAAATACATTATCGAGAACAAAGACAGAATACCTACCAACTGGGGGTATGACCATTAATAAGTTCCCAAACCAAAGATAAAAACTTGCCTTTGTATCCTTGTGAATTGGTGTACCTTTTTCAAAGAAGCCATTCATATTGTAATTATTGGTTTAAGTTCTCTGTTGTTTTGCCTCGGTCTTGTTTTAATTGATTTTGTTTTTAGTGCATGCGCACTCGTTCACAAACAAAGCGTAATCGTCAAAGAAACGTACCCGAGTTACGTACAGTTATTGAAGAACCAAGAATAAAAATGGACGACGGGCCCCCACCATCCCCACCTGACCCTTCCAAGGATGAAACAGCTCCCGATCTCCGAACGATGGAGGAGTTGTGTCAACCTACCATGCACGGGAGAGGTGGACCTATTGCACCACTCACTATTGGAGCCACGGACTTTGGACTCAAGCACCACATGATCCAGCGAGTCCAGAATTTGTGCCAGTTCCACGGATTTCCAGGTGACGATGCTAACAAGCATCTCAACAAATTTTTAACTGTCACCCAGAGCATAAAACAAAATGGCGTCATCGAAGACGGCCTTCGTTTATATCTTTTTCCATACTCTCTCACTCATCATGCGACTGCCTGGTTCGATCGTCTTCCTAAGAATTCGATCCACACTTTTGATGAAATGGTTACCAATTTTTTGGCAAAATACTTTCCACCTTCCATGGTAACAAAGCTGAGAAATGATGTCAGCAACTTCAGACAGCTTCCCGACGAGTCCTTATTTGAGGCATGGGAACGCTATAAGCTTGCTATTGATCGATGTCCCAATCACAATATGCTTCTTGTCACCATTATAGATACCTTCTACAATGGTTTGACACTTCGTCACCGTGACACCATCAATGCTGCTGCTGGGGGCACCTTTATGAAAAGGACCCCTGAAGAGTGCTATGATTTAATCAAAAACATGACTGCCCATCCCAATATTTGGGATTCCTTAGCTGAGAGGAATGACTCATGTAAATATGTCACTCCAGCAAACAATGATATAGCCGTCCTTGCTAAAAAGCTTGATGATTTGTCTACAACAGTTTTACGTATCCATCAGTCAAATCAAAATCATCATGTCAAAGTTGTCAACCCAAGTTGTGAAACTTGTGGTGGTCCACACCTGTACACTGAGTGCCCAGCCTCCGGTGGCTTCGCTCATGAAAACGTGTACGCAGATCAAGGTTTCTACAACGCGGGGGGTAATTCTTACCAACCACAAGGGGACCGTAATCTGTTGAGCTATCGTTCCAATAACTATCTTGGACCACCAGGTTTCAATCAATCTCAGAATCAAAATGCCCAAAACCGAAACCACAATTTTAATCAAAATCAAAACCAAAATCAAATGAACCAAGGTTTCCATAACCAAGGGAATTCCAATTCTGGTCAAAACCAGGTTTTCCAAAATCAAAACCAAGGAAATTTTAACCGTAATCAAGGTCATGGTAATTTAATTCACGGTAATAATTTCCAACAGGGTAATTTTCAACAAGGAAACAATTTTCAGGGTCATAACAATCAACATCAAGGAAATTTTCAAAACAACCGTGCTCAAAATTTTCCTAATCAAACTCAAGCAATTGTTCCGACTGGACCATCATCTGATGAGTTGTTGAAACAGTTTATGAAATCCCAAGAAGAAATGAACAAATTGTTGGTCAGCTAGATTTCTGAACTCAAGAAGTTTTTAAATGATCGACCCTCGGGCTCTGGTACACTACCGAGCAACACGATCGCTAACCCGAGGGTCGATGTAAAGGCGATCACAACCAGAAGTGGAGTTTCTTATAAAGGACCCACGGCTCCATCTACTTCTTCTCCTACTTAGGTAGAGGAATGTGAAACTAAGGCTACAATGGACACGGTACTTCCTACTAACAACGGAGGTACCGATGATGTCCCTCCTCCAGTTATCCGGTCCCGACCCCCAAAACAAGGGTCGTATTTGAAACTTCTGAGAATCCTGTTGAAAATCCTAAACCCAACCCAAAACCTTCAATTCCATATCCTTCACGTTTGCAAGATCAAAAGCTCCGCGAAAAAGCAAATCATCAGATGGAAACATTTTTCCAAAATTTTCAAGATCTTCACTTTGATATCAGCTTCGCGGATGCTATTCTCTTGATGCCCAAGTTTGCATCAACAATCAAAAACCTATTTAGCAATAAGGAAAAACTGTTCTAGATGGCGAAAACTCCACTCAATGAAAACTGCTCTGCAGTTCTATCGAAGCAGCTTCCCGAAAAGCTAGGAGATCCCAAGAAATTTCTCATTCCATGTATTTTACCGGGAATGGTTGAATGCTACGCCTTGGCCAATCTTGGTGCTAGCATCAATTTGATGCCTCATTCAGTATGGAAGAAACTCTCTCTTCCAGGATTCACTCCCACCTGCATGACTCTTGAGCTTGCAGACCGTTCAATATCTTGTCCCCTCGGTATTGCCGAGGACGTATTTATAAAAGTGGGAAAGTTCCATTTTCTAGCAGACTTCGTGATTGTTGATTTTGATGCGGATCCAAGAGTTCCTCTCATTCTTGGAAGAGGATTCCTAAGGACGGGTCGTGCTTTGATCGATGTATTCGATGAGGAAATCACATTATGTGTTGGTACTGAAGCCATAACTTTCAACCTTGATCAAACTTCGAGATACTCTTCAAACTATGATTCTAAATCAGTTAACCGCATCGATGTCATTGATGTTGCTACAGAGGAGTACTCTCATGAAATTCTTGGTTTTGCTGATGATTCTCCGAGTGGCAATCCCACTCCCACCTCTCAACCTATAATTGCCAATTCTTCTCCTTCCCTCACTCCGTTTGAGGGAAGTGACTTCGTCTTAGAGGAAATAGAGGCCTTTCTCAAAAGTGATTCAATTCCCGAGGGGATTGATAACCAAGAGATTGACCCAGAAAGGGATATCCTTCTCCTTGAGAAGTTGCTCAATGAAGATCCCTCTCTTCCTCTTGTTCTTCCACAAAAACTTCATAAAGAGTAAATCAAATATGTTGAGACAACTGATGAATTTCCTGTGGTTAAGCTTAAGGACTTGCCCCCACATCTTGAATATGGATTTCTGGAGGGTTGTAACACCCCCTAAATTTCAACTAGAGCAGCGGAAGACTTTGTGGGGTATTACTTAGAGGATCGAAGTCAACGTCATAGAAAATGACTCAAAGAGACGTTTTTAAAGTTATGTTTATCATTCATTTAAAAGCAAGTATTCAAATACAAAGTTGTTCCATTAATTTTAACATATCATATAAGATATGAGTTATTAAAAGCGAATGACAAAACATTTTATTTAACACCCGTATAGGGGTTTAGTGCCCTCTCCGTGCCTTGAGCTCATTCGCATTAATTTCCTGAGATAAACATGCTAAAAATCAACAAAAGTTGAGTGATATTCATAGGTTTAAGTTTAGTAGTTGAACACAAGCTATAGTGATAATTGCATCGAATTACAATTATAAGTTAAAAATCATTTATTATTGCGTTAAGCTCATGACACTCATCCGATTAACAGATCTCATCATAAATGATGGATTATAGTAACAGTGGCCCTCGGGATAGGTCCTTGCCAGTAACCTATTAGATGTCAAATAAAGTGCGTTTGGTAGTTTTCTCGAACGCCCAAACGGGGATTGTCAATCCCTAATAGATCTATCCACAATTATTTACGTTCACCCTACGAGTGACTAAGGTTCATGATATGAGGGCTTTTGGCAATAAGGGACTTAAGCAATAACAATTTCAGGCATAGTATAAGAAAATACTTGTGTTCAGATTTTAAAGCATGTATCTCCCCACGAAAACAGTTTTATAAAAGTGGGCTATGAACTCACCTTAGTGGTATAGTGGTAAAAATATCGATACTCAGTTTGTAAAAAGGGAATGGCTCCACACACGACCTAGATAATATATGGCAAGTTTTAGTGTTTGATAGTATTAATGTTTTAATCGCGAGTAGTTTTTGAATACGTGAATTGTTAATTTAACGATAGTAAAATTTGTAGTTTTATAATATATCGTAAGTTTAGTTATGTTATATATATATATATATATATATATATATATATATATATATATATATATATATATAACGTATAGTTTAATAATAATAATAATAGTTTGAAATAAAATGTAACGTCGTGATGTGAAAAGTGATGTGAAATTGTAAAAATGGAAAGTAAAAAAAAAATGTTAAATTTTGTATATGGCCCTTGTCTTTTCCAAAATTTTACACTTTTTACCCTAACGGCGTTAGCGTTACACCGTTAGTCCAAAATTAAATATATTTACGTTTTACGTCCAAAACTTATAATTCTTACACTTTTCACCCAAAAGTTTATAAAATCAGTTTTTCATCCTTAAGTTTGTGAAATGGCAGTTTATACCTCAACTTTGAAAAATTGACACTTTTAACCCGAAGTTTATAAAATTTGCAAATTTAGTCCAAAATTCACCAAATTCAAACTTAGTGTTTTTATTTCTTAATTAGTTTAAAAATAGCTTATTTAACTTTTCCTAACTGCTTATTTGTCGAAAAGCTTATTTTATAGCTTATGGGCTTTTAACGAAAATACTAGGGCCCGTTAAGCTGTCTAAATCAAATGGCCTTACGAAGGTTTTGGGCTAATATTAGGATCATAAAAATGTTACTAAACAGCTTATTGAGACAGCTTATGTGATCAGCTTATTTTTGGCTGATTGGGCTTTAAGGCCCAATCGACAGTTATTAGTTCTCAAAACTGATTCCTATGTCGATTTGCTTTGCGTCAATTACTATGTCAAGACGTAAGTATTTTTACTAATGTTCTATATGAAAATGATAGTTTGTCAGGGGGTCTATTAGTTTGTGAAATAAAATAGAGTGCTCGTTAAGTAGATTTTTAAAGATATACATGCGTTTCATGGGTTGCATGGAACGAGTTTTTATAAGAAAAAGACTTAGAAAAATTTTAAGAGTTTTCAAGACTTGTTGTGATACATTAGAAAGGTATTCGAAAATAGTTTGTACGTAACTTTTTAGGTTCAAATCTTTATATTACGTGATTGTTAAGGTGGGAAATATATAGACGAAGGTATAATACGTATATGTTGCTTATTTAGTTTATGAGTAATAAGGTGCATTTGTTTGTGTTGTATACGAAAATATATCAAAATGTACGCTTAGCTAAAAATGAAGAGGTCGTATGGGGACTTACTACACCAAAATGGTGGGGTAAAACAAGACGTAGAGTCGAGGAGAGAGTAGTATGAGTGTGTAACGTGAGTGTAGACTTGACCAAGGTTCACAAACAACGACTTGTTCCTCCTAAACACCACCCGGTTACTTTGAAATCCTACCCAAGCTATTCGACCCAAGAACTAGACTCAAGACTTAGTATTTGTGATGAGTTTTTGATTTGCATGAAACTGAAAAACGAAAGCATGCATGCATGGCGTTTATATATGAAACTTTATGTATTCTAGTGACTAAAGTTTAATGTGATGGGATGGTTACGTGCATTCAAAAGTCATGAAGTGTAAGGAGTAACATGTTACTCAAAGTCTTGGTTTCTAGCATGTCGACATGCCTCAATTTTCAAAAGAAACGTGGGTGTTGGATTTTTAAAATGACATGGTACTTGTGAAATGGATTTAAAAACTCATGTAGTACTTTTCTAGGTGTATAAAATATGTATGTGTGTGACCATGAAAAAGGGAAGTACTTGTTTGTTTTAAAACTACATGTCGACCATCTATTTCTTTGTTAACCGATTTGTAAATCATGCATGGCTTGGTGACAAACGATTAAGTTTAACATTTAAACATTTGGTTGCGTTAGAAATGGTTTTAGGACCTTATAGAAACAAGCGTGGTTCAAAATGGTTGAGTTTTGGATTAGTTGAAATTTTATGAAATCGTTTTTGGACACAATACTTTGCCTAGTAAAAACGTAGCTAGACTTGACGTGGGAAACTAAAAATCGACACACTCATAGTTGGCCAGGGGAGGAACGAGAATGTGTAATAATATGTGTGTGTCGTGTGTAGGATTTGGGCGTACGAGACTCATTTCTGGCTTGTCTAGTCGAGTGTTATGAAAACAAAAGAAAGGGAAATGGGCTTGATGGTTGTGGGCTGTGAATAGTAACATGCCGAGAATTGGTTTTGGGCTTAGAATGAAATTAAGGGTCCGGTTAGGTGTAATTTAGATTAGTAAAATATTAATTGTGATTAGTGATAGGTTTAGTAATTATTTAGTGAGACGTTTATATGAGTCCGAACGTTGTCGAACGCGTTTTGTTAAAATACGTTACGTAAGTTCGTATGTGATAAAAGTTTAATATTCTCGCGATTTTAGACTATAGTGGTACATGTGTGAGCATCGTTCCGAGGAAAAAGGAATTATAAGTATCGTCGTAATTTCGAATAACATAGCATATTTAAATAAAAAAAATTGTTATTGGTAAAAATGTTATTAATTAACGTAATGATATATTAGTCTTTGATTAACTTTTACTATTCATAGGGAAAATTTACGGGAGATTACAAGGGTGATGATAAATTACCCGTCATAATCGCTAAAGACTTAAAAGATGAGGAGAAAACTACTCTCATAAAGGTTTTGAAATCCCACAAGCAAACAATTGCGTGGAAACTCTCCGATATCAAGGGTATTAACCTTGAATTCTGTACTCACAAAATCTTAATGGAGGATGATTTAAAACCAGCAGTTCAACAACAGAGACGGGTTTATCCCAAAATTCATGAGGTTATCAAACAATAGGTTTTTAAACTTCTTGATGCCGGATTGATTTACCCTATCTCTGATAGTCGTTGGGTTAGTCTCATCCATTGCGTTCCAAAAAAGGGTGGCATTACTATTGTCACAAATGATGAAAACGAGTTGATTCCAACTCGATTGGTTACGGGATGGCGTATGTGCATTGACTACAGAAAGTTAAATGACGCCACCCGTAAAGACCACTTTCCTCTACCCTTCACGGACCAAATGCTCGAGAGATTAGCAGGAAATGAGTACTATTGTTTCCTCGACGGTTTCTCGGGTTACTTTCAGATTCCCATTGATCCGCAGGATCAAGAAAAGACCACATTCATGTGTCCTTACGGAACTTTTGCCTATAGACGTATGCCTTTTGGCCTATGTAATACTCGAGGCACTTTCCAAAGGTGTATGATGGCCATATTTCACGACATGATCGGGAAAACTATGGAGGTCTTTATTGATGACTTCTCGGTCATTGGGGATTGTTTCCAATCTTGTCTCTACCATTTGGAAAACATGCTAAAACGTTGTAAAGAAACAAATTTGTGTCTAAATTGGGAGAAAAGCCATTTTATGGTCAAAAAGAGACATTGTCCTCGGCCATAAGATTTCCAAAAGTGGGATCGAGGTTGATAGAGCTAAAGTTGATGTTATAGCTAAACTGCCTCCTCCCACTACTGTCAAAGGTGTCAGGAGTTTTCTCGGGCATGTCGGCTTCTATCGGAGATTCATTCAAGATTTCTCCAAAATAGCCTGGCCTATGACTCATCTCCCTGAAAAAAGATGCTCCTTTCATCTTCTCCCCCGAGTGCATCGAAGCTTTTCAAACTCTGAAGAAAAAGCTTACTGAAGCACCCATCCTTGTTGCCCCCAATTGGGACCTGACCTTTGAACTTATGTGTGATGCTAGTGACTTTGCAATAGGCGCGGTCTTGGGGTAAAGCAAAACAAAACACTTTCAGCCTGTACACTATGCTAGTAAAACTATGACTGAAGCTCAAACTCACTATACCACTACGGAAAAAGAACTATTAGCCGTGGTGTATACCTTTGAGAAGTTTCAGCCATACTTAATCCTGACCAAATGCATAGTGTATACGGATTACTCAGCTTTAAAATACCTTTTTGCAAAGTAAGACTCAAAGTCGAGACTGCTCCGATGGGTTCTCCTCCTGTAAGAATTTGATATCATTATCCGTAATAAAAAAGGAGCTGAGAACCTAGCGGCTGATCATCTGTCCCGACTAGAGAACCCTCACCAAGATGTCCTCGAGAAATAGGAAATTAATGAAACCTTTCCTCTCGAAACACTCAATGTGATCTCTTCTCGTGGTGATTCTACTACCCCATGGTTTGCAGACTTTGCAAACTACCATGCGGGTAACTTCATTGTCAAAGGGATGTCATCCCAACAGAAGAAAAAGTTCCTCAAAGATGTAAACCACTACTTTTGGGACGATCCCTATCTGTTTAAAATCTGTGTGGATCAAGTCATCCGACGGTGTGTCCATGGCCAAGAAGCCATGGATAGCCTCAAAGCTTGTCATGATGGACCCACGGGGGGACATCATAGTCCAAATTACACCGCCAAAAAGGTGTTTGATTCCGGATTCTACTGGCCCACGATCTATAAGGATGCTCACGAGTTTGGCAAAACCTGTGACGCTTGTCAACGTCATGGGAATATTTCTAAGAAGGATGAGATGCCTCAAACACCATCCAAGTCTGTGAAATCTTTGACATCTGGGGCATTGATTTTATGGGTCCATTCCCGTCTTCACGAGGTAATAAATATATACTCGTGGCCATCAATTATTTGTCCAAATGGGTTGAAGCAAAGGCTATACCCACCAATGACGCCTGAGTTGTTGTAAAATTTTTGAAAGCTCTTTTTGCAAAGTTTGAAACACCACGTGCCATCATTAGTGATCGTGGTACACACTTTTGCAATGACCAATTTGCAAGAGTCATGCAGAAGTATGGTGTCACTCACCGTCTTTCCACCGCGTATCACCCCCAAACAAGTGGGCAGGTGGAGGTTTTCAACCGTGGCATAAAAAGAATTTTAGAGAGGACAGTAGGAGAAAACCGTGCCTCTTGGTCGGACAAACTGGATGACGCACTCTGGGCCTTTCGTACAGCTTACAAAACACCATCGGGTGCACTCCATACAAGCTGGTATACGAGAAGGCGTGTTATCTGTAGATTGAGCTAGAGCACAAAGCCTACTGGGCCTTAAAGCATGTCAACTTTGACCTTAAGACAGAGGGTGATCACCGTAAGGTTCAACTAAATGAATTAAATGAACTTCGTTATCAGGCTTACGAGAATTCTTTGATCTACAAAGAAAAGACAAAGAAGATCCACGACTCAAAGATTAAGAACCGCGTTTTCAACGTTGGTGATCGAGTCCTTCTTTTTAACTCAGGATTAAAGATTTTCTCGGGCAAACTTAAAACCCGTTGGTCTAGGCCTTTCACTATCACCAAAGTATTTCCATATGGAACCGTTGAGTTATCTCAGCCCGACGGTCCCAACTTCAAGGTGAACGATCATAGGTTGAAGCACTACTTTGGAGGGGACATACCACCCATGGTTGTCCCAAATCTCCAAACTTTCCCCACGAACCAATGAATTCGGGGATCGAGTCAAGCTAGTGACTCGGTGAACAAAAACATTAGCATGCACATGGATTTTCACCTATGTTTCTGACTTCTCTCTTCTTTCTAATAAAGTAACAAGAAGGGGCAACCTCTTCTGCATCTTTTGTTTGTGGTTGTTGTTATGTTTGTACAGTTAATTTTCCCAAAGCATAAAGGCTTTCGTGCTCGTATTTGTCCTTACTTCATTCAAGCTTCATTGTTCAAGAATTTTGATATCCTTAACTAACGTTATCTTTTGGCATAATTAATAAATGGCCTTAGATACAACGTAGGATGACCCTCGCCTTTGAAACATTGTGGACAATGTTTAACTTTAGTCTGGGGGGTATCTTCGATTTGACTTGTACCTTTCATGTGCCGTTTTCTCATGCAACTCCGTTTTTCTTGAAAAATCCAAAAAAAATGAAAAATTCACCAAAAAAGGATAAAAAATGAAAATTTTCTGCAAAAATATAATAAGTTTTGACACTTTGTTCTGACTTTCCGCTGGTTAGAGTAGGAATAGAACTTTTGACTTGACCGGGAGTGTCGATCCCTAGCTTGTTCCCTTAACTTTTTAGGCTAAGCATTCGCGGATCTCAATACTTGAGATTTTAAATTTGAGGAGAACGAGGAATGATAGTAAAGTCGTTAGTGTGATTAGATGCTAAATGTGGAATAGTTGGATTTCTTTAGAGCTCATAACGGTTACTTATAGTCCTTGCTCCCGCAAGATTGGAAACACCCAAAAATAAAATAATTAGAATTATGCGTTTTCAAAAGTTGTCTAAATTTCCGCTCACTTTACATGATGGCATAAGCATTAAATGGGCCTTGGATCCTTTATTCTGAAAGGCGTTTAGGTTTTGGAACTCCCCGTTTTGTTGTATGCCACATGAGGTTCATAAATAACACCATTAATATGTAATAAATGTCAAAAATAGCTACGGTTCGACAAGCGGATCCTAGCATCCTTTGTTCTGAAAGGCGCTTAGGTTTGGGAGATT
The DNA here is from genome assembly GCA_030686995.1 of Artemisia argyi. NCBI lineage: Eukaryota > Viridiplantae > Streptophyta > Magnoliopsida > Asterales > Asteraceae > Artemisia > Artemisia argyi. Next base: position 114,115,378 of record CM060688.1, on the reverse strand, counting down.
CACCGTGAAGCTCCGTATGCTTGAGGCAAAGTAAATTGAAATAAAGTCATAATTACCAAAAATAACTTCGGTTCGACAAGCGAATCCTTGCATCCTTTGTTCTGAAAGGCACTTAGGTCTGGGAGATTCACCGTGAAGCTCCGTATGTTTGAGGTACAAGTTATATAAATCCAAGTAAAAAGAAAAAATAAAAAAATGAAACACAATGAAAAAATGGAAAAAATGAAAAAGTGAAAAATATAATAAATGTGGTGTGAACATATGAGCCTTGTGAGTTAAAATTTAAATGATTTTTAAATCCACCTAAATCTATCAGACTTTAAACTTATCGGAACGAAAATGAGAAATCATTTCTTTAACAAAGTCTAGATACAATAAGACTTGGGAGCAGGAAATTACAATTAGCATTTATGAGTAGTGTTAGCATCTTAATGACATTTTTTGCTATGATTTCATTTTTACGCTTAGCATGGGAACTCATGAAAAATCAGGGACGATGAATTCTATCCGTATGCACACTTTTCTCTGAGCTGTGTTTCCTACTCTGTGACCCTAAACGTTATTGAACAAATGATGAAAGTCAAACATCCCGTCACACAATAAGTGTAAAAAAAGTACTTAAATAGTAGTTGTTGATATAAATAATACTTAAAAAGGTTATTAATATCTCTCAATAAACCTATGTTTTGATAATCACAAAACTTAAATCAAATTGAGTCAAGATTAAGAAGTAAACAAGTATTTGGTAACAAATATTTACTTCTACATCTAATATCATTTAAGGTATGCATAAACTAAGCATCTTATGCATTACATGATCAAATGAAATTTTGTCTTAAGACATAACATCTTTTAAATGATATAAACATTTTATATATATTTGTAAATCATTTTTGGTAATGCTATATTAAACCACAAAGATGTGATTTCAAATTTCCAACCAAAAAGGGCAAATTTTATCCAGAAAAACTTTTCAAACGTTCAGGAGGGCGGCCCCCTTAATTTTACTAGGCGGTCCCCTTAATGATTAAGGGGACCGGCCTATAATTAAGGGGACCGGCATGCTCCCGAACAGTAAAATCTGGCCCTATAAATATTGGATCATTTTACACATTTTCCTCACCTTTTTGCACTATAGACTTTCTGATCCAACCTCCCTCTCTAGATCTAAACTCCTTTGATTATATAATTCATAAGTCTTTGTTTCCAAGTGATCCAAAGCTTCATCCATTCAAGTGCAAGAAGAAGAACACTCCTCTACATCCATCTAATTGTAGTAGTGTTGTAAATAGCTAGATTCATATTGTAGTTATGATAGATATTTGTAAAGGTGTTGTGTAAATTTGTTGTGTGTGGAAAATAGGTGTGTTGTAAATTAGTTTAGTAGTTGTGAATTAGTTGTGCATAGAAGAAGGTGTGAAGTTGTGAAGGTGTGAAGAAGGTGTGAAGCCTTGAACAAGTCGTGAAGTTGTGACGAAGGTGTGAAGCCTTGAAGAAGTCGTGAGATTGGTTCTAGCTACGATTAGAACTCGACATTTAGCTTAGTGTCGTTAACTCGTGTAAGCCAAGGTGTGTAAGGTTTATCCACCATAAGGAGTTTGTTGACATAGTGAAGAAAACTCTCGAGTGTGGTACTCGGGGAGTGGAGTAGGGCAAGGAAGGTGTCCTTATAGCCGAACCACTATAAATTCGCGTGTTGTGGTTTGATCTTTCTAACTCTACCTTTTGTTCATTACATTTCAATACTTCCATTATTACATTAGAATTGCTTATATTAGTTGTCATTTGAATTCACTTGAGATCGAATCGAAAGTTTTTAATAAGCTACAAAATATTTTGGTAATAAAATTTTAAAAGGACGTAAAACTATTCAACCCCCCCTTCTAGTTTTCCACAATTGGTATCAGAGCCACGTCTAACAAGATCTTTAAAATATATTGTATTTTAAAACTTGTAACGATCTATAGAATCAAAAATATTTAGAAGGGCAATCTATGCAAAGACCACCACTATTTGAAAGTGATGGATTTTTATATTGGAAAAATAGATTCGAAACTTATGTGAAGTCAAAAGATCTAGATCTTTGGCATGTTACTACTAATGGTGATTTTTTACCTATTCAAAATAACCCGGAAACTAAGAAAGATGAAATCGTACCTTTTGAAAAACAAAATGATGATTTAAAAAGAAAACTTGCTAAAAATAATGAAGCAAAAATGGTTATTTATAATGCGCTACCACGTAAAGAGTACGAAAGGATCTTTATGTGTGAAACCGCAAAAGAAATTTGGAACTCTTTACTAATAACTCACCAAGGTAATAGTCAAGTCAAAGATAATAAGATAGATCTACTTGTTCAACAATATGAGCAATTCACGATTCCGGAAGAGGAATCAATTGATAATGCTTTTGCTAGATTTAACACTATCATCACAAGTTTAAAAGCACTTGATGAGAATTTTTCTAGTAAGAATTTTGTTAGGAAGTTTCTTAGGGCTCTTCATCCAAAATGGCGAGCTAAAGTGACGGCTATTGAAGAATCGAAGAATTTGTCAACATTGCAACTTGATGAATTAATAGGAAATCTAAAAGTTTACGAAGTCATCATTAAGAAGGACTCCGAAATGGTCAAAGAAAAACGAGAGCAAAGCAAGTCAATCGCCTTGAAAGCTAGAAAGGAATCTAATATCGAAGATAGCTCATCTTCCGAAAGTGATGACGAAGAATACGCCATGGCCGTAAGAGATTTCAAGAAATTCTTCAAAAGGCGAGGAAGATTCGTAAGACAACCGTATGATGAAAAGAAAACATTTCAAAAGAGTAAAGATGACAAGAACAACAAGATCGAAAGAAAGTGTTTCAAGTGTGGTGATCCAAATCACCTCATCGGAAAATGTCCAATGATGACAAGAGATCAAAATCAAAGAGCTTTTGTTGCAGGTGCTTGGAGTGATAGTGACGAAGATGAGAAAGAAACAACAAAAGAAGAAAAGTGTCTTATGGCGAATACATCAAATGAGGTACGTTCCAAAACCGAATATTTTAGTGATGAAAGTTTATCATTAGATGAAAAAGATCTAGATAATGAATATATTAGGCTATGCAAATTAGGACAATTAGTAATGGCTAAAAACAAATCACTAAAATACATAAACAATCAATTGGAAAATGAAGTACTTGAACTAAAAATTAAAATACATCAACTTGAAAAAGGTAAAGAAATTTTTGAAGAATGCAAATCATGTCAAGTGCTTAAAGATGAAAACGAAATACTTAGGGAAGAAATTCGGAAACTAAATAAATTTGAAAATAGTAGTCACTCTCTTAATAAAATAATAAGTAGTCAAAGAACATCCGGAGATAAAACCGGTTTAGGATTTAACTCAAATGAAGTTTCAACTAGTGAGATTAAAAATGTCAAATTTGAAATTGAACATAACGAACAAAAATCTCTAAAATCTAATCCTAAGTATATACTTATTAATGATAGAAAAATACCTCTTGCCAACAATGAAGAAGTAAAAGCTTTTTAAAAATCACCTTTGAAAAACGAGGTAGGATCATCTAAATCTAAGACAAGATCCAAAACACCACCACCTAGAAAATCAAATAATCCTAATCCTAGGTCTAAAACACCTCAACCAAGAAGAAACAAAAATAGGTAAAACTATAATAACAATAGTAATCAAATGTGGAACTACCAACAAAGCTACAATCCTTGGGGTATACTACCACCTTTCATGCATCCTAGTCAAATGTTAAACATGTTTGGACCAAACAACTTTGGACCAAAGAGACAATGGGGATCGAATGGCTAGATGAACATTCCTTGAGGCAATCTTGAAGTTTCTCTCAACATAGACTTTTTCATAGTCTATATTTCATCTTGATGATTTTGAAGATCTTTTGAAGACCACCGGGTACGCCATTCTTTCATAACTCTTTGCCATGCTTAGATAAATATGCTTTAGTTGATTACATTGTTTGCATAGATATAGCTTGCCTTCTTCTCTTTACTTGTTTGATCATATATATACTTACATATATATATATATATATATATATATATATATATATATATATATATATATATATATATATATATATATATATATAAATATATACTCTTATACTTAATATATTAAAAATATATATATATATATATATATATATATATATATATATATATATATATATACATATATATATATATATATATATATATATATATATATATATACATATATAATTGCTTGCACATAACCTAGATACGTCATTAGTTGACTTTCTAGAACTCCAGGAAATTGTTCTTCATCGAACCCTTTCCTTCCCCCCTCGCGTTATTCTAGTAAGTCCTCTTTTAGGAGACTCATGATGATGAAGGGATATGAGTCAAGTGGACTTTTATCATGCAAGAATGCCTTCGCACGAGAACACTATGGATGAAACAAACTCCTCTCGCCGACTTTATCCTATCTCCGCTACTATCTTTCAAACCTCACCCATCAACTTATTCTTCACTCACACTTATACTTATATATATATATATATATATATATATATATATATATATATATATATATATATATATATATATATATATATATATATATATATATATGTATGTATATATATATATATATATATATATATATATATATATATATATATATATATACACACTTATTCCCGAACACACCTCAAACCCTTCATCAACTCAACACTTTGATCATTTTATCCAAAACTGTCAAAGGTATATTATAATTATCGAAACGATAATTAAAATTTGTTAAGAATTCTATCATCGTGCCAATAAACGTTTACGTATTTTTGATATATTATAAATCTAATTACATACGTATAAATATTTTTTTTCCAAAAACTAATTCCGCGAAACTTGGAAAATTTCAAAGGCGGCCCCCTTAATAATTAAGGGTACCGGCTTGTTATCGAGGGTGGTCCCCTTAATGTTTAAGGGGACCGGCCATCTGACACTTCCAAATCCGTTTTTCCTCCTTAATTCCATTCCCAAATACTCCATTTACTCATTTGTTCTTCCCCCACTGCTGCTGAGTACGAACCAAACCACCCAAAAACAGAAAGTCACTGGCTTTATTAATGATATGTTGTTTGACATATCATATGGTCACTCACGCTAGTCTTGCTCATTCTATAAATAATGGCATATCGGGAGGTACTTTAGTGCATCCGTTTGAGGCACTTTAGTGCATTTGTTTGAGGTACTTTAGTGCATCCGTCTGAGGTACTTTAGTGCATCCGTTTGTTCATAGTATCCATTTGAGACGCGTGCTAACCATTGACTTATAAGCATTTGGGACAATTATACTACTAAATACTCATTTAGGGAATCTAATGTATGTCCATTTTCATCGACTTATCTAAATTTTTACCAGTTTTGTAGATTTTATTTACCCTTGTAATTAAATTTGCAGCTATCTAAATAACAACTTTTGAGTTTGAGAGAAAGCGTAACAGACCATAAAGGTATGACAGAAACCTCACTGAGAACACATTCAAGGAAATCTAGGTGATCGATAGTCAGAAGCCACTGGGAGGAGAAACACCATTCAAATAGGTCAATTTTCCTCACCCCTTCTCTAGTATTAAATACCATGTCCTTTTTTTTCCTTGCTAATCTGATGATAATGATGATAATGATGGCACAGGTTGAAGGGTAAGGTTGTAAAGGAACGGAAAGAGGCTAAAAAGGAACACGAGCTGCAAATCCATATGGTGGTTGCCCCAGGTGCCATAGCTAAAGATCCATCTGCTACAACTGCTAAGGCCAGTCTCAAAGTGAAGGTTCAATGTGAATTTGATGATAACCGGATGGAAGAATGGTTGTTATCTTTTATGCTTAAATGTTTTTGAGCTCGTATATTTTTACCTTGTAAACACCATACATTTCCTGATATTTGAAACTTTAAAACGATTGGAGTTATAAAGTTTTGAAATGTTTTATTTATCCTGCAAATATTTTTTTGAGCATCCCTTATACTATATTTTGCATTACATAGAAATAAGCAACAACATTACATAGTGCAAATAAGCAATCTTAAGCTAAAATGTATCTGTGAAATATCATTGTTGGACTATTATAGTGCACAAAAAATTACAATCAATGCTTGCGTTGAAGATGCTCGAACACATTCTAAACACAACATGAAAATGTTATTGTATGCTTGTTAAAGCATTTGAATACAACCCCTAAAAGAGCTAAAACACTATCTAGACTTGCATTGAAAAACCATGTTGTACTAAATAGAGTGTAAAGTCATGTGAAATGAATCATATTTAATAGGCTTAACATTCCACAAAAAATGCCTCTGAACTTTCTTCACTCCATACATCTTTCTTGTCCGTGATCGCTGCGACAGCCTGCGAGTATGCTCTTTAAATCAGGATCTTCAGTCCATACATCTTTCTCGTCCGTGATTGTTGCGAGTATGCTCTTTAAATCGGGAACATCTTTTTCGGATACAATGATTGAAAATGCATACTAGTTCAACACCTCAAAAAACAAGGGGAAAAAATTGTCAGAAATAATAACTGGCACACTGTTGGGTCACTGAATTCCCCAATCTTCTTCCAACAAGGATTTGAACGTAAAATCACCTAAGTGTAAACAAGTCACTGAGTGAACAGTAACTCAGTGAGTCATCTTCAGGATGCTTAGACCGAGCCTAAGAAGAAAGGTTCTCCATTCAGTGAGGTGGAACTCAGTGAGTGAGATTTAAGCCAAGAAGAAGGTGATGGGTTCAGTGAGGATGACAATAACTCACTAAACCCCAAGACTCTTCAACAACTATCAAGGTACTGAAGACTGATGACTTGAAGACTAAAGATTTGGCGGGACTGGGCGGGAAAGTTTGAACTGTTTCATTAAAGTGCTTTATCACTTTAAGGTCAAACTTTCCCCAAATGGTTAAATCCAGTCTGTCATCAGAAAGCACCTTTTGGACTTAACCCAAAGAAGTTTCCCTTGCCAGAGAATAAAATCTATCAAGATTTTATTAAGGAATACTTAGGTCCATTGTATAATAGAGTTGTTCATATTTGTGTATAAATAGGGAACATAAGTGAGGAGTAAATGTTCACAAGTTTGTGCAATTAATGCAAAGCATTCACAAACCACTTTTACTCCTCCAAATAACAACATAGCCTCTGAGATATCTCAATGGGTCCTCAGTTGTCACTCAAACATTGTTTTGAGTTTAGAGAGGAGTCAATACCACACTTGTCATTTTCAATCCCAAGTGTTATTCCGCAAACACTTCGGTATGATTCTTTTTGATTAACTTCTAATAAAGATTTAAACGTTGAAAAATATTGTCTCTTATCTTTACGTTGCTTTATTGTTAATCATTTATACATCTGAGTTAAAAGTCATATATCTTGGTTACATTAGCTTTTTAGTCATTGATAACCAAGTAAAAGGGACCAACAAGTGGTATCAGAGCCTCTGGTTTGTAAATTTACAAAATCTGTTTTCAAAACTAAAAGAGTGCTCAAAAAGTTTTTAAAACCAAGATCCCACCATGGCTGACTCAGATGTTCCCCAACTTGTCGACAAAAAGGATGGAAGTTATTCAGCAACTGCCCCTCGACTTGAAGTTGGAAAATTTAACAAGTGGAAAAAGCGAATGCTTTGCTACTTAACTGGGATGGAACCATATTACATCAAGTTGATCAATGATGGTCCATTTGTCCCAACTACCCAAGGTTTAGTCAAACCTGAAGCCCAGTGGACCCCAGATGAAAGGAGGGTGGTCAATCAGGACCAGCGCCTGAAAAGCATCATTATATCATGTCTCCCTGACGATATAATGGAATCAGTGATTAACTGTCCCATTGCCAAGCAGACATGGACTGACCTGGTTCATAGCTATGAAGAGCCTTCTAATACCAAAGAGAATAGAATCATGGACCTGAAGCTTGAATACAATACCTTCAGGGCCAAATATTCTAAAAGTCTCTCTGAGACTTATACTCGGTATAAGACCCTCCTGAATGAGCTGACCAACGATGGTGTTATTCTGTCAAAGCATGAAATCAATGTTGGTTTTGTCAACAGTCTCCCTGAGAAGTGGTTAAACTTCTCTCAAGGATTGAGAAATGCTAACCATATTCAGAACCATGAGCTCCCTGCTATTTATGGGAAGTTTGTCTATGAAGACAATCTTATCACCAGGAGATACCCTGGTAAAGCTCAGGAGACCAAAAAGACCTTGAAAATTGCACCCATATCAACTGCTTTCTATTCCAATGGTGTTGTGCAGGACTTCCAAGATGAGTCTGATGATGAGGTTAACCAAAGAACCAGTGAGGAGTACCTAAATGATCTTCAAATTGAATTTCATGAAAGGGCACTCCTTGCAAACACAAAAAAAGGTTTTTTTAAGAAAAACAAATTTCCTTCTAAAGCAAATGAAAACATAGAGTGTTTTAAATGTGGCAAAAAGGGCCATTTTGCAAAAGATTGTTTTTCAAAAACAACCTCAGAACCATCTTTCAAGTTTTCAGGAAATAACTCCTTTTAAGGACCCAGCAAGTTTCAACCTAAGTTGCTTCAATCTAGTCAAAGATTTCAAAAAACCCCTCAAATTGACTTTGAATCCAAATACAAGAAGGCTAAAGCCAAACTAGCCCTTCTTGAATCATCCTCAACAGCCACTCAGCTACCTCAGGCTCCAAAGCCTCCTCAAGCCAAGAACAAAGGGCTGGATGCTGAAACCTTTGACTGGGATGAAGTTGAAGTGTCCTCTAATGATAATGAAGAAGTTCATATCAATTCCCTGATGGCCCTATCAGATGACAACAAGCTTGCTGTGGGAAAAAGTCATGCAAGAGATGGAGAATTGGTTAACATCCCAATGAGAAAGGTAAACATTTTACTTTCTATGGATGATGATGCTGATTGGAAATATTACTTAGATTATGTTAATGTTGATCTTAAGTATATTGAAGAGCAAAGACTTAATTTGTTTTCAAAATTTAACAAACTGAGTTTTGAATTAAATCAATGTAGAGATGAACTACTTGCTTTAAAACAAGCTAAGCTTGAAAGTGTTACACTTCAAATTCAAAATTCTGAACTTGTTAAACAAAATCAAGCTCTTCAGGAAGAACTTAAGAAAGAAAAGGCTGTTATTTGGAAATGGAATCAGAAAAACCCCAAACTTTATGAAACATCGAGTCTCACACCTAGCACCAAAAAGTTTGCCATGGGTGAAGATCAACTCACTGAAGAGTCTGGGGAGAGTATCCATTCAACAACCTTTTTGTCAGCCAACATACTCTCTAGCAAAGAACTTGCTCCTAAACCCAGTGATTGGATTGAAAGAAACAATCCTGACAATAAGCTGCCAAACTTTAACACTGGAAGAATCCTGGAACCTGAAAGTCAGGCTATCAAGGAGCTGCTAGGAGTCACTGATGAACTTAGTCCTACTGAGTCCATCACTGAGTCTAAGTCTGATTCACCACTCCCTCCACTGAAACAACTTTAAAAAACTTCAGGGAGCTGAACCCAATTCTGACCTTCCACCATCAGTCTATTAACACCATTCTCCCAAGGAGAAATCAGAGTTAGGAAAGACTATTCTAAAGAGACCTACTCTTGCACCCACTGAACACCACACACCTTCAGTGCTGATGAGTGCTCAAACACTCATCATTTTTGTCGTATTTGAACTGCCAAAACATCAGAAAACACTCAGAAATGCATCAAAATACTTAAAATATCCCAGGGATTGTGTTTTATACATTTCAGATTCAAAATGAGTACAAACGATGAAAAACGAACAAAGTTTGCACAATTGGCAGTTTCAGTCCCCCAACTTTCAAAAATTTACAAAACTAGTCCCTGAGCATTTGTTTTGAAAGAAAAGTCAACCCAAGGTTTTTAAAAGTCAAAAATTATCAAATTTAGTCCTTGGGTAAAAACTTTGGAAAAATTAAAAGTTTGGTCCCTGTAGTTTGAAATTTGGCAAAATCAGTCCCTGGGAATTTTGAGGTGGAAAATATGATTTGTGGTCCTTATGTTATTACACGATGGCAAGTTTGGTCCCTTGAATCAACTATGGTAATATTGCAAGATCAGCCCTCCATTTTCAGAAAAATTACACAATTGGTCCTTGTAATACAAAACCAAACGGATCCTACTTATTACTAATACCCAAAACAAAAATATAAACCCAAAACCCTTATACCCAATTACCCCTACCCCCCTGGTCCAAACAACACCCAGGCTAAACACAACCAAGCCCACCCACACCCTTTTTATTAATAAAACAGGACGGGGTCAAAGAAGGTCAACCCTTCCCCCTCCTTCCCTTTTGCCGCCATAATCAATCAACCCCAGCCCCCAAACACACCCTGCTCCCCCAACATCCTTGTCCCCTCCACCATCCTATTAGCCACCCTATACCACTCAACCAAAGTCAACCCCAAACACCATCATTACCACCCCCTCCTCCACGTTGGAAATCCACAGGGTACTTAAATTGAATCAATGGATGAGATAAGGAAGAAGCCAATCCAATGGCTGGGATTTGACTCCAAGGTGACACAGAGACTTTTCCACAGATGTCTCACACCAGACAAAGAGCACAAAAGGAGAAAAAGTCCCCCCTGGTTCTAGTTTCTACTTTTAATATATATAGTTACCCATTTGTAAGCCTAAGATGGCAAGTAGTGTTTATATAATTGTCTTTTTTTTAGAAAATTAGTTTTTTTCTGTAACTTCCTAATTCAGTTAATGTTTTTCAGTTGTAATCTTTTCAATATCAATGCAATGCAAGTATTTTAGTTTCTTAAAAATTCCAAGTTAATTATTTCATTTTCAGTTATAAAGTTCAAGTTTTTTTTATGATCATGGTATAAGTTTAAAAGTTGTTGTGTAGTACTGATATAAGCTCATTTAAGCTTATTGTAATCTTTTCCAAGCTCATTTAACAGGTCACTCAGTTACTTGTAGAAAACTCAAAAAAATAAAAATAATTAGGATTAAGTAAGTTGAAATAAAAAGAAAAATTATAAAAAGATGAAGAAGAAAGAAGAAGAAGCAGTGGTAGAGATGGATATGGGGTATGATTTAGAGTCTCATGGGGGACATTAGGATGAGGTTTGGTTACTGGTTCTTGGTTATCTCCTGCGTTGGATGACAAGTAAGTTCATGGAACATAATTTTTCTATAATCTTAGCTAATTGATAATCATTGTTTGCTGTTGTTTAATCCTACTTATTTAGACTCATATTTGATTAGTGTAGCTGAATTAGTTGAGTTTGTGCTTGAATTTGGACACTGGCTTTGAAAATCTTCAAAACAATTTAGATTAGGAGTGTTTGGATTAAGCATGCAACATGTGGTCAAGATTGTTTTAGGCTTAGTTATTCGTTCATACAGCTAGCTTTAGGTTGTGATAGTGTAAACAAGGTTTAAAATCAGTAGTGTGTTAAAGAAAAAGTCAAAAGAAGCTTTGATCCCTCTCCATTGTTTGACTGTTAGGATTTTGAAGTCTAGCTCAATCAATTTAGTTATAAATCTAGTTTAGTTTGCTATTAATAGTCTCATTTTAGGTTATAACAACAATCTCAGTAGTATAGACCCCTTAGAATTTCAGTTTAGTCAAACTCTTGCAAGAAAGTAAAAAGTCAAAATTGCATTTTAGTCTAAAATCCCATTTTTTTGGAGAATTTTCCTGATTTTTCAAGAGTGAGTGAGGACCTGAAATTTGTTGAGCTTAATGTATGTCACCTAAACTACAAAAGTCCACAATCATCTTATTTTTAGGAATTTTCTTTTGTCTTATTTGAGGGCTCAAACAAGGCTGCAGGGGGAGTGAATGCCCTACACCCACACCTTTCAGTCCTGTCCCGTTTCTTTAATCCACCACAACTTGTGCCTCAATTGGTTATTTTGTTTGATTTCAGTTGTTTTGGATAGCTAGTGAACCTGTATTGTTGTATGCACTTCTAGTTTACCCTTACTAGCTTATTTCCTAGCTTATTTTGTGCTACATAATCACCTCCACAACCACTATTCCTGCTGAACTGAGCTTATTTGTTTTTTTTATACCACTTTGGTTTTAGATTGTGTAGTTGTTGTTTGAATGCTTAAATAGGCTCACTTGTGATTGTGTTGGTGCATGAGTTTTGCTTTTGTGATCATAGTACTATCTGCTTATTTAACCAAGCTCGTTCAAAACACAAGTCCTTAACTGTTGCCCTTTAAGCCTTGCACAAGCTTGTATTTTGATCATTTAAGATGTTTTGACTTACCTTAGAGTCAATTTAACCCTGTGTACTATTGGACTTGGCTTGTGAGCTTTTTAGTTGATCTTTTGTCACTTGTGGTTTAACTCCCTAGTCTTACCACTCAGTGTTTTGCACCTGCCTTCACAAGCCCCTAGTCCCCTCTATACACAAGCTTCTCCTGTGCTTGTAGGCTTCTTGGAAAGCCCATCTGGCCACCTTTTTAGATCAAGATTCAGTCTGGACCCTGGGTCACCCCTGTGGGCCCCACAACAGGCTGCATATGCCACTATTTGGCCTTTGTAAACTAGTATTAAGTGCTTATTGTTGATTTTGGATTAGTTACTAGTGCTTATCTAGTTATTCCAGTTTATTTTTAGTCAACTAGGTTGCTTATAGCTTATTCATCAGTTGGTAGTGACTTTGTAGCTTTTTGGATCAAGAAAGTCCATTTCTCCTAGCTTATTGGACCTTCTGTCCAATTTTAAGCTTTTCACACAGCTTATTATTAAGCTTTAGTAAAAGTGCCTTCACAAAAAGTGCTTAATATTAGTAGTAAATTAGTTGTGTAAAAGAAAAAATAGAAAAAGACAAAAAAATAAAAAGTGATAGCTTCTATTTAAGCCCTTTTTGCTTATTTTCTGCTTATTTATAAGCAACATCTAATTTTAAATTTTTCCTAGGCTTCTGTACTCATAATAGATTTTTAGTAATTTTTTCATATTTTTCCTTGATCATTTAGTATTTTTTATAATTTAATTTTAATTTAAATTAATTAAATAATTAGTTTTAATTAGTAATAATTAATTAAAAAGTAGGAAAAATAGTTTTTCTATTTTAAAATTAGTTTTATAATATTTTAGATTTTTCTAAATTTAATTTTCATTTTTCTAGTTAAATTTCATAATTATTTGTAATTTAGGATAATTTAGTTAATTAAAAAGTAATTAATAATTAGTAATTAATTAATAGTAATTAATTTAATAGTTGTAAAAATAATTTTAATTTTCTAAAAATTTTCTTATAACATTAGGATTGTAAAAATATAATTTTCACATTCGCAGGACTTTGTTTACTCCCGTTTCACTTTTAATTTTGCGCGTTCGCGTTTATTTTAAATTTAAACACGCGTTTTTAGGTTAAATCACGTTTTTAGGTTATCTGATAATCAGTAATTTTTAATAAAGTGTTTCTAAGTTACTTTCCATCATCATCTCGTAGTGTAATCATAATAATCAAATTCCTGACCTTCCTGATTAATCACCCGAGCATTTAAAACGTTCACAAATACAATTGCACGCCTCGTCGGGACATAACGACCCGGGGATTCCCTAAACTCCTTGGTTAGTTGGTTTTTGACGTTTGACTTGGTTGACCATTCACCTGGTCAATTTAGTTGACCTTCCAGGACCAATCAAACTTTGGCGCCGCTGCCGGGGAGGCTGCTGCGTATCTGAACACGTTTTTTTTAGAGATTAGTGATTTTTCACACATCATTGTATAAACTCCACCACTTTTTGTAAATCTTAATCATAAAACAAAAACGTCATTAACACTTTTCCTAAAGTGTTAAAACAACAAAAAAAATCAAAAAACAAACAAAACAGATCGTTACGTTTTCTATATCGCGTTTCTTTTAAGGTGATTCTTAAAGAGACACGATTTTGGTAAACGAAACGATACCAAAAATGTTGTCCAAAAGTTTTTTCACCCATACCCAAAAACATTCGTCTTTTCTTGTGAATAATAATTACATAAAAATAAACCGTCGCAAACCAAGACAGAACACCTACTAACTGGGGATGTGAACATAATAAGTTCCCAAAAAAAAAGAAAAAAACTTGCCTTTGTATCCCTATAGGTGGTGTACCTTTCTTAAAGAAGCCACTTACTTGTGATTATTGGTTTAAGTTTACTGTGGTTTTGCCTCGACTTTGTTTTGATTGGTTTTTATCCCTAGTGCATGCGCACTCGCTCTTTTAGGTCTACTAGCCCATTACGTGAGCTTGTAAGAATCCCTAGAAGACTTCATAGACGTTCAGCACCAACAGTCGGATCTGAGATCCTTACTGTTTCCACTTCAGCTGTCACCATGGCGCAAGACCGCCCCATGTGTGAGCTTCTCCAAGCACCCATCGAGGGTTACGGAGACGCTATTGTTGTTCCAGCCATCGTGGCTGACAGTTTTGAGCTCAAAACCGGGTTACTGAATCTTGTAACCTCAGGTCAATTCTACGGTTTTGAGAGGGACGATCCTCATGCTCACATTCGATGGTTCAATAAAATCACATCAACCATCAAGTACAAAAATGTCCCGTGTGAAGCCATCAAGCTTCTTCTCTTCCCATTCTCCCTCGAGGGTCAAGCCCGGATTTGGCTTGAGAAACAACCCCCTCGATCTATTGAGACATGGGAGGACTTGGTAAAAAAGTTTGTGAATGAATTCTTCCCACCTTCAAAGACCACGAGTCTTAAAAACGAAATCACCAAGTTCACTAAAAAATATGATGACATTTGGTGAAGTGTGGGATTGTTTCAAAGAATTACTTCGCAAGTGTCCACATCATGGTTTCTCCGAGTTGATGCAACTCGATACTTTCTACAATGGCGTGAGCCAAGTTGATCAGGATTCTCTCAATGCCTCAGCGGGAGGTAACTTTTTGAGTAGAACCACCAAAGAAGCCTTAGCAATCATTGAGAACAAGTCCAAGGTCCGCTCTACACGAAGCAAGCCGGTTGTTTCCCAAATTAGTGCGGGTCTTTCCACTTCATCTCCTATGAGTCAGTCTAGCACCGATGCTAAGATTGACAAGCTTAATGAGGCTATTCAAGCTTTAGTTCTCGCCCAGCAAAAGAAAGTCTCTTTTCCACAACATCCTCCACCTGCTGAGGTTAAAAAAGTGGAAGTCTGTGTAACTTGTGGTGGGCCGCATGCCTACTACAATTGCACAACTACTGATGGTTCTCCGTTTGAAGCTCATGGTATAGTCGGGTCATCTAATCAAGGAGGCAATCAATACCGCCCTCCTATGGACCCGAACTACCGTCCTAATCATTATCCTGGACCTCCCAGTTTTAATCAAAACCAAAATGTCCAAAACCGTAACCAGAATCAAAATAGAATGAACCAAGGTTTTCAAAACCAAGGTAACTTCCATCAGGGTCACGGTTTTCAAAATCAAAACCAAGGTTTCCAAAATCAAGGTTTCCAAAATCAAGGAAACTTTAATAGAAATCAAGGTCAGGGTAATTTCAATCCGGGATATTTTCATGGAAACAACAACCCTAATCAGGGTAATTTTCAAAATCAAGGCCCCAATCAAAACAATCGTGCTCAAAATTTTAATAACCAAAATCAAGCCATTGTTCCAACTAGGCCTTCATCTGACGAGTTGTTAAAACAATTCATGAAATCCCAAGAAGAGATGAACAAGTTTTTGGTTAGCCAGATTTCTGAAATCAAGAAGTCTTTAAATGAACGACCCTCAGGCTCAGGAACACTTCCGAGCAACACGATCGCTAACCCGAGGGGCGATGCTAAGGCGATCACAACTAGAAGTGGTGCTTCTTATGATGAACCCGCGATTCCTACTACCTCTTCTTCCTCTCCTCCAAAGGTAGTGGAACGTGAACCTAAGGTGACAACGGACAAGGTGCAAACTCCTAGCTCACAAAGTACCGCACACGTCCAACCTCAGGTTATTCCAGAAACCAGATGCAAGCCTGGAGTTGTTTTTGAACCACCTGAAACTCCAGTGGACAACCCTAAATCCAAAACTTCTATTCCTTACCCATCACGTCTCAATGAACAAAAGCTCCGCGAAAAGGCTAGTCACCAAATGGATAAATTTTTCCAAATCTTTCAAGATTTGCATTTGACATTAGCTTCGCGGATGCTATTCTCTTAATGCCCAAGTTTGCATCAACAATCAAGAATTTGTTAAGTAATATGGAAAAACTCTTTGAGATGGCTAGAACTCCGTTGAATGAGCACTGCTCAGCAGTTCTCTTGAAAAAGCTTCCCGAAAAGCTTGGAGACCCAGGAAAATTTCTCATTCCGTGTATTTTTCCGAGGATGGTTGAATGCTTCGCCTTGGCCGATCTTGGTGCTAGCATTAACCTGATGCCATATTCTGTGTGGAAGAAATTCTCTCTTCCCGAACTCACTCCCAAGTGCATGACTTTAGAGCTTGCCGATCGATCGATTTCTCGTCCACTTGGCATAGCCGAGGACGTATTTGTTAAAGTGGAAAGTTTCATTTTCCAGCAGATTTGTGATTGTTGACTTTGATGCCGATTCAAGGGTCCCTCTCATTCTTGGAAGGGGATTCCTTAGAACTGGGAGTGCTCTCATCGATGTATTTGAGTAAGAGATCACATTGCGTGTTGGAACTGAAGCAATCACCTTCAACCTCGATCAAACATCGAGGTACTCCTCCAATTATGACTCTGAATCGGTAAACCGAATAGATGTCATCGATGTTGCGGCTGAGGAGTACGCTCAAGAGGTTTTAGGTTTCGTTGATGATTCTACCAGTGAAGACTTCACTCCATCTTCTTATCACATCATTGCCAATTCTTCTCCTTCCCTCACTCCGTTTGAGGGAAGTGACTTCATCTTAGAAGAGATTGACTCCTTTCTCAAAAGTGATTCGATTCCTGTTGGAATCGATAACCAAGAGATTGACCCCGAGAGGGATATTCTTCTCCTTGAGAAATTGTTAAATGAAGATCCCTCTCCTCTTCATGTTCTACCACAACAACTTCATAATCAGGAAATCAAATATGTTGAGAAAACTGATGATTTTCCTGAGGTCGAGCTTAAGGACTTGCCGCCTCATCTTGAATATGCATTTCTGGAGGGTGATGATAAATTACCCGTCATAATTGCTAAAGATTTAAGTGTTGAGGAAAAGGTTGCTCTAATAAAGGTTTTAAAGTCACATAAACAAGCAAATGCTTGGCGACTCTCCGACATCAAGGGTATTGACCCCAAATTTTGTACCCACAAAATTTTAATGGAGGATGACTTCAAACCAGCAGTCCAACAGCAAAGAAGGGTGAATCCAAAAATTCACGAGGTGATCAAACAAGAGGTTTTAAAACTTCTTGATGCCGGATTGATTTACCCTATCTCGGACAATCCTTGGGTTAGCCCAATACACTGCGTTCCAAAAAAGGGTGGCATTACTGTTGTCACTAACGAAGAAAACGAGTTGATTCCAACTCGATTAGTTACGGGTTGGCGTGTCTGCATTGACTATCGCAAGTTAAATGACGCCACCCGTAAAGACCATTTTCCTCTGCCCTTTATGGATCAGATGCTCGAGAGATTAGCGGGGAATGAGTACTATTGCTTCCTCGAAGGTTTCTCGGGTTACTTTCAGATTCCCATTGAACCGCAAGATCAGGAAAAGACCACGTCCACGTGCCCCTATGGAACATTTGCTTATAAACGTATGCCATTTGGTTTATGTAATGCTTCGGGCACGTTTCAAAGATGTATGATGGCCATATTTTCCGACATATGGAGGTCTTTATGGACGATTTTTCGGTCATTGGGGATTCATTCCAAACATGTCTCTCCCATTTAGACAACATGCTCAAACGTTGTGAAGACACAAGGTTATATCTAAATTGGGAGAAGAGTCACTTTATGGTCAAAGAGGGCATTGTCCTCGGCCATAAAATTTCAAAGAATGGGATTGAGGTTGACAAAGCCAAAGTTGATGTCATAGCAAAATTACCTCATCCCACTACTGTCAAAGGTGTTAGGAGCTTTTTGGGTCATGCCGGTTTTTACCGTAGGTTCATTCAAGATTTTTCCAAAATCGCCCGGCCTATGACCCATCTCCTCGAGAAGGATGCTCCTTTTATCTTCTCCCCCCGAGTGCATCGAAGCTTTTGAAACATTGAAGAAAAAGCTTACTGAGGCACCGATTATTGTTGCCCCCGATTGGGACTTGCCCTTTGAACTCATGTGTGATGTGAGTGATTATGCAATTGGGGCAGTCTTGAGGCAATGCAAAACAAAACACTTTCAGCCTATACACTATGCAAGCAAAACAATGACTGAGGCTTAAAGTCATTACACCACCACTGAAAAAGAATTATTAGCTGTGGTGTATGCCTTTGAAAAATTCCGGCCATACTTGATATTGACCAAGAGCATAGTGTATACGGATCACTCGGCTTTGAAGTATCTATTTGCAAAACAAGATGCAAAGCCGAGACTACTCCGTTGGGTTCTCCTCCTACAAAATTTGATATCATAATTCGTAATAAAAAAGGAGCTGAGAACCTTGCTGCTGATCATCTCTCCCGTTTGGAAAACCCACATCAAAATGTCTTCGAGAGGAAAGAAATTAATGAAACCTTCCCTCTCGAGACACTCAATGCAGTTGCCTTTCGTGGAGATTCTATTACCCCATGGTTTGCCGATTTTGCAAACTACCATGCGGGTAACTTTGTGGTGAAAGGGATGTTGTCCCAACAGAAAAATAAATTATGGTTTGCCGATTTTGGAAACTACCATGCGGGTAACTTTGTGGTGAAAGGGATGTCGTACCAACAGAAAAATAAATTCTTCAAAGATGTAAAACATTACTTCTGGGACGACCCCTACCTGTTTAAAATCTGTTCGGATCAAGTCATCCGGCGGTGTGTTTATGGTCAGGAAGCCG
The DNA here is from genome assembly GCA_030686995.1 of Artemisia argyi. NCBI lineage: Eukaryota > Viridiplantae > Streptophyta > Magnoliopsida > Asterales > Asteraceae > Artemisia > Artemisia argyi. Next base: position 114,096,419 of record CM060688.1, on the reverse strand, counting down.
TTGAAATCCTAAAGGCTTGCCATGCTGGTCCCACGGGGGGCCACCATAATCCAAACTTCACCGCCAAAAAGGTGTTTGATTCTGGTTTCTATTGGCCCACGATTTACAAGGATGCCCAGGAATTGGTCAAATCCTGTGACGTTTGTCAACGTCACGGGAATATTTCACAAAAGAAAGAAATGCCTCAAAATGCAATTCAAGTTTGTGAAATCTTTGACGTGTGGGGCATAGACTTTATGAGGCCATTTCCATCGTCTCATGGAAATAACATACTCGTGGCTGTTGACTATTTGTCAAAATGGGTTGAAGCGAAAGCTTTACCCACAAATGATGCCCGAGTAGTTGTGAAATTCTTGAAAGCTCTTTTTGCTCGATTTGGAACTCCACGTGCTATAATTAGTGATCGTGGTACGCATTTCTGCAATGACAAATTTGATAAAGTCATGCAAAAGTATGGTGTAACTCACTGTCTTTCTACTGCGTACCACCCTCAAACAAGTGGACAAGTAGAAGTTTCCAATCGAGGCATTAAGAGAATATTGGAATGAACTGTAGGTGAGAATCGTGCATTGTGGTCGGATAAATTAGATGATACACTCTGGGCTTTCCGTACAACTTATAAAACACCCATCGGGTGTACGCCTTACAAGCTTGTATACGGGAAAGCGTGCCATCTACCGATTAAGCTTGAGCATAAAGCCTATTGGGCCCTCAAGCATGCAAATTTTGACCTCAAAACTGCGGGTGATCATCGGAAAGTTCAACTGAATGAATTAAATGAACTTCGTGATCAAACTTACGAGAACTCTTTGATCTATAAAGAAAAGACAAAGAAGATTAATGACTCGAAAATCAAGAACCGCGTTTTCAACGTTGGTGATCGAGTCCTTCTTTTCGACTCTAGACTCAAGATCTTCTCGGGAAAGCTCAAAACCCGATGGACTGGTCCATTCACTATCGTTAAGGTTTATCCTTACGGCACCGTCGAATTATCTCAAAATGACAGTCCTAATTTCAAAGTGAATGGACATCGTTTGAAGCATTACTTTGGAGAGGACATACCATCCATGGTTGTCCCGGATCTCCAAACTTTCCCCAAGGACAATTGAATTCGGGGATCGAGTCAAGCTAGTGACTCGATAAACAAAAACAGTAGCAACAACATGGGTTTTCATCCATGCCTCTGATTTCTTTCTACTTTCTAACACCCTAGTATGGGGGAGTGGCCACCCCCTGCTACTGTTTGCAATGTATATATCTCAAAAAAAAATGTGTGATTGTATGTACATACAAATAAAGTGAAAAATGAAAAACGATGTTCCCACAGTTAGCTTCTAATATTATCTTTTTACGTTCAAGGATTCGGCATAATAGCCGGGACTTTGAATATTGAGGACAATATTCAATTATAAGTGTGGGGGGGGGGGGAAATTCTAGCGAATTTTATCACATTATATCCTCTAGAACCCCCGTTTTTGGCCTAAAATTAAAAAAAAAAAAAAAAAAAAATCACTTTATTTCAAATTTTTTGTGGTGATCAGTCCGCCGTGTCTAACCGACAAAAGGATAGTCTAATCCAGGAGCAAACGGCTCTTGGTAAAGATAACTCAAATCCGTTGACGGCTTGCAATTTTCCCAAAATTGTATGGTATCTCAACTCGCCATATCCTAAAACGTGAAAGAGTTGGCTAGCCCGCAAGATTATGGCTTGTGGTAAAGGCAGTGAAAAAACCATAATTGGTAATCAACTCACCAAGATGTTGACTGTGTCCATCAAGAGTTGGCTAGTCCAGAAGCAAATGGCTTCTGGTAAAGACAAATCAAAACCGTTGAAAGCTGGTGGTTTGCTCAAAATCACATGGTTATCAAATGGACCATAATTCTTACTTGAACCGAAACATTTGGCTACTGCAGAAGTGATGGCTTTTGGTAAAGAGACTTCAAATCCATCAAGTTTTCCAAAAAGATTGCTAGGGACTAGCAATAGTTTAATGTGGAGGATTGATGAGTGCTCAAACACTCATCATTTTTGTCGTATTTGAACTGCCAAAACATCCGAAAACACTCAGAAATGCATCAAAATACTAAAATTATCCCAGGGATTGTGTTTTATACGTTTCAGATGCAAAATGAGTACAAACAATGAAAAACGAACAAAGTTTGCACAATTGGCGGTTTCAGTCCCCCAACTTTCAAAAATTTACAAAACTAGTCCCTGGGCATTTGTTTTGAAAGAAAAGTCAACCCAAGGTTTTTAAAAGTCAAAAATTATCAAATTTATTCCTTGGGTAAAAACTTTGGAAAAATTACAAGTTTGGTCCCTGCAGTTTGAAATTTGGCAAAATCAGACCCTGGGAATTTTGAGCTGGAAAATATGTTTTGTGGTCCTTATGTTATTACACTATGGAAAGTTTGATCCCTTGAATCAACTGTGGTAATATTGCAAGATCAGCCCTCCATTTTCAGAAAAATTGCACAATTGGTCCTTGAATACAAAACCAAACGGATCCTACTTGTTACTAATACCCAAAACAAAAATATAAACCCAAAACCCTTATACCTAATTACCCCTACCCCCTGGTCCAAACAACACCCAGGCCCAACACAACCAAGCCCACCCACACCCTTTTTATTAATAAAACAGGACGGGGTCAAAGAAGGTCAACCCTTCCCCTTCCTTCCCTTTTGCCGCCATAACGAAACAACCCCAGCCCCCAAACACACCCTGCTCCCCCAACATCCTTGTCCCCTCCACCATCCTATTTGCCACCCTACACCACTCAACCAAAGTCAACCCCAAACACCATCATTACCACGCCCCTCCTCCATGTTGGAAATCCACAGGGTACTTAAATTGAATCAATGGATGAGATGAGGAAGAAGCCAATCCAATGGCTGGGATTTGACTCCAAGGTGACACAGAGACTTTTCCACAGATGTCTCACACTAGAGAAAGAGCACAAAAGGAGAAAAAGTCCCCCTGGTTCTAGTTTCTACTTTTAATATATATTGTTACCCATTTGTAAGCCTAAGATGGCAAGTAGTGTTTATGTAATTGTCTTTTTTTTTAGAAAAGTAGTTTTTCTCTGTAACTTCCTAATTCAGTTAATGTTTTTCAGTTGTAATCTTTTCAATATCAATGCAATGCAAGTATTTTAGTTTCTTAAAAATTCCAAGTTAATTATTTCATTTTCAGTTATAAAGTTCAAGTTTTTTTTTATGATCATGGTATAAGTTCAAAAGTTGTTGTGTAGTACTGATATAAGCTCATTTAAGCTTATTGTAACCTTTTCCAAGCTCATTTAACAGGTCACTCAGTTACTTGTAGAAAACTCAAAAAATAAAAATAATTAGGATTAAGTAAGTTGAAATAAAAAGAAAAATTATAAAAAGATGAAGAAGAAAGAAGAAGAAGCAGTGGCAGAGATGGATATGGGGTATGATTTAGAGTCCCATGGAAGACATTAGGATGAGGTTTGGTTACTGGTTCTTGGTTGTCTCCTGCATTGGATGACAAGTAAGTTCATGGAACATAATTTTTCTATAATCTTAGCTAATTGATAATCATTGTTTGTTGTTGTTTAATCCAACTTAGTTAGACTCATATTTGATTAGTGTAGCTGAATTAGTTGAGTTTGTGCTTGAATTTGGACACTGGCTTTGAAAATCTTCAAAACAATTTAGATTAGGAGTGTTTGGATTAAGCATGCAACCTGCGGTCAAGATTGTTTTAGGCTTAGTTATTAGTTCATACAGCTAGCTTTAGGTTGAGATAGTGTAAACAAGGTTTAATCAGTAGTGTGTTAAAGGAAATGTCAAAAGAAGCTTTGATCCCTCTCCACTGTTTGAATGTTAGGATTTTGAAGTCTAGCTCAATCAATTTAGTTATAAATCTAGTTTAGTTTGCTATTAATAGTCTCATTTTAGGTTATAACAACAATCTCAGTAGCATAGACCCCTTAGAATTTCAATTTAGTCAAACTCTTGCAAGAAAGTAAAAAGTCAAAATTGCATTTTAGTCTAAAATCCCATTTTTTTAGAGAATTTTCCTGATTTTTCAAGAGTGAGTGAGGACCTGAAATTTTTTGAGCTTAATGTATGTCACCTAAACTACAAAAGTCCACAATCATCTTATTTTTAGGAATTTTCTTCTGTCTTATTTGAGGGCTCAAACAAGGCTTTAGGGGGAGTGAATGCCCTCCACCCACACCTTTCAGTCCTGACCCGTTTCTTTAATCCACCACAACTTGTGCCTCAATTGGTTATTTTGTTTGATTTCAGTTGTTTGGATAGCTAGTGAACCTGTATTGTTGTATGCACTTCTAGTTTACCCTTACTAGCTTATTTCCTAGCTTATTTTGTGCTACATAATCACCTCCACAACCACTGTTCCTGCCGAACTGAGATTATTTGTTTTTTTTATTCCACTTTGGTTTTAGATTGTGTATTTGTTGTTTGAATGCTTAAATAGGCTCACTTGTGATTGTGTTGGTGCATGAGTTTTGCTTTTGTGATCATAGTACTATCTGCTTATTTAACCAATCTCGTTCAAAACACAAGTCCTTAACTGTTGCCCTTTAAGCCTTGCACAAGCTTGTATTTTGATCATTTAAGATGTTTTGACTTACCTTAGAGTCAATTTAACCCTGTGTACTATTGGACTTGGCTTGTGAGCTTTTTAGTTGATCTTTTGTCACTTGTGGTTTAACTCCCTAGTCTTACCACTCAGTGTTTTGCACCTGCCTTCACAAGCCCCTAGTCCCCTTTATAAACAAGCTTCTCCTGAGCTTGTGGGCTTCTTGGATAGCCCATCTAGCCACCTTTTTAGATCAAGATTCAGTCTGGACCCTGGGTTACCCCTGTGGGCCCCACAACAGGCTGCATATGCCACCATTTGGCCTTTTGGCCTTTGTAAACTAGTATTAAGTGCTTATTGTTGATTCTGGCTTAGTTACTAATGGTTATCCAGTTATTCTAGATTATCTTTAGTCAACTAGGTTGCTTATAGCTTATTCATCAGTTGGTAGTGACTTTGTAGCTTTTTGGATCAAGAAAATCCATTTCTCCTACCTTATTGGACCTTCTGTCCAATTTTAAGCTTTTCATACAGCTTATTATTAAGCTTCAGTAAAAGTGCCTTCACCAAAAGTGCTTAATATTAGTAGTAAATTAGTTGTGTAGAAGAAAAATTAGAAAAAGACAAAAAAATAAAAAGTGATAGCTTCTATTTAAGCCCTTTTGGCTTACTTTCTGCTTATTTATAAGCAACAACTAATTTTAAATTTTTCCTGGGCTTCTGTACTCATAATAGATTTTTAGTAATTTTTTCAGATTTTGCCTTGATCATTTAGTATTTTTTAATAATTTAGTTTAATTTAAATTAATTAAATAATTAGTTTTAATTAGTAATAATTAATTTAAAAGTAGGAAAAATAGTTTTTCTGTTTTAAAATTAGTTTTATAATATTTTAGATTTTTCTAAATTTAATTTTCATTTTTCTAGTTAAATTTCATAATTATTTGTAATTTAGGATAATTTGGTTAATTAAAAAGTAATTCATTAATAGTAATTAATTAATAGTAATTAATTAAATAGTTGTAAAAATAATTTTAATTTTCTAAAAATTTTCTTATAACATTAGGATTGTAAAAATATAATTTTCACATTCGCAGGACTTTGTTTACTCCCGTTTCACTTTTATTTTGCGCGTTCGCGTTTATTTTAAATTTAAACGCGCGTTTTTAGGTTAAATCACTTTTTTAGGTTATCTGATAATCAGCAATTGTTAATAAAGTGTTTCTAAGTTACTTTCCATCATCATCTCGTAGTGTAATCATAATAATCAAATTCCTGACCTTCCTGATTAATCACCCGATCATTTAAAACGTTCACAAATACAATTGCACGCCTCGTCCGGACATAACGACCTGGGGATTCCCTAAACTCCTTGGTTAGTTGGTTTTTGATGTTTGACTTGGTTGACCATTCACCTGGTCAATTTATTTGACCTTCCAGGACCAATCAGTGCCTACTGAAGTGAAACATGAAAGCAGTGATTCAAAATTTAATCAGCTTGCTGAACTTGTCAGGATGCTAAGTGAGAAAATTGAGTCCACTGAAAAACCTTCTGACTCAAAACTTAAAAAACCTTTAGTATCCTCAAGTTCTTCTAAACCAAAAACCACACCCAGACCTTCAGGGAGATGTGAGCTATGCAATTATCCTAATCACAACACTGACAAATGCTACAGAGTCCTGTTCTGCATGATATGCAAACAAGAGGACCACAGAACTTGTGATCACATCTCTCACACTGCTTCTTTAAAGGCACAAGGTCTATACAAAACCCAAGGCTATCAGTATGCCACACCTTCCAAATAGAGACTGAAGGCTAAGCCTTTCTTGCCATGTCCTCACTGTGGTTTCAATGATCATCTTCCTGATGATTGTATGATGAAAAATTGTTGTGACATCTGTGGAGATCCCTCCCATGAAACCAAGGGACATGACAAGATCATTCAATCTAGAAGGAAAACCCTCACCAACACTTCTCAGTAAACTGAGGCATCAACCTCCACAAAATGTAAAACATGTGGAAGCTCAGTACACACAACTTCAGACCATGATTCATTAGCTATATTCAAAAAGTCCCTCAGGACTAAACCCACTAGAAAGTGGGTCAACAAGAAAAACTAACCCAGTTTACTGTTTGTGCAGAAACACATCGGGGATCCTACCTGGCACCTCGATATTTGATGCTCTAGGAGTATGACTGGTGTGAAAAGTTATCTGCACAAATATGTGGAAGAACAAGGACCCAAAGTAGTATTTGGTGATAACTCATCAGCTCCCACTGAAGGTTATGGTTCAGTAAACTGCAATGGTATAGTTTTTACAAGAATAGCTTATGTTAATGGTCTCAAGTACAACCTGATAAGTGTTTCCCAACTATGTGATGCAAAATACATAGTTCAGCTTGATGACAAGAGAGGGACCATCTTTAATGCCAACAAGGAAGTAGTGTTGAGTGCCCCCAGGAGGGATGATGTCTATGTACTAGACATGTCATCCCTGACTCAAAATGGGACTTGTCTATTCTAACAGGCAAGTGAGACAATCAACTGGCTTTGGCATAAGAGACTCTCTCATCTCAATTTCAAGAGCATCAACAACCTGACCAAACAGAACAAAGTTCTGGGCCTTCCATCCCTGGTGTATACCAAAGACAAGCCTTGTTCTGCTTGTGAAAAAGAAAAACACCACATGGCATCATTCAAAACCAAACAAACCTTTTCTATCAAAAGCTGCCTACATCTTCTCCATATGGACCTTTTTGGACCTGTAAGTCTAATGTCCATTCACCATGAGAAGTATACTCTGGTCATAGTGGATGAATACTCAAGGTACACTTGGGTTTACTTCCTGACCAAAAAGAGTCAGGCAGCTGAAACCATCATGTCATTTGTCAGGAACATTGAAAATCAAAATGATGTCAAAGATAAACAAATTAGAACTGACAATGGCACTGAATTCAAAAACCAAGACCTTGAGTGTTTCTGTGATGAGAAAGGAATTTCACAAAATTTCACTTCTCCCTATACTCCTGAACAAAATGGAGTAGCTGAAAGGAGAAATAGAACACTCATTGAGGCAGCAAGGACAATGTTAAATGGCTCAGTCCTCTCAAAACATTTCTGGACTGAGGCAGTCAAAACAACTTGCTATACTCAAAATAGGTCAATCATCGTGAAAAGGCAGAATAAGACTCCTTATGAGATATTCAAAGGAAGGATCCCTGACATTAGCTACTTTCATGTATTTGGGTGTCCTGTGTTTATTCATAATCACAAGGATCACTTAGGTAAATTTGATGCCAAAGCTGATGATGGATACTTCCTGGGATATTCTTTGGTTTCCAAAGCCTTCAGGGTGTTCAACACTAGAAGACAACAAACTGAGGAAACTTATCACATTACTGTTGATGAGAGCACTGAATCCATCAGATTCTCAAATTCCTCAGTTAAAGATATTGGTATTGATGACTCATCAAGGTATCCCCCTGATGAGTATCATCCTGAGAACAAACCCTCAACCCAATACCAAGCTGATGCTGATGTCTCCTACTATATCATCCCTCACAACCTACCCCAACCAACCATCAGTGAGTTCATTGAAACTCAGCAAGCCTCTAATGAGACTGCAACCACTGAAAAAAAATTTTCAGGAACCCTCAGAACAAGTTGTTCCCATAAGTGTCACTAAAGCACATATTGATGAGTCACCTCATGTTCCTGAGTCTGAACCTAATCAGGCTCCTTCAAGCTCAAATTCCTATCCCAAACCTCAGGATAGCTGGTCAAGATCCAAAATTATTGAGCTTGTGAACATCATTAGTGAACCCACTGAAGGTATGCTCACAAGAAGCATGGCTGCAAAACTCAAGGCAGCCTCAGCTAATATATGTCTTTATACTGACTATCTCTCAGAAATTGAGCCTAAAAATGTCAAAGAAGCCCTGACTTATGAAAGTTGGGTTCAGGCCATGAGAGACGAATTGGAACAATTTGACATAAATGATGTCATGACCCTTGTTAAATGCCCTTAGGGTGTTTTAATCATTGGTATGAAATGGGTCTTTAAAAACAAGACTGATGAGAATGGCACAGTCATCAAAAACAAAGCAAGACTGGTTGCCAAAGGATATAACCAACAGGAAGTTATAGACTATGAGGAAACCTTTGCACCTGTTGCTAGAATGGAAGCCATCAGGATCTTCCTTGCCTATGCAACTTACATGAACTTTAAAGTTTACCAAATGGATGTCAAAAGTGCATTCCTAAATGGTAACATCAAAGAAGATGTCTATGTGCAACAACCTCCTGGCTTTGAAAGTAGTGAATATCCCAACCATGTCTACAAGCTTAACAAGGCCCTTTATGGACTAAAACAAGCTCCCAGGGCATGGTATGAAACTCTTTCAGCCTTCCTGATCCAAAACAAGTTTGTTAGAGGAAAGATTGACAACACACTGTTCATCTACAGGACAAAAAGTGATGTTATCCTGGTTTAAGTGTATGTTGATGACATCATCTTTGGCTCAACAAGTTACAAACTTTGCAAACAGTTTGAAAAACTGATGACCACAAAGTTTGAAATGAGCATGATGGGTGAACTCACATACTTTCTTGGACTCCAAATCAAACAAACTAAAAAAGCAATATCCATTTGCCAAGAAAAATACCTGAGGAACCTACTGAAGAAGTATGAACTCACTGACTGCTCTTCAGTGAAGACTCCTATGGTTCCTCCAAACAACCTTGGCCCTGACCTCGCTGGCAAATCAGTGAACCAAACCCAATATAGGGGAATGATAGGCTCCCTAATGTACTTACTTGCATCTAGGCCTGATATCCAATTCTCAGTCTGTCTGTGTGCAAGATATCAGGCTGACCCAAAAGAATCCCATCTCACTGCTGTCAAGAGAATCTTCAGGTACCTGAAGGGTACATCAAACCTTGGTTTGTATTACCCAAAATGTTCAGGATTTGATCTCAAAGGGTACACTGACTCTGACTATGCAGGATGCAATATGGACATAAAAAGTACCTCAGGATCCTGTCAATTCCTTGGTGGTAAACTTATGTGTTGGAGTACAAAGAAACAACAATCAGTGGCCATGTCCTCAACTGAAGCTGAATATATGGCTGCTGCAGGATGTTGTGCAAATGTACTATGGATGAAGAGCCAATTGAGTGACTATGGCATTCAGTATAGGATGGTACCTATCTTTTGTGATAATACAAGTGCCATAGCCATCTCAAACAATCCAGTACTTCATCAAAGAACCAAACACATTGACATTAGATACCATTTCTCAGGGACCACATCATGAATGGAGAAATTGAATTACATTTCATCCCCACTGAGTATCAGCTAGCTGATATCTTTACAAAACCCTTGGATGAACCCACTTTCACAAGATTGAAAGCTGAATTGGGCATGTTGGACATAGAATCAGGCAATTGATCAAAAGGTATTTCAACCTAATGTAAATTCTCTAAGTCCCTGATCACACCCTTCCTGAACAAAAACCTATTCTGAATGAAAAATCATTCAGGGGGCCCAAGATGTCAAATGGCATTGAATACCCTAACTAAATGCTCTAAGTACTTAGTTAGTAAATGTCCCAGCAAGGTAACTGATTCCTATTAAATATAGGAATATATGTCACTTACACAACTGGCATCCACATCTTGGGCCCCCACATCTCTCTCACCAAACACCACTGAGCAGTAATTGCTCTCTCATAACAAATAGTTGTGATGATATCACTCTGCAAAAGTGCATTATTTGCAAAGCCACACAACTGTTCACCCCATCATGTGAGAGAAAATAGGGTAATGGGAATCGTGATAATAAATGCGGATATCAAACACATTTTATTATACCGTTTTGGTTTAATAACAAAAACCCTTTGATATCTGCAACATCACTACCCTAATCCATTCCCTATAAATACCCCCACAAAGAAAAAGCACACACGCTTTTAAAAACTTATCAAAACTCTTGCAAAATTGTTTTCAAAATTTTGTTTGATTAAACTACGTATGTTTCTTCTTTGACACCAACTTTTTCTCAAAACAAGACCTTTCTCTAACACAAATGGCTTCTTCTAAGGTCATTAAATACGCACCCAATGTGGATTTCCAGATGGAAAGCATAGACCTCACCAAAAACAATGTGGTGGGGAACTTTGCCTACCCTGAAGGGTTCCCTGAATACAGGGATGTGGTGAAGTTCCTTCAAAACTGTTTTCTCACCACCACATTCACAAAGACCCCCTCAGTCATCTATCATGACTACTTGATGGAATTTTGGGGCACAGCGGTGATTGAAAACCCTGATGCACCAAAGGAGGCCAAAATAAGGTTCTCAGTGAAGAATGGAACTAAGTTCCTAACCCTTGACTATAAAACCTTTGTCAAAGCCACAGGCCTTGACTACACTGAGACCTTCACTGCCTAACCCACTGAGAAAGATGTGAAGGAATTTCTACTAGAACTTGGGCCCTATGACAAAAATCACCCTGAGGTGACACCAGGGGCCCTCCTGTCCAAAGCCCCAATCATCAAGACCTGGTTTCCAGCCCCCTGGAGGATTCTGATGACCTTTGTCATTCAGGTCCTCTGGGGAAATAAATCCTCTACTGAGCAATTGAACACTATTCAAGCAATGATAGTGTACTGTCTCATTGAGGGTAAAAAGATTGACCTTGGAGAAATAATCTTCAGGGACCTCATAGCAAAATTAGGGGGGAAGTCTAGGCAAAAACTCATGTCATACCCTAGGTTCATTTCCTGTGCCCTACAAGACTTGCTTGGGTCTGAGTATGCTAAGCTTGATGCAGTAGGCTTTGAGCCTGATGTCTTACACAAGGCTAATTACTCTTGTGACCCTCTTGAGGTTACACATGTCACCCTGACAACATATATGCTTACTGCTATCCAGGGTGACAACAAAATTTCACCAGTTCCCTCTCCCACCAAAAAGGTGAAGAGGAAGAAGGGACAGGGGTCCAGGAAGGTGGCTAAACCCAAGTCACTCGACACTGAGATCTCTGCCCCTAAGCCTGACAAAAGGGGGCAACAACAACAACAGACCCTGACTGCTAACACCCTCAGGATCATTAGCCAATCTTTGGCCCCAAAACAAAGGCCAACGGAGGGCAGTGAGACATCACACTCAGTGTCCTCGGGTGAACCTGTTCCCAAAGGCTCTGTTGACATAAACAAGTCAGTGGAGTTGGAACCAACCAAACCTCCACATCCTGCTAAAGGCACTGTGAAATCATAACTAGGGTCTCAGGGAGAAAGGGGTCATATATCCTCGGTGGGGCAGCACTACTCCACTGAGAAGGGGACCCACAAACAATCACATCCTGCTAAAGGCTCGGGTAAATCACAACCCAAGCAACAGGGAGTTCTCGCCCCTAAACCTTCGACAGGCCAGTACAAGCCTGTTGGAAAGGGGGCAAAACCACTCAGGTGCCTGATGAGGACATTCACAAATCAAAGCTTTTGTCTGAGGGCACAAAAACTCATCCCAAAGACTCAGAGGGAAACATACAACCCGCTGATAGGGACACAACATTCACGACTCCTCAGGATGACATTGAAAAAAACCGTTAGTGTCTGAAGGGTTCATGGGGGACAAAGGCCACCCGCTGATATGGAACCCATAACCACCCCCGGAGGCGCATAACTTGGGAACTGACCTTGAGGACCAGGCAGATAAAACCCAATCTGCTGGATTTGAGAGGTTAGGACCTGGCCATAACGAAGGCAAGTCTTCTTATGAAGAGGAGCCGGATAACCTTTTGTTGCAGATAAACTCACTGGCTGATGCTCAGGCCGCCCTGTTCTCTGATGATGAATTTCACAGTGATGAGGAGATTTTTGAAGCTGGAGATGATATGGTGGTTGAGGAGACAGTCCCTGAACCAATTCCTCAGTCTCCTCAACCCTCTGACATTGAGGCTGCTGAAACCAACTCTACATCAGAGTCCTCAGAAGATGATCAAGCTCCTCTCACTGAGAAATTTTTCACCAAATTCATCAAGAAGATAACCAACATTTTGTACAGGGGGGTCACTGATGAAGTGTTTAACATGGACACTGAGCAAGCAGTCCATTACCACCTACTCAAGGATGTTGTTGAAGACTTTAATGATGATGTCAGGGAACAGAATTCCATAGTCAGCTACTCCCTGACACAAATGGTCTCTCAACTCAACCAGTTTTTGGAATCCCTCAACAAGCTGAATACAGGGGTTCAGTCTGTTCAAGAATCAGTCAAAGATGATCCTGAGCTAACTAGAAAGCTTCTTCAGGCATCTGAGACTTATCAGGTAAACTCAGTGACCATCACTGAGTTACTTGGCTTGCTAAGGGGATCAAATGTTCAGGGTCTCGGCTCAATCATGGAGTCTCTCAAATCTTACTTTACAACATCGGAAGAATCAGTGGCAGCTCAATCCCAAAAGTCCACTTCTCTGGCATGGACAATGGGATCCAGGATGACAGCCCTTGAAAATTCTCAGGCTGCACTTGACTCCAAAGTATCTATCATTCAAAAGGATACTCCAGAAATCAAGTCTATGATGACGGAAATTTTTCAAGCCTTCAAGGGTACATCTACTTCTTTTTCAGTACCTCCAACACTTGCCATCAGTGACGCTCAGGTAAATATTGAGGGGGAGAATGTTACAGAAGCCCCTGATACTGAAGAACAAGAAGCTGGACAGCCCTCTCATACTGAGGGGGAGCATGTCACTAAAGCCAATCCAATCACTAAAGTTCCATCACAAGAGGAACCAGTCTCCTCCACTCTCAGGCATGATAGAGGAAAAAGTATTGCTACCACCTCTGAACCTGAAATTGTGCTCAAGCCTGCCTCAACCATAGTCAGATATGACCCTGATGAACCTATCAGAGTCCCGTTTGAAATTAATGGAGTAGTACATCATCTCACCAATGCCGAAATTCAAGCTCACATGGAAAGGATTGAGATACTACAAAAGGTGGCTGAAGAAGAGAGGATGAGCAAGCCTGCTCTTATACAGGTTGTTCATGAAGAGGCTGAAAAGATTAGATTGGATACTGAGGCACTAGCCACTGAGCAAGCTGGTGCAGCCTTTAAAAAGGTTCAAGAAGTAGAGTTAAGTGCTCTCAAAAGGGAAAGGGAAGAGAAACTCAAGAGGGATGCTCACATAAGGAAGACCAGGATTGAAAGGTATAATTGGGTGATGAAAGAAAGGCTGAAACCGGAAACCATCACTGACATTCAAATCCATCGCAACACCAATCCTGCCATAGTCACTGTCTTCAGAGGACAAGATAAAAGAGTGATGGACATTCACAAACCATTCAGGTTTGCTTACTTTGGAATCATTGAACTTGATAAGCTTCGTCCCATCATTGCCAAGAAGAACAATGTGGTGGTACCTAACCTTCTCAAGTCACTGAAGGAAAGGTATGACAGACTGAAAGCAATGCCTGAAGCACTGAACATTCCCTCCCTTCTTCCTGCTTCAACAACGGAGACTGCTCCATCAAAGGCTTCCAGGAGGAAAAGGAAGCAGATTGAGATGGAGCCTGAGATCAAAGTACCAGGGCTGGACTGTGACAGGTCGCTTCCTGAAGGGATCACTTTTGTAAACAATGCGGTCCTTGAAGCACCTGAAAGAGGCTTATGTTTTACTGATGGGTATGGAAACCTAGCTTTCCAAAGATGGTCTGATATGGAGAAGGCAGGAACTAAAGCAATGCTCATGTACCTCATGTTGGCGTCCCCCATCAAGAACACTGAGAACAAAAGATTCTACCAGGACTTAGAAGCAATGATTAATGAACATCCTGAAAGACATCTACTCAGATCAAAGAAAGCAAAGCTTGAAGCCCTTTGTTACCACCTAAACATCTAATCTGCAACAACAACTACCTTTTTTTATTTTGTAATTTGTAGGACTTGTAATAACTATGAATAAACTTTGATGTTTTGTTTAATTTATGTGTCCTACTTATAATTACATCAACACTCAGTAAGAGATGAAGACCCCTGCAAACTCATACTGAATCAAGAAACACTTAGGCTATTTCTATGTTCAAATAGGGGGAGATTGTTGGGTCACTGAATTCCCCAATCTTCTTCTAACAAGGATTTGAACGTAACTCAGTGAGTCATCTTCAGGATGCTTAGACGGAACTCAGTGAGTGAGATCTAAGCCAAGAAGAAGGTGATGGGTTCAGTGAGGATGACAATAACTCACTGAACCCCAAGACTCCTCAACAACTATCAAGGTACTGAAGATTGATGACTTGAAGACTGAAGATTTGGCGGGATGATTCGCCTCAAACAGTCAGATAATTATTGATCAGCCACTTGTGAATGGCCAACTGTAATAGTCAAACAGCTGAGGCAAATGCTTCCGTGAAATACAGTGTTTTCCCGGGTCGTAATGTCCCAACGAGGTTGTGATGATTTAAAAACGAATCTGTGATCGAGTGAATCTGAACAGGGAATGGTATAAAAGTGTGTGTGTG
This sequence comes from Artemisia argyi, assembly GCA_030686995.1. Lineage (NCBI taxonomy): Eukaryota > Viridiplantae > Streptophyta > Magnoliopsida > Asterales > Asteraceae > Artemisia > Artemisia argyi. The sequence continues at coordinate 114,081,317 of CM060688.1, read as the reverse complement.
TGTGATTAGACTAGGGTTTATAAAGTAAAATGACTTAATTAAACTATAAGAGTGATTACGTAAAAGCTAGGTATCTAAAACGTTAAAACGTTCACCAATTTAAAATCAGACGCGACTGCGTACTGAGAAAAAGGTGAGTTTTAAGGAAAAATAAACTACAAGGGTTAAAATTGAAAATTCTATAAACTTAAACTTAAAATAAAATTTAATTAAAAAGAAAACTATTTTTTAGATTATTATATTATTTATTATTAATTATTTAATTAAAAACTATTTAACTATTTAATTAGAAAATTATAAATACTACAAATTAAACTAAAAACTTGTAAAAATAATTTCTAAAATTAAAAATGAACTTGAAGAAAGTATAAAAAATAAAAAATAAATCTTTTTGTCTTTTTATGAATTTCTTATTAATTAAAAACTATTTATCTTAATTAAACTATTTAAACTAATTTAAATTACAAATATTATTAAACTAACTTAGAAAATTATGAAAAAATTTATAAAACTATTTTATAATATATAAAAGCTACAAAAAATATAAAAACTAGGTGTTGCTATATAAAAATTAATTATGCTATTTATAACTTAATTATTGATTAATTATTAATAAAACTATTTTTAATTCTAGTTAATACTAAAAGACAATATAAAAATCTAAGAAAATTATTATAATTACTTTAATATAAAAGGAAATTAATAAAAATATAAAATTACAAATTAATTAATAAAAATATAAAAATGAAAATTAAAATTAAATTGAATTAAATAGAAACTATCACTTATTTTTATGTTGTATTTTCTGGATTTTTATTTTACCAACCTATATTATACTTAAAAATAAACAACTTTAATAAAGACAACTATTTTATAGCTTATTAATAAGCTAGTTATAAGCTATCAACCCTAACAGTTGACTTATGTTGACTGAAATGGGAAATAAGCTCAAAAGAGCTTATGTGGGACCCACCTTGGTTTATTCTGGTCCTAATAAGTTGAATGGACTTGTCAAAGCTAAATTTAGCCAAATAAGCTCAGTAGATAAGCTAATAAGCACAATTAAGCTATTCCAAAAACTGAATTTGAACACAGATTGGGGACAAGGTTTATGGGCAAAACTAAGTGGGGTCCACTGAGTATCAGGTCAAACCAAGGGTCAACTTTAAGAGTCTGGTAGGGGGGGTTTGAAGGAACCTAACTAGAGGGTGTGGGGCCCACTGAGGTGATCACAAAACACCACCAAAGGGTGGTGTTGTGACTGAGGTCTGATGGAACAGGGGAGGTATTCTCCCTGCAGCTGACTTAGAGGGTGAGTGAGGCCCACTACAAAAATCCCAAAAATCAAAGGAGGGGGAAAATCAATAGTTGGGGTGGTAGACTACTAAACTTGAAAAGCACAAAGTGTAATTCTTAACACATAAATCTACAAAAATCCCCTAAGATTTGAGAAAATCTGAGTAATACAAATTTGACTTTTTGATATTATGAACTATTTTGACTTTTCCCAACTTTTGATGATCCTAATTGACTGAAATAATTGTATTAAGCTAGAATAAACCCAATTTAAGCTACATTATCAGCTTATGTATTGATTTGGGTGGGTTTGGATCACAAATCCTTCAACAGTTAACTGTTGAAGGGTTGTGATGATGATTTTGACTTGTGGCTATATAAGACCAAAGTTTTATGCTTGTACCTTGCTTTTGAAACCTGTAAGAGTTGTTTCAACAATGATCAACACCAAACACAACCACTGAGTCCCAAAACTCAGCAGTGCCAAACACTCTCTTATATTGATAAAAAATTGATTTTCAAGGGATTTCACTGAGTCATGCTAAGATACTGAATTATAGGTTTGTATCAAGATAAAATAAACTTATTTAAACATAAACATACATACAATAACACTTATACTAACAATTTATCACTAAGCATTATTTATCAGTTAACTATCAATAATAGTTATCCAAGTAAACATTTAACAAGCACTGGTTTTTTTTAAGCTATATCATAACTTACAAACACTAAATAAACACAAAACAACTAGATTAAGCCATAATAAGCATTACAACAGTAGAATGTCAAAATAGATTAAAAGCTTACAAAATTGAATTCAAGTGAGACCAATGAACCAAAGGTTTAGATTGCACCTATTAGCTTCCAAATAAGCTTCTAATACCCCATCAATCCACAATCATGCCTGCTCCAAGCTTTTTCTTCAATCTTCTGATTTTTTTTTTATTTATTGTCTATTTATTTGATATTTTTGTGATTTTTCAATTTTTTTAAGTTAAAGAGTTTTAAACACTTTCTAAACTATAAATAACTTATGAGTGAGATTATTTAAATCTAATGAAACAAGAAGTAACAATATTCAACAAATTAAGAGGAATTTGTCAAATTCCTTCAAATTTGCCAAATTCGAATTTAGGGAACAAGATTACAATTAAAGGTTTTTGAAAGATTGAAAATACATGAAAGTAACTTAGTACAACTGATTTGAATTGAAAATTACAACTGAGATAGAAATTAAACTACCTACGTCTAAATTATACTAAAGCTATTCTAATAATCTTCAACCACAGCTTCTTTTCTCTTTTAAAGATATTTTCTGAGTTCCCACTAGCTTTCTAACAAAATCCCAGTTGATCTTGACCCTTGGTTTGGCCTAGTTAATCACCACCGTTCAAATTGGTATTTGGCGCCAAAAGTCATGGGGACAGAAAGAGGTTACTTGTGAGAGTTTTAAGGCATTAAATGTGCCTTGGGAGCTTGTGGAGGTGGAGGGATAAGTAAGAAGAGTGGGGAGCAAGTTGTGGACAGGTGTGGAGTAGTAGCAGGGTGAGGTGGAGAGGTAGGGGATGACTGGTGAGGGTGGTTTGGTTTTGTTGACCGGGCATTGACCCCGTTTTATATTAAAGTGGGGGTTGGACTGGGCTAAGAGTTGGGCTGGACAAAAAGAAAAAGGTGGGATGGGCTTTGGTGTGTGTTGGGTTTATATTAGTTTTTTGGGTTTTAATAAAACAAGGATCCGTTTGGTTTTTTAAGAAATTACAAGGACCAAAAATGTAACATGCTGGAAGTTGAGGGGCTGTTTGTGGCATATTTCCAAATTAATCACAAGGGTCATATTTGCCAATAATGAATAACCCAAGGACTAAAATTACATAATTTTCCATTTTTAAATATTTAAAGGACCATTTATGTAATTTCTGGATTTTTGAGGGACTAAATATGTAATTTCCCAAAATATTATCAAAAGGTCCAGTTTTGTAAAAGTTGAATAGTATAGGGACCTTAAATGATAATTTTTCATTTATTGCAATTTAAAACACCCCGGGGACCATTTCTGCCAAACTTTTAAACTCCAGGGACCAAACATGTAATTTTACCAAACTTTTCACCCAAGGACCATTCCTGCAAAAGATTATTAGTACAAGGACCAAAATTGAATTTCTCAAAGTTTTTACATCCCAGGGACCATTTCTGTCAATTTCCAAAGTATAGGGACTAAACTTGTAATTTTATGAAACTTTGCACCAAAGGACTAAATGTGTAACTTTATGATTAAAAAGGACCTTTGGTGACTTTTTTCAAGTTTTTAGAATAACCAGGGACTAGTTTTGCCAATTTAAGAAAGTTGAGGGACTGAAACTGCCAATTATGCAAACTTTGTACGTTTTTCATTTGTTTTTGCATATTTTGTATTTGAAACATATAAAACACACCTTTAAGATATTTTAAGTATTTTGATACATATTTGTTGGGATATGAAATATCAAAGTGCTTCTGGATGTCAAAGTACTGCTGCATGAAGAACAAAAGTCAAACTGCTGCATGAAGAACAAAAGTCAAAGTGCTGCATGAAGAACAAAAGTCAAAGTACTGCTGAAGAATAAAGTCAAAGTACTGCTGATATGAAGATTGCTTAAAGTACTTCGAAGGATTCAAGGACTGATGTGCAATATTAGACAAGGATTATTTTGTAATATTAAGAGAATGTTCTAGAATTAGTTAGGGATTATAACTTGTCGTTCAAGGATTATATGTTGTAAACCGACTTAAGGTTATCTATATAAAGAGCCTTAAGAGGTATTGGTCGATAGAGTTTTTAAAAGTTTTACAAGTCTTAGAAGTCGATCAAAGTTAATAGTTAGGGATTGTTAGTGAATCTGTGTAACAAAGCAGGTTCTAAGTTTGGTTAATATAAAAGTTTTCTTAAGCTTTGTGTTAGTAGATTCCGCATACTTTACAAGGTCAAAACAGTGTTTCAATATTAATAGTATTGAGTTTATTCAATATTGTTAAACCCTTACAAGCTACAAAGTAGTTTGATCAGAGTATATCGATCCAACAAGTGGTATCAGAGCTTGTGTTGGAAACTCTGAATTAAGAAAACAGACCTTTAAAACCTTTAAACCGATTTTACTACAAACCCTTTTAAGATGTCGACTGATGCTGCACCTGCTCCCTCAATTACTGCTGTTAGAATTCCTATTGTTAAGAAGGGAGAGTACAATCTATGGGCTATGAAGATGAGGCAGTACATTGCTATCACAGACCATGCCTTATGGGATGTGATTGTCAATGGTAACATGCAAGTTGATGAACCAATTGAAGTACCTGGACAACCAACACCTCCAAAAATACCTGTACCTGCTGCTACCAAAAGAAATCAAGACAAAGCTCTCAACATACTGCTTTCTGCTATTCCTGATGGTCACTTACTAAAGTTTCATGATGCCAAAGATGCCAAACAATTGTGGGCTGCAATAAAGAAGAAGTTTGGAGGTAATGATGCTTCCAAAAAGATGCATAGGAATTTGCTGAAGCAGCAATTTGAAACTTTCACAGTTGGTGAAAGAGAAGGTCTTGATTCTGCATATGAAAGATTTCAACATCTTTTGAGCATGTTAGAACTATATGATGCTGAGGTATCTATTGAAGATGCAAATTTGAAGTTCTTAAGAAGTTTGCCATCAGCCTGGCATGTTGTTGCTACTATGATTAGAGGACAATCAGGGCTGGATACTATGGACTTTGATGATCTTTACAATAATCTGAAGGTGTATGAGCATGAGATGAATGGTTCTACAAGTTCAAGTACTCAGCAGAACATTGCTTTTGTTTCTTCTGAAAAGAGAAGCAGTACTTCTAACAAAAGTACTGCTTACCCTACTCAAAGTACTGTGAATGAAACACAGGTTCCTTGCACAACAATGGTCACCACCAATTCATCACAATCACTAACCCCCACCTCTGATGAAGTTCTATGTTCATTCTTTGCTCAACAAGCATCTATGCCTGTCACCTATCAAGAAGATGTATTGCAAATAGATGATGATGCTTTGGAAGAAATTGATATCAGATGGCAAGTTGCCATGCTCACAGCAAGGATCAAGAAGTATGTGAACAAGACAGGTAAAGGCATCAACTTCAGAGCTAAACAAGGCATAACATTTGACAAATCCAAGATTGAATGTTTCAACTGTCTAAGGACTGGTCACTTTGCAAGGGAGTGCAAATTTGCAAAGTATCAAGCAAACAAGATGATTGAACCACCCAAGCCTGAAAGAAAAGAGATTCCAATTACTGAACCAAAACCAAAAGCTTTGGTTGCTCAAGAGAATCTATCAGAGATTGATTGGTCCAATGAGTTTGATGAAGAACCTATAACTTATTCAATGGTTGCCTTGGAAGATTGGAGCACAGCATTTGATGAAGAGCCTGGATATGCTGCTTTGGAATCAAGAGAAGAGTTAGGAAGCTTTGATTGGAGTATGGAAGAAGAAACAGTTCAGCTTGCTATGGTAGCTGCTTCACCAAGTCCATCCACCAAATCTGAGGTATGCTCTAAGTGTAATGATATGTATCAAAAGTTACTTACTGAGTATGTAGCTGAAAGAGATAAATTTCAAAAAGCTAGGGCTGAGATAACAGGTTATCAATTAACTTTAGAGTCTATGGAGGCCAAAATCCTTACACATGAGAACAATGAAGTAGCATGGCTTGAAACATATAAACAACAGGATTACCTAGTTAAGTTGAATGAATGGAAACTAGGTTGCAAGGTGACTGAACTAGAGAAAGTGACTGCTGAAAGGGATAAGTTGTTAGAAAAACTTGCTGTTTGGAATGAGGCAGGAGTGTCACATGTTCAATTTGTTGAAAAGCAAAGAACATCTAACATTAAGACAGGCCTAGGTTATGATAGTAATGAAGGAATTCCATTTAAGAGCAAGGAAATAAATCTAACTGTTGAAACCTCCACTAGTGATGAAGAGTTCCTAAGTCTTGATGAAAACACTTCTAGTGATGAGGAATCCCCTAGTCAAACACCTCCTGTATTTCAGAAAGAAAAAGGTTATAATGCAGTTCCTCACCCCCCAGGTAGCTTTCAACCACCTAGAAAAGATGTTGATTGTTATGGTGTAGATAATCTAGAGTTTAGGAAAAAGCTTACAAGTAAACTTAGTCCTAAAACTTTAGAAAAGTCTGTTGAAGCACCTAAGGTTGAAGAGATCAAGTTTCCAAAACAAGCAGTACCTTCAAACACTTTTCAAAGAACTGCTGATCACTCAGCAGTACCTCAAAGAAAATTCTTTCAAAATACTGCTAATTTTAGAAACACTTATGGAAGGGGATTTGGGGATATTGGTCCAAAGGTCTGTTATGTTTGTTATAGTCCTAATCATTTGATTAAAGATTGCAATTATCATTCAGAATACCTTAGTAAATATCCTAAGACCAGAACTGCACAACCAAGTTATACAGAGAATAGGCCAAGAGGTAACAAACCAGTTTGGAATTATTCACAGAGGGTCAACCACAGTAACTTCTCAAAAGATTTTAGGTACCCTCATCAGAAAAGGTCATACTCCAAACCATCAGTACCTTCACAAAGTACTGATAGAAAGGTCCCTAATGTTTCTAGCAGACACTCAAGTGTAAGACCTAGGAGTTACAGTCATTACAACCCTAGAAAGACTTACAACACAAGAAAAGATGCTAGGACACAGAACCCAACTCCTAAAGTCACAACAAAATGGGTTAAGAAAGAAATTACTGCTGGGATAGAACCAGTACTTTCAGAGGTTAAGGGTGAAAAAAGGAAAATTGATCATGAAAAACAAACAGTTTTGGAAACAAAAACCTTAATTCTTGATCATGCTTTCAAAGACAGTGGTGATTACATACTCAAAAATTTTGAGTATGTCACTCCACAAGGGGAACACAAGTCAGTAATGGCTTGGGTTCCTAAAAATAACTAACCTTTTTCATGTAAATGCAGGGCAACCCAGAGGAGGAGCTTAAAGATCATCTTATTGTAGACAGTGGTTGCTCTGGCAGTATGACAGGAGAAAAGGAGCTCTTGTCAGATTTTAAAGCTTATTATGGAGGAAAAGTTGCATTTGGGAATGATCCTGATGGAGGAAGAATTACTGGCAAAGGAACAATCAAAGCAGGAAACATTGATTTTGAAGATGTTAGATTTGTGAAGGAGCTCAAATTCAATCTTTTGTCAGTTTCTCAGATTTGTGATAAGAAGTATCCTGTGTTATTCTTTGACACAGAATGTCTCATACTTTCTCCTGATTTCAAGTTAGAAGATAGAAATTTGGTGTTACTGAGAGCACCAAGAACTAATGATGTGTACAGCATAGATTTGAAGAATGTGAATTCTGATGTTAAAGCAACATGTTTGATTGCAAGAGCATCTATGGAGGAAGCACATCAATGGCACAGAAGACTGGGACATGTGAATTTCAAGAACATCAATAAGCTGGTCAGAGGAAATTTAGTTAGAGGTTTACCTTCTAAGACATTTAAGAATGATCACACATGTCTTGCTTGTAAGAAGGGTAAACAGCACAAGGCCTCCTGTAAAAAGATTGAAGAGAAGACTATTAGAGAGCCTTTGGAATTGCTGCATATGGACTTGTTTGGACCTGTTTCAGTTGTCAGTCTGAACAAGAAGAAGTACTGCTTGGTTGTAACAGATGACTGCAGCAGATTTAGCTGGGTCTTTTTCTTATGTTTTAAAGATGAAACTTTTGATGCTATTCATGATCTAATCATAGCATTAGAAAATCAGTTAAGGCTCAAGGTTAGAGGCATTCGATGTGATAATGGGACTGAGTTCAAGAATCAGCTTATGGATGACTTTTGTGCTAAGAAAGGAATTAAAAGAGAATTCAGTATTGCTAGAACTCCTCAACAAAATGGAGTTGCAGAAAGAAAGAATAGAACTCTTATAGAAGCAGCAAGAACAATGCTTGCAGACTCTCAACTACCAGTTCCATTTTGGGCAGAAGCTATAAGTGCTGCTTGCTATGTGTTGAATAGAGTATCAGTGACTAAACCTCAAATGAAGACACCTTATGAGTTACTCATGGGGAAGAAGCCAAGTATCAAGTTTATGAAACCTTTTGGATGTCCCCTAACCATTTTAAATACTGCTGAAAATTTGGGCAAATTTGATGGGAAGTCAGATGAAGGATATTTATTGGGATATTGTACAAACAGCAAAGGATTCAGAGTGTACAATAAGGTCACCAAGAAGGTTCAAGAATGTCTTCATATTGATTTTTTGGAAGAACAAGAAAACTCTAAAGGTAAAGGTCCTGATTGGATGTTTGATCTTGATTTAATGTCTTCATCAATGAATTATGTACCTGTAAGGGAAGAAAATCAAGCTGCTCCCACTGATGATGAAGCACAGTACATTGTTCATGATGTTAATTTAAGATCTGAAGATGAGCCAAAAGATAATGCCAATGATAAGAAGAAAAGTACTTCTGAGCCTCAAGGTACTGCTGTACCTAACAGTACTGTTGATCCTCAAAGTACTGTTCCACCACAAATACCAGTATCTGCAGAAGATCAGGTCATTCAAGATGAACTTGCTAGAATGCTTTTTCAAGAAACAATGGCTAAGTCATATGATGATGAACAAAGGAGAGCCTATGAAGCAGAAAAGAAGAAAGCAAAGGAAACAGCCAGCACTTCTAATCCATTTGAAAGTACTTTTCAACCTATGGATACTTCAAATTGGAAAACTACTGATGTTGCTCATGATCCCAATATGCCTGACTTAGAAGATACTGCTGATCCAAACACCATTACTTTAGAAGATACTGATGATGAATTGGATCAAGAAGGCATTTTCTCAGATTCTAATGAAGATCCAGATATCACTAATTTGGAAGATAATCTTGAAGTTCCACCAACTCCAACACTCAGAATTCATAAAACTCATCCTGCTACCAACATAATTGGACCCTCATCATCAGGGGTTCTCACAAGGACTAAGGCTAAGAATATGTCTCAACAACATACTTCTTTACTTAGTTTTATCTATAAGCAAAACAGGGTGAATCACAAGGATCAGAAGGTGTGTCTATTTGCTTGTTTTCTATCTCAAGAAGAGCCCAAGAATATTAAACAAGCACTAGCCAAAGAAAGCTGGGTGGAAGCTATGCAAGAAGAACTTCTACAGTTTAAACTTCAAGAAGTTTGGGTATTATGTGATCTACCTGATGGAAAGAAACTTATTGGAACAAAATGGGTTTTTAGAGTAAAAAGAGATGAAAGAGGAAATGTGATTAAGAACAAGGCAAGATTAGTGGCTCAAGGATATAGACAAGAAGAAGGAGTAGACTATGATGAAGTTTTTGCTCCTGTGGCAAGACTTGAAGCCATTAGGCTATTTTTGGCTTTTGCATCGTATATGGGATTCCCTGTATATCAGATGGATGTTAAAAGTGCTTTTCTGTATGGCAAAATTACAGAAGAAGTTTATGTCAAACAGCCTCCTGGTTTTGAAGATCCTGCACATCCAAACAAAGTTTACAAGGTAATAAAAGCTCTTTATGGTCTTCATCAAGCTCCAAGGGCTTGGTATGAAAGGCTTTCCAACTTTTTACTCCAACATGGTTACAGAAGAGGAGCTATTGACAAAACTTTGTTTATCAAGAGAGATAAGAAGGATATTATGCTTGTTCAAGTATATGTAGATGATATTATTTTTGGTGCTACAAAGCAATCTATGGTGAAGGAATTTGAAGATCTTATGCAGAAAGAATTTCAGATGAGTTCCATGGGAGAATTAACATTCTTCTTAGGCCTTCAAGTACAACAGACAAGTAGTGGGATTTATATTTGTCAAGATAAGTATGTTGCAGAGATTCTCAAAAGATTCACTTTTACAACTGTCAGGCCTACATCTACACCAGTGGATACTAACAAACCTTTGGGAAAAGATGAAGATGGAGAAGATGTTGATGTCACACTATACAGGTCTATGATTGGATGTCTTATGTATTTAACTACATCAAGACCTGATATTACTTTTGCTGTGAGTTTATGTGCAAGACATCAGGTTAATCCTAAAGTATCTCATTTGAATGCTGTCAAGAGGATTTTCAGGTATCTTAGGCAACAACCTAAGTTGGGATTATGGTATCCTAGGGATTCACCTTTCCATCTCCATGCCTTCTCAGATAGTGACTATGCTGGAGATAACTATGATAGAAGGTCCACAACTGGAGGATGCCAGTACCTTGGAAGCAGATTAGTTTCATGGCAATGTAAGAAGCAAACAATTGCAGCAACTTCTTCTACAGAAGCAGAGTATGTAGCTGCTGCAAGTTGTTGTGCACAAGTACTTTGGTTGCAAAATCAGCTTTTGGATTATGGGTTCAATTTCAAGAATACTCCAATCAACATTGATAATGAGAGTACCATCTGCATTGTTAAGAATCCAGTTTATCATTCTAAAACCAAACACATTCAGATTAGACATCACTTCATAAGAGATTGCTATGAACAAAGGCTTATTAATGTGGTTAAAGTTCATACTGATGATAATGTAGCAGATCTACTCACAAAAGGCTTTGATGTTTCAAGATTTACTTTCTTAGTTGTGAGTATTGGCATGATTAATATGTAAGCTATTTTTGAGGGGAGGCATAAGTAGTTCTTAGTTAGTCATTATTTCAGGGGAGGCTACATGTATCATACAAAGGAAAAGTTTTTTGTTATTCATTATTCTGAAGATTCATACATCACCTTTGTCATCAAGTTACAGACTCAGACACAAGACAGACAAGACAAACCACACAAAAGACCATCACAGACTACCACCAAGATCCATATCCCTACTCCATAGGCCTTTTACCCTTGCCCTCATAGCTCTGCTTTCCTTTTTGAGCAGTTTTTCTCTTGTCATCAAAAGAAGTCTGCTTTCTTGGGCAAGCTAAGCCAAGAATCTGTTTGAGAGGTCTCTCTTTTCTTGGAGCAGGCCACCTCATGTTCTGTATTGCTGATTCCAGGGCTTGAGTCAAAGCATGTGGAAGCTCATTAGCCAAAGATGAACAAGGGATAGTTTTCTTCTTCTTAGTTTTTTTGTTGGTAGTGCTACATGCATCTGTTATGGTAGAGTTGGCAGCACTTATTGCTGATGAAGATTCTTGGACATGAGGAGGAAAATAGTCTGACCATCCAGGATCTTCAAACTCAGAATCAGAGTAGTAACTTATCTCTGCATCTGTGGTGCCATCCGAGTCTGAAGAGATGTTCACAATTGGAATGTGACTCATGATGTTTACTAGTTTTTGTGTTAAAGAAAGTTATGGTGATTGCAAGTTGGTGATGAAGTTGCTTTTATAAGCCAAGTAAAGGTACATGGGCATTTATTGAAGTGTATTGATGTTTACTTACCATGGTAGCTTTGGGATTTATTGTGGGGAGATAGTCATTTATCTTGGTTGACTTTCTAGAATATTTTGGTCAAATGGTCAACATTCAAGTTTTTCTTTTGGGAAAGTACTTTGGTCAACATACTGTGTGAGCTTATAACGGAAGGTACTGCTCCATATTATATGGAACGTACTGCTTGGTGTTATTAAAGGGTACGCTGACGTGTCTGACACTGTTCCAACGGTCAGATTTGTGGCTAACAAACTTTCGAAAGATTTGGGGATATTTACTTCCAAAAATAACGGTAAAATCATTAATTCACCGTGATTTTTTGTATCTTATCCATATATAAACCCTCATATCTTTTCCTTTTATTCACCGTTCTTGTTATTTAAACTCATCCTACTGTTCATCGATCATTACTTTTCTAACTCAAACCCTAATCATCATGGCTAATCGACAAACCAACAACAAACACAACATGATTGCAAACCTTGCGAAAACCCAAGCAAACATTGATTTTCATGGAATTATTGATTTTCTCAATGGTACCAACATCTGTTACTCCATTCTTGTTAACCCTGAGGTTATTGCACCATGGATTCAAGCTTTTTGGGATACAGCTCAGTCGCAGGTTGAGAATGAAGAAGATATTATTACTGCTACCGTTGCTGGGAGAGTTATTCGTGTGACAGAAGCTTCAATTAGAGAGGTTTTGCTATTTGATGATGAAGGAGGCTCTGTTTTATTTAGGAAACAAGAAGTTTGGACTACGCTCAGAGATATTGGGTATGAAGGTGCTTTGAATAGGCTTACTTTTCAGAAGGCTATGGTTAGTCCTCATTGGAAATTTCTTATTCATGTTTTGTTACATTGTCTAAGTCCAAAGAGTACTGCTTGGGATCAATTCAGTCATTCTATAGCCTCTGCTTTTGTGGGTCTGATTACTAATCAGCCTTTTAACTTTTCTTACATGATTCTTGAGGGCATGCTTACTCATATTAAGTATGGCAAACCTTTTCTTATGTATCCTAGGTTTGTTCAATTGCTTTTAGAAAATCCACTAGATGGTATACCCAAGCCTCAGGATTATGTACCTACCATTACAATGCCACATAAGGTTTTCACTTTTATGTCACACAAGGGGATTAATTTTTCGGGTAGGAATACACCTCTTAATGCTTATATGTTAGAGGTAGCTCAAGCTGTTAGGGATGAAGAAGCCAATAGTGGTTCTGCACACACTGATCATGATGCTTCATCTACTGAGCATTCTGCTTCAGTGCATACTCCTACACCACCTATTGTTTCTCCTCACCATGATGTTTCAGATGAAAAGATTCCCTCAGATACAGCTTCTTTGGATCAATCTGTTTCTACTCAAGGTACTTCTCCTCAAAGTACTGATCCTCAAGGTACTGCTTCAGAGAATTCACCAGTACCTACTCCCAATGATTATACTTCCACAGATGGGTTTCAAACATCTGGAGGAGATGAGGGAATGCAAGGTACTGAAGGGACTTCTGATTTGGCTGAAGAATTGGAGAAGCTCAAGTCTACTGTTACTGCTCAGGATGCAAAGATTAAACGTCTTAGAAAGAAGTTCATCAGATTGAAGAAATTTGTTTGGCCTCTTATTAAGCATTTTAGGCTTTTTGTGAAAGAAAAGAAACAGTCTCAGAAGCAACAATCTAAACAGAAAAAGTCTAAGACTACAAGAAAGCTTAGAAAGTCATCATCTATCAAATTGGGGAGGAATCAGGATGATAATTTGGATAGAGATATGATTCAATTTTCAGAGGAAAAGAATGATCAAGTTGAAAATGTTGCTCAAGACAATATTGAAAGACAAAGTGATGAGACAGAGCAAATAAATCTTGAAGTTGAGAATGAGGATGTAAAAAGTGGAGATACAGAAGAAATTGATTTAGAAGGTAATAATGTTCGAAGTACTTTTGTTTATACAGATGTGCAAAGTACTGCTGAACAAGGTTCTGCTGCTATTGGAACTACTGTTGGACCTTCCATAATGAATTATGCAGATGAAGCTGGTCCTTCTACTTTTATACCAGAAGAAGAAAGAGAACATACTGCTAGTGATGATGAAACAATTGCTCAGGTTATGATGAATTTGAGAAAACCTGCTGGAGGAATACATATATCTGAGCCTGCACAAAAAGATGATGAAAGTACTTCTGAATCAGAAAAACCAGATCCAAAAGATAAAGGGAAAGGTATAATGGTTCAGAAAGAATCAAAGAAGAAGAAGAAGAAATTTTCTATTGCTCAGATTAGAGAATTAGATACTGCAGGTGATTTAGAGCTTGCTAAAAAGCAACAAGCTGTATTTGATGCTGAATACTTGGAGGAAATCAGAAGGCCAATTACAAAGAAGCCAATGACTAAAGCTCAGGAAAGAAATTGGATGATGCAATTTTTGAGAAAGAAGGGATACAAGAACTTGCATAAACAAAGGTATCCAGAAATAAAAGCTTTATGGGACAAAGTACAAGAAGATATCAGAAGAGAGGTAGAAAGTTTTGTACCCATGGAAGTTGATAGAGAGAAAAGATTGGAAGATGTTATAAAGGAAGAAGCTGAGCAAAGGAAATTGAAAAGAAAGAAATTAGCTGAGCATGAAAAATTGTCAAAAAGGCTGAAGCTAGTTCATGAAGATACTGTTGATGAACTCAGAAATTATTTAAGAGTTGTTGATTTTGAGAACAAAAGAAGTGAAGAGTCTGGAACTAAGTCCAAGATAATCTCATTTTCTGTGGTAGAATCTAAAGAGGGTAATTATTTTATGATTCACAGGGAAGATGAAAGCTTCACAACATTTTATATGTTATGGGATTTGTTGCACTGTATTACAAGGGAAGATCTGTATGATTTATATGTGCAAGTGCAGACTTACTATACAAAGAATGAAGCTTCAGAAGTAGGATTAGTTTTGCTTGGAGATTTATTTACCATCTGGGATACTGAAGAAACAAGTGTTGAGACTCTCTGGAATGATCAAGAGAATTGGGAAATAACAAGATGGAGATTCTTTGAGTCATCAGGAGTTCATACATTAGAGGTGGAAGATGGTACCATGATTCATATGTTGGCTGAGAGGAGATATCCATTGATCAGAGAAATAATGCTAAGAATGCTGGATCATGGAATGGAACTTGAAGAGGAATCTGAAGTAGCTTTGGATGTTATCAAGTTATTTATCAGATGGGTTAAGTCTGAAGAGTAATATTGCATAATACTGGTATGATTTGTTTTGAAAAGTTAAAGTATTTTTCTAAGTACTGCAAAACAAACAGTACTTTATCAAGGTACTGCTTGCTGATATAAACCAGTATAAGTCCTTTAAAATGAAAATAAATGTTTTTGATAAAAAGGAAAGAGGATTTGAAAAGAAATACATGGTGTTAGTATTTATACTACACAACAAATGGTTATTGATTCACCATGTCTAATCCACATAAGAATCAACTAGTCCAGAGCAAACGGCTACTGGTAAAGACTTATCAAATCCGTTAATGGTTGATAGTTTACCAAAAACTAGGTTATCAACTCACCATACATCTAAGTGATCAAGAGTTGGCTAGTCCATAGCAAACGGCTAATGGTAAAGACATATCAAATCCGTTAATAGCTGATGATTTGCTAAAAATCATAATTTTCAATGATTCACCTCTCACAGGAGTTAACACACCTGGAAGTGATGAGAATAGTATGAAACTTTTAAGATTTGATGATTCTTTGTACCTAAATGTTGCTGAGTTGCTGAAAAGATGCTATGGAAGATATGATGCTGATAAAGAGTACTTTGACAGATGACAGATAGAAGAAAAGGAGTAAAGAAACAATCTCACTGAATAATAAAGATATGAAGATTCAAGATAATACAGAAACTTGAAATTAAGCAAGTAAAGTTCAAGTTAGGGGAGGATTGTTGGGATATGAAATATCAAAGTGCTTCTGGATGTCAAAGTACTGCTGCATGAAGAACAAAAGTCAAACTGCTGCATGAAGAACAAAAGTCAAAGTGCTGCATGAAGAACAAAAGTCAAAGTGCTGCATGAAGAACAAAAGTCAAAGTGCTGCATGAAGAACAAAAGTCAAAGTACTGCTGAAGAATAAAGTCAAAGTACTGCTGATATGAAGATTGCTTAAAGTACTTCGAAGGATTCAAGGACTGATGTGCAATATTAGACAAGGATTATTTTGTAATATTAAGAGAATGTTCTAGAATTAGTTAGGGATTATAACTTGTCGTTCAAGGATTATATGTTGTAAACCGACTTAAGGTTATCTATATAAAAAGCCTTAAGAGGTATTGGTCGATAGAGTTTTTAGAAGTTTTACAAGTCTTAGAAGTCGATCAAAGTTAATAGTTAGGGATTGTTAGTGAATCTGTGTAACAAAGCAGGTTCTAAGTTTGGTTAATATAAAAGTTTTCTTAAGCTTTGTGTTAGTAGATTCCGCATACTTTACAAGGTCAAAACAGTGTTTCAATATTAATAGTATTGAGTTTATTCAATATTGTTAAACCCTTACAAGCTACAAAGTAGTTTGATCAGAGTATATCGATCCAACAATATTTGAGTGCTTTTGTATGTTTTGGCAGTTCAGATTAGTATAAAATGATGAGTATTTAGACACTCATCACGGGACTAGGCGAGAAATTTTGAACTGTTTCATTGAAGTGCTTTATCACTTTAAGGTCAAACTTTCCCCAAATGGTTAAATCCAGTCTGTCATCAGAAAACACCTTTTGGACTTAATCCAAAGAAGTTTCCCTTGCCAGAGAATAAAATCTATCAAGATTTTATTAAGGAATGCTTAGGTCTATTGTATAATAGAGTTGTTCGTATTTATGTATAAATAGGGAACATAAGGGATGAGTAAATGTTCACAAGTTTGTGCAATTAATGCAAAGCATTCACAAACCACTTTTACTCCTCCAAAGAACAACATAGCCCCTGAGATAGCTCAGTGGGTCCTCAGTTGTCACTCAAACATTATTTTGAGTTTAGAGAGGAGTCAATACCACACTTGTCATTTTCAATCCCAAGTGTTATTCCGCAAACACTTGGGTACGATTCTTTTTTATTAACTTCTAATAAAGAATTAAACGTTGAAAAATATTGTCTCTTATCTTTACGTTGCTTTATTGTTAATCATTTATACATCTGAGTTAAAAGTCATATATCTTGGTTACATTAGCTTTTTAGTTACTGATAACCAAGTAAAAGGGACCAACACACACACTCGTAAAAAGATTGCCTCCACAACATGTGGGCTATTAACTTCTTACCCTTTTGGGCATATGCAATATTTGTTGCTCTTCATATGTTCAATGTAGTTCATCTTGCTAGCAATACCAAGTGGCATGGGACCCATTACCTTCATATCGACATCTTTATTGACCTAATATTCCACTAAAAATTAACCAAAACAATTAGATAACATCACAATGTAAAATCGGTGCATCACAGTTATAAAATTTCGTTGAGACATTTTATCAAACACCTTGTGTGTAGTTTTATAAACACGTTTTAGATGCATCTTTTTTCATAATTTCATTTCAATATATAAATGAACAAACCTGTCACTACCGAAGCAAATTTCAATAAACAAAACCTAGACTCATAATAAACAAGAATCCATACAAATAAACACCAAGAAACACACATACATAAACTATTAAAACTATAATCGACATCATTTAAACAACTAACCTTGATCTTTCAATTTGAGAAATTATAACAAGAGGATCAAGTGCATCTGATCAGTTAAACAAATAACCTTGATCCTCAAATAGTGTGTTGATTGAAGGATTTAATCAAAGAATAGAAATGAGAAATTATGACGAGAGGATTTAATCACAGAGCGCATGATCAGAGAAAGAGAAAAGAAAAAAATGAAAAGAATTAGGCATTATATATGGTAAGGAAGAAAATAGTGTGAATTTATGAAAGCGTCCCTTGAAGAATGAACGAAGTAACAAACAGGTCCCTGTAGTTAGGAGGAAAAAAGGAGGGGGAATGGGAGGGTGTTATTTGCTTTTCTCACTTTTCTACCAAAGTGGGTTTTTTTCAAGAACCAACCTCTCTCTCTCTCTCTCTCTCTCTCTCTCTCTCTCTCTCTCACTCTCTCTCTCTCTCTCTCTCTATATATATATATATATATATATATATATATATATATAGAATTGAGATCAAATGAGAACTTTCTTAAAGTTGTAAAAATGAGAACCAACCAAAATCTCACAAATGATACTCAACTTAAAAGAAATAAAAATATAATTAATTACAACTAAAATTGTTAAAGATTTGATGGGTTTTTTTTATGAAAATTGATGTAAACTAAGTGATACACTTTGATTCAACGTGTAATGTGTATCAAGGTTTAGTGTTGTGTATCAAGTTTTTAGTGGTTGTTGTGTATTAGGTGTATCAATTTATGTATAAGAAATTAGGTTTTTGAGATTTTAATGTTTATGTATCAAAATTTTAATTGTGTATCAGCAATCATTTCTCATGTATGAGTTGGTTATTAGTCGATTTAATGCTAACTTGTATTAATATACAGTATTTTGGTGCATATTTGCTAAAATGGTTATGTATCAATGTTTTAATGGTATTTTAGAATAGTTCTCATTTTTACAACTTTAAGAAAGTTCTCACATTAACCTTCCCCTATATATATATATATATATATATATATATATATATATATATATATATATATATATATATATATATACATATATATATGTATATATATATATATATATATATATATATATATATATATATATATATATATATATAGCTATTTTGGTAGTTCAAGCGTTGCTTGAGGTTAATGTGGTACTTTAGCCACATTCCATTGTACTTAAACGTTTTTTTGGTGTAATATATTTTACCGGGTGTATAGCCCTTTACCCAAAAAATATATATGTATATATATATATATATATATATATATATATATATATATACATATATATACATATATATATATATATATATATATATATATATATATATATATATATATATATATATATATGTATATATATATATATGTATATATATATATATATGTATATATATATATATATATGTATATATATATATATATATATATACATATATATATATATATATATATATATATATATACATATACATATATATATACATATACATATATATATATACATATACATATACATATATATATATACATATATATATATATATATATATATATATATATATATATATATATATATATATATATATATATATATATATATGTAACACCCCCAATTCATAAATAGCAGCGGAAGCTAGATCTTTGGGGTAATACTCATGGGAACACAGTCACAATAATAGAAAACGACTCAAAAGTGACGTTTTTATAGGAAAAAAAGTTACCATTCATTTATTCATCAGAGTTTTACAGTAAAAGATAAAATTTTACAAAAGAGAAGTCCTACAGACTCAGTGTAAAGTAAAGTACCTAGGATAACATGCTTAAAGGTCAACACTAAGGTTGAGTAAGAGTCATAGGTTTAGGTTTAGTATAGGGATGAATACAAGTTCCATATGGTTTAGCTGAAACCCTTGGGGATTGTGGAAAAAGTATGGATAGATTATTATTCACTAAGCTCATGACACCCAACGTTAACATGTCCAGGTCATAGGGCAATGCAGACCCTTGCATGACGGGACGTAATAAGGACTTAACTTGCTAAGGTTAACCCTTTTAGTTCTCAAATATAGTGCTATTGGTACCCGGCAGGGGCAAACCAACGAGAGTTGTCAAACTCCAAATAGATCTATTCACTATACTCGCGTTCACACGCAAGTGATTATGGTGTATGAATTTTTTTATATAATGGTGGCATAGGAAACACTCGTGCAATAACCAAAGAAAAAGACTTGTATTCGATTTAAAGCATGTATCCCCCTCACAGGGTTTGTAAATCATTCAAAAGTGTGGCTATGAAAACTCACCTGGGATTAGAGATAAGTGTGGGTGCTACTAGACGGTCTACTCACGTAACCTGGTGTAGTGTGTATGTCAAGCCTGAGTAGGTGCATTCTAAGTTCTTTTAATTAAGTATTCTTAAGGTTTCTAGATTTATATATAACATAACACCATTCGGGCCATTGTAATTCAGAAGTATAACTCCTCACATGAAGCTCCCTACTATTGTATAATCTATAACATAATACCGTTCGGGCCATCATAATTCAGAAGTATATAACTCCTCACACAAAGCTCCCTACTATTGAATCATGTTGTTATATGCTTAAGTTATAAATAGAACACAACACCGTTTGGGTGTCATAATTCAGAGGTCATGTAGTAAACGTTTGAGGAGCCAGAGCACTTTAACTCGTAAACCCAGCAAACTCGTCAAAATGTATACCCAAATGAAACCCTTTACATGAAGCTCCCTACTATTGTGTTATGTTTTATTTAAGAAATATAGGGTTTTATATTTATGAAAATACTTCAAATATACCCTTAAGTTTAAGAATTTACATAATATACCCTTAACCTAATAACTTTTACGGTTTTAGTCCTTAACGGTAATAACTATATATAACTATACCCTTATGCTATATAACTTTCCAAAATAGGTCCTAATGCTTTATACTTCTAAGATATGGCAAAAATATTCCCTAGACCTAATATTTTCAGAAAGTTACAATATATACCCCTATGCATGAAAACATTTGCAAAACTAGTCCTTTTTCTACATAAACTATATTTTTATGAAACAAGAAGATATCCTAGCTATTAACTAATATAAGCCTATTAAGGTATCATATACTAGCTCATGGCTCATGAAATGGGCTGGTGGCATGCAAACATGGTTTCGACTCATTTAGGGTTTCAAAATGGAAACAAGCAAAAGAAAATGACCAAGGCTCATTCAAGGGTTCCTAGGTGATCTAATACTCTTATATAGCATGCTAGGTCAGTACTAAAGCTAAAGTGATGAAAATATAAGCATACTTGGGCACAACTAGGGTTAACGAGGAACTAGGGTTTCTCAATAGGGTTTTCACTTTGACAGGAGTTCTAGGCTTGCTTTGCTCGAGTCCTACTCTTACTAGGGCTCCTATACTATTGTATGTGTGAGGTGAAGAAGAGAGAAAGGTGTGGTTTGAAATGGTGAGGGTATGGGGGTTTTTATAGTGCTCGACAAGGGTGGTGAGCAAGTAAAGGCTTGCATGGTGTCATGAGGAGGAGGGGTGATTAACTACAGCTGCTAGTGACTATCTAAGCCTATGGGAGGTGACTAGTGATAGCTAGAAGTAGCTTGGATCAATGGTGAAGGGTGGTTGGACCATAGGGGGTCGCGGCACAAGGAGGTCACAAGGAGCTCTATTTGTGGTGATGGTGGTGTGTGGTTGGTTGCTTGGGATGACTAAGGTGGTGGATAAGCTACTAGGTTGGTATCTTGAGGTGCTTGAAGTGCTTGAGGTGCTTAAGTAGCTTATTTCTAAATTTAGGGTTTAGTTTAAGCTTAATCTTGCTTAGTGAGTGATTAGGGTCTAGCTTAGATTCTAGTTAGATTATGGTCCTAAGAGTGCTTAGGGACTTAGATTAAGTTCTAGGAAGCTTACTTTAAGTGGTGGTAGCTTTTACTAGGGATTCGGGAAGGTTTTGACCTAGTTTCGGGACTTTAAAGCCTATTTAGGGTTCTAAGCTTAAAGGACTTGTACTATGCGCTATGACTAGTGGTACTAAGGTTTTGATGATGTAATGTAACTAAGATATCATATAAATGAGCCTTGAACATTTTCAAACTAGTTTGGTTGAGAAATTAGGGT
The DNA here is from genome assembly GCA_030686995.1 of Artemisia argyi. Taxonomy (NCBI): domain Eukaryota; kingdom Viridiplantae; phylum Streptophyta; class Magnoliopsida; order Asterales; family Asteraceae; genus Artemisia; species Artemisia argyi. Next base: position 114,059,754 of record CM060688.1, on the reverse strand, counting down.
TTTAGAGAGAACCATAAACACATAGGCTGGTTTAGGGTTTATAATAACTATAGTATACTAGAGTGATATAATACTTAGTGAAATGATGTTTAGAACTTAGGCTTAACATACTAGGGGTTTAAAACGCATAACCTTGATGATATTTGGCAATAGTGGTTACGTGAGTCGTCTAGGGGGCTATGTAAGTTACTTTACATAGTAGGTATAAGTAATGATACTTACAGGAATTTGTAATGAAATAAGTGCTAGGATATAGTGGGGAAATGTATCCTAGGGTTATGCTAAGGCGTAATCGGGATAACTAAGGCATGGTGGGGATAGCTAAGGCATAGTGGGGATGGCTAAGGCATAGTGGTGATAGCTAAGGCATAGTAGGCATAGCTAAGTCATAGTGGTGATAACTAAGGCAAAAAAATTTCCCTGAAAAGTGCTATATAGATAGTATGAGTATAGTGACCTAGGTGACTTTTTGTGAGATGTTACAGTCTTCCCTCCTAAAAGGGAAATCTCATCCCGAGATTTAGCTAGAAGTAAGAGGAGAGTGGGGGAAAAGATGAGGGTATTTGGCACAAATTTGATCCTCTCGTTCCCAGGTATACTCTTGTCCTCTTTGGGAGTTCCAGCGTACCTTAACGATAGGGATCCAATGGTAATTTAGATTTTTGACCTCTCGGTCCACGATTTCTAAGGGTTCCTCTATGAAATTGAGCTTATCATCCAACTGAAACTCTTTCATAGGAATGACGAGATATTCGTCGGATAGGCATTTCCTAAGGTTGGAGATGTGAAATGTGTCATGTACACTACTGAGCTCTTCCGGAAGCTCAAGTGTGTACGCCACTGGACCAATTCGCTCTAAGATCCTAAATGGTCCAATGTACCTCGGACTAAGCTTTCCTACTTGAAATTCTAAGGGTTTACTCCTAATGTTAGCATAACTTTTTTGCCTACCTCTTGCAACTTTCAAGTTCCTACGAATTTGAACTATTTTCTCAGTAGTCTCATGAATTATCTCTGGACCCGTGAGTTGAACTTCTCCAACTTTGGCCCAGCAGATAGGAGATCTGCACTTTCTACCATAAAGTGCCTCAAAAGGTACGGCCCTAATACTAGAGTGATAACTATTGTTATAAGAGAATTCGATCAACGGTAAGTGTTTTTCCCAACTTTTTCCAAAGTCTATCACACAAGCTTGAAACATATCTTCGAGTGTGAGAATAGTTCTTTCACTTTGACCCTCGGTCTGAGGGTGATACGTTGTACTCATGTCTATCTGAGTACCTAGGGCATTTTGCATAGATTTCTAAAATCTAGAGGTGAAGCGAGTATCGCGATTCGATATGATAGATATTGGCACTCCATGCCGAGAAACTATTTCCTTTAGGTATAACCTTGTAAGGGTTTCCATACTATCAGTTTCTCGGATAGGGATGAAGTGAGCGAAGTTTGTAAGACGATCAACTATGACCCAAATGGTGTCATGCCCGTTCGATGTCTTAGGGAGTTTCGTAACAACTTCCACATGGGAATCACAGGTTGTATCAGTAAATCGGATGGTTTCTGGCACTCAGCCTTCACTTTGGAACACGTTAAACACTTGGCTACATATTCAGCAATATTTGCTTTCATGTTAGGCCACCAATAGTGTTTCTTTAGATCCTGATACATCTTATCAGAACCCGGATGAATTGAGTACTTGGATTTATAGGACTCGTGCATAATCAAGTTTCTTAAATTCCCAAGACATGGTAACCAACTCCGATTCTTGATACAACGAGTTCCATCTGGACGGGCTTCAAAAGCCTTATCCATTCCTCACAAGTTCTCAGACGGAGATGGAAGATTTTCTGCCTTAAGGGCATCGTTTTGGGCTCTAAGAATTTGATAGGGTAAGTTAGGATGAAGAGTCATAACTAACAATTTAACCCTAAGAGGTTTGATTCGCTCCTTATGGCTCAAGGCATCTGCTACTACGTTAGCCTTGCCAGGATGATAACGAATCTCACAGTCGTAATCGGCGAGTAGTTCAATCCAATGACGTTGTCTCATGTTTAACTCTTTTTTATTTAGAATATGCTGTAGGCTTTTATGATCGGTGAAAACCGTACATTTTGTGCCATACAGATAATGTCTCCATACTCTAAGAGCGAACACAACGACTCCTAACTCTAAATCATGGGTGGTGTAGTTTTTCTCATGGGTTTTGAGTTGACATGATGCATAGGCAATGCCCTTATCCCTTTGCATCAGTACAGCTCCTAATCCTAGATGAGAGGCATCACAATAAACGACAAAATCATCATTACCCTCGGGTAATGCTAATATTGGAGCTTCGCACAACTTCATCTTCAGAAGTTGGAAAGCTAACTTTTGATTCTTTCCCCAGACAAACCTTGTGTTTTTCTGGGTTAACTCAGTCAAAGGTTTTTCTCCTTGAAAAACCTACGGTAGTAATCGACTAATCCTAAAAATTGGAGAATATCGGTGGGTGTCGTGGGAGATGGCCAATTTCTAACGGCTTCTATTTTGGCAGGATCGACATGAATTCCTTGATTATCTATCAAATTTCCGAGAAATTGCACGACGCTAATCCAAAAATCACACTTAGAGAAGTTTGCATAAAGTTTCTCTTTTCTGAGTAATTCAAGGATTATTCTCAAATGAGTAGCGTGCTCTTCCTCATTACGAGAATAGATAAGGATATCATCTATGAACACTATAACAAATTTATCCAAATATGGTTTACACACCCGGTTCATGAGATCCATGAAAACCGCTGGTGCATTTGTCAAACTAAATGGCATCACTCGGAATTCATAGTGTCCATACCTTGTCCTGAAAGCGGTCTTAGGAATATCCTCTTCCCTAACTCTCAGTTGATGATAACTAGATCTTAAGTCGATTTTAGAATAGACGCGTGAGCCTTGAAGTTGGTCGAATAAGTCATCGATCCTGGGTAATTGGTAACGATTCCTAATGGTGAGTTTATTCAACCCACGATAATCGATACACATCCTAAAAGATCCGTCTTTCTTCTTTACGAATAAGACAGGAGCTCCCCAGGGTGATATACACGGACGGATGAAACCCCTATTGATTAGTTCTAAGAGTTGTTCAGATAGTTCCTTCATCTTTGATGGAGCTAATCTGTAGGGTGATCAGGCAACAGGTGCCGATCCGGGAATTAAGTCGATTTTGAATTCTACCTGGCGGACGGGAGGAAGTCAAGGTAAATCCTTAGGAAAAATGTTAGGAAATTCCCTAACTACGGGGATATATTCTAGCCATTTTTCTTCTGGCTTTGTCTCTGTTACTTGGATAACAAAGACGAGATAGCCGCGAGAAATAAACCTTTCGGTTTTGACGCAAGAAATAAGATTTAGTCGGGATCCATTCCGATCTCCTTGGATTATTAATGTTTCACCATCGACATGGATATGAACGATTTTCTCGTCACAAAGAATCTTAGCATGATTCTCGGACAACCAATCCATACCTACGACAACGTCAAAACTACCGAGTGTGATTGGCATGAGATCGATTTGGAAAGGTTGGTTTAAGAGAGTCAGGGTACAACCCTGGATAACGGTATTAGTACTAACTAGTTTTCCGTCGGCTAATTCTATGTCATAGTGGGTATCTAGGGTGCTAGGGAAATCCTAATCCTAGAGGCAAGGGATCTATCTATGAAGCTTCTATCAGCTCCATAATCAGATAATACTCTAACTAGATGTTGATTTAGAAAGAACATACCCGTAACTATGTTCGAGTCATGTTGATTATCCTTTAACATGTAGGCTCTTCCCTGGGCACCGTCAGTACTCTTTTTAGGAGATTTATTTGCATAGTGTCCCTTCTCTCCACAAGCATGACAAGTAACTGTCACCGGTAGCTGGTTACTCCCAGTGGAAGATCCTTTGAGCTTGCAATCCTCAGACAGATGACCCACCTTGTTGCAAGTATTACACTTAACAAAACAAGGCCCTGTGTGATGTAAGTTACATTTCTTACACAGACGGGCTTTCCCAGCATAACCACTTCCCTCAGATGGAGTAGCAGCATAAGCTCTAGTAGCTTCTTTCCTAGGGTTTGGTTGGGGATAAGGGTTCATACGATTATGGGTATTGGTGTTAGGGTTACGAAAGTTGTTGTTATTGTTAAAAGATCTCCGATCATCGAACTTTTGTTTATTATCTCGGGGCTCTAGCACAGAAATGTGCTTTTTTACTTGATCCATTAACCTCTGAGTGATGGTTATGGCTTCCTCTAAGCTTTGAGGTTTAGAGGCAGTAACATTCCCTTCGATACTACGAGGCAAACCTCCAATAAAAACTTCCATTATCTTTTCAACAGTTGGCACCATTGTGGGACACAATGTTGCCAGCTCCTGAAATCTCCTAATGTAAGTTTTTATATCATTCCCCTTGACTGTCAAGTTATAAAATTCATCCTCCATTTTCTTGACCTCAGTCTGGGGGCAGTATTTCTTAATCAGAAGATTCTTGAACTTGGTCCAGGTGGTCTTATAAGCTTCCTCAATACCCCTCGGTTGGGCATATGAGTTCCACCAGGACAAAGCCTCTTCTATAAGAGTACCAATAGCAAACTTGACTTTACAGTCCTCTCTATAGTTGCTACGGGAAAACACTAATTCGCTTTGCTCGAACCAGCGAACTAATCCTATAGCACCTTCCGAACCTTTGAAATTGAAAGGTTGGCAGCTCATAAATTCCTTGTAGCTACTCTTCTTCTCTACAGGAATTTCTCTAGGCTCGGGGTTTCTAGGGGGTTATCGGCGTTTGCCATGTTAGCAGCTCTGTATTCTAGTACCGTAGTTACACTGTCAGCAACTAGTTTCCTAATGGCTTCTGGAGTCATGGCAGAGGTAGTAAACGTAGACGTTCTTCTAGTCGGTGCCATTCTATCACTAATTGATAGATAGCCAGGAATAAGAAGGATATCATAAGTCGGGCATGATATAAAATTATGAGAATTCCGACAGAGATATTTCGTTAGATACAAATTCTAACTAATAGAACATTGTAGAGGGAAGACGGAGGTTTAAGAAAAGAATAATATCATAAGTCGGCCATAATGACGATTATGAAATCGACGTAGATATTCTTACAATGTCCTAACTAATAGAACATTGCGGGGAGACGGAAGATTAAGAAAAGAATAATATCACAAGTTGACCATAATGACGATTATGAAATCGAAGTAGATATTCTCACGATGTCCTAACTAATAGAACATTGCGGGGAGACGGAAGATTAGGGATACAAGCTCTAACGCTTAGAATGTTGTAGGATAGAACGGAGGGATGGGAGTCTAAAACTAATGATGGGAATCCATGAGCACTAAGTTTTCTAGGATCTAACTTAAGGTCTTGGATAATCAATAGTGAAATATCTAAATTCCTAGTCATAAATTCCTTAAAGAAATAGTCGGATATAACTAATCTAACTGGGAATAAAAATCCTATTCATGATGACGTAAACTCGTCATAAGATTCACAATCTAAGTTTCTAGGTTTTAGGGTAGGCTTGGGATATCTAGAAGGTATAAAGTCTATAGTGATTCTAAATCCACCAAAATGTAGTACCTAAGAAATCTTAGTATGGGATAGTCAACTAGGTATGGGGAAATACTATAACCTCGATATATTAGAAGCAACTAGCACACCTATCTTACACAGTGAAATCCTAACAGGTACACTTATTTATGCTACATGTCTAAAACTTATTCTAGGTCATAAGTTACCACACTACTAGCCTTATTTGCTATTCTTAAGTTCCTGAATGACATCTAAGAGATTTCTTATATCTAACTTATGATTAACCTGAATGTCCTCTATTATCATTTCAAGGGTAGAAAGCCTAACATGAGCTAGTACAACCTCATCAGCATGCCCTTCTTGTTTCTTTTGTAACTTATCAATTTGACTACGGGCTTTTTCTATTTCAGAAGCTAACCTATCAGAGTCCTTTTGTATAATAACTCTACCTTTTCCTAAACCGTAAATCTTGGTTTCTATTTCCTCGATACGCTTTAGGGATAACTGACCTAAGTGATCTATAATTTCTTCTATTTGTTCCTCATGCCTTTCTAAAGGACTCTTATACGATATACATCTTATCTCAAATCTAGGAGGTTTAGGTGGCATAATACGGATTTTCTTACGGGGTGGAGTAACTATTTCTGGAATGTAAAAGTCTCGGGGTTTAACAGATAAGGGTGGTGGATTTAAGGAAACTAAAGGAATTTCACCATTACATGCTTGCATATAACCGTTATATGTTTGCATATAAGGATCAATTGGGTAGGTTTCTATAGCTAGGGTGGCAAAAAGATTCTGAGTTACTTCTAACGAAGAATCGGAACTAGGTGTATCGGGGGAGTACTTATAACTATTAGAGGTAGAATGGGAATTATGGGTGCTACTCAAGATGATAGGATGACTAGGGGTAGACATAGGACTGTAACAATTTTCCAGGGAAAATCATATAAGAGTGATACTCACCTAAATCTAACTATAACTTATACTACTATCCTAAACACTAATTAGGGAAGGCAATGGCATGGAGGACTTTTTGAAAAATGGTTATAGTTTAGGTAGGACCTTGTTCTCTATAACCGTGAGCTCTAGTACCAATCTGTAACACCTCCAATTCATAGATAGCAGCGGAAGCTAGATCTTTGAGGTATTATTCATGGAAACACAGTGATTGGCTCCAAACGGTCAACCTAAATTGACCAAAGGATGGTCAACTAGGTCAAACAGCCTAGAGTCAATGCTCCGCGGAATATAGTGTTTCCCCGGGTCGTTATATCCCGACGAGGTGTGAATGGTTATCAAACAGATCTATGATCAGGTGAATTTGGACAAGAAAGGGTTTGTGATTGATTTGAACTAAGGAATCTACAAGAAAATAGCTTAAGTAAGCTATTATAACAAGACTGTAAAATTTGAAAAACCAGAAACATGTAAAACTTAAAAACGCATACGTTCAATTTAAATTTACGCGAACGTACGAAATATAAAGTGAAAACTGAAATATGAAAACCCACAGGGGGTGAAAATGACTTTTTTACAAACTTAAAGATAAAAGAAAAACTTTTTAGAAAAAGAAAATAAATTTTTACACTAATTACTTATTTAATATTAATTAAATACTACTTAATTCTAATTATTAATATTTAAAATACTTAAATACAATATGATATTAATTTAATACTACAAAAATAAAAATTAAATTTATAAAATTATAAAATAACTAAAAACTAATTTTAAAATTAAAAATATGTATTTTTGTCTTTTTGTGATTTTGATATTAATTAATTACTAATTATATTTAATTAAACTAATTAACTAATTTAAATTATTTAAAATACTAAAAAGACTTAGATAATTATAGAAAATTTTATAAACCTAATTAACCATCACAGAAATCCTGAAAAATTATAAAAAGTTTATTTTATATGTTTTTACCCTATTTTACTAATTATTATATTAAATATTAATTAATTACTAATTAAACTAATTAAATTATAAAAACTAGAAGATGAACAGTAAAAATTCAAGAAAAATTATAAAATTACTTTATAACATATAAAAGCTAGAAAAAATATAAAAACTAGGTTTTACTTAATAAAATCTAATTTTGCTATTTAATACTGAATTATTAATTAATTATAAATAAAACTAATATTAAATCTAATAATTACCAAATGATAATATTAAAATCTGAGAAAATTACTAAAGTTACTTTAACATAAAAGGAAATTAAGAAAAATGTAAAAATACAAAGTGCTTAATAAAAATCTAAAAAGGAAAATTAAAAAGTTAAATTACATTAAATAGAAACTATCACTTATTTTAAATTTAGATTTTCTGGATTTTTCTTTTAGAAAACTGTTTTACAACTAAAAACATGAAAATTTTACAAAAACAACTTTTTTTTGAAATAAAAAATAAGCACTATGAGTGCTTATTTGCTAGACAGTTGACTTTGGTTGACCAAGTAAGGAAATAAGCTCAAATTGGCTTATGTGGGGTCCACAAAGGGTGATTCTGGTTCCAATGAGTTATGTGAACTTGAAAGGTGCTAAATCAATAAGCTGGGACTAAAGGATAAGCTAAAAAGTTGAATAAGCTAGTCCAAATACCAAACATGCCATCAGAAATTGGACAATGTTGAGGGCCAAATTCAGGAGGGGGCAAGGGCACTTTGGCTCAAAATTCAACTTGAACTAGCAAGAGGGCCAGGGGGAGTCCAAAGAACCTAATGGGGGCCTGTGGGACCCACTGTGGAGGCCTACAGCAACCACCAAAGGTGGTGGTACTGTGGTGGTCTGCTGATGCACGGAAGCTATCTTCCCCTACAACTGAGTTTGAAGGGGTGTGGGGCCCAGAGGAAAAATTGTAAAAATCAAACAACAATGGGTCTTCTAAGATGAGCTGGTAAACTAAATTCCTCAAAAGCTCAAAGTCTAAATCTTACTACAAAAATCACAACAATTCTTGCAAGTTTAGGAAAAACTGACAAACTAAAACTTTAACTTTTTGAAATATTGCAACCATTTGACTTTTATGAACTAGAAATCATGCCTACTGATTAAATAAGTTGTATTAAGATATAAATAAGCTATATTAGGCTACAAAGTCTAATTTTGAGTTGAAGTGGTGAGGTTTCCACTCCAAACTCCAAACAGTTAACAGCTAAGAGGGATTTGAGAGTGAACTTTGACTTTTGCTTGTCAAACACTGACTTTTATGACTTAATTAGACTACATTTGACTAATGCACCCTACTCATGCCAAAAAAACCACAATGCAACAACAAGAACACAGGGTGAAGCCCTAATCCAAACACCCCTCTTCAAGACTGAAAATTGGATTTTACCAAGTAAAGCACTGATTTATCCTAGGCTAGCAAATCACAAAGGCATATTATGACATGATGAGCTTAAATGAACAGATAAACATCAACAAGAACAACAATTATCTAATATAACTATTATACTAATTAAGGCAGTCAAAATGGTGAAAGTGAGCACAATTAAAACTAATGATCCAACAAATGATTTTAAGCTCTAATATGACCTAAATGTACAAAATAAGCATAAAAAGCATAAAGCTAAGTAGTGATAAGCTAGGAGACAGTGAATGATAAACATTTGAGAATTGACTTACAAAACCTTCAAAGCTTCACACTGAGAAACAAGGTCAAGTGATAATGCTAATAGCTTACCAATAAGCTGCTAAACCATTTCCATCCATAATGTGCAGTATTCTTTGCTCCTTCTTCCTCACACACTGATTTTTATTTTTTTAAACCTATTTATTGAATTATTTTTGTGAGTTCATGCTAAACTTTAATTAAACTGCTTTTTATGATCCAAAAGCATTAAAAACTCATAAGTGAACTAACTTAATATGAAATGAACAATAAATAACAACATTCAACACTTATCAGTGAAGTTTTCAATTTCACTTAAAATGCCAAATACGGATTTATAAAAGAGAATCTTGAATTAAAGATCAAAGAAAGTTTAAATTACATTAACTAAACTGATTACAACAATTTTAAAGCTAAAATAACAATTAAAACATAGATTACACTAAATACGTTCACTATACTATACTACTCCTACATACACTTCACTCCTGCCTCCTCTTTCTCTTTTATAATGACTTTTTGGGCTTATCTTTGACCTCAAATTAAATCCCAACATGTTTGAGCCGTTGGATTTGGCTTTATTGATCTTGACCGTTTGATATTGTTTTGGCGGGAAATGGGTAAAAGGCAGTTGGGGTTTGCTTGGAGTAAATCATGGACATTAAATGTATCTTGGTTGTTTGTGGAGGCTAGGGAGACAAGTGATGACTGTGTTGCAGAGTTGGTGAAGGTGGGGGGGTACACAGTGATTTTGCATCCAAGTGGGAGGGATAATGGTGGTGTTTGACCTGGGTAATGACCGTTTGACCCTGGGTGTTGACCAGGGTTAATAAAAACGGGGGTGGGTATATATTTGGAGTTGGGCCTGGTGTGAGATGGGCCAAAGGTATTGGATCAAGGGTTGGGTTGGATTTGGTAGTGTTTGGTTTTGGATTTGTTGTTGGATTTGGTTTTGTTTTAGGTTAAAATAACACAAGGACCATATTTGTAAATTTCTGAAATTGAGGGACTGAAAATGTAACATCTTTCAAACTTGTTTCAAGGTCCTTTCCTGCCACATATCAATAGTACAAGGATCACAAATAAAATGTTTCATTTTAAAAACACCCAAGGACCATTTTTGCAAATTTCCAAACTACAGGGACCAAACATGCAAATTCCCCAAACTTCACACCAAGGACCTAAAATTAACACTTGTGACTTTCCAGGGACCAAAAGTGATTTTTCTTTCAAAAATATCCCACCAGGGACCAAATCTGCCAATATCTGAAACTCCAGGGACCAAACTGTAAATTCTTAAAACTTTTCCAATTTTTCACCAAAGGACTAAATATGACTATTTATGATTTCAAAATGACCTTTGGTGAAATAAGTACTCAGGGACTATTTTTGTCAATTTTTGAAACTTGGGGGACTGAAACTGCCAATTTTGCAAACTTTGTACGTTTTTCATCTGTTTTTACTCTTTTTGCGTCTAAAACATATAAAACACAATTTTGAATTATTTTCAGTATTTTGATGCATTTCTGAGTGTTTTTGTATGTTTTGTAGTTCAGATTTGACCAAAATGATGAGTGTTTGAGCACTCATCAATCCCCCACACTAAAATATTGCTAGTCCCTAGCAATAAACTGTTTTGAAAACTCAATGGATTTTAATCTCTTTACCAAAAGCCATTACTTCTGGAGTAGCCAAATGTATCAGTTCAAGTAAGAACTATGGTCCACTTGATAACCATGTGATTTTGAGCAAACCACCAGCTGTCAACGGATTTGATTTGTCTTTACCAAAAGCCGTTTGCTTCTGGACTAGCCAACTCTTGATGGAATAGTCAACATCTTGGTGAGCTGATTACCAATTATGGTTTTTCCACTGCCTTTACCACAAGCCATAATCTTGCGGGCTAGCCAACTCATTCACTTTTTAGGATATGGCGATTTGAGATACCATACAATTTTGGGCAAATTTCAAGCCGTCAACGGATTTGATATATCTTTACCAAGAGCCGTTTGCTCCTGGATTTGCCAATCCTTTTGTCGTTTAGACATGGCGGACTGATAACCACAAAAATTTTGAAGCAAAAGTGAAAAAATTTTAAATTTTTTGAGATTTTGGCCAAAAACGGGGGTACTAGATAGTAAAATGTGATAAAATTCGCTAAAATAGTAAAATACCCCCCCCCCCCACACACACACACTTAGAATGAATATTGTCCTCAATATTCAAAGTCCCGGCTATTATGCCGACTCTTTGAACGTAAAAGGGCAACATTACAAGCTAAATGTGGAAAACACCATTTTTTCACTTTATTTGTAACCATAGCATGGGTAACTCCCCCATACTTAGGGTGAAAACCCTATAAGCATGCTACTATTTTTGTTTACCGAGTCGCTAGCTTGACTCGACCCCGAATTCATTGGTTCTTGGGGAAGTATGATGTGGAAGAGAGAATCTCCATCGGACATTCATTCAAGATGTTTGGACAAACATTTGAAGCACGTGAAAGTTCCACACCGATGAGATAAGTACCCGGCTCAAGATAATGATACATGAAAATGTCGGGGTCAAATATAGTGTCTTCATTCCCGAAGGAGTGAAGAAGACAGTAAGTCACCGAGAATGGCATGAGAACAATCATAAAAAGAGGCTCATCCTCAAGATCAGGTTTAGCTTCCTGAATTTGGATTTTGTCGGTTAAGCTCTTAGGGTTAGAAAACATCCCGAGAGGGAGGGTGGGATAATTTGTCATAGAAATACAAATTCTCATGATTGAGAATCTTTCCCCCCGATCATGATGTTTCTTGCCATCATACTCCGGAGGAGTCATGATAAGGTGATCAATGATGGGCTCAGAAGGTATTTCATCAATATCACTGATGTCTCCATAAGATAAAGAATTTTCATCAGTGTGTGAATCACTAAGCCCGGTATTGAGATAGGAATTGAGTGATGGATCATCATTCAATAAGCTTTCAAGGAAAAGAATATCCCCCTCAGAATCAAGATAGTTATCATCAACTTCATACGAAGTTGAACTATCTAGGGCAAGGAATGCTTCGACTTCTTCTAGATCATGTTTGAGATCAAATAGATAATCATCACATCCCGATGGAAGTGGATTGGTGTGAGTGAGTTCATCGGTGAACTCCTCGAGAAGAAAGTCAACATTAGAGTGGGGAAGGGATGCATCAACATACTCAATGTCTCCATAAGATAAACAATCATCACTGGAATCATAGACAGTCTCAATCTGATCATTTGGATTATCAAGGGAAGAAGGAATATCACACACTTGATCAAAAGTTCCCTATGACTCTCGGGATTGGGACAAGGATCTCAACACTAGACTTTATTAATTCGTCTGATTCCTTATTAGGAACAGTGCTAAGATGCTCATCCCCCATGTTTAGAGAGTGAGTGTGAACTTCGGGTGTGATAACAACAGACTGAGGGAGATGAGAGGAGCTAGCATTCATTGATTGTACAAGTTCCATTTGATCTTCTGCTAGTAATTTCTCCGTCTCATTATTTTCTCCCTGATTTACAATGGGAGGAATCACAAATGATGAATCTGACGAACCCTTATAAAATTGAAGGATATCAAGGGTGTCTTCATTATCACTATCATCATCACAGTCAAGAAGAGCAGCTTTACGAAATTTGGCACGTGTTATAGCTGCTTGTTCTAAGACTAGCAATTCTTCCATGCTCAATTTGTTTCTAGCCTCTCGTTCTTCAGCAAGTAATTCTGCTATAGATTTCTCACGAGAGTCTTGAAACGATGTAGTAACCAACTCCTCCTTAAGTTCTTTCAATATATCAAGAGCCTTTAGTAAAAGGTCTTGCTCAGTATCATGAGGAGTTGCTTGGATCATTTGGTACTGTGGAGGTGGGTCTGAAAACGAATAGTCGTAATTATTACAAGGAAATGGATTCCTTATTTGACAATCCGAGCTAGAGTGTGGACCTCCACAGTAATCACAACAGTGAAACTGATGTGGCTGTGGGTTGTATGTGCTTGAGTCATAATTGTTATCAGGAAACTGCTCATAGACAAGCATGTTTCCCGATTGACAATCAGAACTGTAGTGTGAACCACCACAGTACTCACAACAGTAAAACTGTTGAGTCTCATGGTGTGGTAGCTGATGGAATGAATCAGTGGTGTCATGGTAGGAATAGGGATTCTGGTTATAGACAAACCCGTTTCCCGACTCTACCATGCCACAACTGGGGCAATTGCCACCATTATAAGGACTACCATACCATTCACAGATTAGAAGGTGTGGATGAGACATAGAAAGAATCAAAAGTGTATAGAGGGTGAGTAATGGAGAATCAAAAGGGTAGGAGGGTGAAGAAGGATATTTTTGGTGTTTTTGGAAAACATTTTATACAAAGGATAAAGAAAATGTTTTTGTGTTTTTGTGTTCGTTGAAAACTGATTTTAAAATGTTTTCGTGAACAGTTTTGTTTTTAAAGAAAATATGAACAAAGGATGGTAAATATACAATGAGTGTATATCCCGATTCACTAATCTGAAAATCGTGTAGAATAACGCGCACGACCTCCCCGGCAGCGGCGCCAACGGTCAACCTAAATTGACCAAAGGATGGTCAACTAGGTCAAACAGCCTAGAGTCAATGCTCCACGGAATATAGTGTTTCCCCGGGTCGTTATGTCCTGACGAAGTGTGAATGGTTATCAAACGGATCTGTGATCGGGTGAATTTGGACAAGAAAGGGTTTGTGATTGATTTGAACTAAGGAATCTACAAGGAAATAGCTTAAGTAAGCTATTATAACAAGACTGTAAAATTTGAAAAACCAGAAACGTGTAAAACTTAAAAACGCGTACGTTCAATTTAAATTTACGCGAACGTACGAAATATAAAGTGAAAACTGAAATATGAAAACCCACAGGGGGTGAAAATGACTTTTTTACAAAGTTAAAGATAAAAGAAAAATTTTTTAGAAAAAGAAAATAAATTTTTACACTAATTACTTATTTAATATTAATTAAATACTATTTAATTCTAATTATTAATATTTAAAATACTTAAATACAATATGATATTAATTTAATACTAGAAAAATGAAAATTAAATTTCTAAAATTATAAAATAACTAAAAACTAATTTTAAAATAAAAAATATGTATTTTTGTCTTTTTGTGATTTTGATATTAATTAATTACTAACTATATTTAATTAAACTAATTAACTAATTTAAATTATTAAAAATACTAAAAAGACTTAGATAATTATAGAAAATTTTATAAACCTAATTAACCATCACAGGAATCCTGAAAAATTATAAAAAGTTTATTTTATATGTTTTTACCCTATTTTACTAATTATTATATTAAATATTAATTAATTACTAATTAAATTATAGAAACTAGAAGATGAACAGTAAAAATTCTAGAAAAAATATTAAAAATACTTTATAACATATAAAAGCTAGAAAAAATATAAAAACTGGGTTTTACTTAATAAAATCTAATTTTGCTATTTAATACTTAATTATTAATTAATAATAAATAAAACTAATATTAAATCTAATGATCACCAAATGATAATATAAAAATCTGAGAAAATTACTAAAGTTACTTTAACATAAAAGGAAATTAAGAAAAATGTAAAAATACAAAGTGCTTAATAAAAATCTAAAAAGGAAAATTAAAAAGTTAAATTACATTAAATAGAAACTATCACTTATTTTAAATTTAGATTTTCTGGATTTTTCTTTTAGAAAACTGTTTTACAACTAAAAACATGAAACTTTTACAAAAATAACTTTTTTTTTAAATCAAAAATAAGCACTATGAGTGCTAATTTGCTAGACAGTTGACTTTGATTGACCAAGTAAGGAAATAAGCTCAAATTGGCTTATGTTGGGTCCACAAAGGGTGATTCTGGTTCCAATGAGTTATGTGAACTTGAAAGGTGCTAAATCAATAAGCTGGGACTACAGGATAAGCTAAAAAGTTGAATAAGCTAGTCCAAATACCAAACATGCCATCAGAAATGGAACAATGTTGAGGGCCAAATTCAGGAGGGGGCAAGGGCACTTTGGCTCAAAATTCAACTTGAACTAGCAAGAGGGCCAGGGCAGTCCAAAGAACCTAATAGGGGCCTATGGGACCCACTGTGGAGGCCTACAGCAACCACCAAAGGTGGTGGTACTGTGGGGGTCTGCTGATGCAGGGGAGCTATCTTCCCCTGCAACTGAGTTTGAAGGGGTGTGGGGCCCAGAGGAAAATTTGTAAAAATCAAAAAACAATGGGTCTTCAAAGATGAGTTGGTAAACTTCAATTCCTCAAAAGCTCAAAGTCTAAATCTTACTACAAAAATCACAACAATTCTTGCAAGTTTAGGAAAAACTAACAAACTAAAACTTTGACTTTTTGAAATATTGCAACCTTTTGACTTTTATGAACTAGAAATCATGCCTACTGATAAAATAAGTTGTATTAAGATATAAATAAGCTATATTAGGCTACAAAGTCTGATTTTGAGTTGAAGTGGTGAGGTTTCCACTCCAAACAGTTAACAGCTAAGAGGGATTTGAGAGTGAACTTTGACTTTTGCTTGTCAAACACTGACTTTTATGACTTAATTAGACTACATTTGACTAATGCACCCTACTCATGCCAAAACAACCACAATGCAACAACAAGAACACAGGGTGAAGCACTAATCCAAACACCCCTCTTCAAGACTGAAAATTGGATTTTACCAAGTAAAGCACTGATTTATCCTAGGCTAGCAAATCACAAAGGCATATTATGACATGATGAGCTTAAATGAACAGATAAACATCAACAAGAACAACAGTTACCTAATATTACTATTATACTAATTAAGGCAGTCAAAATGGTGAAAGTGAGCACAATTAAAACTAATGATCCAACAAATGATTTTAAGCTCTAATATGACCTAAATGTACTAAATAAGCATAAAAAGCACAAAGCTAAGTAGTGATAAGCTAGGAGACAGTGAATGATAAACATTTGAGAATTGACTTACAAAACCTTCAAAGCTTCACACTGAGAAACAAGGTCAAGTGATAATCCTAATAGCTTACCAATAAGCTGCTAAACCATTTCCATCCAAAATGTGCAGTATTCTTTGCTCCTTCTTCCTCACACACTGATTTTTATTTTTTTAAACCTATTTATTGAATTATTTTTGTGAGTTCATGCTAAACTTTAATTAAACTTCTTTTTATGATCCAAAAGCATTAAAAACTCATAAGTGAACTAACTTAATATGAAATGAACAATAAATAACAACATTCAACACTTATCAGTGAAGTTTCAATTTCACTTAAAATGCCAAATACGTATTTATAAAAGAGAATCTTGAATTAAAGATCAAAGAAAGTTTAAATTACATTAACTAAACTGATTACAACAATTTTAAAGCTAAAATAACAATTAAAACATAGACTACACTAAATACGTTCACTATACTATACTACTCCTACATATACTTCACTCCAGCCTCCTCTTTCTCTTTTATAATGACTTTTTGGGCTTATTCTAGACCTCAGATTAAATCCCACCATGTTTGAGCCGTTGAGAATCTTGAATTAAAGATCAAAGAAAGTTTAAATTACATTAACTAAACTGATTACAACAATTTTAAAGCTAAAATAACAATTAAAACATAGACTACACTAAATACGTTCACTATACTATACTACTCCTACATATACTTCACTCCAGCCTCCTCTTTCTCTTTTATAATGACTTTTTGGGCTTATTCTTGACCTCAGATTAAATCCCACCATGTTTGAGCCGTTGGATTTGGCTTTATTGATCTTGACCGTTTGATATTGTTTTGGCGGGAAATGGGTAAAAGGCAGTTGGGGTTTGCTTGGAGTAAATCATGGACATTAAATGTATCTTGGTTGTTTGTGGAGGCTAGGGAGACAAGTGATGACTGTGTTTCAGAGTTGGTGAAGGGGGGGGGGGGGGTACACAGTGATTTTGCATCCAAGTGGGAGGGATAATGGTGGTGTTTGACCTGGGTAATGACCATTTGACCCTGGGTGTTGATCAGGGTTAATAAAAACGGGGGTGGGTATATATTTGGAGTTGGGCCTGGTGTGAGATGGGCCAAAGGTATTGGATCAGGGGTTGGGTTGGATTTGGTAGTGTTTGGTTTTGGATTTGTTGTTGGATTTGGTTTTGTTTTAGGTTAAAATAACACAAGGACCATATTTGTAAATTTCTGAAACTGAGGGACTGAAAATGTAATATCTTTCAAACTTGTTTCAAGGTCCTTTCCTGCCACATATCAATAGTACAAGGATCACAAATAAAATTTTTCATTTTAAAAACACCCAAGGACCATTTTTGCAAATTTCCAAACTACAGGGACCAAACATGCAAATTCCCCAAACTTCACACCAAGGACCTAAAATTAACACTTGTGACTTTTCAGGGACCAAAATTGATTTTTTTTCAAAAATATCCCACCAGGGACCAAATCTGCCAATATCTGAAACTCCAGGGACCAAACTGTAAATTCTCAAAACTTTTCCAATTTTTCACCAAAGGACTAAATATGACAATTTATGATTTCAAAATGACCTTTGGTGACTTTTCTTTCCAAATAAGTACTCAGGCACTATTTTGTCAATTTTTGAAACTCGGGGGACTGAAACTGCCAATTTTGCAAACTTTGTACGTTTTTCGTCTGTTTTTACTCTTTTTGCATCTAAAACATATAAAACACAATTTTGAATTATTTTCAGTATTTTGATGCATTTCTGAGTGTTTTTGTATGTTTTGTAGTTCAGATTTGACCAAAAATGATGAGTGTTTGAGCACTCATCACGCAGTCACAATAATAGAAAATGACTTAAAAAAGACGTTTTTATAGGAAAACGAGTTACCATTCATTTATTCATCATAGTTTTACAGTAAAAGATAAACGTTTACAAAAGAGAGGTCCCACATACTCGATGTAAAGTATAGTACTATGAATGATAACAGGTCTGGACATCCTCATATCCATTGCTACTTCGTGCCTTAAGTCCTAAAGGTCTAGTTACCTAGGATAACATGCTTAAAGGTCAACACTAAGGTTGAGTGAGAGTCATAGGTTTAGGTTTAGTATAGGGTTGAATACAAGTTCCACAAGGTTCATCTGAAACCCTTGGGGATTGTGGAAAAAGTATGGATAGAGTATTATTGCACTAAGCTCATGACACCCCATGTTAACATGTGCAGGTCATGGGGCACTGCAGACCCTTGCATGACGGGACGTAATAAGGAATTAAATTGCCAAGGTTAACCCTTTTAGTTCTCAAATATAGTGCTATTGGTACCAAGCAGGGGCAAACCAACGGGAGTTGTCAAACTCCAAATAGATCTATTCAATATACTCGCGTTCACTCGCAAGTGATTATGGTGTATGAATTTTGTTATGTAATGGTGGCATAGGAAACACTCGTGCAATAACCAAAGAAAAAGACTTGTATTTGATTTAAAGCATATATCCACCTTACAGGGTTTGTAAAGCATTTAAAAGTGAGGCTATGAAAACTCACCTAGGATTAGAGATAAGTGTGGGTGCTACTAGATGGTCTACTCTTGTAACCTGGTGTAGTGTGTATGTCAAGCCTGAGTGGGTGCATTCTAAGTTCTTTTAATTAAGTATTCTTAAGGTTTCTAGATTTAGATATAACATAACACCGTTCGGGCCATTGTAATTCAGAAGTATAGCTCCTCACATGAAGCTCCCTACTATTGTATTATGTATAACATAATACCGTTCGGGCCATCATAATTCAGAAGTATATAACTCCTCACACAAATCTCCCTACTATTGAATCATGTTGTTATATGCCAATAAAAAAATCGAGACAGTAAGTATTTTTGACGGACCGAACGATTTTCAAATTTCATAATTTTTCCTAAAACATATGTAAACATTAAAAACTAGTTGGGAAATGACAAAAATGCAAGTGGAAACATACGTACCGATAGAGTTTGAATGGGGGCTGGCAAATTTCACTATACTTAGTGAAAATAATGAAAATTTGGCAATTTCAAAAAGTTGCTCACCTGCATATCCGATTAGTACAAGCATAATCTAAAAGTTACCATATCATCCTACAAATACATAAATCTATAAAACACATTGTTTTAACGACCAAATAGTTCAAATGTTATTGAGGAAACCGTAGAGGGGGTGAATACCTTTTCTTTTAAAAACTTAAAAAACTTTCGTATCAAACATCCGATCAAGTGTGACATAATATGAAAAGTATCAACACTAGTCTTACAAAAACTAGAAACAATATAGAGCAACAAGTAAGACATGTCACATTAACACACACTTAAACATATTAGTAATAACATGATATGACACAGACACAACTAACATGATATAAGCAACAAAGAACACAAATATAAATGCAATGCAAGGTATAAATGTAAAGCGGTAAATGCAATCATAAACGTAAAGAGATAAGTAGAGAAAATGCAAACCCGGACACGGCGATTTATAGTGGTTCGGTCATGAAACTCCTCTTTGCCCTACTCCACTCCCCGAGTACCCAACTCGAGAGTTACTTCACTAATCAACAAGCTCCATTATCGGTGGAGAAAACCATACAACGTTGCTTACATTATTTTCCGACACTAAGCTAAATATCGAGTACTAATCTTAGCTAGTACCAATCTCCACGATATACCCGATCATCACAAATCATACAAGCTACAAGATCCACATGATCTACACTCGATCTACCCGATCATTACTAATCACACAATCAATACAACGTACACGATCTACCCGATCTACCCTTGATCCACTTGATCAACACACAAGCTCACTAGCTACAAGAGAGCTCCAAGATCTCAACAAGATCACAATAATCCACACTCACAAGAATAAACAAAAGATAATGACTACTTGATGTATATCAAGATACAACAAGCTTACAAAAAGCAATGCTAGTGCACTACTCATTGACTCTAACACTTTGTATCTTCTTGATACTTTGTGTTCTTCTTTTGGACTAGAAGAGGAATGAAGGTGATCACTTGAATGGATGATTCGATCACTCTAAAATAAACTAAGACTCTCTAAATGATCAAAGAAAGTTATCCAAATAAGAAGGGATTAGACCAGAGAAAAATGACTGGAAAAACCAAGTGGGAAGTGTAAAATGGTCCACTATTTGTAGGCAGAGAGAAATTTGACCGTTATAGGGGCACGGCACCACTAATTGTCACACAGTACCACTTAATTACCGTCCGGGACAAAAACGCTCCAATTTTTTTCTTTAGTGGTGAAAGTTTATTTGGGGGAGTTTGGAGCTAGTTTGGGTAAAATATAGCTGTTGGGAATTTTAACTTATTTTTCAAATTAAAACATTTCTTTTTAATTCAAGAATAATTTGTAAAATGTTTTGTCACATTAAAATTGTGAAGTTTAAAGAAAAATATAATCCTTTGATCATTTGTCAAGTAGTAGATTTGTTTGTCCATACCTTGAGTGATTTACGTTAGGATGGAAATCTACGACTTTGAAGAAGCATACTTGAGACGTCGAGAGGTGTTGATGTAAATATGCACTGATGATTTGTGTTTACAAGTATGTCACAACTCGTAATTTCCGGTCATTTTCCAAACCTCGGCAATTTACTATTCACAGGTTACTATTCATCATTTACTATTCATCAATCACTATTCATCATTTTTGAGGTCAATTTGACATTCCGAGAAACATTCAAAAATTTTTACTATTCACTTGACACTATTCATTTCCGAGAGAAAACCACTATTCACGTGCATTACTCATGTCAACGTAAACTTAGTTTACGGGTATTCAAAATTCGCGTAACCGTATTGGTTCGGGTGCGAATTCATGCATTATCATTTGGGACATCTCATATAGACTAGAAATAGTCTGCGTATTATCATTATGTCACTTGCATACTATTCCACTCGTAGGGTATTCAAATTATATTTTTAATATAATTAACGAATTACGTATGTTTATTTTAAATAAACACTAATACGCGAACTATAAATGTGACTAACACGTCCGACACTCCCAACTATGATCCCAATATATTTTTATACTCATTGTTATAATATAAAAATTATATTATTAATTTACCCGGTGTTTTGAAACCGATTACTATATTTCACGGTCGGAGCTTATTACTTCGTCGGTTTGCGATATTTCAACCCAATAATTTTTCTAACTTCCGATTCTCATCAGGAATATTATTTTTCAATTTTTACAGCTTCATTATATTTTATTTTATTTCATTACAATTTATTTTTAGTTAACTCGGTACCCGATATTACCTAAAACTAATAATATCTAACCATATCAACATAATATACAACAAAATCTCACCAAAACTCTTACACATCTCAACCCCCCCTCCAAAATGCCGCCCCCCCCCCCCCCCCTAGGACTCCTTCCTAAATTTGTGGATCTTGTCTACAAACTTAATAATACATCTAACTTGTACATTTTCATTTCATCTCATTTTCTAAAATCAACTAGCAACTTTCTTCCTTTTTCTCTCTTTGGTGGGGATCGGCTCAAACAAAAACAACAAGAAGAAACATCAATTTTTCCAAGATCAAGTGATAAGCTAGGTTATTTAGTACTTCTTGTTAGGGTTTTGAAGTTTAAACACAAGGTTTTGCAAGTTTTTCATCTCCACTAGTCCACTAATCTTCAAGTAAGTTATCAAGACCTATTTTTATAAATTATTCAAGTTGTTTCATTGATCATTCAAGTTTATTCAAGATATATATGCATATGTTGATTTATACCACTTTATTTTACAAACTTTTAACTTTTGAACCTTAGAAAGTGTTTATGGTTAGATCCTTGTTAGATCTACTTGGTTTATGGTGTTTAGGAACCCATGACACCCTAAGAAGGTGTATGGTAGGATTAGACTAGTTTTGTGGTGATTGAAAGTGATTTGGTTGGTTTTTGAACAAGTTAGTAACTAGGAAAACCAAGTTTTGACACTTATAGAAAGTTGCTGTCCATTTTTGCAAAACGTGGAAAGATCAGGGAATTCTGGGTAATTTTGGACCTAAGATTCAGAAAATACTTTCCGATACGGAACTATGGCCGAAAACGGGGATAAAAACGAGTTAATAACGAAGGAGATACGCTAAAAACGAGTTTAACGACGAAAACTATATTTTCTGGAAATGCTTGCTGATGAACAGTACTCACGGGCAAATTCGAGGCGTAAAACTAAATCTAGCCATCCCAACTTATCAAAAATATGTTAGTATTTTGTCCCACGATTCCGGGGATATAAAGAACGAGTAAAATGAGCTTAAAACGACCAAGTTATACGCGTTTTAACATCGTCAAAACTATATATATATATTTGGTCACAAATAAAAATAATAACTTACGTATTAAATGGTATATTTTCTAGAAATGTTACTAAGGACTATATTCTTAACAAATGAAATACGTATGACCCAAGGAATATTTATACGACTTAACGACGTTATTTTAAGGTTTTCGATACGAGGAATAGAACGCTAACATTTTTATACGATATATTACGACAAGTTTTTATAACTCCATTGGGACTTATTTTTCCTAAGTATAGAAACTATTTTACTTTGACAATAACTAGTGTTTCCAAGTTACGAGTGGTATAGGCATCATGTGCACGTGCATTCATTTCATTATGTCATGATCTAAGGTAGATCGTTATTACTCATATTAGGTTGCGGTTAGAGATCGTGCCTCATTTCAGTGTATCCATTTTTGTCATCGTAGCTATCGCTCCAGGTGAGTCATAGGCCCTACTATTTTAATTGTTTTGTAAACTCTTTGGGGGAGAATACATGCTCGTTTTACTTAAACGCACTACTGGTTTTACCTGGTTGATTTCTCAAATATTCCCAGCTTTATCTAAATATATATTTGATCACCTGCACTTCATTAGTATGCTTGACTACCGGTATTTCTTTGGTATATTTAACCACCTGCATTCATTGGTATGTTTGATTTTCTTGTATTTCATGGGATTGATTATCCTTGTTTACATGACCACATTGTCATAATTGTTTATCTGGCAACATTGTCAGTATTATTTTATCTGGCGACATTGTCAGCATTATTTATCTGGCGACATTGTCAGTATTGTTTATATAACCTCATTGACTGAATTATTTATATAGCCATTTCGCTATGTTTATCTGGGAATTTGGATACCATTATTACTTATGTTCACGTAGACTTTAATACATTTGGCAGTGGGTTGTAAACACACAGGTTACAAGTCTCTTATGGCGGGACTTGCAACTGAGTGGATTTACGATGCCTTTGCTGGGCGATCATTTCTCTATAGGCATTATTTGTTAAACAAACTCTATGAACTCACCAACCTCGTGTTGACACTTTAGCATGTATTTTCAGGTTTTAACCAATGGCACGCTACTGGAGGTTTTGGCAGGGCATGGCATGGTCATAGAAGACTCTAATTATTTATATGGGGACCGTTTTAAACTACTTTTAAGGGCCTACTTCCGCACTACTTTTAACGATGTAAATTCAACATTTTTGATTTAACGATTTTATTCTAAATGATTAAAGTGAAAACCATTTTTGTACTTGTGTTGTGATACCGATTGAGTTACACCCCAGCTACACGTATGCTTCCGATGGACTCGATTTTGGGGGTGTGACAGATTGGTACCAGAGCTTTGGCTATAGCGAACTAAGTGTTTTTAAAACCTAGACTATAGCTACTTTTACGAAAACTTAACCCTATGACCGTCACGTGCTTGCCTGCCAAGATGATGCCTCACTTGTGGTTTGTTGCTGAATTAGGTGATGAGAATTGTGTCTCATTATCTGGTATATTATATTCACTTATTCTAGTTGATTACTATCATTGTCTTTCATATGAGTGTAACACCCCCAAAATACCGCAGCGGAAGACTGTGTCATAGGGATGCTACTTCAGGGCACAAAGTACAAGATATAGAAAACAAACTCTAAATGAGACGTTTTTAAAAAGTTACCATTCGAATAGATAAAAGTCATAGTTTACAAATCAAAAGATCCCAAATTAGAATAGTACATAAGTTTTTAAAAAGTATCGAATGGTAAAAGATAAAAGCGAAAGTCTTCAAAATGCATGCCCTAAGACTCTCCGCTCCACATACCTGCTATCGCCCTTCTAACCTGAGATAAACATGCTTAAAAGTGTCAACACTAAGGTTGGTGAGTTCATAGAGTTGTTTAATAAATAAAGTTTAAAGAAGAATGGTCACACAGCAAAGGCATCGTAAATCCACTCAGTTACAAGTCCCGCCATAAGAGACTTGTAACCTGTGTGTTCACAACCCACTGCTAATATATATAGTAAGATTAAACATGTATAAGTTTATCACAACAGTTAAGCAATTAGTCGTGAGTCCACACTTCATCTCCGAAGACCTCACGTTTGTGTGTATGTCTCCATGGTTGTGCCCAGCAACTTAATCTGGGGCCATTGGAAGTATGTATGTATGTCTCAATGGTTGTGTCCAGCAACTTAATATGGGGCCATTGGAAGTCTCAAGAATACACCATCACAGTTCGGTATAACACAGTTAAGTATAGCACAATCACGTATGTATGTCATCAAGTATAAGACAATCAAGTATAAAGAAGTCAAGTATAAATGTTTCGAGTATCAAGAAAGTATGTTTTGAGTATTTATACTAGTAAGCAAATAGTTGAGCATGTATCTCCCCCAAAGAGTAAAAACAAGTATAAAGAGTAAAAGTGGGGCTATGACTCACCTGGAGTGAAGATACAAATATGCGTAATGATAAGGACAACAGGGAGCGAACACTATCCGCAACCTAAAATGAATGATAGTGATCTAGTTTAGATCAAGTCGTGATGTAATGAATGCACATGCACATGATACCAATACCACTCGTAATTTGGAAATACTAGTTATCGTCATAGTAAAATAGTTTCCATACTTAGGAAAAATAAGTCCATATATAGAAGTATATACTTGTCATATTAACTCGTACGAAAAAGTTAGCGTTAAATTCCTTGTATTGAAAACCTTGAAATACGTCGTTAAGTCGTATAAGTATTCCCTTGGGTCATACGTATTCATTTGTTAAGAAAATAGTCCTTAGTAATATTTTCTAGAAAATATACCGTTTAGTGCGTATGTTATTATTTTTATTTGTGTCCATATATATATATATATAGTTTGACGATGTTAGAATGGTTATAACTTGGTCGTTTTAAGCTCGTTTTCCTTGTTCTTTATGTCCACGGATTCGTCTTTGTATAAACTAATATATTTTTGATAACTCGGCTCCTCTAGGTTACGTTTAATGCCTCTATTTACCCGTCGTATTCTGCCAAACAGCAAGCAGTCTTTATAAGAAATAGTTTTCGTCGTTAAATTTGCAAAAATCATAACTCCTTCGTTATAAACTCGTTTTAATCCGTTCTTTCGCCTAAAGTTTCGTTTTTGAATGTATTTTCTAAATCTTTGGTCAAAACTTGGCCACCATCTACTGATTTTCCCACGAAATTAAAATAGGGACAGTAGGTAATCTTATTGTTTCAAAAACCATTTTCAAGTCTCCAAACTAGTTCCATCCTCCATCAAACCACTTTCAAACACCACAAAGCTAATCTAATCCTACCATACACCTTCTTAGGGTGTCATGGGTCCTTAAACATCATCAATCCACTAGGTCTAACAAGGGTTTCTTATGTGTCCATTTCTAGGGCTTGAAAGTTACATATGTACAAAAATGGAGTGGTATAAGTTAATGCATGTATGAGATCTTGTAAGAAAAGTATATAAACATAATAATAACTTGTAAAAATCATAAAAATGAGTTTGTTTACTTACTTGATGGTTTAGAGAGTTTAGATGATGAAAAACCTACTAATCCTTGAGTTTTTATTTCAAAACTCTAACAAGGATGATTATATAAACAAGTTTATGACAAGTTCTTGTAAAATGTTGTTGTTCTTGCTCCTTGACCACCTTGGTCGATCCAACCTCAAGAGAAAAGAGAGAAAAAAGTTTACTTGCCTTGTAAAAATTGATTTTGTGATTAAAAATGGATGAAAAGTTTATTATATACTTGGAGACAAAAATTTGGTAAGCAATTAAGAGTGTTGGTGAGGTTTTAATGTTTTAGGACTTAAGAGGGGGGGGGGGGGCCGGTCCTAAAGGAGGGAAATGGGGAAAAATGTCTTGGGTTTAATTAGGAAAATTAGTATTAGTAGTAAAGTGTAGTTATGTTAGTTTTAGGTTTAAGGTTTAATCGGGTACCGGGTTTGTTAGAAATAAGTTTTATCGAAGTTATTCGGGATGTAATAAAGTCGTAAAAATTGTAAAAATATGTCGGGTACAAGTACGGAGAGTTTGGGTGATTATTGTTTAATTTCGGTGAAAACCGTCGTTATTAAGTTAAACGTACGATACGTAATAAATAAATTTCCAAAATACCGGGTAAATTAATATTACAATTTTTATATTATAAAAATGAGTATAAAAATATATTGGGACAATAGTCGGGAGTGTCGGACATGTTAGACACTTTTATAGTTCGCGTATTAGTGTTTATTTAAAATAAACGTACGTAAATCGTTAATTGTACCAAAAGTATAAATTTAATTATCCTACGAGTGGAATAGCATGCAAGTGCCCTAATGATGATGTGCAGACTATTTCTAGTCCGTATGAAATGTCCCTGATAATAATGCATGAATTCGCTCCTGAACCAAAACGGTTACGCGAATTTGAACACTCGTAAACTAAATTTACGACGACATGAGTAATGCACGTGAATAGTGGTTTCCTCTCGGAAATGAATAGTGTCAAGTGAATAGTAAAATTTCTGAATGTGTCTCGGAATGTCTAATTGACCTCAAAAACGATGAATAGTGATCGATGAATAGTAAATGATGAATAGTAACTTGTGAATAGTAAATTGTCGAGGTTTGGAAAAATGACCTAAAATTACGGGTTGTGACAGTCTCTACCCCTTAAGGGAACTTCGTCCCGAAGTTCAGCTCATTCATTCCACATATGTTCCTAGTGTTCAGTTCATTCCTTCCCAAACTCGTTAGAGTAGCTTACACCAATCAAATCATCTACTATCAATATAACTAGGTTAATGATGCTAGGTCTCAGATTAGTCGGGGTTGTGTATAAGTTCTATACCAAGACTTAAGTGCTACGAAAATAATATAGTTGTTCAAGAGAATGTACCCGTTATGCTATCGTGAACATGTTGGGTGATAGGATTTCCTAGGAAGTAAGCTCTGCCACGCGCGGGTGGAATCTCAACGGCCTCATCTTGTGGCCCTTCAATTGCTGCTGCTAATTTTGGACGATTGCCTCCTTGGTTAAGATTCCTTTTCAACTTAGGACAGGTGTTCCGAAAGTGATCCGGGCTGTTACACTCATAGCATGTCTTTTGATTGTTCATCATATTGCCCACATTCACTGGTTCTCTACACTGGTTTGCATAATGACCAGACTGTCTGCAATTAGCACATATACGGCAGGGCACAGTCTTTTGGTGATGAAAATTACACTTCGTACACTTAGGATGCTGGCCTAAATACTCTCTCTGACCAGAACTAGTCGCCGCAAAGGTCCTTGCCCTTTTGTTGTCAGCTATCGCGCCTATATGCTTGTTTGACTCGCTTGTTCCCTTCCTTTTATCACTGTTCTTCAAGCTTCCATTTCTAACCATCTCATCTGTCAGAGTCCCTGCTCTCAATATTGCACTCTGGATTGTAGAAGGCTCAGTTGCTTTCACAGTCCCACGAATTTCTTGGACAAGACCATATATGTACCTTTCGATCCTCTTGGACTCAGGGGTAACTAGGTGTGGAACTAGTCTGGCTAATTCATGGAATCGATCTGTATAGGCTGCATGTCCAGCCCCTATCATAGAGTGATGATAAAGTTCATCCTCCAGCTTCTGCATTTCATTGTCCGGGCAGTATTCCTCCTTCAGTAATGCCTTAAAATCATCCCATGTCATACCTACAGCTGCCTCTCTACCCCTAGCTTGAACCTGCGTATTCCACCATGTCAATGCTTTTCCTGATAGCAAGCATACGGAGTACTTCACCATTTGATGTGGTGCACAGTCACTAATGTCGATCACCGACTCCATCTTTTCAACCCATCGAGTATACCCTAACGCGCCTCCTATACCATCGAACTCAATTGGCTTACATGATGTAAATTCCTTATACGTACATCCAGTCCTAATGTTGTTGTTGCCATTACCATTCTGGCCTATACCATTGGTGTTGTTAATTCCGCTTTCGTGATTTGCCAAGTTATTCATATGATCGCCAACTTGAGTGACAATAGTGGGGAGAAAGTTTTCAAGTTCTCGAGCGATGATGGCTTCAAAATCAGTATTTCCATTGTTGTTGTTATCATTGTTTTCAACGCCGTGACCACCTCCTCTACCTCCACGTCCACCAGTTCTTCCACCATCGTTACTTGGGTTACTAGTGTCATGAGCAGCTCCTCTACCTCCTCTACCTCCACGTCCACCAGTCCTTCCACCCCTTGGTGTTGCGCCTCCTCGACCAGAGCTACGAGTCACTCTCTTTGGTGCCATGATTTCCTGAGAGGAAGGACATTTAGTGAACGTCAGAGTTGAGGGAAAACCGTTGATTAACCAAAGTCTATACTTAACATCCTCATATATAATACCGTGCCACCAATTGTCTCCTAAGTCGTGTCAACACCGATCTACATATGCATAGTCATATGTCCACGTGTGTCGTGAAGCACTTATAATTATGTTGGCCACCACAATTATAAATGTTTCCTTTCACAGGTGTACATATCACCAGGCACACATATCTCAGTGGTAGACGTTGCTCAAATGGGTATCTAGGGAATGTCACGCTCAGTACGAAGGAACAAAGGATTCTCCCTTAAGTGCTAAAGTCACTGGGTAGTCTAGTTTCTAATGGCTTCTAAAGAGTAACTTCAAGAGAACTCCCATCCTCGGGCAAATCATCAAATCTCTACAGCTAAGTAATAACCTTCATTTAACTTAGTCTCATGTCTCATCAAACAAGAACTGTCACAAGATTAAGTTAAATGATCAGTTATTACCGAGCTCCATGTTTCTGATAACTTGCCTAGATTTTGGGACTTCCCCATCGGTACCACAAAATACCTAATAGTGTAGGTCTAAGAAAATTATCAGCAAGCGTACGTGTATGAAAAATGCAAGGCGATAGGGGGGAGAGTCTAAATGTATGTAGTTATAGTCTAGACTCTAAAAACAACCTAGTTCTCTATAACCAAGGCTCTGGTACCAATCTGTAACACCCCCAAAATACCGCAGCGGAAGACTGTGTCATAGGGATGCTACTTCAGGGCACAAAGTACAAGATATAGAAAACGAACTCTAAATGAGACGTTTTTAAAAAGTTACCATTCGAATAGATAAAAGTCATAGTTTACAAATCAAAAGATCCCAAATTAGAATAGTACATAAGTTTTTAAAAAGTATCGAATGGTAAAAGATAAAAGCGAAAGTCTTCAAAATGCATGCCCTAAGACTCTCCGCTCCACATACCTGCTATCGCCCTTCTAACCTGAGATAAACATGCTTAAAAGTGTCAACACTAAGGTTGGTGAGTTCATAGAGTTGTTTAATAAATAAAGTTTAAAGAAGAATGGTCA
Organism: Artemisia argyi; assembly: GCA_030686995.1. Taxonomy (NCBI): domain Eukaryota; kingdom Viridiplantae; phylum Streptophyta; class Magnoliopsida; order Asterales; family Asteraceae; genus Artemisia; species Artemisia argyi. The sequence continues at coordinate 114,029,839 of CM060688.1, read as the reverse complement.
CACAGCAAAGGCATCGTAAATCCACTCAGTTACAAGTCCCGCCATAAGAGACTTGTAACCTGTGTGTTCACAACCCACTGCTAATATATATAGTAAGATTAAACATGTATAAGTTTATCACAACAGTTAATCAATTAGTCGTGAGTCCACACTTCATCTCCGAAGCCCTCACGTTTGTGTGTATGTCTCCATGGTTGTGCCCAGCAACTTAATCTGGGGCCATTGGAAGTATGTATGTATGTCTCAATGGTTGTGTCCAGCAACTTAATCTGGGGCCATTGGAAGTCTCAAGAATACACCATCACAGTTCGGTATAACACAGTTAAGTATAGCACAATCACGTATGTATGTCATCAAGTATAAGACAATCAAGTATAAAGAAGTCAAGTATAAATGTTTCGAGTATCAAGAAAGTATGTTTTGAGTATTTATACTAGTAAGCAAATAGTTGAGCATGTATCTCCCCCAAAGAGTAAAAACAAGTATAAAGAGTAAAAGTGGGGCTATGACTCACCTGGAGTGAAGATACAAATATGCGTAATGATAAGGACAACAGGGAGCGAACACTATCCGCAACCTAAAATGAATGATAGTGATCTAGTTTAGATCAAGTCGTGATGTAATGAATGCACATGCACATGATACCAATACCACTCGTAATTTGGAAATACTAGTTATCGTCATAGTAAAATAGTTTCCATACTTAGGAAAAATAAGTCCATATACAGAAGTATATACTTGTCATATTAACTCGTACGAAAAAGTTAGCGTTAAATTCCTTGTATTGAAAACCTTGAAATACGTCGTTAAGTTGTATAAGTATTCCCTTGGGTCATACGTATTCATTTGTTAAGAAAATAGTCCTTAGTAATATTTTCTAGAAAATATACCGTTTAGTGCGTATGTTATTATTTTTATTTGTGTCCATATATATATATATAGTTTGACGATGTTAGAATGGTTATAACTTGGTCGTTTTAAGCTCGTTTTCCTTGTTCTTTATGTCCACGGATTCGTCTTTGTATAAACTAATATATTTTTGATAACTCGGCTCCTCTAGGTTACGTTTAATGCCTCTATTTACCCGTCGTATTCTGCCAAACAGCAAGCAGTCTTTATAAGAAATAGTTTTCGTTGTTAAATTTGCAAAAATCATAACTCCTTCGTTATAAACTCGTTTTAATCCGTTCTTTCGCCTAAAGTTTCGTTTTTGAATGTATTTTCTAAATCTTTGGTCAAAACTTGGCCACCATCTACTGATTTTCCCACGAAATTAAAATAGGGACAGTAGGTAATCTTATTGTTTCAAAAACCATTTTCAAGTCTCCAAACTAGTTCCATCCTCCATCAAACCACTTTCAAACACCACAAAGCTAATCTAATCCTACCATACACCTTCTTAGGGTGTCATGGGTCCTTAAACATCATCAATCCACTAGGTCTAACAAGGGTTTCTTATGTGTCCATTTCTAGGGCTTGAAAGTTACATATGTACAAAAATGAGTGGTATAAGTTAATGCATGTATGAGATCTTGTAAGAAAAGTATATAAACATAATAATAACTTGTAAAAATCATAAAAATGAGTTTGTTTACTTACTTGATGGTTTAGAGAGTTTATATGATGAAAAACCTACTAATCCTTGAGTTTTTATTTCAAAACTCTAACAAGGATGATTATATAAACAAGTTTATGACAAGTTCTTGTAAAATGTTGTTGTTCTTGCTCCTTGACCACCTTGGTCGATCCAACCTCAAGAGAAAAGAGAGAAAAAAGTTTACTTGCCTTGTAAAAATTGATTTTGTGATTAAAAATGGATGAAAAGTTTATTATATACTTGGAGACAAAAGTTTGGTAAGCAATTAAGAGTGTTGGTGAGGTTTTAATGTTTTAGGACTTAAGAGGGGGGGGGGGGGGGGGGGCCGGTCCTAAAGGAGGGAAATGGGGAAAAATGTCTTGGGTTTAATTAGGAAAATTAGTATTAGTAGTAAAGTGTAGTTATGTTAGTTTTAGGTTTAAGGTTTAATCGGGTACCGGGTTTGTTAGAAATAAGTTTTATCGAAGTTATTCGGGATGTAATAAAGTCGTAAAAATTGTAAAAATATGTCGGGTACAAGTATGGAGAGTTTGGGTGATTATTGTTTAATTTCGGTGAAAACCGTCGTTATTAAGTTAAACGTACGATACGTAATAAATAAATTTCCAAAATACCGGGTAAATTAATATTACAATTTTTATATTATAAAAATGAGTATAAAAATATATTGGGACAATAGTCGGGAGTGTCGGACATGTTAGACACTTTTATAGTTCGCGTATTAGTGTTTATTTAAAATAAACGTACGTAAATCGTTAATTGTACCAAAAGTATAAATTTAATTATCCTACGAGTGGAATAGCATGCAAGTGCCCTAATGATGATGTGCAGACTATTTCTAGTCCGTATGAAATGTCCCTGATAATAATGCATGAATTCGCTCCTGAACCAAAACGGTTACGCGAATTTGAACACTCGTAAACTAAATTTACGACGACATGAGTAATGCACGTGAATAGTGGTTTCCTCTCGGAAATGAATAGTGTCAAGTGAATAGTAAAATTTCTGAATGTGTCTCGGAATGTCTAATTGACCTCAAAAATGATGAATAGTGATCGATGAATAGTAAATGATGAATAGTAACTTGTGAATAGTAAATTGTCGAGGTTTGGAAAAATGACCTAAAATTACGGGTTGTGACAATGAGCATGTTCACGTATCGTATATGTCACCGCATTATGTTTTCCATGCATAGTTTCAGCATTCGACCTCGAGTTTGGTCACTTGCTTTTGTCTTTCTGAACGACTTGGTATTTGTGAAGGACATAGTCTTAGTATAACTGAGCTGAGTATTTCAAAATTCATGGAACCTCGGTGGGATATAGACTGGTCATCTATATTCAACCCGGGATAGTGAGATATAGGCTGACCACCTATGTCTGACTCAGAAATGAATTTTGCAACACTAAGAATGGTTATAATAAAATTTTGTCCGGAATAAATTCTCAACTCGTTTTCCAAATGCTTCATTTACGCGTGTGTATACTCTCGTTGTCATAACATTCCTACTTTTCATCACTTCGTGAACCACCGATTGGAAGCTTGTCAACTAGTCATTTTATTTCATGAACTTTCATATTTATGCACAATACACTTGCATCACAGTATTTTCTTATATCACAATCTCATTATGCTGCAGTTGTCACAGTCTCTTCCCTTCTCACCATCACTCACTACTACCAATATTGATAAGTGGATATTATCAATGACCTCCCTAGGAAAAACTTTCCATACCTTCTATGAGGAGGATCCCTCGGTACAGTAAGACCATTCAAAACTCAACAGAAATCCCAAGATATCACAAAACTATTCGAACCACTATCACTGGCCTAATCACCAAAAATTCCATCATCTGGAAAGTATTGGCTTGACTGAATTATAAGATTCGTTTAGATACGAGTGCTCACTAAGCAACACCATAGAGATAAATCCAACCTTTTAACCGAGACTATAAATTGAACATGTCCTCACCAATAGACTTTATTCGAACGTGTTAGACACCTATGCCTTTGTGCAGACATACATACCTGACTATTTTATCCTCTTAATACTTTCACTTTTAAATGGATTTTTCTCCAAACTACCGTTATACAAAACATATATCTTGTAAGAAATACTTTTCTGAGGCACTTATTTTAACAAGTAAATTCCTTTTGGCTAATCTTTTACAAAACTATTGAATGTTACGAAATTTTAAACATCGATCTTTGGTAAACCATATTATTCACCTTATGTTAAAAACAGTCCTATATTGCTTAACTATTAAATTTTGAAACATTCGGAACAATGTTACTTAGAAAGCCGTTTGCTTAAAGTTGTAAATTTATTTATTCAGGGAAGGTTTATGAATAAAACACACAATCTCAAAACAAGCTTTGAAAAATCAATCACTATATTACCTCACTCATATCTTTAGGAGTTTGTGATTTGGTGACATATAACTTGAGGAAAATCTTAGTAATGGAGACTAAGCACCGTAGGTGGAGAGAGACCTTAATTCATGACATTCCTGCGGAGGAATCACAACCTTATCCTAATCTATTATTTTCAACAACACCCTTGACGGACCTAACCTTGTAAGCCTTTCAAAACAAGATTCATGATACCCATCTCAATTACTCCTAATAGAGGAACTTGATTCATCTCAAACTCCTAGCCATTTCATTAAGATTTCTTTGGAACCACACCACCTATCATCTGCAGACCAATGGTCAGGAAGTAGAGAATGATTCACACATAGGGAGATATGCTCAGAGCATGAGTGATTGACTCTAGAAATGGTTGGACTAACCATTTTCCATAAATCAGGTTCCTTTATAACCATAGTTACTACACGAGCCTAGAGACTATACCATTTGAAGCACTCTATGGTCGAAGTGCCCCTATCCATTGACGAATCGAAATTGGAAAATCCTAACTCACTAGTCTAGTAGGCATTCATGAAATAACCAGAAATTTCCTACAAGTCAAGGATCAATTACAAATTCTATAAGTTGTAAACCATTAAAACTTCAAATTGGTAGCCAGATCATGTTGAAAGTTCTGCCTAGGAAAGGCATGATATTATTCGGAAAAATTTGGAAAGTTAAACCTGATATACACTGGACCACGTAATATTTCAGACAGAGTAGGCCGAGTGGCCATCAGACTTGAGCCTTGTTAGAGAACAGCCGGATTACACAACTATGGTTCACCTATTCAAACCCCAGGAAATGACTTTCAGATTAGTCACTTATGATTCCATTGGAAGGAAACCAACCCAATGACAAACCTAAACCTTGTAAGAGAACCACTAGAAATCATGGACTGTTAGGTCGAACGGTTGAAGCAGAGTCGAATTCCTATCGTGGAAGTTCGCTGAAATTCTCAATTATCACCATCTTTTCACCAATACCATTCTAGAGACTTACACAAACTGAACTTCGGGACGAAGTTCCTGTTAGAGGGAAAGACTGTCACAACTCGTAATTTCCGGTCATTTTCCAAACCTCGGCAATTTACTATTCACAGGTTACTATTCATCATTTACTATTCATCAATCACTATTCATCGTTTTTGAGGTCAATTTGACATTCCGAGAAACATTCAGAAATTTTTACTATTCACTTGACACTATTCATTTCCGAGAGAAAACCACTATTCACGTGCATTACTCATGTCATCGTAAACTTAGTTTACGGGTATTCAAAATTCGCGTAACCGTATTGGTTCGGGTGCGAATTCATGCATTATCATTTGGGACATCTCATATAGACTAGAAATAGTCTGCGTATTATCATTATGTCACTTGCATACTATTCCACTCGTAGGGTATTCAAATTATATTTTTGATATAATTAACGAATTACGTATGTTTATTTTAAATAAACACTAATACGCGAACTATAAATGTGACTAACACGTCCGACACTCCCAACTATGATCCCAATATATTTTTATACTCATTGTTATAATATAAAAATTATATTATTAATTTACCCGGTGTTTTGAAACCGATTACTATATTTCACAGTCGGAGCTTATTGCTTCGTCGGTTTGCGATATTTTAACCCGATAATTTTTCTAACTTCCGATTCTCATCAGGAATATTATTTTTCAATTTTTACAGCTTCATTATATTTTATTTTATTTCATTACAATTTATTTTTAGTTAACTCGGTACCCGATATTACCTAAAACTAATAATATCTAACCATATCAACATAATATACAACAAAATCTCACCAAAACTCTTACACATCTCAACCCCCCTCCAAAATGCCGCCCCCCCCCCCCCCCCCCCCTAGGACTCCTTCCTAAATTTGTGGATCTTGTCTACAAACTTAATAATACATCTAACTTGTACATTTTCATTTCATCTCATTTTCTAAAATCAACTAGCAACTTTCTTCCTTTTTCTCTCTTTGGTGGGGATCGGCTCAAACAAAAACAACAAGAAGAAACATCAATTTTTCCAAGATCAAGTGATAAGCTAGGTTATTTAGTACTTCTTGTTAGGGTTTTGAAGTTTAAACACAAGGTTTTGCAAGTTTTTCATCTCCACTAGTCCACTAATCTTCAAGTAAGTTATCAAGACCTATTTTTATAAATTATTCAATTTGTTTCATTGATCATTCAAGTTTATTCAAGATATATATGCATATGTTGATTTATACCACTTTATTTTACAAACTTTTAACTTTTGAACCTTAGAAAGTGTTTATGGTTAGATCCTTGTTAGATCTACTTGGTTTATGATGTTTAGGAACCCATGACACCCTAAGAAGGTGTATGGTAGGATTAGACTAGTTTTGTGGTGATTGAAAGTGATTTGGTTGGTTTTTGAACAAGTTAGTAACTAGGAAAACCAAGTTTTGACACTTATAGAAAGTTGCTGTCCATTTTTGAAAAACGTGGAAAGATCAGGGAATTCTGGGTAATTTTGGACCTAAGATTCAGAAAATACTTTCCGATACGGAACTATGGCCGAAAACGGGGATAAAAACGAGTTAATAACGAAGGAGATACGCTAAAAACGAGTTTAACGACGAAAACTATATTTTCTGGAAATGCTTGCTGATGAACAGTACTCATGGGCAAATTCGAGGCGTAAAACTAAATCTAGCCATCCAAACTTATCAAAAATATGTTAGTATTTTGTCCCACGATTCCGGGGATATAAAGAACGAGTAAAATGAGCTTAAAACGACCAAGTTATACGCGTTTTAACATCGTCAAAACTATATATATATATATTTGGTCACAAATAAAAATAATAACTTACGTATTAAATGGTATATTTTCTAGAAATGTTACTAAGGACTATATTCTTAACAAATGAAATACGTATGACCCAAGGAATATTCATACGACTTAACGACGTTATTTTAAGGTTTTCGATACGAGGAATAGAACGCTAACATTTTTATACGATATATTACGACAAGTTTTTATAACTCCATTGGGACTTATTTTTCCTAAGTATAGAAACTATTTTACTTTGACAATAACTAGTGTTTCCAAGTTACGAGTGGTATAGGCATCATGTGCACGTGCATTCATTTCATTATGTCATGATCTAAGGTAGATCGTTATTACTCATATTAGGTTGCGGTTAGAGATCGTGCCTCATTTCAGTGTATCCATTTTTGTCGTCGTAGCTATCGCTCCAGGTGAGTCATAGCCCCTACTATTTTAATTGTTTTGTAAACTCTTTGGGGGAGAATACATGCTCGTTTTACTTAAACGCACTACTGGTTTTACCTGGTTGATTTCTCAAATATTCCCAGCTTTATCTAAATATATATTTGATCACCTGCACTTCATTAGTATGCTTGACTACCGGTATTTCTTTGGTATATTTAACCACCTGCATTCATTGGTATGTTTGATTTTCTTGTATTTCATGGGATTGATTATCCTTGTTTACATGACCACATTGTCATAATTGTTTATCTGGCAACATTGTCAGTATTATTTTATCTGGCGACATTGTCAGCATTATTTATCTGGCGACATTGTCAGTATTGTTTATATAACCTCATTGACTGAATTATTTATATAGCCATTTCGCTATGTTTATCTGGGAATTTGGATACCATTATTACTTATGTTCACGTAGACTTTAATACATTTGGCAGTGGGTTGTAAACACACAGGTTACAAGTCTCTTATGGCGGGACTTGTAACTGAGTGGATTTACGATGCCTTTGCTGGGCGATCATTTCTCTATAGGCATTATTTGTTAAACAAACTCTATGAACTCACCAACCTCGTGTTGACACTTTAGCATGTATTTTCAGGTTTTAACCAATGGCACGCTACTGGAGGTTTTGGCAGGGCATGGCATGGTCATAGAAGACTCTGATTATTTATATGGGGACCGTTTTAAACTACTTTTAAGGGCCTACTTCCGCACTACTTTTAACGATGTAAATTCAACATTTTTGATTTAACGATTTTATTCTAAATGATTAAAGTGAAAACCATTTTTGTACTTGTGTTGTGATACCGATTGAGTTACACCCCAGCTACACGTATGCTTCCGCTGGACTCGATTTTGGGGGTGTGACAAAGTAACTTGCGCATTTTTTTGTTATGCATTACAAGTTACATGTTTGTCATTATTAAAACCGAAGAAACCGTTTAGTTTAAATGTCGTAATATTTGCACTAACAGTTATATTATGCCAAACACTCCAAATATCGCTCTCATTAGTGATCAATCTTCTTGTTGAGCTTGCCGAGGTACCTTCCAAAGTATTTCCACATCCCCTTTGATTGCTTGAACTCCTCCGACTCGCTTTCAATCATTGGAGGTATTCAAGAAGTGCTAGCCTAGAGTTGGGAAGACCGTCATCTTCGCTCATGGATGAGGATGATGATGATGATGAGGAAGTAGGAGGATGAGGGTGTTTCCCTTGCACCTTAGAGACTCTCTTATCACTAAGTGGGACAAAGGTGTGTGGAACTAGAGAGTAATCTAGACACATCCGTTTGGGATTAGGAGGAATGGGTGCAAATGATCTAAAGGGTGACATCTTTTATTGTTAGCATCGTATTTTATTTATAAAAAGTGTCGGTCATTAACGTATTGTTTTAGGTTGCTTTAGAATATCATTATGATGAAGTTTAGGCTTAGTATTCATGTTTTGTAAAAGTCTAAGGGCTATTAGTGCAATAATGTAAAAGTTTAGAGAAGCCCTAGACTTCAACTATAAATACTCTTGTAAACCTCATTTGTAAGGTTGGTTCTCTTAGTGGTTCTCTTAGTGATTCATTTAGTGTTAACAAGGTTATTATTTCAAACACTAGAGTTCCCATCCACTCTCTCTCTCTACTTACTTTCTCTCTCTAGGTTTAGCCTTGATTCAATAGTGATTTAGGTTGTTCTACGGTCCTACATTTATGTTGAGTTTATTTATGTGTTATGAATGTGATTTGATCATCTAAGACCAAGAAATGTGTTTGTGTATGATAATGGAATGTGTTAAATTAAGAACGTTCTCAAGAAAGCTCTTTGGAATTTTATTCAACAAGAATCTAAATAAGGTTACCAACTTCAATAGATCTTGTATATGCTCTAGAGATATGTAGTTTTAACCTTGGATGAGCACAAGGTTTAAGCTAGATGATGAGCAAGATTAGGTTATGATTTACGCTTGAAAGGAAATAGATACAAATAGTATCTTTCAACAAATGAGATTATCCCATGGGATAAAGTTATCATGCTTATGAAAACAATTATGACAAGATGAATTAGATACGCTAGTTCATAGAACTTGTAGATGTTTGTTCAAGATAATTTAGCCAATGAGGTGTAATGAAATCTCTTGTAACACAACCGTTTATGTCGCAAGGAGAGAATGATGCATAGGATATACATTATCCTTTAACAAGATGAAAACTTAACGCATGATTTCTTAGGCATAATGTTTTCTAAAACATCATGATTTCCTAAATGAAGATATGAAGCCAAAGTGTTTGAATTGGATAGTCCTATCCTAATTATACTTGTTCTCAAGATTATATTCACTAGATGATGACAAGAGAAATTCACTCGAGTTTCTTATGTATACTCCTTAAGAGTCATTGTTGCCCGGGGTGTATGAGGTTAGCTTTGAGATTGCATTTTAACACATGTTAAAATGTTTATTTAAGGTTTAACGAAACTTGAACGACAAAGTATTACCAATACTTTGATAACTTGTGAAGGTATTACTACTTATACCTAGTGGAAATTGATAAAAATTTCGAGGAGCATCATACTCATTTGATAGTGGATGTTCTAGCCATAATGAATCATCTAAGTCATCATAGGTGGGAAAGTTTGGATGAGTTTGTTCAATGTTCACTTGATTTGGTACGAGTGTTGGACGAAGGTCTTTTTGAGAAATGCACTCAACGGATTCAAATGATGGTAAGGATGGTGGATTGGTTGATCTAGGTGGTAGATCTTCTAGTGTGTCTAAAGAAGGATGTGGTGATGTTATGCTATGGGAGTACTAGGTTTTATAGATGTTGAAAACAAAAAGGATGGAAACGAATTCTTGTGATCAATAGGTAGGTACAACTAGTGTGTGATGTGATCTAAAACATAGGACCGGAGATATATCACAGAGCACTGGTACAAAAAGTTGTATTGGTCACGCCAAAAATGTGTGATGATATGCATATAGTCACACACATTTTTTTCGTTGTGTGTCACCATAGGTCTCGCCACCGTAGGTGGCATATGGTCACATTGTTGAGTTCGTGGCCTTTTCCATAGAAAAAGAGTGACCAAAACCCTGAATATGTGTGACAAATTAGGCACAAGTTTTGTTGGATTAGTCATTATCAGTGACCATAAACACCTTATAGACACACGAATGTTTTTTGAGAGTAACTATTGTTCGTCCTTTGGCCACATAAATATATAATTTATGTGACATTTGAGATGATTCTTTCTAGTAAATGTGTATTTTGTGTAACTATTTCCCGTCCTGTGGCCACATGAATATACAATAAATGTGACGTTTATGATGATTTAGTCACACAATGGGTGTTGTTTTTTTGGAGTTAGTCACATACAATTTAACACAAAGTGGCCAAAAGTTGTTAGGTCACCATTTAGTAAACACAAGTATGAGAAAATAGATGAGAATGAGAGATGGTTGATTATAAGAAATGAGAGAAGATAATTTGCAAGAGTTTCCTTAATGTATTCAAATAACCAACAAACATAATGTTTACATGAGCTTAGTATTTATAAGGGAGGAGTAGGGCAACACTCCCTTCCTCCCTCTTACATCATAACGTGGGCTTACAAGGCCCATGGACTAGATTACTTAAGCCTAGTAACATTAACATAGTGAAATAAATAACTAAGCAACCTATTACAAAAGGTAATGACCGAGACTTGACTAAAATACAAAAGTATGATCCCAAAAATCTCCCCCAAAGGGTCGGTCATCATGGTTGTTTGACGTCTTCATCTTTGTCGTTGACTTGTGACATGTGAAACTTTAGACGTCTTCAAAATTGTTGTATAATAAATGCTCTTTGCTCTATGTCTTTGTTCTTTGGTGATGATGTAGTGATTGTGTAATGAAGTAGTCTCCCATTCGTCACTCCTGCGTCTGTGGTGGTTGTCCGCCATTCCAACATACTCATACATCTTTGGACTTAGACTTTCACGTACACGAAGTTCCTTTTCATATTCTGGGATCTTTTAGTCTTTATACTTTGTAGATTCTTCTTTATTGACGTAGAATCTTTCTTTGAACTTTGTGGTGCTAAGATCTTTGGGGGAGCTATCATTTGCTTCAAGATGTATGTATGAGCATGTTGGAATCTACCATCATGGAAGTGAGGTACCTGCAAGTAAACAGTTAGCAATAAAGCATAGTGTGAAGACTCCTTCTAATCCTTATCAAGGCCGTTCCCATATCAGATACTCCCAAAGGAGCTTGCGAGACCTACTAAGTAGCTCAATGACTGGGTGAGTCGCTGGGGATCACTCCACGACTGTAGACCGCTATGGAACCACCGCAAACACTAAGCGTAACCCTTGTGGGGTTACCAAAGTGACCTGCTGTCAGGGCTGCTTGATGTTGACCCTGGCAGGAGTTTCCGTTCAATCATTGAGAAATACATTTGTAATCCTCTCATAAACGTTCTAGGCAGATTGCTAAGATCTGCGAAGGACTCGATAATTTACAGCTGGTGTCAATTGATGTAGAACACCAGTTGTAGAAATACTAAGTGTTCCTAAGAGATCTTTGATGTATCTCAAGGCTCTAGACTCTATAAGTGCACACTTAGGTTTCCTATGCGGAGACTAGGGAGGGGTCTCCTGCTTCAATATCAACCATCTCTAAGAGATAGGTTGATAGGTTACACTGGTTCCCCGTGAGAATGAAACAAGCTCTTTTAAGAGAACTTGAGTGGTTAAGAAGGTTTAGTGCATTGCGTCACTGGGTCCATGACGACTTCATCTTCAATACTGGTGTTGTCTTTTGCAACAACCAGTAGCATACGTATTGAACCCGGTGTCTGCCCTAAGGTTGAACATATGGAGGGCTATTTCTTATCACCCTTTTCTTTACTTTTCTTTTTAATTCTTTAACTCCTTCTTTCCCTTTCATTCTTTTCTCCTTTTTTTTCGTATCATACCTAAGGACTTCTAATTCTAACTATGGGAGATGTCCTTGGGTAGATCCCTCCGGCTCTGGCGGATCATAGGACGGTTATTCCTATCTTAATCACCTTATAACTCCGACAGTAGCCAAGAAACCTTTGAATGAAAATCTCTCAAAGTGTTTGTGATAATCAAATATTTTGGTTAACACTTTGAGAGTTTTGTGTACACTTTTGAAGGGCTCCCCCTTCACATGTGCTCATGAGTATTTAATAAATTTGCACATACGGGAGGAGCAAGCATTTTGAATAGATCCACTTTCAGTGAGCAAGACCGATTCGAGACACGCTTAAATCACTAGTTAGACTAGCTTGAAGTTATTACCCGGCCTGGTCAAGTCCACAAAAAGTTTCTCGAGACGGTACATTTCTACTAAGACAAATCCTTTTCGAGACACGCTTACGTGGTTAGTTAAAGAGATACATTGTCAGCTTTTAGGTGACAACTAGCTCTAGTAACTAACTTGATGTTATTACCCGTCGAGGATAAGTCTTTTCGATATTACTAACTTTTATTGTCTCGTCAATTCCTGGGTCATTACTGAGTCTAGCTCGCACATGATACAACTTTTAGCCTTTTGGCTACTTATATTTTAATCACTTTTTCATTTTCTCCCCCTCAAAAATAGCATATAACATGATGTTTTGACAATCTTTTAGATTAAAATATGCCTTTTTGAGTCTTATGGGGAGATTCACCAAGAACTTTTGACTTAGAGCAAAGTATTTTGTTTTGACAAGTGCTCCCCCTCAACAAGTGATTAGGTCTTATTGAGGTGAAATATTTGTCCTTTTGAGCAGAATTATGAAAAATCATAAACGTTTGATTAATTTTACTCAAAAGTAAGAAGCCTTCACTCCTTATATTAGGATTGAGGCACTGATGCTTACCTCAGGGTCCTTTCTTTACAAGTTCGGGTTGTGTACTGTAATGTGTGCACAAGCCATTATGAAGTATAGAATTGACAAATCAAATCAAGTTCATACAAAGTAGCTACCATTCGGGTCTCTGAAATGTCAACACAGGAAATCCAGGTCTGCCTCCAATATAGCTTTCCAATCTCCGAAACTGATCCCTGCACTTCAACTGGTTCTCTATCCTTGTTATGAATCTGCGAGCTTCCCTGGCCTCATCGGTGTTCCACCTTTTAGATTTGCCCAGTGCTATGTCATCTAATCTGCTTTTGATGCCGTCTCTGACAAACTTCAGGGTTTCGTCACAGAACTTATGTATTTCTTCATAGCCCATGAAGCAGTTACGACCGTTGATACTGCGGTATGTGAACCCAAATGTTGGATGCCTGATCAAGGAGTATTGAGATAGATGTTGAAGGTTGGGGATGTTGAACAGGTTTGGTTTGGTGAGATTCAGCTTCTTCTGATAACTTTCCACCCCTAGTTGAAGATCTTCTACTCTTTCTCTGATGACAATTTGTCTGATGAAGATTAGGAGAGCAGTGATAAAGGCAAGCTGCATTGGTTTAGGTAAGTTGCAGAGCTTTCTTTGAACTTTGAGCAGGTACATATCTTCTATGATGTTTAGGAGTAGTCGTGGAAAGTCTGACTCGGAAATCTCATACTCTTTTTCATCAAGTCTTTTGAGTATCAGTTTGCTGAGGAAGGGGTATCCAAAGTGAGTGACCGTCGAAATGAACTGAATTGAGACAATCTTCAGCTCACTTGTCACATTACCCATTTTCTGATTGAGTCTGCTGCTTCGATAATACTGTGCCCGGTTAGCTGGCCAATGATGTATGCCGTAGAGTGCGTTCCGGTCATAGTCAACAACTTTATCGATGAATAAGGCAGAGGCTTCTTCTTCGATGGCATTGTTGAGATATCTAGCTGCAAGGGAGGAATTTGATTGATGTGGCGTACTTCTTCTCAATCTTGCTTCCATGTTGTAGAAATTCCAAGTCGTTGTTGAAGAAGAATTTGTAGGGAATCTTTGGTTCCTTTGGCTTCCCAATCATAGGCAGAGGTTTCGACCAGTCAGTTATGTATGGTGCGGTTTTCCTTGTGACCGGATCGACGAAAGATTCAGGATTGATCCAGTCAATATTGCTTGACATAGCTCAAGCAATATTTTCTAGATGGTACTCAAGTTCGATAGAGTTAGCAGACCGATCTTTCAGAAGATTGAACGCATCATTCTTGATTCTTCGTAGCTCTTTCTTGTTCATCTTTTTCATCTGAAACTTTTGTTGAATCAACTGAGCGTATTCCACTGTTCGACCATCGAGAGGTTGTTGATTGTCAGCAAGTGGTGGTTGCGAATTGATCATCTTGTCAAACCATGAGTAATCGGCGGTTTCATCTTCGTCTAACCATTTGAGAACGGGTTTTGGCTTCTTAGGTTCTGAGCCTTTTGACGAGGTGTGCGGTTTGTGCTGATGATGTTTTCGCTTCCTTTCTTTCTTCTTTGAAGATGACGGTTCTGGCACTTCATCGGTAAGAGGAATCTCGTCTCCGCCTGTATATTCAAAGTGGTCATGGGCTTTATGACCGGAACCAGATTCCTTGGGTTGTTGAGTGGAAGTTGTTGTTGTTGTTGGAGGAATGACCGGTTCTTTTGGTTGAGATGAGGGTCCTTCGGCTTGCTTTTGTTTCTTTGCCTGAGAGTTAGGATCCTGATCTTCATCGTCTCTTGGACGCTTCAGTTTATCGGCCTCAGTGCTGCAGGTCTCTTTTGACATCTTGGCTTTCAAAGCTTCCAGGACTTTAGCTTCTTCAGGTGACAATGTGAACTTACTTGCCAATTTGTCTAAGAGCTGGACTTCTAATTCATCCATAGATAACCCCGGTTGTGGTAATGTTGATTTGTCAGCACGAAGAGTAAAAGAGGTAGATCTGATCACTTTCTTGACTGCTTGTTCTGCAAACTTGGTGAGTTCATCTCGCATAGGTGCCAGCAATTCTTTCAACTCAGCCACTAAGTGTTGTTCCATATACTGATGCGCTTGAGCAGCTAATGTGGCTTCCAAGTTCTCTTACACATCCTTTGCTAAGAAGGTGTCAACCTTTTCTTGCAGCTCTTGGACATTAGTATTGAGCTTCGTCAGTTCAGCAACTTGGCTTGCTAGTGATGCAACCTGATCTTCCAATTTGTTTTTCTTCTTGTCATGAACTCTTCTAAATGCTTTCTTTATCAACTTGGATGCAGCAGAGGCTTTGGTACTTGTGAATTTCTTGATTGATTCGTCATGGGTTGATTCGGATGCTGGAGGTGATGATTGTGAAGATTCAATGTTGGTAGTTATGTCTTTGTCATCTCCTCTTTGTGGTTCAGGTTGATCAACATTTGTAGCTTTGGCTGCTTCTTCTATCAATCTTTGTTCTTCAGCCAGTCTGTCAGCTTAGACCTTAAGCTTCTGCCTTAAGCCTCAGATCTTCTGCAAGCTTGGCTTCTTCTTCTCTTCTAAACTTTTCTTCTGCCAGCTTGGCTGCCTCTTCAGCCTTCCTGCTTTCCTCCATACGAATTGTTTCTTCTAATTTAGCTTGTGCTAGCTCCTCAAGCCTAGCCTCTTCAGCTTCTTGCTTTTTCTTAAGTTCTTCTTCTTGAGCCCTTTCTCTAAGCTCCATTTCTTCCATAGTCAACAAATGTGGAGCATCAGTATCCATGTGATCTTCCTCTTCCTCTTCTCCTGTTGCTGAAGCATTGATCATTTCTATGTCTGTGGGTGATACGGAAGGATTGTCGTAGACGACCAAATCAGTATTGGTTCCTGTAGTAGACTCAGGAACGCTGCTAGATCCACCAGCTTCGGTAGTATGAGAGAACAATGGAGGTGGAGGTTGATCAACTTGGAATGCATCTATCTTGCTGTGGAGGAGACCCATCTTAAGAGTTCTTTCATTTTCTTCTTCAACTGAAAGACCTAAGTTTGAGTGAGCAGAATCTTGTTCAGCAGTCCTGGGTTCCTTCAGTTTCTCTTTCCTGATCCTTTCTTCTTCCAACTTTGTCTCTGCTTCAGTGAAAGGTCTTTGATTGAGATCTGCTGGGTATTCAGCATTATCAGCAAATTCATCAATGTCCTTTTCCCAATCTTCGAACGTCAAGTCTTTATCATCAATATCTTCAAGATTAACATTCTCGTTGATATTGGCATAGGCTTCCCTGTACACTGGTCCTTCTACGGATTCGGTTTCTGAGTCAGACGGTTTTGGAGAAGGTGGTTGTGTAGGTTCAGGAATGGACTCAGGTTTCTTGACAGGAAGTCTTATCTTGAGAGTTCCCCTCTTCTTTTGTTTAGACTTGGTAGAACTGCCGGAGCTCCCAGACTTGCTACCTTTCTTCCCCTTCTTCTGCATGAACGATGGTAGAACAACTTCGTCCAAGAAACCAACTTTGTTTTCATCGAGAGCTTGAAGATAGTACTTGTAGTTCTTGCAAAGCTTCACTTTATCATTCAAGAGACAATCGGGAAATTTCTTTCCTTGCTTGCGTGTGCTGGTGTCGAGTCTCTTGATTTGTTTGAGAGTATCTTCATTTCTGAAAGTATGCTTGGCTTCGTCATCAAGTCTCTGTGGAATATCGTCATACTCACGAAGGAAGCTTTTGATGAGTAATTTGGTGAATCGAACAAACGGAATGTTGGTGGTCTTGTGTTGTATGTGCCACACAAGGTCTTCCCAGATAATGCTGGCATAATCCACCTTCTTGACGTTAGCCACGGCCCAGAAAAGTTTGAGGTGTTGGAGCTTTGGGTGTTCATGGCCAGTGTCTCTGCCAGATAAGGACTTGGCAATCAGAATGTACAGGGTTCTCCATGGTTGTGGAAGAAATCTGATGTTGACCCTAGAGTGTCTTGTCACTACTTCTTCTGATTCATCGTAGCCAATATCCCATAACCACTCTATCAACTCTTCCTCGTTAGGTACTTGATCATATTCTTCATCTGGACCAAGTTCGGGTAACCCAAGAACATTCCTAAGTGTATCAATGTCCACTATGACTTGTCTGTTGTGAAGCATGCAAGTGAAGGATTCTTCCCCAAGATCTAGCTGAAGTGTGTGCCAGAATTGGTGTATGTAGAAGCAGGCAACAGAAGCTGACTTAGTGAACAAGATCTTGTTAGGGTGATAGAGAAGAGCATCCACAGCCACAATGCATGAAGATTCATTGCATGTGATTTTGTTGAAGTTGATTCGTAAGTTGTTCTTTCCTATCTTCCCGGTGTAATCTTCGGGAAAGGTTTCTTCCCATGAGAGTTTAGGTTCAGGTTCTGGTCCATATGGAATGTCATTATGTTCTGCCATCTGAATTGATCATAAACAAACACAAACATAGTAATGATTTACTTTGTTAGCTCAGACATTCAATTACATGATTGTGCATATGTTGAATTGATCAGTGGGTGTTTGTGTGTCAAAACTTTTGTTATATGACAAACTTGTGGTTTTAGAAGTTAACACATGGTATAAACTTATAACAAACTAGTTACAACATGAGTTTATCATTACAAGAGGTTACACATTAGAAATATTACAACACTTAGAAAATTTCATGACTTTTGACAATGTTACGCGTAAGTTGGAAAACCTACGCATAACATGACTTATGCGTAAGAAATGAACTTAGGCGTAAGAGCAAAAGCTACGCATAACCTTATATGTTACGCGTAAGGTAAGTCTTATGCGTGGGCTCAATCTTATGCGTAGGATAAAATCTTAGGCGTAAGATATGAGCTTATGCAAAGGATTAACCTTATGCGTAAGATATAACTTATGCGTAAGTTCTGACTTATGCGTAAGTTTATAACTTATGCGTAAGAAATGAACTTATGCGTAAGAAAATTTCTTATGCGTAAACATTGTCTTATCCAAGACAATATTTTTCATCGTGTCGAATCTTACGCGTAAGATTCAATCTTACGCGTAGGATGAACATCTTATGCGTAGAAACGTCCATTTTCAGAAAATCACCTTAGAAAATTGAGTTGTTTGATTCCTGAAAGTGTAAAAACACAACCACTGATCAATATCTACTTAATGTACATTCCAACACATAATTTTACGCGTAATCATGCCATTAACCAAACTAACGCATAGGATAGTATGAACACTAAGTCACAAACATATTCAAACATGTTTCTGGGTTGTAATTGACTTAGGGCATGTGATTCTATCATGCTAAGGAACATGTGGTCCAAATTATAACAACAATTGTCCATGGAATCACAAGATCAAAGCTGCTAGTGTGTTCGAACCCTAAATCCAAGATTCATGAACAATACTTGTAATTGACGCAATTAAACCACATGAACAAGTTCCTAGGCAAATATAAACACAATCCCCATCAACAATTTCAATCATAACTCTCAAAATCAAGAACCCCTAAAATTACATATGAACCCTAATTACCAAATCGATCAATTAGAGATTCTGGGTGAGATTAGAGATTAGATACATGTTTATTAACATCTTAAGACCATTTCCCATCAACAAATTTAACCCCAAACACAACAACAATCTGGGTTTAAGTTTACGCAAAACCCTAGAGCAATTTACTCGATTAATGAAAAACTGGCCGTTGGATTAAGGTAAAATTAAAAACCAATGTTTAGAATCACAATCAAAACATGTTATAACTTACAGATTTGAAGATTGATGAACGGATTAATAGTATGATTATGGATCGTTGATGATGGTTGGTAAAAAGAGTAAATGCTTTGCAGGTGTAGTAAATGTGGTGGGTCAAATGAGTTTTGACCAAGGTTAATACAAGTTTCACTTATTGACATCTTTAGTCCCTTAACCTTAGTTTCCAAATCAAACTTAATGCCCAACTTAACTTTCGCATTTAACTATTGTTAACAACACCAAGTCTATGACAAAAACAACTTGTGAAATTTTACTCCCCCTCGACCTTAGACCGAAGTCTTTTCAAAACATAAAATTTATAATAATGGTCAAGGTGAGTATCCCGAAACACTTTTGAAGCATCACTTTTGAAAAAAAAAACGTAATATTTTTGGTAAAATGCAAGTATAAAGTAAATATTTTGAGAAATTATAAAATTACTTTTCCTCCCCCTCAACACTTGTTTTTTAATAATTGAAGACATTTTATAAAAATAGTGTTGAAAGAGGTGGTGTATACTTGCATTTTTTTTTTTTTTTTTTTTGAAAAAAAAAATATGTACAAAGATAGTTTTGATGTTTGACAATCAATTGTGTTTTAAAAACTTTTCCAGATCATCTGGAGTCAAACATCGCATACCAATTTGGTGAACTAGACTAGCAAACCTTGATGGTGCTAAAGATTTGGTATGTAAGTCCGCCAATTGGTGCTCAGTCCCAACAAAATACAGTTCAACGGTACCCTTTTCAACATGCTCTTTGATGAAGTGATATCGGAGATCAATGTGTTTGGATTTGCAGTGATGAACTGTGTTGCAGGAGATAGCAATGGCACTCTTGGAATCACAGTATATTGGAATCTTGTTGAATAGGTAGCCATAATCCTTAAGTTGTGATCTCATCCAGATGACTTGAGCACAACAAGCAGACATGGCTACATATTCGGATTCTGTTGACGACAGTGATGTGCAGTCCTGCTTCTTTGATTGCCATGACACAAGTTTATCTCCGAGAAACTGTAATCCACCAGATGTACTTTTGCGTGTGTCTAAACATCCTGCATGATCAGCATCTGAAAAAGCAATTAGTTCAAAACCAGAATCCTTCGGATACCAGATTCCCAAGTAAATGGTTCCCTTTATGTATCGAAGGATTCTTTTGACCTCACTGAGGTGTTTTTCAGTTGGTTTAGACTGATAGCGAGAGCACATGTAGACAGCAAATACTATATCAGGTCTACTAGCTGTGAGATACATGAGTGACCCAATCATACTGCGGTATTTGGTAGGGTCAACCGGTGTCCCATGTAAGTCAGCATCTAGTTTTGTGGTATAGCCCATTGGTGTATTATACGTATCACAAGTCATCATTCCATGTTTCTTTAAAATTTCTAGAGCATATTTGGACTAGTTTATAAAAATACCACGGGGTGGTTGATGAACTTGTAGTCCTAGAAAGAACAAAAGTTCACCCATCATGGACATTTCAAAATTATCTTTCATTAATTTTGCAAAATCATTAGAGTAACTTCTTTTTGTTGAGGCAAAAATAATGTCATCGACATATATTTGAACAACAAGTAAGTCCTCCCCGTAGGTTTTTGTAAATAGTGTTGGATCCACCGAACCTTTAGAAAATTTATTGGCCAGCAAGAAAGTGGACAGTTTGTCATACCACGCCCGTGGGGCTTGCTTAAGTCCGTAGAGTGCCTTTTTGAGTCGGTAAACATGATTAGGATGCTGAGGATCAACAAAGCCGTCTGGTTGGCTTACATAAACTTCTTCACGGAGGTCTCCATTAAGAAATGCTGTTTTCACATCCATTTGGTAAACAACCATGTTCCTGTGTGCAGCATAGGCCAAAAAGATCCGAACAGCTTCATGTCTAGCCACTGGAGCAAAGGATTCTGCAAAATCAAGTCCTTCTAGTTGAGAGTATCCTTTCGCTACCAGGCGTGATTTGTTACGTATGACAGTGCCTTCAGCATCTAGCTTATTCTTCCAAATCCATTTTAACCCGATGACAAAGACTCCGTCAGGTCTTTCAACTAATTCCCAGACTTCTAATCTTATGAATTGCTGAAATTCCTCTTGCATAGATTCAATCCAGTTGTCATAAGTCATTGCTTCTTTAATATTCTTAGGTTCTTCGTGACAAACTGTGAGTGCATAGATACAAGTTTCTCCATCGGTGTGAAGTCGTTGTCTTGTCATGACAGGTGCATCTGGATGGCCAATAATATGAACTAGTGGATGGTCTCGAGTCCATTTGTGTGTTGAAGGGTGTAGTTGATAAGTATCTCGCATGTTAGCAGGATCCAAATTGTGTGTCGAGGACTCAGCTATATCAGGAAAGGTAGGAGCCGGTGCAAACGGATTAAAGAACGCATCAGGATCATGATCTGCGGGTTGTGGAATTGATTGTGGTGTAGGATCTTCAGCTGATTGTCGGGAGTTAGAAACAGTTTGTTCTGCTGTAACTGGTGATGCAATTGGAGGACCGTCTTTCTCAACAGTTGTAGTTGTTTGTTGAGGTGAGTCAGGTACTGGAATATGATCAGGTTGAGCAGCGGAATTAGGTGAGACCTCAGTAGAACGGTATTCAATTGTATCATTAAACAGTGGAGCAAACAAGGTTTCCAATTCTTTGCGATTGAGTAGCAATGGTTCAGCCGAAGAGTCCGGAGAGTTAAGACGGTTGAATTCGGGTCCTAAGCTGTGTTGCTCAGAAGCCATTTGTGTGAGTTCATCAAAATTAGCGTGAATAGTTTCTTGAATTTCTCTTGTTCGACGATTCCAAATCCGAAAACCTTTAGAATTTTCACAGTAACCAACGAACACGCCTATGTCAGCCTTTGCTTTAAGTTTACCTAAATCATCACGATCATTTTTCGGATAACAAAGTGCTCCAAATACATGAAAGTAATCGATGTTCGGTTTTCTTTTGTGAACAATTTGATAAGGTGTTTTGCGATGGCGTTTAGTGATCATGCAACGGTTTTGGGTATAACATGCGGTTGAAACAGCTTCAGCCCATAAGTAATCTAGTAATTGAGCATTAATCAACATAGTTCTAGCAGCTTCCACTAACGTCCTGTTGCATCTTTCAACAACTCCATTCTGTTCTGGGCTTCTAGGAATAGATGTTTGATGTTCAATTCCCACTTTCTCGAAATATGACCGAAGTGTCTGATTCTTAAATTCAGTTCCATTGTTAGTTCTGACTATTCGTACCGTATTGCGTAGCTGAACTTGAATTTTAGTGAGAAATGTGATGATCATTGAAGGAGCCTGATCTTTACTTCGTAAGAAATAAACCCAAGTCCATCTTGAGTAGTCATCCACAATAACCAGTATGTAGCGTTTACCATTGATACTTTGAACACGCATCGGGCCACACAAATCCATATGAAGCAATTGTAAAACATGATTCGTACTGTGCTCAGGTTTATTAGGAAAATGAGCCCGAGTACTTTTTCCTTGTTCACAGGCTGAACATAAGTGATCTTTGGTAAAACGGAATCTTGGAAATCCATCAACAAGTTTGTGACGAGCAAGTTCAGTCATGGTTTTAAAATTCAAGTGCGAAAGACGTTTGTGCCATAACCAAGATTTAGTCGATTCTGCTTTGGAGAGAAGACATATCGGAGATGTAGCAATCATATCTGACATTGATATTGTATAAAGATTAGAACCACGTGAGCCAGACATTAGATCATTACCTTGTAAGTCACGAACGAAACAAGTTTTCTCACGAAATGCAACTTCTAGATCCCCATCACAAAGTTGACCAACAGAGAAAAGGTTGTGTCCAAGGCCTTCCACATAATAAACACGACTGATTTCAATGTTCCCACTAACATAGTCACCATATCCCATGATTAAAGCGTAATGATCATTCCCGAATCTGACAGTACCTATGAACTTTGAGACAAAGTTGTGTAACAGTTTGAGATTGCCTGTCATATGTCGGGTGCATCCGCTATCAACAATCCAGAGAACAATCTGTACCACCTGCATCACAAGAAGACGACACGGATGGAACAGAAGTAAGGGTGGAACCCAAAGAAAGTGCGGGTTCCTGTTGGTTAGAAGCACGGGTTTGCAACAATTTAGGAATCCATTTAAAGTCTGGTTTATATTGCAACCAACGTTGCCAATTCCAACTAGTTCTTGCTTTCTTAATGGTGAATTCACTAGTAGTTGGCTTATTCCTAGATTTGTTCTCTGCACTTATGGGGGTAACTTCAACTTCATTAGAAACTGTAGAAGGCGGCTTTCCTAAGATAGACTTAGAGGCAGTAGTGGGCTTAGAAGGAATGCGTGTCCTACGTTTCTTATGACGATTAAGAAGAGAATTAGCTATACATTTTGTATGATCACCAGATGATACGCTTTTACGACAAAACACACAAGATGCATTAATATTCAAAACATTCAAAGGTTCATCATTCGTTACATTTAGATTTTGATTACAATTTGCCAGATTAGAATCTAAATCTGATGCAACATGAGTTTTATTCAAATTCCTAAGTTGATCTTCTACTTCTTGAGCTTCTAGTGATCCTCTTTTACGTTGCCAGAGCCTATTGTTCCTTTTACTTTTTCGCTTGGGTCTGCTAACGCTATTAGTGGAGACTAGTCCTGTAGAAGTGGAGTTATCAGCATTAGTGTTTTGAACAACATTTCCTTTAGCAGTTTTGTCTAATTGATACAATCCTGGTGCTATCACCGTGGTGTCAACAAACTTTCCTTTTTGGAGTATCTTAATTTTCTCTTTCAAATCAATGATGATGTGATTCTTATCCTGAATATTTGACTCAAGTACACCATTGCAATATTTGATGTCTTCGTGGTTTTGTTGATATGCAACGTTTTCAATTTTTAAATCCGCAATTTCTTTCTCGTATTTTAGACACAGACTTTTGAAAGACTCATTGTTTTTGCATAGCTGACAAGAGTTTGAAATATTTTGACTTTGAAGTTTCAATTCCGTTTCAATACTTTGAGCTTGACACCATTCAAGCCTTGTTTGAGTTGACAAATTTCTTTAGAAAATTGTTTTGTCACATCATCATTTAGTATTCTCAGGTTGTCATTTTCATGTTTAAGTGTCTCAATTTCCACATTCAACAAGTTATTATCAACACAAAGATCATCCACAAGCATAGAAGTACCAGATTTATAGAGATCATTCATGATAACAGAATAAATATCAGCATTGAGAATTTGTTCCAAGAGTCGATCAACATCATTTTTTAAAACTCTATTTCTTTGCTTTTGAACCAAAATCTCATTTTCAGTTGAGTTGAAAACGTTTATCATAGTTTTGACCTCGTTTTGAAGTTCCTGTTCCCATCGTGTAGCACAGAGACGGAGGTGTTTGACAATTGGCAACATTTGTTTTTGAAAAATATCTCTCTTTTCTCGCTCGTAAGCAGATTGAAAAGTTTCAATTTTTATTACAGAATTACTTTCAATTGTTTCCTCCAAAATTTCGATGTCTTCCATAAAAGTTTTGTGATAATTTAAGACACGACAATTTTTCGGTAAAGGTGTAAGTTCACCAGATGATGGTAAAGGACCATTTATTTGTGCTACAGTTTGGACAGGGGCCGCATTAGAGGATGAAACATATGACTCAGTGACATACCATGATTTCTCAGGTAATTCCTTTTGAGTAACAAAAGATTTAGAAATATGAGGAGCTTTTGATTAATCATATGGTGTCCAATATTGAACATAACTCATTTTTGATCGACTCTCATCTTCAAGTTCTTCTTCTTCCTCAGTATCAAAAACAACAGCACGCACAATCGTATTATCAAGCATGTGGTCCATACTGTAAATCTTAGGATTTTCTTTGAATGTTGTGTGAAGAAACATTGATTTGAAATCGCAAAGTGCAAATCCTTTATCGGGTCTCGGTTTTAAAGAAAATTTCTGAATTGTTGTGACAGAGTTCCCGTGTTTGTAAACAATGTTACGAAATTCTTTGAGTTGTTTTTCAAGATCAACAATCTCACCAAGTAAGTTATCTATGTACTTCCTTTTTCGTATTTTATGTTCACAAAAATCCTTTTTGCAATTGGACAATTTTGTTTCAGTTTTTGAAAGTACTGTTTGAAGACGTTCAACTTGCATTTTCAGTTCACACTTTTCACTTTCCAGTTTAGAAATCAACTTTCCATTTGACTCAATTAAATCTTGCATTTTGTGTTGAAGATCTTGCTCTTTGTTGTAAGAATCTTGAAAAGCTTTTTCAAAACTTTTTGCATGTTTAATCTTTTCTTCCTGATTTGAAAGTTGAATTTTATAACACTCAATATCTCTTGCAAGTGACGCATTTGTTTCTTTTAAAACTTTGTTTTTCTCGTTGCATTTTATGATTTGCAATTGTTGTGCATTCAGTTGTTTAGATAACAATATGAGGTCAGGGTCTGGATCAAATGATGGTTCATGTTGTTCTATACGATCATGTTTATCATTCTCAATAGGATCATCAAATGAAACAACTGTGTCATCATCAAATATGACAACTGTGCTTATTTGTTCATCTGTTTGAGAAGATGAAGATGAGTTAGATGGAACAACTTGCGCCATATCTGATTCAGTAGCAGAAGGTGAGGCTATTTCATGTATAAGGCATGATTTTTGGTCATGTACCTGAGACAAGCCGTCAGTGTCATACACTGGACCTGAATCATTAAACTGTAGTTCCTGCATGTTGGCCATAAGCATCACAGCTGCATTGGTTTCCAGATCTTCCATGTCATCATCATTGTTCACATTTGCCATGAAGTTGTTATCCTATTCAGGGAAATGTCCATCTTTTTCATCTTGAAGAGCCATGAGTAATGCCTGCTTGTGAAACTTACTACCCCGAGTTCTCGGTTTGGGACATGCTGTCGCTATATGACCTTGTTCATTACAATTATAGCACCACACTGCATTCCCTGAGTTGGAGTTCCTAGTTGCAACTGGTTCAGACTTTTGCTGAGAAGATCCTGAGTTGTTCCTGAACCCCCCCCCATTGTTATTAAACCTCTGACCATTCCCAAAATTTCCTGAAGAACTTCCTGAACCAGATCGACCATAGTTACGATTCTGAATTTCCACTCTTCCATCATTGACAACAGCTTGATTCCTTGTGTTAGAAGATGAACGTTGACGGTTGTTTGTTTTGTTGGAGAATTTACTGAAAGCACGAGCAATAAGAGCAAGTCCCTGATTCAACGTATTAAAGTCATCATCGCCTTCTTCATTGGAGTTGGAGTAATACACTGCATCATTGTTGTTTAATGGAATAAGTGGAGTAAAAGTATTATGTGGAGATGAATCATAAGGGACCATTTGGTTCGAGGTAGAAGATTGTGGATAACAGAAGTAGTTTTGCTTTTGAACATATGCATGATTAGACGTAGGTGGTGGAGCATAGGGAGATTGAGCTACGAGTGCCAAAGAATTTGGTGTTGGTGATGGTGAGTATCCTCCTCGAAGAGCTCTATCTTTTTCCACTTCAGGTTCATGGTGTTTCAGAAAATCATACAACAAATCATATGGTGCATCATGAAGATTTTTGGTTTGTCGAACAAATGTCACATATTTATGCCAATCAGGACCAAGACTACCAACGAATTTGGAGTTCACTGCTATCCTAGGTATTGTGATTTTGTGACGTTCCAGATCATTAACCACATTTGTGAAACGATGATAGTAGGATTCAAGTGACTCTCCTGGTTCAAATGTGATGTCAGTGTATTCCATGTAGAGTTTGGATTCCATATCATCTTTGTTCAATTGAGTGCCTTCCATAAGGAGATGAACATGTTCCCACATAGCTTTGGCTGTTTTCTGAGCATCGACGCTTCGATAAATTGGATTAGGTATACCTTGAAGTATATAAGCCATTGCATACTCATCAGCTTCACGATGTAATCTCTGTTCTTCTGTGAGTTGAGATTCTGGAAGAGGTCTATCACCAGGAGGACGTGGAGGATCAGCAGTTGGATCACCAATTTCAAATCTTGTTGGCCACTCAAATGGTCCTTCAAGTATCACTTGTTTCAAGAATTTCCCATGAGGTTTCTTTAATTCAAGAAATCGTAAGAATCGACTTGACTATTGAACATAGTTCCCAGGTGTTAGCATTGGAGGTGTTTCAAGTGATCCCGCCTCATGTCTAGATTGTTAAGTTGTAATAACTTCACACATTCTATCAAACCAGTGAGGTTGTTTGGAGGAAAACTGAGTGTTTTGTTGTGACATTTGATATGGTTGTTGTTGAGGAATGATTTGATGTTGTTGCATCATGAGATATTGTGGTTGTGGATTAAACGGTTGTTGACGAAAGTGTGAATGTGAAGGTTGTTGATATGATTGTTGCTGATGGTATTGTTGTTGCTGATACTGCTGATGTTGCTGTTGCTGAGGATTAGAGAAGTAGTAATGTGGTGGTTGAGACATCTTTGAACACTTGTGTAGTAATGGATCTTTGTAGAAGATTGAAATGCACGTTCCTTTGGTTAAGTTCAAAATCCCTGGGGTAAGTTGAAATCTTACGCGTAACAATAATCTTACGCGTAAAATTTAGGTTATGCGTAAAGAGTAGATTATGCGTAAACAAAGAGTTTATGCGTAAGTTTCCTCTTTACGCGTAAGCTTTGGCTTATGCGTAAGTTTAGACTTATGCGTAAGGTTAAGCAACCAAACAAATCTTTCAAACTTATCCAAGCTTGAAAGATATCCGAAGTCGAAGTATTCCACTAACTTATCCAAGCTAGGGAAGTACTGAGTCACCGTAACACAAGGAGAAGACCTTTGATGAAACTTAAGCGTAGATTCTGGCAACTTACGCGTATGATTAACTCTTATGCGTAAGACTGAACTTCTGCGTAGAAAAAGCAACTTCTGCGTAGGTTTTAACTTCAGCGTAGGACTTAGGCGTAGGAAATAGACTTATGCGTAGGATTTAGGCGTAGAAGACCAAGTTATGCGTAGGAACAGGGTTTTGACCAGTTTTACGCGTAAGAAAGGGGTTTTGACAAAAAAACTTATGCGTAGGATGGACAAAAAGTACTGTTGACAGCTTTTGAATCGTACTGTTCACGAATCTTACGCGTAAGGAGGTCAGAAACTTGAAAATTTTCAAATTTTTGAAGAAAAATGCTTAGAAATAAGGTATTTTTGATCAAATAACATCACCAATACTTAGAAAACACTAACTATTGAAGATTTTGAGTAGAAAAAACCTTAAAAATCAAAACTTTATGCAAAATCTAAGCTTCTAAACACTATATTAACCTTAAAACTTATCCAAGCTTCAAGATTTGAGTGTAAGAAACAAAGAAAGAAGCAAAAAGAAGCAAAATAACACCTTAAATCCCACGTAAAATCCAAGAAACACACTTCAATCTCTATTAGGCGAATGATACCACTTGTTAGGTCACTATTTAGTAAACACAAGTATGAGAAAATAGATGAGAATGAGAGATGGTTGATTATAAGAAATGAGAGAAGATAATTTGCAAGACTTTCCTTAATGTATTCAAATAACCAACAAACATAATGTTTACATGAGCTTAGTATTTATAAGGGAGGAGTAGGGCAACACTCCCTTCCTCCCTCTTACATCATAACTTGGGCTTACAAGGCCCATGGACTAGATTACTTAAGCCTAGTAACATTAACATAGTGAAATAAATAACTAAGAAACCTATTACAAAAGGTAATGACCGAGACTTGACTAAAATACAAAAGTATGATCCCAACAAAAGTGTTAATAAGTGTGACCATATGTTGTTTAAAGAGAAGAAATGTGTATTTTGTGTGACTATTGATCATCCAATGGCCACATGAAGTTTATGTTTGCGTGGCATTTTGTAATATTTAGTCACATAAAGCATGTTTCTTTTGGGTATTCAGTCACATACAATTAAGCAAACAGTGGCCAAAAGCGTTAATAAGCTTGACCATATGTTGTTTAAAATGAAGAAATGTATATTTTGTGTGACTATTGATCATCCAATGGCCACATGAAGTTTATGTTTGCGTCGCTTTTTGTAATATTTAGCACACAAACCATGTTTCTTTTGGGTATTTAGTCACATACAATTAAGCAAACAGTGGCCAAAATCATTAATATGTGTGACCATATGTTGTTTAAAATGAAGAAATGTGTATTCTGTGTGACTATTGATCATCCAATGGCCACATGAAGTTTATGTTTGCGTGGCCTTTTGTAATATTTAGTCACACAAAGCATGTTTCTTTTGGGTATTTAGTCACATACAATTAAGCAAACGGTGGCCAAAATCGTTAATAAGTGTGACCATGTGCTGTTTAAAATGAAGAAATGTGTATTTTGTGTGACTATTGATCATCCAATGGCCACATGAAGTTTATGTTTGCGTGGCCTTTTGTAATATTTAGTCATACAAAGCATGTTTCTTTTGGGTATTTAATCACATACAATTAAGCAAACAGTGGCCAAAATCATTAATAAGTGTGACCATATGTTGTTTAAAATGAAGAAATGTGTATTTTGTGTGATTATTGGTCATCCAATGGCCACATGAATTTTATGTTTGTGTGGCCTTTTGTAATATTTAGTCACACAATGCATGTTTTTTTTGGGTACTTAGTCACATACAATTAAGCAAACAGTGGCCAAAAGTGTTAATAAGTGTGACCATATGATGTTTAAAGTGCAGACATGTGTGTTTTGTGTGACTGATGTTCATCTAATGGTCACATGAATTTTTAATTTGCGTGGCATTTTGTAATATTTAGTCACACATCGAATTAAAGAAAGAGTGACCAATGATGTTAGTATTGTTAGTATTAAGTTAGTACTGCTGGATCAGAGTTACTACTTCTAGTATATAAATAAAATAGAATTAAAAACAAAAAGCAATTTCAAATTCAATAAAACTCGAATGTATATAAATGAACAAAATATATATAGAATTTTAGTGTCGCATATAATCAAATTCTCAACTACTAAAAGTTAAAACCTTTTGAATCTTCCCTGGGCCCGTCTTAGCTTGCTTTTGCACTTCTGCACTAGAGACATAATTTTTGCGCTTCGGTTGTAATTTTGGTCCAGGAATGTTTTCACTAACCTTTAATTTCGTAGTAGGTGGTGTAACCTGTAGTAAACAAAAGACGATTGTATCAAACATTGAATTTAATATGAAGAATTATATATATATATATATATATATATATATATATATATATATATATATATATATATATAGGTTGAAAAAACACATGTATGTACCTCCTCATGAGCAAGAATAACTTGATCCTTTGGCCATGCAAAGAAACAACCTACGCCTTCCCTAACTGTTTTTAACCCATTATTCCTTACGTCCGGTATGCATGCTGCATCCACTAACGATTTATCAATTAAGACTCTATAGCAATCATTTGGGAGTGGTTGGTTATGCAGCATTTGTTTTCCTTGAATCTTGTGTATGCGACCCAAAGCAACAATATTTGCTTTCTTTATGTGCCACAGTTTGCAAATGATTGTCCCAAAAAAATGAATTTTTGCATATGTATATATCATAAATTATTTAAACAAAACTAAGAATAACAAGAAACATGTTGAAATACATTCTTGTGCTTGTGTTGTTGGAGACACATTATCCTGGGATAGGGAAGCTGGAGACCCGTTTCGTCGTGACTTAACCATTTTCTTAGGTCCGACATTTATAACAGGTTCCTATACGTGTATATAAAACACGATACATTATCCAAAAATAATAATAAAAAAAAAATAACAAGAAACATGTTGAAATACATACTTTTGGTAGTTCTTTTGTTGGAGATGCATCTCCTTGCGATTGAGAATCTGCAGACCCGTTTTGTCGTGGCTTTGATGTTTTCTTAACATTTTTAACACGTTCCTATATGTATATATAAAACATGGTACATTAGTCATGTAGGTAAAATTAAAAAATCAAAGGGGGATGTTTTACTCCTTACCATTGTTTCCATTACCGGTTCCAAAGTTTCAATCCCATTAGGCTTCTTCTGAATTATCGCATCTTTATCACGTGCACGTACGCCAACACTGGACTGAGTTCCATTGACCACCTGATCATTAGCGCTGATATCTATATTATTAATGGCCATTGGAGTCGTCATCTGCAATATAATTAAATTAAATTAAGAAATACATTGGTGTTAGCATTAGAAAATGAAATTGTTAACAACATAAAAAATGGCTTACATCTGAGTCTAATGGAAATTAAGATGGCATATCCAACTGCATCCCTTGTGAACTCAACTGACTCAACAGTTTAGCAAACATTACCTTTGTATCTGCCATCTCAGCGGACAATTTCTTGACCTGCTCATCTTTTTCTGGCATCTCAGTGGACAGTTTCTTGAGCAGTAGATATTTTTTTTTTTACGCTCGCTTCTCTCATTATCAAGTTGAGTTTGAAGTAACTCAAGTCTTTCATCAGTTTCTTTTCTGGTTCGGGGAAGATTAAAATACCTCTTATATGTAACTCCATTTCCCACTCCTCTTGCATAACCTCCCTTTTCCATACCAAACACAACTGTCATGGCATCAGTGCCATCATCAACATCCAAGGTTCCTTCCTTGATCTTTTCATCAGCTTCTTTCTGCAAAAAAATATGGGAATTGCTGGTATTAAAAATTAGTACTGCCAGTATACAAGTTAGTACGGCTAGTACAAAGTTAATGTTGTCGGTATATAAGCATAATAATAGAGTTTGCAGTCAAATTTACAAGTTTATCTGCCAATGAACTAATCTCAGCATCTGGAGATTCTGTGTATTTGTTTTGCCTTCCTTTGATCCACAATACACTACGCGGTGGTTCAACATCTGCTTCAATTTCTTTCCTTTTTTTTGGATCTAATGGACATCAAGTGCATACACATATATGTAAAGTTAAACCAAGATAATCGAGTCTGATCAATTAGTAAAACAAACAGTATGTATAACCTTACCATTTTCTCTTTAACATAAACATATCCTCGTCCCATTTTATGCTGATAAATATTTTTGGAACGCGACAGTTTAGCTTTATCTGATTTCTCCTAAAAACACAAAATCATAAGGCATTTAGATGCGGTAATGCTGCAAACTAAAAATTATGAAATGACATATAGACTTAAATAAATATGACTAATTAAAACCTTGTATTCATTGGTGGTCGTGTAGGTTACAAACTCACCCCATTGTTCTTGTGTCATAATTGTACTATACTTTTCCGGGTGTTCATTCATTTTCGAAGGTGTATCTAGGTTGGGCAATATGTATTTTTCCCTGAGTTTCATTCTGTAATTCCTTAGCAGTTGACCAAGACGATTCATTACCACCTTTTTGAATGTCACGTTAACATCAAAATATCGCTGCAAAAATTAACATAATGTTGTTAATTACTTGCAGATAATTGATAAATTAAACTTAGATATGTAGTACTGGGTTAAAAATTAGTATATATGTACCGTGATTTTATCCCATAATTTTTGTCTTGATTCTTTATCCACCTTCTTCCAGGATAGAACCTTCAAACCTATGTGCTCATGAACCACATCTCCTAAAAAACTCGCAAACAGTGCTCTGTTTAACCCTGCAACCCTATTCAACGCATCGATGGTTACCTTATGCTTTATTTGACCAGGATGGCCATATTGAAGGCGAAACTTAGCTAGCCTGGTTATGCCCCTATTAGATAGTTTTCGATTTAATTGGTTGTCATTTTCTTCATCAGATGAATAATATGTTTCGTCCTCATACTGTATTATGTTAACACCAGCTTCATTATCTGGAAGCAAAATATCAGTATCAACGTTTTCAATCATTTCCATGACGACTCTTGAGCAACAACGTGTACAAGAAAATGACTCTTGCTTTGAGAGTAATGGTGATTGAAGATTTGATTTTTGTGTTTTGGTTGCAGTGTTTAGTTTAATTAGGAGACAAAACAGAGTATTTTCATGAATATGGGCTCTTATTTATGTTAAATGCCATATAATTAGGTGATTTAAAAATTTTGGATCAAAATTTTGGCTCCAAATTCTTTTAAATTATTTTCAAAGAATTTCGCTTATGAACACAGACTACTTTTCTTTTCTCCAAGATCATGAGTACTATTGAGTCAGGCGGCTTCTTCAGAAAACCGAGGAGATTAAACAGTAATCATAGATGATGATAAATACTAAGTCCCAATATTGTTCTTGTTTTACCTTTTAAGTATTTCTTTTACAACTTTTACCTTAAGTTTTCTTTCTTGTGTTATATAATACTTTTAGATGGATGGATTGTGTTTTAAATGTATTTTCATTAGTATAATTTTCATCAAGTATTATACAATACAAATAAAAATATTTAAGGTCAAAGTTATATAAGAAAGACTTAAAAACTCAAACATGGACAAAATTTTTGTTAGAAACGGCAAACTAAGTCCTCCTTCCTTTAAACTATGACTATAAATTAGCGGTATTGATCGGTTCGGTTATCGGGTTGTTCGATTAGTTCGGTTTAATTAAATCGGTTATATTTTTATTCGGGTCATAACACATAAAAAATGTGCAAAAACAAACAAAAATGGGTAAAAACGGATGAAAACGGACTAAACGTGTAAATCGTGTTGTTGGATTAGTTCGGTTTCATTAAATCGGTTATATTTTTATTCGGGTGATTAAACACTAAAACGTGTTAAAACAAACAAAAATTGCTAAAAACGGATGGAAACCGATGAAGACGGACTAAACATGTAAATCGGGTTCTTCGATTAGTTCGGTTTAATTAAATCGATTATATTTTTATTCGGGTCATCAAACACAAAAACGTGTAAAAACAAACAAAAATGGGTAAAAACGGATGAAAACGGACTAAACGTGTAAATCGTATTGTTGGATTAGTTCGGTTTCATTAAATTGGTTTTATTTTTATTCAGGTGATTAAACACAAAAACGTGTAAAAACAAACAAAAATGGCTAAAAACGGATGGAAACCGATGAAAACGGACTAAACGTGTAAATCGGGTTGTTCGATTAGTTCGGTTTCATTAAATCGGTTATATTTTTATTTGGGTCATCAAACACAAAAACTTGTAAAAACAAACAAAAATGGGTAAAAACGGATGGAAACGGATGAAAACAGACTAAACGTGTAAATCGTGTTGTTGGATTAGTTCGGTTTCATTAAATCAGTTATATTTTTATTCGGGTGATTAAACACAACAACGTGTGAAAACAAACAAAAATTGGTAAAAACGGATGGAAACCGATGAAAACGGACTAAACGTGTAAATCGGGTTGTTTGATTAGTTCGGTTTCATTAAATCGGTTATATTTTTATTCGGGTCATCAAACACAAAAATGTGTAAAACAAACAAAAATGGGTAAAAACGGATGGAAACGGATGAAAACGGACTAAACGTGTAAATCGTGTTGTTGGATTAGTTCGGTTTCATTAAATCGGCTATATTTTTATTCGGGTGATTAAACACAAAAACGTGTAAAAACAAACAAAAATGGCTAAAAACGGATGGAAACCGATGAAAACGGACTAAACGTGTAGATCGGGTTGTTCGATTAGTTCGGTTTCATTAAATCGGTTATATTTTTATTCCGGTCATCAAACACAAAAACGTGTAAAAACAAACAAAAATGGGTAAAAACGGATGGAAACGGATGAAAACGGACTAAATCGGGCGATGACGCGTAAGAACGTAAGAAAATGTATGAAATGTAAGAAAATGTACAATAATGTTCAAAACAGACGAACCCGTATTAAAACGGAGGAAATCGTCTGAAATAGATGAAAACGGACTAAAACATGAAAAAACAGACGAAAACGTGTACAAAACTAAGAAACCGTATGAAAACGGCCGAAATTGTTTAGAAACGACTAAAACGGATGAAAACGCACAAGGGTCGGGTTACCATGCGGTTCATAAAATGTTCACTTAGTAAATAAACGAATGTAAACGAACTTTTGCCGAACGGTTCATGATCAATGTTCACCGAACGTTCAGTTCGTTTACAACTTTTAATTCAACAATTGTTTTTATTTCTTTTTTATATTTTGTCCAAGTCGAATCAATATCAAGTCGCAACAAACGAGTCACGGTCAAACATTTATTCACAAAGCATGAGGTACAACTAGTTGTTCAATCAACTCATTGTACATGGCAAACAACTTAAGGCATAAGACTATATGAAGCATCTAATGCCACTTGTACTGTGTGGATCATCAGTGTAATTTAGTGTTGTACATATCACTTCCCAAACCGTAAACCTTAAACCATAAACCCTAAACCCTAAACACTAAACCCTAAATCAAATTTAATAAC
The DNA here is from genome assembly GCA_030686995.1 of Artemisia argyi. NCBI lineage: Eukaryota > Viridiplantae > Streptophyta > Magnoliopsida > Asterales > Asteraceae > Artemisia > Artemisia argyi. The sequence continues at coordinate 113,994,656 of CM060688.1, read as the reverse complement.
AAATATATTTACAACTTTTAATTTAACAATTGTTTTTATTTCTTTATTTTATTTTGTCCAAGGCGATGTAATATCAAGTCGCAACAAAGTAGTTACACATTTCGAGTTAGCTAAGGGGGTGTGCTTGGTTGGGGGGTAGGGGTGGCAATTCGGGTCGGGTTGTCAGGTTGGCAAGTCAGAAAACCCCAACCTGAACCTGACCCATTTAAATCATCGTGTCAGCTATGTCAACCCTAACCTGTTTACACGTAACCCGAACATGACCCATTTAACCCGTATATATACTTAGGTTGACAGGTTAAATAGGTTACATGGGTTGAATATGTTAAACGGGCTTCGAGTTGACCCATTTAATCCGTTTTATAAATAAAAGTTAGCACATTACACGAGTTAAAGAGGTTAAACGTGTTAGTGGGTCGACCCGTTTAACCCATTTAACCCGTATAATTAAATATAAATAATTTTTAATTAAGAAAAAAAAAAACTTAAACGGGTTGCCGGGTCGACACGTTTATTTTTTTTCCCAACCCGAACCTGACCTGTTTAATAAACGGGTTAGATATGTCGACCCAAACCTGACCCACAATCTATTTAGCTCAACCCGAACCTGTTAATTCTCGTGTCGCTTTCAGATCGGGTTTCGTGTCGGGTCAGAAATTGCCACCCCTAGTTGGGGGTAATGAGAGGTGGGGATTGGGAAAGGCAATGATTAAACATCCCTAATTATAACTAGGGAATGCAATCATTGTTTAGTATTGGGTAATGAGGCATTACCCAGTAAATTGGGAGGTATGGAATGATTACCCACCACCAGCAACAGCAGCCATCACCAGCAGTAGCCACTGCAACCACCACCACCAGCCACCACCACCATCATCAACACCACCACCAACAACCACCACCACCACCAGCAACCGTAGCCATCACCAGCAGTAGCCACCGCAACCACCAACACCAGCCACCACTACCATCACCAACACCACCAGCAGCAACCACCAACCACCACCACCACCAGCAACCACCACCACCATAACCAGCCACCACCACCACCACCAGCTACCACCACCACCAGCTACCACCATCAGCCACAACCACCACCACTAGCCACCACCACCACCAGCAGCCACCAACACCACTACCACCAGCCACCACCACCACCATCAGCCACAACCACCACCACCACCACTACCACCACTAGCCACCACCACCACCAGTAGCCACCACCATCACCACCACCACCAGCCACCACAACCACCACCACCACCACCACCATCACCACTAGCAACCACCACCACCACAACCAGCCACCACCACCAGCCACCACAACCACCACCAGCTACCACCACTAGTAGCTACCACCATCAGCCACCACCACCACCACCAGCCACCACAACCACCACCAGCAATTACCACCAGCAGCCACCACCACCACCGCTACAACCATCACCACCAGCCACCACCACCACCACCAGCAACCACTACCACCACCACAACCAGCCACCACCACCACCAGCTACCACCACCAGCCACCACCACTAGTAACCACCACCATCACCACCATCACCACCACTATTTGCCTTTCCTTTTTCTGTTCCCCATTTTAAACCAAGCGCACCGAATGTTATTTGTAGTGTTTTTTATGCATCTTTCTTTTAGTCATCTTTATCATAGGTATTAAATGTAGTGATCATTTAAAATATAGTTATTCATACATCAGAAACTTTTTAACATGTTATATATATTTTGAATTTGTATGTTGTATCAAATAAAGCACAAATTACCTTTAATTACTAGAGTGTCATAATTTGGACTAAATTATACATTAATAACACTTACTTATTAAAAACTTAAATAGTGATTTGATTGATTTGCATGAGAAAATGAACAGACTGCATGGGAAGACTCAATACTTTGAATTAATACTCTGTAATTACTTTTTGCAATGATTTAGTTTACACAGCCACATAAATCATTATACATTTGGAGAAGATTATTAATTACTGTATCTAGTTTCATCACTAGTCACATAAATCATCATCAAATCAATCATAATTTCTTACTTAACCATTATCAAATCATCATCAAAAAACATGTCTGGATCTCCTAATCTCGATGAACTTAAAGATTTGTGTGGGTTTGATAAACTTCCCAAATGTCTCAAGTTCCTCTTCAGTCAAGAAATTCCTCTAAATGAAGTAATGATCCGGTGTTTGGGTGAGAAGCGTGGTGAGTTGCGGATAAGTGTTGATAAGCGCACCGAGAGAATGGCTGAGGTTTTCGATCTTAAGTTTGATGAAGAAGAAGCTATTGATGATGGTTATGAGTCCTGATGAGTGTGTAAATACTCATCATTTTTGTTTTATATGAACTGCCAAAACGTCCAAAAACACTCAGTAATGCATCAAAATACTAAAAATATTCCAAAATTGTGTTTTATACGTTTTATATGCAAAATGTTTAAAAACAAATGAAAAACGAACAAAGTTTGCACAATTGGCAGTTTCAGTCCCTCAAGTTTCAAAAATTGACAAAACTAGTCCCTGGAAGTTTTAAAACGAAAGAAAAGTCAACCCAAGGCAAAGAAAAGTAAAAAATTATCAAAATAAGTCCTTGGGTGAAAAAGTTTGAGAAAATTACACTTTTACCCCTCAAAATCCAAAATTGGCATAAAAGGTCCCTGGAGTTTTGGAAATTGACAGATTTGGTCCCTGGGAAATATTTTTGAATTGAAAAGTCAACAAAAGTCTTTGAAAAATAAAAAGTTGACAAGAATGGTCCTTGGTGATAAGTTTGGTGAAATTACATAATCAGTCCCTAAAGTTTGGTGAATTGGCAAAAATAGTCCCCGGTATTTAAAAAATTGAAAAACATCAAAAATACCCTTGTACTATTCACCCTTGTCAAGTTTGGTCCCTATAAGAACTTTGATAAACTTACAAAACCAAACCTTCAACTTTGCATTAATTACAAAAATGGTCCTTGTAATTTCTTAAAAACCAAACGGATCCTTTTATACCACTCAAAATCCAATCCAAACTTAAAACAAACCCACCCCAGCTACCAAACCCCAGCCCAACTTTACCCAAGCCCAGTCCATCCCTTGGTTGACCCGGTCAAACCCCCAAACAAAACCACCCCCGTCACTTTCCCTCTTCCTCAGCCAATACCACTGGTTTCCCCCCCCCCCCTCTTGCACCACTTTTCCCCACCACTTGCACCCTTATCCCTTCATCACACATCCCAATACCCATCACATCCCACACCCCTACCCTAGCCTGCAAACACAGAACCAATTGCACCTTAAAATCCTTTTCCCGCCAAAATGGGGAGAGTGCAATGGTGATCCAAGTGGTATTCTTATTGGTGGGATTTGATCAGTGGGACCCACAGACACTCTGGGATGGTATAAAGAGAAGAGAGAAGCAGCTTGGAAGACAGTTAGAGTAGTTTAGTTTAGCTTAGTGTCGAATTAGTGTAATTTTACTCTTTGCATTGTATTTTCAAATTTAATCAGCTTGTACCAGTTAATCTCATGTAATTCAAACTTAATTTCAAGTTAAATTCAAGTTTTATTGTGTATCTCAGACTTATGCAATTTTACTTTATTTCAAAAATCACAAAAAGTTAATTGTTGTTGGTGGTTGTTATTGAAGCAGTTTATAGACTCATATAAGCTTTGACAAAGCTTACTTAAGTTTTTAGATGGTTTAAATTTCAGTTTAAGTCAATAAAGCAAAAATAAGAAAAATATCAAATAAATAAGAAATAAATAAAAAAATAGTGTTTGAAGAAAGAAGAAGCAAGGAGGATGGGTGCTTATGGATTCTCATGGTTTTAGAAACCTCAGGGAGGTTTAGGAATGGTTCATGATCTGTGATTCTCAGATTTAAGCTTGGAATCCATTGTAAGCTCTATTTTCACTTTTGGCTTGTTACTGTTTCATTGCTTAATTCAAATGTTCTTCTACATTTTATGATTTCTTTAGTGTAGTTGATTAGAATTAATGCTTAAGAATGCTTGTTTGTTTACCAGATATACTTGAGATCACTTTTTATTCATAACTGCTTATTTAGCATATAGTGGATCCATGGTATTTTGTTGTTAATATTGCGCGTATTTTAAACGGTTTTACAAATTAGTGAATCTGGATATACATTCATTGTATATTTACCATCACTTGTTCATATTTTCTTATTTTAAAAAACAAAACTGTTTCTGAAAACTTTGTAAAATTAGTTTTCAACAAACACAAAAACACAAAAAGATTTTCTTTCTTATCTGTACAAAATGTTTATCAAAAATCTCAAAAATATTCACCTTTACCCTCTTACCTTTTGATTCTTTCCTTTACCCTCTATCCGTTTGATTCTAACTTCGTTACCCTCTAAAATGTTTAATTCTTCTCTTATCACTCTCTCATTGTTTGATTCTCCACAATGACCGATTCCTCGCCATATAATCCCCATGATCCTCGGACCATGGATGATTTCTATCGTCCAACACTTGACGGTAGAGGAGGACCGATCACTCCAACATCAGTCTCTAGAACCAATTTTAGATTGAAAAATCACATGGTTCGACTGATCCGGAAAAATTGCCAATTTCACGGATTTCGAGATGAGGATGCAAACGAGCACCTAGACAAATTCATATCTATCACTCAATCCATGAAACAAAAAGGAGTTTCTCAAGATAGCATTCGTTTGAATCTATTTCCATTCTCTTTATCCCACAACGCTGAATCTTGGTTTTATTCTCTCAAAACCCACTCAATTCATACTTGGGAAGAGATGTTCCTCAAGTTTCTTTCGAAATACTTTCCGCGTTCTAAAACGGTGCAGCTTAGGAAAGACATTCTGAATTTCTAACAATTGCACATGGAATCCGTATTTGAAGCTTGGGAAAGGTTCAAATCATTGTTACGGAAATGTCCTGATCACAAAATTTTGCTTCTTGATCAAATCCTAACCTTTTATCATGGTATAGCTTCAATTGATCGAGACAAAATCATGTTGGCTGCCGGTGGTAATCTTATGCGGAAAACTCCTCAAGAAGCTTATGATTTAATCGAGAATATGACAAATCATCACTATCAGTGGGATATTGAAGTTCATTATCACTCTGCCACTGATTTGAGTGCTCATCATTCCGATTACGTTCCCGCTGAGATTGCTCAAATTGAGGTCCTTGGCAATCACAAAAGTTATATAAACCAATATTGCCAACAAGGACTAGATCATCCTAACACTATTCACTTTTCAGACTCTGATGAAAGTGATGAGGATGAACTATTTGAAGAAGTTAACCCTAAGGAACCTTCAGATATCTTGATAATGGGGGACAAGGAAGTCAAAGTCAATCCTCTTGAGGAAATAAATGACCTTGTTCCAATCCCAAAGGTATCTGAGAAGCCTTCTGATTCAACTTCAGTTAAAAATGCTTCAGTAGCATTACAGGGAGAAAAGAATATGACTGAATCACTAGTAGTAGAACAAATGGAACTTGTAGAAACCATGACTGCTAGTCCTTCTCAACTCCCCCAGTCTGCTGTTATCACACCCAAAGTTCACACTCACTCTCTGATCATGGGGGATGAGCATCTTAGCACTGTTCCTAATAAGGAATCTGACGAATTCATAAAGTCTAGTGCTGAGAACCTTGTCCCAATCCCAGGAGAGTCACAGGGAACTTTTGATCATATGTGTGATATCCCTCCTCCTCTTGTCTTCCCGAATGATGATGTTGAGATGTTCTCCGATTCTAATGATGACGATTCGTTATCATGTGGAGACATCAGTTATGTGGAAGAATTACCTTCTCAGCTAGTTAGCTTAGAAGAAGAGAATGATGAGATTGACAATGAAATCAAAGATGAAGCACTTCGTGCAACATTATTGAAAGTCAATCTCCTCATTTCTAAAATCGAGGCTTTCAAAATGAAACCTATTTCATCTCCTATCCCGATTAAGGATAGTGACATTTTCTCCGATGATCCTATTCCGGAGTTTGAAGCCTTTACTTTTGATCCTATGGGAGAGAAGAATAGTGGCAGTACCACTTCTCATTCTCATAATTCTCTCCCCGATTATGAATCATTTACATTCGATGAGTTCTCCTGTGAACTCACGCACATCAATCCAGAATATGATTCATTCACATTTGATGAGTTCTCCTGTGAACTCACTCATATCATGACTCCTCCAGAGTATGATGACCCGGGGGGAAATGCACTCAATCATGAGAATTTACAAATTCCCACCCTCCCGCCCAGGATATTTTCAAACCAAACGAGCTTAACCTTTGAAATCCAAAATCAGGCTAATGAGCCTGTTTTCGAGGAAGAAAATCTTATCATGATTTTCATCATGGTTTTCTTCCTTTTCTTCACATACAGGGTGACTTCTCCTGTTCTTCACTCCTTCGGGAATGAAGACACTATATTTGACCCCGGCATTTTCATATACCATTATCTTGAGCCGGGGTACTTATCTCATCGGTGTGGAACTTTCATGTGCTTCAAATGTTTATCCAAACATCTTGAATGAAAGTCCGATGGAGATTGTTTCTTCCACATCATGCTTCCCCAAGGACTAATGAATTCGGGGTCGAGTCAAGCTAGCGACTCGGTAAACAAAAACAGAGCATGCTTATAGGGTTTTCACCCTAAGTGTGGGGGAGTCCCCCATGCTATGATTACAGAAGTGAAAATACAAAATGGTATTTTCCACGCTTAGCTTGCAATGTTGCCCTTTTACGTTCAAAGATTCGGCATAATAGCCGGGACTTTGAATATTGAGGACAATATTCATGCTTAGTGTGGGGGGGTATTCGCTATTCTAGCGAATTTTATCACATTTTACTATCTTATACCCCCGTTTTTGACCAAAATTTTTCGAAAATTTTTCACTAAAGTTCAAAATTTTTTGTGGTAATCAGTCCGCCTTGTCTAAGCGACAAAAGGGATTGGCTAGTCCAGGAGCAAACGGCTCTTGGTAAAGACATCTCAAATCCGTTTATGGCTGGCAATTTGCCCAAAATTGTATGGTTCCTCAGCTCCCCAAAAACAAATGAGTTGGCTAGCCCGCAAGATTATGGCTTGTGGTAAAGGCCGTGGAAAAACCATAATTGGTAATCAGCTCACCAAGATGTTGACTATTCCATCAAGAGCTGGCTAGTCCAGAAGCAAACGGCTTTTGGTAAAGACTAATCAAATCCGTTGACATCTGGTGGTTTGCTCAAAATCACACAGTTATCAGGTGTGCCACAGTTCTTACACCTGGCTACTCCAGAAGTGATGGCTTTTGGTAAAGAGTTTAAAATCCATTAATTTTTCTCAAAAGATTGCTAGGGACTAGCAATAGTTTAGTGTGGGGGATTGATGAGTGTGTAAATACTCATCATTTTTGTTTTATATGAACTGCCAAAACGTCCAAAAACACTCAGTAATGCATCAAAATACTAAAAATATTCCAAAATTGTGTTTTATACGTTTTATATGCAAAATGTTTAAAAACAAATGAAAAACGAACAAAGTTTGCACAATTGGCAGTTTCAGTCCCTCAAGTTTCAAAAATTGACAAAACTAGTCCCTGGAAGTTTTAAAACGAAAGAAAAGTCAACCCAAGGTAAAGAAAAGTAAAAAATTATCAAAATAAGTCCTTGGGTGAAAAAGTTTGAGAAAATTACACTTTTACCCCTCAAAATCCAAAATTGTCATAAAAGGTCCCTGGAGTTTTGGAAATTGACAGATTTGGTCCCTGGGAAATATTTTTGAATTGAAAAGTCAACAAAAGTCTTTGAAAAATAAAAAGTTGACAAGAATGGTCCTTGGTGATAAGTTTGGTGAAATTACATAATCAGTCCCTGAAGTTTGGTGAATTGGCAAAAATAGTCCCCGGTATTTAAAAAATTGAAAAACATCAAAAATACCCTTGTACTATTCACCCTTGTCAAGTTTGGTCCCTATAAGAACTTTGATAAACTTACAAAACCAAACCTTCAACTTTGCATTAATTACAAAAATGGTCCTTGTAATTTCTTAAAAACCAAACGGATCCTTTTATACCACTCAAAATCCAATCCAAACTTAAAACAAACCCACCCCAGCTACCAAACCCCAGCCCAACTTTACCCAAGCCCAGTCCATCCCTTGGTTGACCCGGTCAAACCCCCAAACAAAACCACCCCCGTCACTTTCCCTCTTCCTCAGCCAATACCACTGGTTCCCCCCCCCCCTCTTGCACCACTTTTCCCCACCACTTGCACCCTTATCCCTTCATCACACATCCCAATACCCATCACATCCCACACCCCTACCCTAGCCTGCAAACACAGAACCAATTGCACATTAAAATCCTTTTCTCGCCAAAATAGGGAGAGTGCAATGGTGATCCAAGTGGTATTCTTATTGGTGGGATTTGATCAGTGGGACCCACAGACACTCTGGGATGGTATAAAGAGAAGAGAGAAGCAGCTTGGAAGACAGTTAGAGTAGTTTAGTTTAGCTTAGTGTCGAATTAGTGTAATTTTACTCTTTGCATTGTATTTTCAAATTTAATCAGCTTGTACCAGTTAATCTCATGTAATTCAAACTTAATTTCAAGTTAAATTCAAGTTTTATTGTGTATCTCAGACTTATGCAATTTTACTTTATTTCAAAAATCACAAAAAGTTAATTGTTGTTGGTGGTTGTTATTGAAGCAGTTTATAGACTCATATAAGCTTTGACAAAGCTTACTTAAGTTTTTAGATGGTTTAAATTTCAGTTTAAGTCAATAAAGCAAAAATAAGAAAAATATCAAATAAATAAGAAATAAATAAAAAAATAGTGTTTGAAGAAAGAAGAAGCAAGGAGGATGGGTGCTTATGGATTCTCATGGTTTTAGAAACCTCGGGGAGGTTTAGGAATGGTTCATGATCTGTGATTCTCAGATTTAAGCTTGGAATCCATTGTAAGCTCTATTTTCACTTTTGGCTTGTTACTGTTTCATTGCTTAATTCAAATGTTCTTCTACATTTTATGATTTCTTTAGTGTAGTTGATTAGAATTAATGCTTAAGAATGCTTGTTTGTTTACCAGATATACTTGAGATCACTTTTTATTCATAACTGCTTATTTAGCATATAGTGGATCCATGGTATTTTGTTGTTAATATTGGTGTTCCTAGGTTTAATTCAGTCCATCATATCATAGTAAGTCCTTAAAAACCAGTTTCATGGTCTTAAACCACCATTGTCTGTGAAAATCTCATTTTAAGCTTATAAAAGGGGTGTTTGGCACAAGGGAATTCCCTGTGCATTTGTGTTGTTCAGTTACCAAATCTCACTTAGACACATTTCATTAGGTTCTATTAGAATAGTTTAGGCATAAAATTCAGTAGGTTTTAGTAAAAAAGGTCAAAATCACTTTGGTATCCATCTTAGTGTTAATCTGTTAGGTTCTAGGAGTGGAATTCTCATCATTTCAATTTATCATCAATTGTTATATCCTAATCTAGTTCAATTATAGCTTAATATAACATAATGAATCAGTAGAGTAGGATTTAAGTTCAAGAAAGTCAACTTGTTAGTGTAATTTAAAAAGTCAAAAGTGCATGTCCTCAATTTTTCCAAAAGTTCAAAGAATTTTGTAGATTTTTGTGATTGGTTTGGAGGTTTGAATTTTCTTGTGTGTGTTCTCTACCAGTTCATCTTTGAAGTTCCATGGTTTTTAGAATTTTGTGATTTTTCTTGTGGGCCCCACAAAGCCACAAAGTGACTTGCAGGGCACACCCCTGTTCTGTGCAGCAGCATTGTAGACCACAACCACCACTTTGTGGTGGTTTTGTGGCCTCCATAGTAGGCCCCACATCCAAAACCTTGTTCCTCCCAACCCCCCTCCTGGTAGGCATGGGAAATTGACCAATGGGTTGACTTGAAAACCCCTGGGCCCCACCTAGATTCATAGCTAAACCTTGTCCCAAATCTGAGCAGTTTGGAGGTTTTTGAAGTGCTTATTTGTGGCTTATAGCTTATTCAGTGGTCCCATTGTGCTTTTTCTAGCTTAACCAAGTTCTAATAAGTTATTTGTACCAGATTTCACCATAGTGGGTCCCACATAAGGCCATTTTAGCTTATTTTGCCTTTTGGTCAACCAAAGTCAACTGTGTGGCTTTTTCCTTCATAATTAGCTTATTTTAAGTTTATAAAAAAGTTGTGTTTGTAAAAGTTTTCTATTTTTAGTATTTAAATAAGTTTGTAAAAGAAAAACCAAGAAAAATCAATTTAAAATTAAGTGATAGTTTCTATTTAATGTAATTTAATTTTAATTTTCATTTTTAAATTTTTATTAAGCACTTAGCTTTTTTATATTTTTATTAAATTCCTCATATATTAAAGTAGTTATAATAATTTTTTCAGATTTTTATCTTACCATTTAGTATTTATTAGATTTAATATTAGTTTTATTAGAAATTAATTAATATTAAGATTAAAATAGCATTATTAGTTTTTATTAAGTAAAATCAAGTTTTTATATTTTTTATAGCTTTTATATGTTGTAAAATAATTTTAGAAAATTTCTTAGAATTTTTACTGTTCATTTAGTATTTTTCTTAATTTAAAATAGTTTAATTAGTTAATTAATGTTTAATTAGTAATTAATTAATATTAAATTCACAAAAAGACAAAAACACTTGTTTTTATTTTTAAAACTTATTTTTAGTTATTTTATAATTTTAGAAATTTTATTTTCATTTTTCTAGTATTTAATTAGTATTAAATTATATTTAAGTATTTTAAATATTAATAATTAGTAATAATTAGTATTTAATTAATATTAAATAATTAATTAGGGTTAAAATTTATTTTAATTTTCTAAAAATTTTCTTTTACCCTTAGGTTTGTAAAAAAGTCATTTTCACCCCCTGGGTGTTTTCAGATTTCCGTTTTCACTTTTTATTTCGTACGCTTACGTTTTATTCAAACGTGAACGTACGCGTTTTAAGTTTTACACGTTTCTGGTTTTTCTGACTTTCCAGTATTGTTAATATAGTATATTTAAGCGATTATCTTTCATATTCCAGTAGCGTAATCATCACAACTCACTTATATCCATTTCCATCCAAATTCACCCGATCACAAACCCGTTTTAGTACCATCCACACCTCGTCGGGACATAACGACCCGAGGAAACCCTATACTTCCACGGAGATTGATTCTAAGCTGTTTGACCTTGTTGACCATCACCTGGTCAATTTAGGTTGACCGTTTGGAGCCAATCAAGTCCCTTCGGGAGGTTCAAGTGATGGAGCGCCGTTTGCTGGAGTCCCTTTCGGCCATTTTGGTTGACCTTCGTGCTCTAGTATCCAAGAAGGAGGAAGCCATTGCCGATATGGATTATTATGATCAGAGCTCCAGTTGAATGGTTGTTTAAGTATGGTCTTTTTGTTTGGGTTTGGTGGTTCCTTGTTATGTTTTTAGTTGTTGTTTTGAAGGAACTGGTACATTTAATCACCCTCCTTAATCTCTAATAGTAATGAATATGATTTAGGTTTTTATGTCATAATCTTGTGTTTTTATTTTAAATATACTTTATTTATAAGCAGTTAAGTTACCTTATCTCTCACACGCTGAAATATTACATACATAAGAAACACATATTTGTGAAATAGGTATCTTCAGCGAATTTAGGGGTTTCAAAATGAAGTAACAAAAATGAAATCAAGCAATAAACAATCAAAATACACGCTCTATATAAGAGCTTGATTGTTTTATCATCAATACAGGCATCCATTTAGGTGTTTATAAAGTCATTCATGTATTAGTTTTTTAATTGTATGCTAATAAGATTTTTAAGTTGATTAGGTTATGATTTTTTGTGTGGTTCGGATGGATTATTAAGGGTTGATTGATTCTTATTGTCTGCTATAAATGTTATAGAGTGTTTGGGATGGATTATTAAGGCTTCGGATGGATTATTAAGGGTTGCTTGAAATTGATGTATGGATATGTTTGCAAGTTAATTAGATTATTTGTGTTTAAGTAGCTTGTTTAGTTAGCACTCAGGTTGTGATAACATTACACAACTGTACTACGAAATTTTGTAGATTTCTTCAGGTCAATCATGTTCCATTGTGGCTAGTCTTCGTTGGCGACTAATGTATTTATAGTTCTGTCAAGAATTATAATAATTGATCCCTGGCAAATGCTCATCCCAATGGATCATGATTGGCCAGAAGATGTTGCGAAGGTTCAAGCCAGTCTGCATCAAAAAAGAAATCAGCAAAAAGTGACAAAAAAGTTACACTATGTTCTCAAGTTGAGTAAAAAGAGGGAAAGAAAATGAAAGTAGTTTTTGTTGTGTTCTCAAGTTTTATTTAGGAAGTAAAGTAAAAGTAAAGTAGTGAAAGTAGGAGGATTTTGCATATAAAACTTTCACCCCACTTTTGGGGTGAAAGTCAACTTTACTTCCTCTTCATTTCTTTACTCCCTTTTACTTTCACTTTCTCTTTATTTTCTTTTTGAGAACATAGTGTTATAAATGGGATGGTAATGCGTGGTACAAGTGGTGGACTGCTGAAGAAAATAAAGCAGCAAAAAAACAAGCTTTGATTCAACTTGCTAAGGAGCAGGTAGTGGAATTTCAAGGTGAAAATAATGTACAAGCTTCAAAGAACATGGTGGAGACTAATACTAGTTTGGGAGAAACTGCTGCTACTAGTAATGTTGAAGAAATGGCTAAGGTGGTACAACAAGATCAAGTTTCTACTGTTGTAGAGGTTTGGATTGTATGTTCTTCTTTGTATCTGATCTTGGGAATGCTCATATCAGCAATTGTTTATGTTGTAAAAAACCTTTTGGTAAGTAATATAATTTACCTTTCGTGGGATTACAACTGTTGTAGAGGTTTGGATTGTATGTTCTTCTTTGTATCTGATCTTGGGAATGTCCATATCAGTTTCTACACTTTTTTTCTTCCTAAAATGGTGAATTTTACTAATTAAGGAACCAGCAACTTACAAAGATTATACAAGCAGTCAAATTGAACACACTCATTTGAGTGATACAATATAACAGATACATTCTACACAATCATTCACGACACTAGCTGATTCAATATCCACCATTCTTCTAGACTTAGCAACTACATGCTAACATCTAGGCAACCATGGAGAAATATCCCTTATTGGCTACATTTCCACTAAACAAACACCCTTCCTAATTCCATCCTAGTCAGTTTCTATACTTTAGTTGTTTAGATTTTGTAACAAAATAAAAAGATAGTCTATAAAAGGAATATAAAATAACTTATATGCGTAAAAGACCCAAGGGTGGAGATGGTTGAGTTTTGGGTGTTTTGAAGTGGAGGTCACAGGTTCGATACCTGTGGCTCCCTTTTTTGGTATGTCCTCCCCAAAATTTTTGAAAAGCCCTCTATATTTTTTTCACCACATTTCGAATTCTCCCTCCACCCATTTCCATCTCCACCCACGTTTCTCACATTTCTCACCAATCACCAGTCACAGCCACCAATCACCAATCACCAGTCACATCACAGCCACCATTCACCAGTCACCAACCATCATATCACTTGTCGATCCGGCCATCAACAACGGAGGGAGGTTCATTTAGATCTAAATTAGGTACTTTTTTGAATTAGGAATTCATTATGTTGGAATTTTAACTTATTATTCATTTTCATTGTCAATTTTATTTGTTATGGATTTGTTGGTTTCTTGTTTCTTTCGTAATGTTAACTTATCAGGTTTTTGGCCAAATCGTTTAATTAACTAACAACACAATAAAGATAACATGTTGTAATTTACACATTTTTCTTAATCCCACATTTTCATATTTGACATTGAAGCTTAATTAGATTGATGCCCAATACATTAATTCCATTGTGTTGTTGCAATTCTTATTATAAACCTTATTAATTAGCTAGATACTTGTGACTTGACATTGGAACTTCATCAATCTAAAGCTTCATATATGCTTATATTGGTTTAACTTGTAACTTGTAGGATATATACGTTATCATTTGACCTCAACAATAATAGCATGGACAAGTCTTGGATGACAACTAGTAGGACCAAGAAACAATATATTGATGGAGTAGCAGCGTTTATTAAGTATGCACTACACAACTTGCAGAAGATGAAGAACATCGACCAATGAGTTAATATACGACAGCTTAAGATGCCATGTCCGTGTACCACATGTTTAAACAAAATAGAGCAAACAGTGGATGCCGTGGAGTACCATTTATTCTCTAATGGGATTAATCTTAGATACAGAAAATGGGATAAACATGGAGAAAAGGATGAGCAAGCAACAACAGCCTAAATACTTGATAATGCAGAAACAGAGTTTGTTGACGACACGGATTTCGACATGGAGTCACATTCAGAAATTCCAACAGATGGCCCAGCAACAGTAGAAATGGTTAATGCTACGAAAGAACATTTTGATGAGGATGACCTTGCCAAGTTTCAAAAACTATTATTAGACGCGGAGAAGCCACTTTATAAAGGATGTTCTGACTTCACAAAGTTGTTTGCAATAGTTCAACTACTCAACTTGAAGGGTAAGTATGGAGCTTCTGATAAGTTCTTTACTGAATTACTAGGATTGATAAAAAAAATGCTACCTGCTGGTAACGAAATGGTTGAAAAAACTTATCAGGTCAAAAAACTAATGAGAATGATGGGATCAGGATACGAAAAGATACATGTATGTAGCAACAACTGCATTCTTTGCTGGAAGACTAACATGGAGTTGACTGTTTGTCCAACTTGTGGGATATCAAGATGGAATGTGGATAATAAGACACGTAAAGTGTATGAAAACATTCCGGCAAAGGTAATGTGGTACTTTCCAATTATACCAAGACTACAACGACTCTTTAAGTTAGAAAGTATTTCAGAAGATCTAAGATGGCACGCAAAAAGGAGGGTAACAGATGGTGTTTTACGTCACCCTGCAGATTCACAGGCATGGCGTACCATAGATGAAAAATCCCCCCATTTTGCTGAAGATCCGAGAAATCTATCGCTAGGAATATCGGCTGATGGGGTTGACGTCAACTCAGGAACTAGGCATCACAGTGTATGGCCAGTTTTATCTGTCATATACAACCTTCCTCCATGGTTGTGTATGAAAAGAAAGTTTATCATGCTTTCGGTATTGATATCGGGATACCCGGGAAATGATATCGATGTATTTTTAGAACCGTTGGTTAATGATCTGCATACCTAATTCGAGGAAGGGGTTGATACATATGATGCTTGTACAAAAGAAAAGTTTAAACTATGTGCCGCTGTGTTATGGACGATAAACGATTACCCTGCACTTGGTACATTATGTGGCTGCCCATACAGTGGATTCAAAGGTTGTGTAGTATGTAGGAAAGATACACACTGTGTTAGACTTTCTGCCTCATCCAAGTAAAGTTATTCTGGACACAGACGATATCTACCATACAGCCATGTGTTCAAAAAGCAAACGGCGGCGTTTAATGGACAAGATGATTTTCAGCATGCTCCAACTCCATTGACTGTGGAACAAATATACAACGAGGTACAACTAATTGAAAATAAGTGGGGAAAAGGAAAATGAACAAACAATAACACCTCGAATAACCAAGAAGATATGAGAGACAGTGGTGGGAAGATTACAAAGCAGAAAAGGAAAACAACAGAAGCAGAGGGTAGTGCAAGCCAAGTAAATGAACCATATTGGAAGAAATTCAACATTTGGTATCGAAAGCTAAAGTATTGGAGGCATAATGTTGTTCCACATTGTATTGACTTCATGCATGTAGAAAAGAATGTTGCTGAGAGTCTAGTCGGAACTTTGCTAAGATGGAATGAATGCTTGATTGGATCTGGAAGAGTTGGGGATAAAAAAAAAGTTGTTTACTAGGAAAGACGCAGACAAAACAATGCTACCTCCAGCATGTTACACATTAACGAATGTTGAAAAAGACATCTTTTGTAAAACGTTAAGCAACATCAGGGTACCACAAGGCTACTGTTCAAATTTCTCTAGTTTGGTCAGCCAAAATGATAAGAAGCTCATTGGCCTTAAATCGCATGACTATCACATGCTAATGCAAGAGTTTTTGCCCATTGCTATACGTTCAATCATGCACCCACCCACACGATTTGTTATTATCAGGTTTTGCTTTTTCTTTAAAGCTATATGTAGGAAAGAAATCATCTTGCAAGAACTAGATAAGATGCAACAAGAACTTATTGTGACACTGTGCCTTCTCGAGAAGTTCTTTCCTTTGTCATTTTTTGATATTATGATACACTTGACAGTGCACCTAACTAGGGAGGTAAAATTATGTGGTCCCGTATGCTTTCGGTGGATGTATCCCTTTGAAAGATGTATGAAGGTTATTAAAGGACATGTGTGAAACAGAAATAGACCAGAGGGATGCATTGCTGAGGAGACTATCGCGGAAGAAACAATAGAGTTTTATAGCAAGTATCATAAAACCATGAAAACTATTGGTATCCCACCTGATAAACATGTAACCAATGAAAATGAGGATGGAAAGCCATTTTCGGCCCGCAAATCAAATGTACTTACCAGAGATGTCTTTCAGAAAGCACATTTGTATGTAATACATAATACAGATGAAATTGTGCCGTATATCAAGTAAGTATTACTAACACATGTCTATTTCGTTGCTTAAAATGTTGTATCAAATATAATAATCAAATACATTGTTTTGTTTCAGGCGACACAAGCGATTTTTGAAAACAAAATACCCGGGTAAAAAAATGGCATTGCTGGAGAATGAGCACACTAAATCTTTTGCTAAGTGGTTACACGAAGATGTAATAACTCGTATGTTGTTTATACTACTTGTTTGTTTGTTGATAAATATAAGTGAGTTGTTCTTGCAATTTAAAGGTAATATATACTTGTAATGAAATTCAGGTTGAAAGAGAGTTAGCGATATCCAAAGATAGTGTATCAGAAACTGCGAGGTGGATATCATTTGGACCACGCGCCGACGTAGTGAAATACGAGGCATATAACATCAATGGGTATACATTTCGTACGAAAAGTGATGATGGCATAGTTTATCAGAATAGTGGGGTTAGTGTTGAGGCAGCAGATCTTCACATATCCAAAGAAGTTACAACCACAAGAAAAGCATTTTATTATGGGATTTACAAGAGATATGGGTACTAGATTACCGTTTCAGGCAAATTCCTCTTTTCAAATGTGATTGGGTTAATTCAAAAAATGGTGGGGGGTCAAACGCGATACTCTTGGTTACACATTAGTAGACCTGAATAATTTAGGCCACAAGAATGATCCATTCATATTAGCCTCACAAGCACGACAAGTGTTTTATGTGAAAGACCAAGCATAAAAAATTGTCTATTGTCTTTAAAACACCTACCAAGAATTACAAATATACGTATGACGATGTCAATGAAGAATTTAGTACAGTCATTCACGAGCAAAATGATAACATATTGCCGCGAGTAAATCCACAAGCAAGATATGCCTACTATCGAACCAACTGTGAAGGTATTGTGATACGAAAATCAAAGTGAAGCACATGTCATTCTCAAGATGTAACACTCTATTTAGGGATTTATTTTTGTCTGCAGAACCTATTTAAGCTTTTGTTTTGCTACAAATACTCTTTTAAAGGATTTATGTTGTTGTTGTTGTGTTAATTGTTTAGTTCGTACTTGCGAATACTCTTTTAAAGGATTCCAGATTATACAAAACTATAACTTCTGGCAGCATAAACTGTGTACTAGCAGTATTAACTATGTACTAGCAGTAGTAAACACCCTGCATATTTTTGTTACAGTTGTCTTGTATATGCATTTTTCATGTATGTGGTTATGCCTTTATATAGTGCAGAGTTGAAAAAAAAACAGTGTTTGGTATGAAAGATTCTCAATTGCAGGCACTTTGTTGAAAAAAACAGTGGTTGAAAAAGTAGTCAATGTGTAGTCATGACTAATAGACTGAACTCAATTAAGTGATTATCAGATTACATAAGTTATCAGAAATGTGTGACCATATGTATCGAATTGTGACTACGCTTAAGTAATGTGTGACAAAATATGACTATGATTTAGTCACGCAAAAAACTCAATGTGACTAATAGCAAGGTTAATGATAACTCATGACTTCACACTTTGCTATAAATAATAGTCACATGAATATTTCACAATATGATTATTTTGAATGTATTGGTCACATATAATACCCTTATAATGTGGTCATAAACATCATTTAGATACACATTTGTGATATGGTGTGACTATTGTAAATCCTATAGTCACATGATCGTGCTTCAATTAAGTGTGACTATACACATTAGGATTTGGCAAGCAAACACACACTAAACTTTAGACACACATATTAACTTACGTGACCATATGTATCAAATTTTCGTCACACTTAATCATGTTTCTATGGTTTAGTGTGACCATATATGACATTTGGTCACACTCGTCAAGTGTGTGACATATATTTGTCACTATTAAATGCATATTGTGACTAACGCTTCAAACTTACTTTTCAGTTGTAACACATTTCAAACGCTATGTGGCTAAATATTCAGCAAAGAATAGCAGTCACTTTTAAATAATGTGTGACAAACTTGACTATATGATTTAGCCACATACACAATTACCTCATGTGACCATATATCTATGTTGCTCACACTTTTCAATTGTGTGACATATATTTGTCACATATGTATATATATAGTGTGACTAATGTTTCCAGCTGATTTGTATCTGTCAAACCTCCCGAATTAAAAGTGAGTAAATAAACGAAAAATATTTACCAGTTACCCTCTAGTCACATAAATTCACAAATGTGTGACATATATTTTTCGAAATGGTCACACAAGTCGGATCAAGTGTGGCTGTTTATTTTATTCTCGTACATTTAGTCACGTAAATATGTTAGAGTGTGACAGTTCAAAATCGAGCATGTGTGACGAAAGGCAGTTTTTGTACTAGTGGAGGTAAATGTGACGGGACAATGGTGAAAGTACAAGTGTACTTTAGGTAATAGGATAAGAGTTTTAACATAAGTTGTTAAAATACTTGGGTGTTGATTCCTTCAGATATGACTTTTAATGACTACAATCGTAAGTCAGATTTACCTGAATATTTTGGATGAAATACTTAAGTTTTCAATCCTACTTTGATGAGATTGGATAGTATTCAAGGATAGCAAGACTTCGATAATACATCTATAACCTAAGTGTGAGTTATGACTCGATGTAAATCTTAATTGTCTTGATGGAAGACATGTTAACCAAGAAAGGCAACATATGTGGAAACACAACAATATCTATAGTCATAAGTTGGACTTGTGATCTATGATATTTTTGCACACGGTGAGTCTGGATTAATTAGGAAGTTGTCAATTTACAAATCAAGCTTATGAATGAGTAAATGACAAAAGAATGCAGTGAGTGTGTGCGGTGATCACAAATCCTCAGTGAGAAAGGTATCTTGGATCATTTTTGTGAAATTTGAAAGTATTAATATAGATGATTATCCTATAGGTGCAAGTGAGATGTCATGATCCTAATATAAGTAAATATTAGTGAGAAGTATCCTAGAAATAAAAGTGAGTGAAGAGAGTGCGAGATTTAAACAAAAAACTAAAAGATGTAACTGCAGGCCGGCGGAACCAAAACAATACACAGGCGGAGCCCGGATTTTGGTTCCGCCTCATCCGCGGGTATGATTTTGGCGGTACCAAAATAATACACAGGCGGAACCAAATTTTTGGTTTCGTCCTGTCTGTGGTGCCAAAAAAAGTTTACAGAAGGTATTTTTCATTCCCCGTAACCCGTTCAAATCCCATAATTTTACTTGGAACATATGCACCTAATTAGATGTGATAGATTAAAACCAAAAACACATATTCTAACACATGTTAGCATATAGATCAAGCGGAGGATTTTGAACTTACCATAAATGGAGTTAAGGCAAACAGTGGCTTAAACACGGAAAATTGATAACATCAAAGTGTTATCATCCTGCATGATACGGTTAGTTCACATAATCATTCAAAGATAAGTTTCTATCCAATAACAAGACACATACATTAAACATCATTGTAGAAGCAAATATACCAAACACCTATTACAAGAATACTACATGTTTAAATGTAGTGACACATTCAGACACTTGACCATCTTTCAAGATATTTAGTTAATATTACTTAAATCTCATTTCTAAGTGAGTTATGCAAGATTTTAATATAACATATGCCAAAAGAGTGATCTAAATCAATAAGCAATACAAACACAAATTTTCAACTTAGTACACAAAATCTAGCAAATATCCTATTGTGTATAAACATGAAATTGACAAACAAGCAAATGAATATCATGGCAAGATTGACACTTATAAATCACAAATAAACAAGTGCAATCACAAATTTCAATAAGCAAACAATATATATGCATACAACCAAAACAAGTAGTCATTTAGCATAGCATAAAAGGAAATATAATTTTCATCACTTTGCGTTTAAATATGACGATGTATGTCAAGCTTGATTAGTTTCCTTTATATATATAAATATCACCAAATTCTTTAGTTTCAAAAGAAATTATATCAATGTTCAAAGGATCCTAACTTAAATTGCCTAAATCAAAAGTTTGAGACGAAACTTAATACTTTGGATACACTGTAGTATTTGGTTTATTCTTTTGACTTCAGATTAGATTTAGGCCATAACATTATTTTAAAAAGAAAGTAGACACAATTCCCTTCAAATTGATAGGTGGCGCGACTCCTACGGACTTACGGTCAATTAATTTTTTGAAGTTGGACAAAAACTGTATACTAAACTGACAGATTTCAAGGAACCTTTTTGAGGGTTCCGTCCATTAAGGAGAAAGGTTTCGCGGGTCTGACAGACAGATTCACTAAAACTCATATTTTAACATAAAGAAAACGTGTAGTACTTACTAGATTTGATAGTAAACACATAAAACACATATTTAACAACATTTCTACAAATGTGACTTATCTAAACATTTACGGAGATGATTTTTCCACTAAATTAATAGTTATCACAAACACTCTTTTTAAAAACATATTTTTCATAAATTAGCTCCAAGCACATAATTTGACACTTACAAATTCTTTTAAGAAATCTTTTCTTTTATTTTCCAAGGAAACCTTCAAGCTTGTATACAAAGTAACATTTAACAACAAAATTTCTAAGTATACTTAGCGAAACATTTTTCATATTATATTCCGCTTCAATGGTAATTTGATACATGGATCGTGCTCCATTTTAAAAACCATTTATCTTGAAAATAAGAGCTACGAAGCTCTGATGCCAATTCTGAAAAACGTATAGGGGGGGGGGGGGGTGAATACGTTACCGTTTAAAAACTTTAAACTTGTATCAAATATCCAATTTTAGCTTGTTTTAATATGAAAGATGTTACGTGTAGCTTGTGACTAGTATTTAAACTTAAAACACGTTAAGTATAATCAACAAGCCACAACACATAATGCAAACATTAAAGTAAAGCAATAAGTAAAAGAAAGCGCAAACCGAACACGATGATTTATAGTGGTTCGGTCACGGAGCTCTTCTCCGCCCTACTCCGCTCCCCAAGTACCCAACTCGAGAGTTACTTCACTATATCAACAAGCTCCCTTCTCGGCGGAGAAAACCTTACAATCGTCACTTACACTTTATCCGGTACAAAGCTAAATATCGGGTTCTAGTTCGAGGTAGAACCAACCTAACGTCGCCTATACAATATTGACACTAAGCTAGATGTCGAGTTCTTTTACAAGGGTACAACCACTCCCGCTATGTTTTGTGGCCCAACATAAAAACCTTGTGTTTTATGGCACAAACACATAAACCATCTAATCTAGTTTGGTGAATATGTTGTGATGATACAATGATGATCCATGACATAAAAGTCTAATGGATATGAATGACTAATCTAAATAAACTTCTCGAATAAGAAGTCTTCAATAATTGAGGATGACAAGTGCTCTTGAATCTTCATATGTTGATATGCTTTGGTGAATGAGGATGGCAAGATCTCCAAGATTGCTTTAGTGGATCATCACAAAAGTATGCTTACAACAAAATGAATGTTAGTAACATTATGATCATGTGATGGTGAGGGTGATTAATGTATGTTACTACATTGTTATCTATTGATCTAAATGTATGCAAAATGGTGAAGAGTATATGTGTTTCTAGTGGTTAGAGAATGTGTGTTCATGTGGTGAAGCCATGAGTAAAACAATGGGCTGCTATTTATAGTCAAGAAGCTTAGCACATATAATGTACAAAATCTTCCAAAAAATATATCAAATCTAATCAAAATCTTTTCAAGATCTTGCCATATCTTTTTCAAATCTTTTCAAAGTCAACTCTAAATCTTTTCAAAATCTTTCCATATCTTTCCAAAATATATTCTTAGATTTCGCTAGACTAGGATGATCCTAGGCATGATGTAATAGCACATTGTCATTTTGATTAAAATGTTTATGAAAGTAAACTTGTAAAATGTATATACTAGCTAGTTAATACATGTTTAACAAGTTGTATCATGTTAGTTTATGTGTTACTAAAAATGTTGAACTTCTCATGCTATTATAGGACGTAAGTTATTATGTCATTAATATCATTTTTAGAAGTATGTAAACACATTTATCTTAGTTAGACACCTAAAGTGCACTTTGTCACCTAATGTAGCACTTATCCTATTTGACACCTAAAGTGCTCTTTGACATGTAAAATACTTAAGGACTCAAAAAGTATTTTAAACATTCTAAATGGTTTGTTAATGGGTTTGATCATAATGCCACATAACAAACATGTACGAACCTGTGTTGTAGTATACAAGGACTCGAGACGTTGAGAGGTGTTGAATGTATGTTGAGACAAAATGTGATTACAAGTAACTTGTACATTTTACGTTATGTATCAAGTTATACGTTTGTAATTAATCAAAACAATCGAGACTGTATAGATTAAATATGGTAATATTTTCAATAACAAGCTATATTTGACAACAGGCTTAACAAAGGTTATAAGGACTTAAGCTTTTAATATAAGTCATTTTATAAAATAATATTTTTTTTGTCTCAAAATTATTGTTCATATTTCTTTTTTAGGATGTCTCAAAATAATTGTCGACTTTTATAATTAAGTAAAAACTAAAGAATATAGTGAAAGAATATTCCATTTAGTGGTTAAAAATTAAAATGTCCCACTTTTATTAAGCTTTGTGATTTCTCTCTTATGACAATAATTTTGAGACGGAGTGTGTATTTCCTTTGAAATCATTAGCCACCGCTAGCAAACAAATCTATTACCCTTTGTTTGACCATTATCTAAAAAAACAAAACCCCATTTTTGACCATCAGCTCAAAACCCTTAAAAATCCCCTTTTCTTGATCTCACAAATCACAATCAATGGAAACAACACCTGGGACATCCATGGAAACAACACCTGAAAAAAAACCCAACTCAGAAGAAGAAGAATCAAAGGTACGATACAGAGGAGTAAGAAAAAGGCCATGGGGGAAATACGCAGCAGAGATACGAGATCCAAAAGTTGGTGCAAGAGTTTGGTTAGGTACTTTTGATACTGCTATTGAAGCTGCTAAAGCTTATGATAAAGCTGCTTTTCAAATTCGTAAAAGTAAAGCCATTTTGAATTTCCCTTTGGATGTTGGCTTGCTTTTCAATGAACAGCAAGTCACTGTCGCCGCCTTTCAAGGTGAAGCTAGCGCCTGCCGTAAAAGAACCAGGCCTGAAGACCAACATAACGCCCTAAACGGCGAACACGGTCTTAGGTGAGGATATATGTCTTTGGGTTTTTGTCCTTAATGTTTGTTTAAGCTCAGACAAAAACAACTAATACTTTATAGAGTGGCAGTTGTTTTATTGAATTGTTTATTTGGTTTCTGCAATATTAATTATACTGTGTACATATTGAAATGATAAGATGGACAACATTGTTGGCGTGAAAACTCTCACTTGTTTGTGTTTCAGCTTAAGTATCTTGTAGTGATTTAATGGAATAAATGACAGAGTGTTAATAACCCTTGGGATTGTTTATACGTCTTATTCTTTCTGTTTGCTAGTTACAATGATGTTTAAATATATTTCATACTCTTTATTGGAAACTGAGGTAATTTGAAAATATACACGTAAATAGTTTTAGTAAGTACCATCAGGATTAGATTATCGGATTACAGGTCAACCAACCTTTTTCTGGAAAGCAGGTCAGCCGACTTTCTTGAAAGCTGCGCACTTAAATCACTTTTTCTAATGGTTTGCAAAACGTTAAATAATATTTGTATTTTGTAAACGTAAGAGTTGATAGTCACTACCAAACTTTAATAAATCAGATTTACGGTGTAACTTTAATTTGTTACCTTTCTTGTTGGCTCATCCTAAGCATAACAGAAAATTCTTTTTTCTTCCACGATTGCTTTCAATTCTAGGCGATTACCTATCGTGGTACACGGTTCGGGTACTTCCATCTCACAACAGTCACTGTCTCCTCTTGGTATAACACCTCCGGTAAGTGAAGCACTATTCTCTTGAAGGATTTCTGTGTTTTGAGTTAACTTGTCTAATTCGTTATAGCGCAGTTGTTCTAGACTGTTTGGTAGTGACTATCTACTAATTGCCATCATATTGTGTGTTTGGGATTGCGTGTGCAAAACAGATTAGATTATCGGATTACAGGTCAGCCAACCCTTTTCTGGAAAGCAGGTCAGCCGACTTTCTTGAAAGCTGAGCACTTATTAGGCTGTGTTTGGGAGAGGGCTTACGGGGGCTTAAGCTTTTAAAATAAGCCAGCTTATATAATAACTCTTGTTTGGCGCAGAGGCTTACGGAGGCTTTTAAAACTATAAGCCCCAGCCAAATAAAAGGGGTTAAAAATTTTAGACTGGGATTTTAAATATTAAATTACTTATTTACCATAACTCATAACTAACTATATTTGTATATGTTTATTTAATTATGTCCTTTTTTGTAATTTTGCAATAATAAGCTCAAGCTTAAGCTAATTTGCCAAACAAGTTTATTTCAGTTTCAGTCTATAAAATAAGCCCCAGCCCAGCCCATTTCGCCAAACATACAATCACATTTTTCTAATGGTTTGCAAAAAAGTACTTTAATAATATTTGTATTTTGTAAACGCAATTAGTAGACAGTCACTACCAAACAGTTTTTAATAAATCAGATTTACTGTGTAACTTTAATTTGTTGCCTTTCTTGTTGGCTCATCTTAAGAATAACAGAAAATTCTTTTTTCTTCCACGGTTGGTTTCAATTCTAGGCGATTACCTATCGTGATACATGGTTCGGGTACTTCCATCTCACAACAGTCACTGTCTCCTCTTGGTATAATAACACCTCCGGTACGTGAAGCACTATTCTCTTGAAGGATTTCTGTGTTTTGAGTTACCTTGTCTAATTCGTTATAGCGCAGTTGTTCTAGACTATGCTATGGTTTTTGGATTCTAAGTGTTTGAATAACCAAATTTTAAGTTTTAGTAGCAATTATAGATGACAAACAACATGTGAACACTAAGGCAATTAAGTTTTAGTAGCAATTATAGCAATTAAGTTTCAGGTCCATTAAGTTTTGGTAAATATATCTGTTGCAAGCAGTAGCATCAACACTCTTTAAAACTCTATAGTAGGTATGTATAAGGATTTACCTTGTCGATACAAATCCAACACTTTCATGTAGGAACAGAAAAATATAACTAATTAATAACCGGATTGGAAAAAACAGGAACCCACTTTTCTGTCCTCTATTTCCATTTCTCACAAGTGAGTACAATCACTTTTTTTCCCGGGTGCGGTGTCGGTGTATTATAAAATACATTGCATACGTATAATGGTCTGATGGAATTTTGACAGGAAGTTTTTTAGTTTAAGCGAAGTCAAGAGTAATGTTTGACTGTTACTGATAAATTTTGTTGAACATACTCTCTCCAATCTTCTACGTATCAGTTTAACATGTTTTCTTGTTTCTTTTCTCTGTTTCCTTTTCTATTTTTATTTCATAAAATCGATTCTGATTTAGGATGACATGATTAACCACCACTAGTACCTATTTAAAATCTGGGTTTTTATAGCTAGTTGTTGTAGCCAACTGCATTACCTTACGATGATGATGATTAAATGGTTGTTTATATATATCACCTTGCTAGATGGGCTTAAATTATGCTGATGGGAAGACAGAGCCTTTTAAATGGACGGATCAATATGTATTGGCTTTTTGTGATATCATAAACCAATACCATATGAGGGGTGGACGAAATTCCCCACATAAGTGGACTTTTCTTCAACAAGAGTTTGAGAAAATTGTTCACCACGAATTGAAAAGTGAAAAAGTTTTAAGGAAGAAGTTTGATTCAATGAGAAATGACTACAATCTTTGGAAGTCGTTGAAGAATGGAGAAAATGGTATAAGTTGGAATATAAGTACAGGAAAACTGGATTGTTCAGATGATTGGTGGAGAAAGAAAATTAAGGTAATGACCTTTTTCTCGCTCAAATTCTTAATTTCTTATGATGCATTCTATTGTAACGTTTCACTATCATATCGTGTAGGAAAATCCTCGTGTAAAGAGATTTAGAAAAAAACAGCCTTCTATACAACTGCAAGAGGCATGGTATCGATTATTTGAGGATGATGTTGTCAATCAGGTAGGTTGTGTGACAGCCTCTATATATCCAAACACTTTGAAAGAGGTGCATCATTTGAATCTTGAGGTTGAGGATGTAGAGCATGATGATTGTGTAGATGGTTCTTCTCCTTCTGAAGAGTTGGAAACTCAAAAGGACACTTTCTTAAAGGAGGCGAGAAATGACGATATATCATCACCGAACCAAAGTGAGGGATCTAAACATTCTCAAAAGACAGCAAAAATGAGTACTCAACAAGATGATACCCAGCAATGTGTATTGAAAACAATGGAATCAGACTCTTCTACAGTCAATCATGCTGGTAATTATAGTATTAGTGGTGCTATAAGTGTGATTAACCGAATGGTAGATGAAGGATTAATGACAACATGTAGTGAGTTGTGGTGCTTTGCCATCAGTTTGTTTGAAGATGCTGTGAAAAGAGAATTGTTCTTGAGTTTGCCGGATGATGCGGGTCGGCTGGCTTGGCTGCAATATAAACAAAATCTCGGCAAATAAAACTTCTGATGTTGTCTGTTTCATGTTGATAGATATTGGGTTTTGCTTTGTATTTAACTTTATTTGGGGTTGTTTCATATTTTAATACTTTAGGTATTTCTAGTGATAACTTAACCATTTAATCTGGTGACTGATGTGTTTACTGCTATCATGAAAGATATTCTTTACTGCATGATATGTTGTTATGAAAGTGTGGTGGGGTTCAGGAGAAAAAAGAAGGAATACGGGAATGAGTTTTTGGTTGTACCTTTTTATTTAAGAGAGTACATTGATAGCAAGTGCGTGTTTCAATTGGAACTTGGAAGGAAGTTAACCTTTTATTTTTTTGATGTTGGTAACCAAATAGGAAATATAAGAAGCCCAAAAAGCTTAAGCTCATTAGTCCTTTGCAAATTCCTATCCACATTTCCATGGTACATTGAACCTGCAAGCTTAATTTATCTAAACTTGTTGACGACTCATACTAGTTATTCATAAGACTCGGAAGAAAAATGGAAGTAATAATCAACATCTAAGGAGCTTAATCAAGTAAAACATCCATATACAACAACGACCTAACAATAGAATAAACCTGATTAAATATTTCAAGTAGCAAACAAAAAATCATAAATGACCGTCTTCTACAAAAGCTAAAAGATTCTTCTACATGCTGAAGCCACCAGAAAGGATGAGATTAGCCTTTCCTAGTTTAATCCATTTCCCTACTTAATTATACACACATACATTAATCCATTTCCCTTCATAAATGACCGTCTTCTACAAAAGCTAAAAGATTCTTTTACGCATTGTTGGCATTTCCTATTACAAAATCAAGTTAACAAAATTGATAAATTAACTATAAGAGCCAGCAAGTTATACCAGGTAGCCAAACACAGTAATGAATACATAAACTCCCTCGTTGCACACCACATTTTTAGGGAATGCGTGCTTGGATATGTGTATCTGACAGTTGCATAGCAGTTCAACAAACCAAATCATGTAAGAGCAAAATAAATTATCTATTAAACCTTCCCTTTAGAGATACTTTCACCCCCATATCACAAAACGCCTTTTTGTATGGCTAACATAAACAGATTCAAAAAAATGTATATATATTACATCTAATTGTCTAATTCTGGTTACTGATAACACATAATCACTTTCAACATGCAATACTCAATACCCCTTTAAGTTATTACATAGTTCAATCTAAGTTTTACCGACACATCCTATATCACCAAAATCAGATGAAATGTACAGTTGGGATTTAGTGAGTAATTAAATCCTAGCACACCAGCTTAAGAGCCAAAATAATTTATATCAAACTTTGCAACGGTTACTAATGGAGAATAAGGTCATTCTAGATTAATTTCAGAGACATAAAATGAAATCTCTTCACCTGTACTACTCTCAAGTTTTTCAAAGAACTGAAACGAAATAAAGACATCCAGATCCTATAAAAATGGCAATAATTTTCAATTCGAGGCGACTTGAAAGAAAGGGAAATATTTCCATCTACTCCAATAATACAAGCAAAATTAAGTAATTTGACCCCACACTTTTGTACAAAACAAACTTGTAATGCAGATATTGCTCCCAAATATATAATGCATTTTTTAAAACTAACGTTTAAAATTTTGTGCCCCATTTTTCCATTCAGTTCATATATTAAAACAGTATGTTGCCTATATTCAAATGAGGCATTCATTTACCAAATAACCAAACACTTAAAACAAACTATCACACCAAAGAATATTCAGTTTTTATATTGAATTGTATGTGTTTGATGTCTTACCTTTTGGAGTCAATTTGCTGTGGTTTCTTTGAGTTGAATGTGAAGAGGATGGTGTCTTTGAGATGGTCATAGAACTTTGCAACCCTTCTAATAACTGTAAGAAAAATCGGAAAGATTATAACATCAGAAGAATGCACATCATCCAAACTGTGGGATTTGTAAGCCCAACCCATATTGGTGTGTTTAGAGTTTCCCAAGATTTGTGGGTTTGATACCCATTTTTGAAAACCAATATTCATTAACCCAAAATATATGTTGGGAATGAAAGTTATTCCTCCATTCCCATACCCATAAACCAAATGCTACCTTTATAGTAACTGCAACAAAGCAAAAAGGTAATATAAAATTACTTGTTTTCTTTTTGAAGTCGTAACATAAACTTTACCTTATTTCCCTTCAATGGCTAAAAGGGACTAGCCCCGGCAAACTTTTATAAATGATACAGGAAAAACAGTAATAAGATAATAAGTGGGCATGACCACTTACAAACAATCAAACCGGTAGACAAAACATGCCTTCTTTTAACCTACTTTTAGAGAATTTTACTACCGTCGAGCAAGATGAGTTTCCTTTTTCAGACAGAAAGTCCTTCTGATCATTATATGTATTACTATTTTTAAATAACCAGAATTTACCATACACTCAAGCAACTGGTTAGATATGTTATCATTACAACTTAAATATCAAAAGCATATCCACCAATTATTCTCTTTTAAGCTTGTCTTATTAGTGTTCCTTTTTCAGACAGAACGTCCTTCTGATCATTATATGTATTACTATTTTTAAATAACCAGAATTTACCATACACTCAAGCAACTGGTTAGATATGTTATCATTACAACTTAAACATCAAAAGCATATCCACCAATTATTCTCTTTTAAGCTTGTCTTATTAGTGTTACTTGGTTAATTCTGATTAAAATATCACAGTAACTTCCAAATGCACATCCAAACCCCTCATAAGACCACAGCTAGAATTAGTGACTCACCCTTGACGTCAGCTGAATTTTACAATTTGATCTTCTAGTCTCAACAACTTCCGGTTGTGATTTTTCGATTTTAGCCAGCTTTTCAACCGCAGGCACAAATTTCCGTTTCTTCGAACGATCAGATTTGGTGCTTGAAGTGGATGCTCCCTTCGGAGGCTGTGAATTTGCTAATGAAGAAATTAGGTCCTCATGTCTTGGTTCATCTTCAATATCAGTATTTTGGTGACCTGATTAGTTCTCACCGATCCGGGTTGGTTTCATTTATCGTATTAGTATCAACAATGGTGGACTTAGAAGATGTGAATGGTCTGCTAGGAACTGGTGGTTTTCTAGACATCATTCTTGGTTTGATTTCAGTTGCTTGTTTCTCTTTTGGATCTCTAGAACTGTTTCTCCATCCTCGAGATCCTGGTGCTTGAGGGATCAAATATTTAGTAAACTTAATTGAATCATGTGACCTGTTGTTTTTATTCGCTAAGCTTGACCCAATATCCATAAATTTTTGTTTCTTCCCAGGTTTAGGAACACCAAATATTACTCGTGAACCTTCCTTTTGCAAGCCGCTTCTGATTGTTCTTTGAGCAGTAACCTTCTTATTGTCTTTAATGGTACCAATATTAAATACACTTTCATGAGTTGACAAAGAAAGTGTTTTTGGTTCTTCCTGTTTCTGTGGGTCAACAAGGTCGATATTTTCTGATGTCTTGTTTGTCTTACTCTCCACAATAGGACTTCCCAGTTTTAATCGCTTTTCTTGTGGCCTATCCTCCTGTAATCAGTTAGATCTGGCTTAGACAACATATACCAAAACTACATATAACTGGAGGTGGAAATTTTAAGCCTTTATGAATGGGTATTCGATTATGTGTTATCTTTAACTGGTTAAATGGGCCAGAAAAAATGCTTAAACAAATTGGGTCGAAACCACTGAAACTGTATCATGCATATAACCTCCTAACCAGTTATTTGCTAAAAACTAGATTAAGATTGTAATAATAGTTTTGCAATCATATCTAACACATTAGTTTCTTACTAAAAATTTTGGATGATGGGCCAACCAAACCAAAACCATACCCATACTAAAAAAATGTGACATAAACCTGTTCTGAACCATTTATCGACCCACACCCATATATTGCTACCTCTACATATAATTTATACTTAAATTGAGTATACCTGGGAAGAAAAGTGTTTCTCAGATGTATGGCTTTCGACCCACTTGCCATCTTTCCAGACAAGAGTTGGCCGGACAAACCATGATCGCACTAATGATGTCACTCCTTGAGCTGCAATTAAAGCAAAATCAGAAGGAACAAACCATCCAACTGTAAATTATGTTAATAGCAGAAATTTTAGCACTGTAAACTTAAACTGTCCAAGATACCTGGAAAGTTAACAGTTAACGAAGTAACATCCATCTTGTTTATCTCCATAATAACTCCCTCACACCAGCTGCAGAAGGACGTATTGACATGTGAAACAGACATTTTATGCACAAAATTTACTTCATACAATATAATACAAAATAAGCAATGGCTTTTGGAGGACAATCTTCTTCTTGGTAAGATGTACACTACATCAGAATACTTAGTCGCACTAGACTGCAAACAGGGATGGGTATTTATGGAGACCAAAGGGGGTTGTTGCCCCTCACAAATATTTTCTTCCAATGTGAAAAGTTACTTTTTTGACAAATGTAAATATATTATAGCAGAAATTACTATTTTGACCTTCCAAAAATAAACTATTTATACTTCGCCCTCCTCAATAAAATGCTTGAAGTTCCGTTCATGACTGTAAATACTAACCAAATGGGGCGCTTCTACGTATGCTATTCCATAATTATTTTGGGATGTCAATTTCAACTCATGTACCCATGAATGGGTCACTTTGGGTTAAATTATATCTTTTGAGAGAGAAACAGGTCAAATAAAAAAAGTAAACAACTCTCATTTAGTTAGACGAGAGGACATTCAACCCAGAGCGTATTTTTATTGGATAAAACCGCATTGTTTTATTTAAAAAAGTATAATTATTGAATAAGATGATTTTTCTGATCCCTTTTACCTATTCACTTATAAGAAAATATAATTTGGAAAACAGTTTGGGGTTAAACCAACCTGAATTGTACAAATAGTTATCAACTTTGACCAGTTACCACTTACCAACCCGCCCTACCCACACATTTTCCCAAAATATTATTGTATTTTTTTCTTTAAAAAGCGTACCGATCTTGCATCCACACATCTACTAGATCTCCACTAGACCACACATAATCTGTTGATGTTGTCCTGCTTCTCTTTCTAGTCCCTTCAAGACGCCTGGTAGTCACAGGATGGGGAGAACGTATCTTGGGTACCTCAGCAGCCCCAACTTCAAGTGGCACCCACTCCTTTAATTGCCCTGAACCACATAAGATCAGAATAAAAGTTTCAGAGACAACTTTTCTCGTACTCAAGAACATGTTTAAAAACAAAAAAGTTCAATCAATATCTAAGGGAGTACATCATATACTACCTTCATCTGATTTTATATCAGTGTAACAAACAAGGGCTTTTCCATCTTTCACACTCAATACATTAGCTCCAAACCAGGCACCATCATATGTATCACCGTCTTTGCGCACCTGAAATACAACTAACTTGATCTCCAGAAAATGCAAGCAAAGAAAACAATCATACATGAAATTATGAAAACATAGAAGTGACAATTTTAACCTGTTTAATTGGGTTATGATAATAATCAACCCATTCAAAAATCGTTATAATGCTTACAGACTCCTAAATCATTCTATAACTTAGAAGCTTAGTTATTACTCCGTATTCTACTAACAAGTTTTTTGTAATTATTAACGACGTGTTAATTATGCATAAGAAAAAGAAAATGAAGTTTGTGGGACAACCCAACTAACCCCCCACCTCCAACGAAAAGACAATAAAAATAGGCAGAAGAATAAAGCTAAGAATCAAGTAAACTCCTTGTTGCTCCTGCATGCTTACCTCAACAAGACAACCTTCCTCGATGATATTCTCTTTCAAGCCTGTAGAAGCTTTAGGATGGGCTTGACCAACTGATGTATTAATAGACCCAATCTCTAATTCGGGTACAACCCCAATGGTATTGGCCAAGTGGGAACCTTTACGAACCCTTGGCTTTCTCTTACTCTTTTCATGGGTTGTAAACGGAAGAGAGGTCCCCTCAACTGACACAGACTCAATATTCTCATTTCTGGATATACCAGATTTTGTATTCAGAATTTCTTTTTCAGACACTTCAGGAGCAGATTCAACAATCCTCTTGTCATTGCCATTCAAATTTGGTTGTTGCTTGGATGCTAACCTGGGAGTCTTCCAGTAACCCTCAGAACCAGCTTTAACCAAATCTAGTAAGGGCATCAGTTCACTCGTCGCAACAATTTTTCCAGCTTGAGATACCGCTTCAGCCGCCAACTCAGCAGCTTTTACTACGGCGTTTAGGTTTTCAGCATGTTTTGACGAAGATAATGATGCACCATTGACCATTGATCTTGCATGTTCAGCAAAATCTGATGCAATTTTATCAGCAGCTGCTGCCACCTTGGCAACAGAAGCAGCAGCTGCTATTGAAACAGCTGAAGATACTAGCTTTGCTTCCTTATCTGAACTCAAAGCCGAATTATTTTGTGTTTCCAGCTGACTCCATACACTATGGCAGTGATTGACCGCAACAGCAGCATGCTTAGTAGCATCCTCTGATTGTAGCTTTGACTCCTCAACTTTGATCAAAGTCTCCTCTGATATTGCAACTTTAACCTTGTTTGGATCATGAATAGGTGATACAGCAGAAAGAAACTTGGCAGGAATGTTTTTAGAGATTATCAAAGCAGGCACTGAAACTGCGTCAGATGTAGAAAAAGGATTACTAACAACTGGACTACTCTTTTTCCTCTTTCTGCTTTTTTAATCACCAGAAGAAGCCTCGGGGAAGATGGTAGAAGCAGAATTCAGAACTGTTGGGGTAGATGTAGGCTTTATACCTGAACCAGCTAATTCTTTAACCGGGGTCAACTTTACTGCCTCACTTACAGGAAACGCAGGAAAAGTAGTTGTGTTATAGGGAGGAAGCCATTGACCAGCAAAGGGTCCCTGAGATAACGAAGAAGGGTTATTATGTGCACTAAAACTCTGCTGCACAGGTGGAGTTTGATAAGGATGTCGATACTCAGAAGGGGTAGAGATATTCCATAAAGACGATGAATCAGGAATCATGGAGCTAAATTTCGGTGGGGTAGCCTTGTTGCCTATTACTCCAATAGATGAAGACGGAATTTTAGTTTGGACAGAAGCATGTTTGGCTCCTTGATCCGCTTTGTTGCCTGCATTTCTTAAATCTGCAAGGGAGTTAGTAAGACACCACAAAAAAAAAAAAAAAAAAAAAAAAAAAAAAAAAAAAAAAAACCAAATGAAGACATGAGAAACTAAAATTACAGTGGAAAAATGGGTCGTAATGAATTGGGTAAGCTTGAAATACTTTTTTGTCCAATATATACATATAATTTTGTAGCTAAGTAGTATCAAATATGATCACAAAAATTCCTTCATGTTAGTTACAATTTAACTTTGTGAATACAATGGTTTATATATGCATTTAAATTACACTTCGGGCAACTTTTGACGAATTTGGCCTATTTGACCAGTCAACTTTTTTATCTAGCGTATATGTAAGTCTACCTGTTTGACGCTTTAGATATAGATCATAATCCAACTCGGCCCATTCATAATGTTTTTAAGGCAATATTTACCCCATTCATAACTAATTCGCTTAAGATTGCCACCTTAACAAAATATAATGAGGTACCTGATCTTGTTTGCAAAGGAATATTAGATTTGGCTTGGGCTTTCTGGACATGAAGCCTTTCTAAATAAGCACGCCAAACACCCTCCCAAATTCTTCCACCATCTGTATGCAACATAAATGGAGAAGTTAAGATTTCTGATACATTATGTAGCACGACTAATTATACTGCACTAACCAGATTGTCCAAATGCAGCAAGCATATGAGGCTCTTCAGGTGGAGACCCCGAACTGCAAACAAGAACATGGCCAATATTTCATTAGTGCACATTGAAGTGAAAAGACTAGTATTCAAGTGGAAATTATATCTATATTTAAGAATAGAAGCATAATTAAAAATTTATAGTAAATATTATAATGCTCTTGCATGGGAGATGATGAAAATGAAACCGCGCTTAGCAGTTCTTTAGAAATAAATACCATGGATCCAAAATCAATTCTTTCTTAAAAAGGTTCGTCTTTTTATTTCTCATGGTTTGTGAATCTAAGTTGAAATAGAAGAATCCTTGTTCAATATTTTTCTATTACTTTAATGCAACAGAAGAATGCTTGAACAATGCAACAGAAGTCTATACGTTTCCAGATACGTCTCTGCTGCAAACTAATCATTATATCTGCTAAAAGGCAAACAAAGGAAAAGAAAAGGCTAAAATTCATCAAAGTTTTCGGGTAATTTCCAATGGTTCAATTACAACTATAATGCAAGTACAATCGTTAGATTTGCTCAATTCTCGTTTGTCTTTGTCTGGCCACAGAGCAGAATGATAAGTTACGAGGGAACTAAAACTAGGATGAATAGAAAACTCATTTTCAAGATAGAGCACTGAATCTGGAAATATAGATATATATATATAAATATAAAAAGATTAATTAATTAATTAATAACACTTGTGAAGGGATGTAATTAAAGAAACTTCCAAGCAGTATTCAACTTCTGATGCAGCAGTGCAGCAAAGATAAAAGCAAACAATCATCTAAATTTTTAATGTCTTCATATCAGCATGCACTTTGAAAATCATTCTAAAAATTGCATGAATATGTATGAAATGATCGAGAGAACTCACATCACTGATCCATACACTAAGATTTGTGCGCGCAATTGTACTTGTTGACTATCAGTAAAGGGCTGCTGAAATATAGATGTTGAATTATTCGAATCCGGAAGCTTTGCAGTTGAAATAAAACCTGCAGTTGCAGGTGAAGTCAAAGACAAACTTTTCCTAGCATTTTCCTTCGGAACTGATTTTCTCCTAGGTTTACGCTCAGCTTTTCCTTTGACCCCTGTTTGAGCGGTCAAACCACTAGTATTCTGAGGACTGTGAGGTACTTCATGCAATTTTGTAGCATCCAGATGGCTACTACTAGAATCTAGGATCTACAAAAAAGTCCAATATATGTCCAAGTTACAATTGTGCATGATGTGATGTGATAAAGAGTCTGATGGAATTTGAAGTACAGCAATAAAAGCATAAATGAGAAGATACTTTTGGCAAATTAGAAACTTGGAATGTGGGATATGATTGAAAACCCTTGCCATCTTGTGCAAGACCAGCATTTCCATCCACTTCAAAAGAAAAGTTTTTTCCTTCTTGTGAAGCAATACCATGCCTGACATCCTTGGTAACCTCTTGCTTTCCTTTAAGTTTGAAGTCAGATGGGCGAACTACATCAGCAGAAGTCTGGTGCTCAATTGTCTTGTTGACTGCAAAAACCAGAACAGACGCAGATATAGTACTTATATACTGTAACTTTCATCTAAAACATTTTTGAGTTACTGGCATAGACTTACAAGTGCCACATGCATCTCTAAGGTACAAAGAAAGTTTCATTTCGAAACCTTTCAGTAACCAACATTAAATTATATGCCAGAGTTTCTCACACTTACCACCAATGCTGTTAATGGGTCTCCCTACTCTCAGTAATGCAATCATATGTATAGTATACATTCTTGACAACACCATGATTGTATGATGACCAGTATTTAGTTGCAT
This sequence comes from Artemisia argyi, assembly GCA_030686995.1. Taxonomy (NCBI): domain Eukaryota; kingdom Viridiplantae; phylum Streptophyta; class Magnoliopsida; order Asterales; family Asteraceae; genus Artemisia; species Artemisia argyi. The sequence continues at coordinate 113,957,850 of CM060688.1, read as the reverse complement.
AACATAAACAGCAAGAAAAATGAACTAATAAAAAAGTTTTACAGCATTAACCACCACAAACTAATGACTTGAGGTGGCAACATGGGCAGGTTGGGTACCAGGTCAAAACAATTTAGCATGGATCCAAAGGGGTTGGGTCCGTTTGAAATGACCCCAAAATGTTCTTTCGTTTTTATTATTATATTAATGTTTTGAGTCTTCCGATAAACAGAATTTTAAAGGCCTAGTGCACTATAACAGACTTTGGGCGACTTTCATTCCATTTGACTAGTTTGCCTGTAAAATTGAAGTTTTCTATTTGACCCAAGAGAAAAAGGGCACAACCCATATTAACCCATTCAAATGTAAATTATTACGAATTGCCACCTCTGCTAATGAGGTATAACCGCAATCAAACACCAGATGATACATCTTGGGACCAATTACACTGAGAGGGAAACAACGGAGATCATGCAATTTTAGAGGTATTACTGTATGCTCACCTTCTACCATTGATTCCTTAGGGTCATGTAGACCGCTTGCTTGAGAAGTGTTGCCATTTTTTTCTGACAACTCACACAGACTCTCCAACCTCTTAATACACTCTTGACCACCACTATTACTCTCAGGTTCTTGCTCACTCTGGTTTGTGTTGCGGCTTTCAATCAGTTTCACACAATGACCATCAATCCCCAGTACAACTTTTTCAACAAGATCGGTAGATTCTTCGTTTCGGACTATGGATGATGGATTCCTTAAGCCAGAAGCAACTGCACTTTCAACTTGTAGAATCCCGTCATTTTCCGTCGTTTCCTTGTTATCTTGGTGCACTAAACTCAGCCCAAAAATAGGTGACTTTGGTTGGTCATCAGTTTCCTTGTTATCAGACTCCATAGCAGCAACTGATGATACAAAGCAAAAGAGGAATGAGTATAAAAGTTTCAAATTCAAATGTAATAGTATATAAGTAAAAGAGAACCCTAGATTGTCTATGATCATAATCCCAAATACCTTGTTCAACTTCAACAGATGCATCAGATGCAAACGTATGACCTATAGCAGTATTCTCTTTACTACCTTCCACAGATAAAGACGGTTCAACATTCGTTTGGCTATCAAGAGCCCGAACAACCTCAACATCCCTTTCACTACTTTCCACAGGCAAGCTTGCATCCTCTTTTTTATTGAAAGAATCACCTTTATACACATGTATAGCACCTGGCTCAGAGTCCCCAGCGTGAGCATCTTTCTCAATGCTTCTCTCACCCGCCATTTCATACATGTTATCTGCAGACAACAGAGATGGGTCAGAAGTTACCTGCTGTAAAGCTTTTCCTATAGTAGTTTCATTCTCGTCAACCGAATAATTCTTTATGGGAGATAACTTAGACATCAAACCCACATTTGACTTTTGAGAATCAGGATCCTCTGACTTCATCATTTGAGACGGGTTCTCACCGAATGGGTTGCTAGTTTCCAATGACGGTTTTTGGAAAGCTTTAACATCTGGAACATCAATGCTAATTTGTTTACTTTGAATATCGTGTTTTGCTGCACCACTAGAAAAATCTTCTGACAAACCGCTAGCATTAGCAGCAACCTGCTGCATGTTTTCCAAACCCCCTAACTCCACAATACTTGCACCAACATTCTCTGAGGAGCCCGGGTTTACAACAGCCGTGACGGAAGGCTCCTCCAGCAGTTCCTTATCCATGGATTCATTTTCCACATTCTTGGCATTCATTTGAGTTGCATCATTAAATGTGCTATCAACTTTTGCCTCCACAACGTACAATTTATTATTCTCAACAACTGATTCCAATTCTCCACTAGATATTTGAGCTTTTTGGGATTCTTGATTCAAGTTCGGATCCATAACTTTAGTTAAGCTACCAGGCGCATTACACAAATCTAAATGTTGAATAACTGTTTCTTCCACGATTTTCTCTTCTTGTCCAACTGATCTTAGAAGCATCTCAACAGATTCTGAAGATGTTGCTTCAGCCCATACATTGTTACGTCTTGATTCCACAGCACTTGAATTCAGCTGTATTCCACTACTTTCATGTGAATATTCCTCAATCCACTGGTTGTCTTCTTGACTAGTTATACCAAGAAAACTCTCCTTTTCAATCGCACTGTCAAATCTTAAGTGCACATGCAGGCTATCATCAAAGTCAAATTTGGGAATAGGATATGGATGCAATACAGAAGATACCTTGGAGCAACCTTCCCCGGCTAACTGAAGATTTTGTCCTTGATATTCATTGTCATCAAAGTCCATTGGTATATGCCTACAGTTGTTGTACAGTTGGAATGGGAGAAAAATAAATGAAAACGGTTTCTGGACATGCGTTAGTTTAAATTTAGAAAGAGAACAGAAATATGCCAATCTCAGATAACTCAACCGGGAGGATTGTGTAATTTGTAACATCTGACCTCTCAGTAGGAAAGAAGAAAAAAAAACTTAAAATCTCCTACCGACACATAAAAGAAAACACTAAAACCTTTATGCAACTATATACTTAAAATATAGCTCTTAAAGAATTAATGGACTTAAACTTTCAGACTTCAAAAGAATGTCACTGCAAGTAGAAAGACAGCCTCTAGGTGAGGGGGTTAACCTAAACCAGTGACGGAACTTGACCATTATTATAGTTTATAGAGGGGCCGAATCATCAGCGTAAAATGAAACTTCAGACATATAGAAAAGATCCATATAGCTCTATATAAGAGAAACACTGCAAATGCAAGAAACCTAACTACCTTTAGATTGTTTTTAGAAACCCAAGTTTTGCATCTTTGAACCCTTTTAAGAAACCAACATTCTGATATTTGAGACTACAAGGCAGGAATATGCCAAATTAGTGAAATCACCAATTGAAACTCATTTCTATAACTCTTTAATGCTTGATGTATTCACGTTCACTCATAATTATTAATGGTCAAATAGTTTCTTAAAAGGAATAAAAACTCCAATAACACAAACAAGTTATACAATCACAACTTTAAATTATTGAAATATATCATTGAGTCCATAGAAGCCATACTGATTTGCAAATATGAAGCATGTTATCTAAGATAATATATTAAGTTTCCAAACTTAAATCATTTCACAAACAATTTTGTTAGGACGGCACGTAAATATGTCTTCCCAATATATATTTAATCCCTACAATTTAGGATATGATAACAACAAGGTTTCAAAGTGCCCGAGCGTTGCATCGGGATATAACTCTTAGTTAAAACAACGGATAAGAAAAAAAGTTAAGACTATTCTGAGTTAAAATGCAACTTTATTAGACTATATAGGTGAAATATACAATTAGCTAAGAGTAAAGGGTAAAACTAAAAAATTGAAGTGAATGAAAGTTATTAAATCAAATGAAAGTCACAGTGGCCCAAGCACGATGCAAACCCAGAAACCACCTTTTGTAAAACCGCAATTTCAAAAAACTAATTTTCGATAGTGAATCGCATTCATTAGAGTGAAAATGAACCTTTATTCACTTAAACAGTTAAACAGACCATGCAAGCAAATATCAAGTCTTTCAGTGATTTATTTAACTAAGGCAGCAGTCATAAATGGAAGTAACCATCGATGCAAAACAAATTATGGCTGCTAATCTGCCATTTATAATGTCCAATTAGTTGTAATGTTCCTAATTTAGGGAAAAAAAGATGTAAGCTAAAATCTTAGGGCCCGTTTGGTTGAGGTGTATGAATATGAATCTATGACTTTGAAAGTTATTAATAATGTTTGGTTAGTTATGGAGCCCACTACAATGGATTGAGGATGCCCAAATGTGAAAGTTTCCTCATATCTTATATGTGTGGGTGGTTTCATCATACCCTTCATTACCATTCCACCCTATACCAATACCCATACCCATTGTGATTCATATCACCAAACCAAACGCACCTAAATTTACTCACATACTCGACATTACGAAATCTAATGATCACGACAAAAAATTCAATCTTGTAGATTACCAGAAGGCATTTTATACTTTAAACTAACAGTCAAAACTTCATCCATGACCTCCATCGCAAAAACTCTCGTTTAAGTGTTGGAAAAGTGTAAGCTTGAGTAAAATTGTTTGAAAAACTATTATGCTTTCAGAAGACCACAGGAAAACTCTGTACAAACCAAAAGAGCTCACTATTATAAGTCTTCCCACGTGTAAACTAGAAAGCGTGGGGGTCATGGCAAATGACTTAAATAGTAGCTTGAAATCGAACCCCGCAACTATAAGTAGCTCCTGGCCTAGCAACTCATTTCTATCATTCAGCTCAATTACTTGTCACTATAGAGAGCTATATTCATATGAAACAAAATTATCGAGCCAATAAGCTATATATGAACAATCATATAACTTTAAAGCAACCTCAATGTCTAGTCTAGTCTAGTACCTATGCATATATATATTCACTTATTGACATGTTACACTCCAACTCTATTATAAGCTGCTACGCGAGTTATTGTTTGTTTATTTTTTGACATAATAAAGCTTCAGTTTTTCACCTCCTAAAAAAGTAAAACACAACCTAACCAAAATGAGCGACTTTATTTTTCCAGAGTAAAAAAAACTTAGTAATTACAGCAAATTACTACTAGTAATAAATAATTACTTAAATAAGAGAAGAATAGTAGTAGTAGTACCTCCTCGTCGCTCCATTCGGTGTAGAAACAAACAAGCCCTAATCTTCTTCTTCTTCCTCTTCTTATTCTTTCTACAGAAATAAATATTTAACAAACAAACCCTAACAAATTCAACTTTATTTTAACTTTAATTAAATAAGATCTCTTAACACACACACAGGCGCAAAGTAAATGTGTAGAGAGAAATATAGTATGAGGGAAAGTCGTGATGAGTGAAAAAGGACTAAAATAAATGTGTGCGTGTGTTTTTATTTTTATCTATATTTATATTTTTGTAGTGTGTGTTTGAAAACGATTGGATGATGAAGAGGAGGGTCAAATGGTCTTTTTAGGGTTTATTTTGGGAGAGTTATACAGACGGTCCCTAGTTTGATATTTTAACCCTCTCTAGTACCCACAGGTACTTTTTTGTACTTGTTGTGGGTTATTTTATTATTATTTTTTATTTATTTATTTATTTTTATTTTTTTTGCTAAGAATAGTAAGGAAAATATTTAAAGGAGTAAAGGATTTGTATAATGTTTTGTTTGTAAAAGTAAGGAAAATATGTATAATGTTTTGTTTGTAAAAGAAACAAGTTGTATAATATGTTTGTATATATTATTTTGTTTGTATAATGTTTTGTTTGTATAATGTTTTGTCTAATACTGTTATAATGTTTAATAGAATAATAACGTCTAATGCGTTTTTATTTAATTAACAACAACAATAGCACGTTAAACGTTACCATATTAAACGACTATAACAACAAATGTTATCATTCAATTAAACAACAACGTTAACACATTATTTAAAAACAACATCATCTACGACATATGAAGATTATTCATTTCATTTAAAAGATCATGGAGCCTTGCGCCCTACTGACAAGCGTGATCCTCAGGATTCCTTGCCAATTCTAACTCCATCTCCAACGTCTTTATTCTTGTCATCAACAGCTTGTTTCTTGCTTCAAGCTCGTCAATCTTATTATCTCTCGCAACGCAGTTTGAGCACTGCGCTGAAGAAGAGGCTTGATTAAAGTACCTCCTTTCAAATTCATCTTTCCACATGAAGTATCGACACCCATAATTAGTTGTACCTGGCTGTTACATGTTAATAAAATTATAAGAAATTTATTTTTAACAAACAAATTATTTACATATTTACATAACTAAGCAAATGTATGATTATTTACTACTGAATCAGGACATGCATAATACAGTTGCCCACGAGTAGCTGGTTTCCAGGATTGACGTTCTATAATTAATCCTCTCTAACATCGACACAAGAAAGGATTTCTTCGTTCCACCTGGCCAAAGAATTTAAACAAATTAATTTTTTGCAATAATAATAAAAAAAAAAAAAAAAAAAAATCATTCGAATTACATAAATGAACATTTGAGTTCAAAGGTTTCTCAAACAACATACTCTATAACATAAATCAATAATCATTTACAATGTTTTGTCGGTATAATTATTTACAATATAAATCAATAATCATTCACTATGTTTTGTCGGTATCTCTATTATTTACAACATAAATCAGTAATCATTTACAATGGTTTGTCTCTATAATTATTTACAACAAGTTTAGTCGATGGGAATATAATGTTTCCCATTGCGATGCATCTTGGGATGTGTGTCTCCTCCATTGTGGGTGGAGATGCGGAAGTGGAAAATCGTTGTCTAGCGTCAGACAAACGTAGTGACCGCATCGATCTGGCCCCACACGGGCTATCACAAAGGGGTCAGTTCATTGTGATAAGTTAGGATCGACCATCAAAAAGCGGAAAACAGGTGTTCCAACCCCGCTGGGATATCAATACAACAGGTCGGTTAATCCATGATGCAATAACCAACCCCGTGTCTGACATCTCCATATAGCGATCTTCCGGTGCAGATCCATATTCGAACCAGTTTACTGAATAGCAAATTCTGTCAAAGCCAGATTCCGACCACATACTTGTGTAAACCTCCCTATGTAGGTGTAACTCTTGCAATAACATTTGTCTAACTTCGCGCCACCTATTTTGGTTTTCACAAATACCGTGGGCAACGCACTGAAAACAATTTCCATCACGTACCACATTATATACACTTATTATGTATGGATGGAAAATCACTGGAATCTGGTCCATAAAGTATTCGCTTTCTGCATCTCCACTGTACAAACCGTGCCTTATTTTCTGTTGAACACTAGGACCCGTGTAAGAAATATGTCTTGCATGTTCTTTGTTGAAGTTCGGGACTTGTGTAGATCTTGAAGTTGTGCTGCTTCTGTGATCTACGGTTGGTACTTCATTCAAGTCCGGGACTTCATTCAAGTCCGGGACTTTTGTAGCCTTTCCCTTTTTGTCCTTTGCGCTCGGACGTCCACGGGTATTTTTCTGAATAGCAGGTTCACGTGTGTCAGCAGATTCAGGCTGGTATATCTCTCTCAACTTCGTTAACATATTTTTCTTAACAAACAGCGTTGCTTTGCTAAAAATATTCTTGAATTGTCGCACGTCATTTTGTAACGAAGTATCATCATCATCATCATCATCAACAACCCGAGGTTCACTGGAAGAGCCATCTTCAGGCGGTGGCCTATTGATAACAGGCCACGGAACAGATAGGGTTCTCCAAAAAATATCAATGTCATCCAGTGAAATGGGGCGTCCTGAATTCATTGAAAGTGACTTGTATAAATTACTGATATTAATGGGGAAAACAACTTGATAGTTATAAATTTAATATACTTACCAAGATATACATAATATTGCATCTCGTGAAAGCATGGTAGTCCGAAATTTGTCCGCAACTTGTGGCTACAATCTTCTGCGGTGATCGACAGGTGGAGTTCTTTGTACATGAGGTTGAAAGCATGTTTGGAAACTTTATACCACAATTCTTGATATAGTGGTATATTACACTTATTTAGTTTCTCGTTGATGCTTCTATTAAAACTCTCTTTTATCGCATTTTCTTGCGCAATGAGAATTTTATCGATCAAACTCAACAACCTGTCTAAGTTGGATTGTGTGCTGCCCAAATATAATTTCAACAACGCGTGGTGAGCCTCAACTCTGCACGTTGTTGTCTGGCCGTAGGATCGATATTGGTCAGTAATATACGAGACAAACATGGGTGAGTAATCTTGCAGCCAGTTATTCATATACATAGAAATATCTGGAAAAAAAATGAATTAATAAAAGGTCATTCGGGTGCTTATTTATTAAATAATTAAAAACAATGAATTAATAATTAAGTACCCGGATGGTTGACCAACTGCCATTGTAGGCGTTGATAATGATGCTTGAACATTTCGAATGTCGGAGCTTTAACCATCCAATCCCATCGGTGTTTAATGGACTCATACTCATCTAACCCACTGAATTTATTTCTGCAATGCTGAAGCAGATTTTGCTCTATATGCCATCGACAGAGTAATTTGTGAGCGTTAGGAAATGCTGCTCTGCCTGCCCCAACCAACGCTAAATCTCTGTCGGTGACGATAACACGTGGGTAATATCTTTCGTCTATGACATTCTTCACACGTTGCAATACCCATTGAAAATTATGCCCTCTTTCACTGTTTAAAATGCTATACACCATTGAAAATGTTTTATTTGTTGAAGTGAATCCGACAATTTCCAACAACGGCAATTTAAACATCGTGGTATTGTACATGGAGTCCATCAGCATGATTTCAGGGAATGTACACCATAGAGCATACGACGTGGGATGCACAAAAAATAGCTCCTCAAGCTCGTTGGTATGCTCATTTACCCTCGGTTACTATGTATACCCTGAATCCATCAAATGCGTGTAAAGGACTTGAATTGGAGTTCTATCACCTACTCTGGCTCTCCGGGTCTTATTTTGTGCGTTATATATAGTTCTAACGCTAGACACGTTATCTGGATTATGACCCTGTATTGTCGAAAGTATATTACGTGGTCGTACTTTATACTCTGACAATTCTTTGACCACACCGAACTCATCATCCTTTAATCGCATTGCATATGGCAAACCATGCAACGACTCTAGCATATCATGATTATGCCTATCATCCTTCACCCTCAAAATCCAATAATTTTATGTTTAATGATATTTCGCAACTAATTTGAATGGACAATTGGTTTTAACTGTTTTGGTTTTCCGTTTTCCACTACCTTGAGGTTCATATTTCCCACCCTTTGCACACCTATAATTGACTTCGTACATCTGACCATTTTCTGATTTGGTTCTATTTTTAACAATGAAAAAACCGAGCTCCCGAGCTATATTTTGCACCCACTCTGTTACTTGCTCGTGAGAACCGAAAACCTGAAAATACATAACATTTTTACAACTTTTATAACATTTATGATATTTCACCACTATTTTTATACATTTACATTTTTATATATAATAAAAATTAGATTTACAATTACATTTTTATAACTTACTTTTATTTACAAATTTTTATACAACTTACTTTTTATAACTTACTTTAAATTTACAAATCTTATTACATTTACAAAAAAAATAATAAATAAAGTTAAAACGCGTAAAACACGTTTAACGCGTATACCTACCCACACAGTTATCTCTCTCTCACATTGTGTGTGTGAGAATCTCTCATTCTCTCTCTCTTCTCTCTCTCTAAAAACGTTTAAATCTAACGTTTTTAGATCTAAGTCACTTGTTTTATGTTTATGATCTGTGATCTGTGATATTATGTTTTAGATTTTTAGATCTAAAATCATTTGTTTAAACAACGATTTCAAAAAAAAAAAATAGGGTTTGGGTTTCTTGTTTCTGTGGTGGGTGATTATGTGGTTATTTTAGATGTTTATGTGATTATTTGAGATGTGTGTTGTCTAATTGACCAGATCTATCATATTTTTATGAAACGCCTAAATTTTAAAAATTAGGGTTTGGGTTTATTGGTTCTGTGGTGGGTGATTATGTGGTTATTTGAGATGTTTATTTGATTATTTAAGATGTGTGTTGTCTAATTGACCAGATCTATGAAACGCCTAAATTTTAAAAATTAGGGTTTGGGTTTATTGGTTCTGTGGGGGGTGATTATGTGGTTACTTGAGATGTTTATGTGATTATTTGAGATGTGTGTTGTCTAATTGACCAGATCTATCATATTTTTATGAAATGCCTAAATTTTAAAAATTAGGGTTTGGGTTTATTGGTTCTGTGGTGGGTGATTATGTGATGTTTATGTGATTATTTGAGATGTGTGTTGTCTAATTGAGCAGATCTATCATAAAAATATAAAACACCTAATTTATAAAAATTAGGGTTTGGGTAAAAGGTTCTGTGGTGGGTGATTATGTGATGTTTATGTGATTATTTGAGTTGTGTGTTGTTTAATTATGCAGATCTATCATAAAAATATAAAACGCCTAATTTTTTTAAATTAGGGTTTGGGTTTTTTGATTCTGTGGTGGTTGATTATGTGATGTTTATGTGATTATTTGAGTTGTGTGTTGTTTAATTGACCAGATCTATCATAAAAATATAAAACGCCTAATTTATAAAAATTAGGGTTTGGGTTTTTTGGTTCTGTGGTGGGTGATTATGTGATGTTTATGTGATTATTTGAGTTGTGTGTTGTTTAATTGACCAGATCTATCATAAAAATATAAAACGCCTAATTTATAAAAGTTAGGGTTTGGGTTTTTTTGATCTGTGGTGGGTGATTATGTGATGTTTCTGTGATTATGTGAGTTGTGTGGGTGCAAACGGGTAGGTTAACACCTTGATCTGCCACCTTTGAGTGGTATGAATACCTGCTCTGGCCTACCCCAGTCCACAGGCTATGTGATTATGGTTTCTTGGCGCTTATGTGCTTATGGTTTTTAGATAAAAACAGTTATAAACTGCTTATGTGCTTATGATAAAAAAAATGCTTATGTGCTTATGGCAGTCCTGCATCCCTAATCCCACTAGACCCCTTTCTTATATTCTTTACGGGTTGGGTTACATTGACGGTCCCTAGTTTGATATTTTAACCCTCTCTATGAAACTGAAAATAACAAACTACTTATATGCTTGATAAGCAGTTTTTTATTTTATGCTGATTTGAAACTTAAAAAAAAAAAAAAAAAAAAAAAAAAAAAAAAAAAAAAAAAAAAAAAAAAAAAACTGAGATACGGCAATGATGATTTAAAAAAACATGATTTTGGCGTAGCATTTCCGAATGGTCGGCAAAAAAACTTAATTTTGCAACCTTCGATGTTGCAGCCATATATGATAAAACTTGCTTATGTGAAACAGCTTATAATCTGAGCCTAATTTTATCTCGATGTCTTTTTAATGTATAAAATGGTGGTTACTTGTGTTGTGTAAAATGGTGATTGAGACATTTCGGCAGCCTAAGATATTTGTTGCTTCTTTGTGGTTTGTTACTTGCGGCTTTGACTTGCCTTGTGTTTCACTTGGCTTGTGTTGCTTTGTTTGTGATACTGATTGAGAGTTGCTTTCACTTGTGGCTTTCACTTGTGATACTGATTGATAGTTGCTTTCACTTGTGCAATATGCTTCTTTGTGCTTTGTTAGAATACCTAAATAGGGGTACTAGAGAGGGTTAATATATCAAACTAGGTACCGTCGAGATAACCCACCCCTTACAATATTGTTGTGATACTGCTTATTTTTTAGTGGGTACTTGTTTTGCTTTGTTTGTGATACTGATTGAGAGTTGCTTTGTGATACTGCTTTGTTGGATTTGTGATTGAGAGAGTTGCTTTGTGATACTGCTTTGTGGTGAGGCTCAATATATCATGAGCCTTTGTTGTACCTAACAGTTTGAGAATCTTTACTATTGTCTTGTGAGTTCCTGCAGTTTGAGAATCTTAACTTTTGCCTTTGTTGTACTTTGTGGAATCTGAGGTTGTAAACCTTGTGAGAGTTGTGAAACATATGTGTTTCACTTGTGTAACATGTGGAATCTGCACTTGTTGTAACTTGGGTGCAATCTGTTTCACTAGTGTAACCTGGTTGCGAATCTGCTTGTGTGCAATCTCATCTGTGCACTTGGGTGCAATTTGCTTGTGTGCAATCTGCACTTGGACAAAAAAAATGCTTGTGTGCAATTGGACAAATGGTTTTCTAAAAAAGGCGATGACGAATGGTTTTCTAAAAACCGAAAGGATGGCAAAGTGATATTTTTATCACTTTGCAACCTTCATATCCGAGCCTAATATATTTGTGAGTTAATTATTTTCATACTATAAGGCGGTGACGATTACGTGTTAATCTGAGCCTGCTTTGCTTGTGTGCAAACTGCTTGTGTGCAATCTGTTTGTGTGCAATCTGCTTAGACAAAAAAAAGTGCACTTGGACAAAACTTGGACAAAAAATCTGCACTTGGACCAAAAACTTTGACAAAAAACTTGGAAACAAAAAAGAAAAACAGCATAAGACAAAAACTGAAAAAAGAAAGTACAAAAGTTGAAAAAAAAAATTCAAAAGCTGCAAAAAAGTACCCTCCCACTAGGGAGGGTTTGGCAGACATGCACCCTATGGGTCATAGACCCCGTTCTTATAGTAGTACCCTTATTTTGCTTACACGTGCCTCTTCCTTCACTCGTTTTTGTCTTATTCCTTTTTACTTTTTCATAAAAATAAAAATAATACTCCCTCATCTCAAAATTATTGTCATAAAAAAGAAATCACGAAGTTTAATAAAAATGAGACCACTATAAATTTTAACATTCCTCTAATCTATACTATCTATTAGAGAGCACTTTGTGCTGATTTCATGAAATTGATAATTTGCATACATGTCATGAAATTGGAGTAACAATTGAATCTTGATTTTAGATAGATGATGTCATAAGTAGTTTTTATTTAAATTTTAGTAATTTTTAGAAAAAGCTCAAAACAGTTCTGGCGCCCAATTCGAATTTCAAAACAACACCTTTCTCAAAGCAAACTTCTTGGAAACATGAAAGAGAAGTTTCATTTGCATCTTTGGTTTTCCATCTTTATTTCCTTTCATCTTCATCTTACATTTTCTTTGAAAAAAATTTCAAGATGATGAAATTTAAAAAAAATTGCATTTTGATGTAACCGTAAAATCAATATAAAACACCTCTGTCTATTCCTAAATTACTCTTTTTGTTCAAAAATTCCATCGCTAAATTATACAAAAAATATGTTCCGAACTTTTGATTAGTATTTGATTGACTTGGTTATTTTTGCTTTAAATTTTGTTATTTTAGAGTTTATGTTTGTATAATTTTATTATTGTAGGATCTAACAAATTTTTTATAATGTTTGACTATGTTAAATCAATCAGGAAATGAATAGGCTCACAAGAACTATCTATGGTTATCAATGTTAGCAAGTGCAAGGGTAATTGAGTTTGTTTCAGTTGTTAGGATCCGTTATGATTTAAAATGGAAAATAGTGAATGTTTCACAGTTGCATCTTTGTCCAAGCTATTCACTATTTGGATCTTTCTTCTCTCTGCAGATTGCAGCCTTTATGAAGTAACTTGATAATGCACAATCAAGCTAGCTTTGTGAAGGATAAAGCAGGTTCATTGATTCATAACTTAAACAAGATATTTTTTTGGTTGTATCCTTTGTTTAGGTTTGTACCGTGGTCTTTAAACATCATGAAAGGTCACATAGAGTTTCAACAACATGTATCAAAGCTTTTTGGTTTTATCTGAATGAAACTACTTGTATTTGGTTTACCCAAGTAAATAACAATGTTGAGGAGCATGGGTGCATTATGAGAAGCACACAAACTGTTTGGACAAAGGCCTCAAAGAAATTTATGTGACTTTTCGTCAAAACTTATGTAAAAGTGTAGTTAAGATCAATAACTAAAAGTGGACTTTTGCTATGAAATTAATGTGAGATAGTCTTCTTTTGTCTACGTTTCATATTTGGTCATATATACATATACCTGTTGCTTTCTTTTTATTTTTATTTTTAGAGTTTTACGTTAGAGTTCTTTTGTAGCTATAGTTTATGAGACAAAAGGCAAACTTCCCCTCCACCATGTAAGTGTGCTCCTGTTTCATGCCTACTTGACTACTCTCTTGTCAATAAAGTCGAGCATTATGATTAACGAAAACACTTTTGAAGTCTCAACTTCCTCCATTGCGTTCCTTAAGTTATATTGTATAATTAAACAGAGAATTCATGGGCTCATTAAGTTATGTGTTTTATAACTTAGAAATATTCAACATGCTAAAAAATGTATTTAAAAGCCCGTACACGGGTCCTTAGCTAGCATATTTCTAATTTTTACTTAAAAAGAAAATAGACAATTATTTTGAGATATCCAAAAAAAATGTAGATTATAATTTTGAGATTGAGAGAGTAATAACTGATTCCTTTTTTGTCAACTTTTTGAACAAAATTCCTTATGAAACACACTTTATCAACCAAAAAAAAAAAAAAAAAAAAAAAAAAAAAAAAAAAAAAAAACAGCCAATTACATGCATTGATTTAACTTTGATTTGATGGCAAGATTTAATCATATCTCGTCATTTATAATTATCGGGAGGGGCATTTTTGTATTTTTAACACTCTCACCCTCCACCATTTACACTCTCACCCTCCCCAATTCTCTCTCACTAAACGTTTTCCCCAATTTACAAGCCCTAACCCCCAAATACAAAATTGTTCTAAATCACTGTTATTCAATAAACAGACGACATGAAATAGAAGTATTTAAAGGTGAACCGTTTCTCCAATCGTTTTCATTGGCACTCGGTGATCAAAATAAGCCTCAAAATAACGATATTGGTATATATTTTTTAATATAATTTGATATTTTGTACATCTTATTTTAAATATCTAGTATATTAATGTAGTTTGTTTATTAATTCAACTTTTTATTGTTGATGAAATTGTTGTTTGCTATTTTTACGTATTTTTTGTTTGGTGATGATGACTTGTTAGTCAATTATTTTGCTGTTTTGATTTTTTTTGGTAGTTCTTATGTTTTTTTTTCCTTTTTAATGACGACTCACATGTGATTTTCTTTATTACTGTTGTTATTAGTTAGTGTTGTAGTTTTTATATCTTAATGATGAACATAGTACATGAATCATATGTGATTTTCTTTAGTATTGTTGTTATTAGGTAGTGTTGTAGTTTTCTTATGTTAATGATGAATAGAGTACATGAATCACATGTGATTTCTTAAGCATTTTTGTTATAGAGCAATTTTGTTATTATTCGTGGTTGTTATATAATTTTATCTAGAGCAGCTTTCATATGTTTATCTTTTTTACCCTCTAATTAAGTGTTAGTCATGATTTATTTCTGGTTTGTTGATGTTAGGTGCTTCTGGTAAACAGTCGCCGTTGACTGCGGTTCATAGTGTTGAGTCTAATTCTCCTGATGCTAGTGGTTCTCCTAAGGGTAGGTATAGTAGGACTATGATTCGTGAAATGACTTCTAGTAAGAAACTCTTTGATTATAGGAGAACTAGACTGATGTTGGATTCAAATATGTTATTGAATCCTATGTCGGTGTCCCAATTTATTCCTTTGGCTGATGTTGTGAAGCCTAATCCTTCGGCTGAAGTTGTGAAGCCTAAGGTTTCAGTTGATGTTGTAAAGCCTAATCCCAACACTACAAGAATTCAGGCGAATAGCCACGGACATATTTTGTGGGTAAAAAGGGCAAATTTGTGGGTAACTAATGAATACCCATGGATTATCCATGAATTTGTTTTACTGGGGAAAACCTTTGAGGGTAATTGACTAGCCACGACTTTTTTGACATGTGGGTAATGTTAACCCCGACATTTTGTGGCATTTTCATTCAATCCATATGTAAAATGTTGCACGAGATTTTCTGAGCTACCGCGAAAATACCCACAATTGTCATGTGGGTAATCTATGGGTATATTTAGCCAGCACATAATCTGTGGGTGTGTTCATTAAATCGGTGGTAAAATGTTTCATGGGATTTTTTACATTACCAAAAAAATACTCATAAAAGTTTTGAGGGTAATTCGAGGGTACACATAACCCACGATATAGTCATGTGTAAATATCCAACGGTAAAAATTTCCGTTTTTCCCATGATAATTTATGGGTACACTTAACCACGGATATTTAAGTGTTAAAAAGCCAAGGGTAATATTAGAAGTTTACCCACAATATTTGGTAGGAAAGCAAAGGGTAATATTAGAAGTTTACCCACAATAATTGGTGGGTAATATGAACCACGAAAAGTATCGGTAAAACTTGTAGGAATTTTTCGCAAACGATTTGATTGAAATTAATATGAAAAATCTGTCAGAAATTTTGAAAGAACTATAAAATATAAATTAGGGGGACAATATAACAAACATAAACCAACTTTATTAAACTTAACTTAAACATAAAATATCCGAAAGGAACCAACAACCTAAATTATCCAAAATAAAGCAAACAACAACCTAAGATATGCAAACCAAAATAGGCCTGAACCTAAAATACCAGACAAACAGAAAATAAAGTAACTCAGTTTTCTCGATATCCTAAGGCTGTGATGATCATCTTACTAGATTTCATGCTCCTTGGAGTTGCTAGTGTTTAGGTTTTGAGTTCCCCCCACATTATCTGCTTCATTGTTGTCTTCAGTGTCACTCTCAGTACTTGGGACAGGAATATCAAGATGACTACACAAGAACTCAAGAATTTGTGGTTGCTTACCGATCTTGCGAGTCAACTTTTTCTCCATTTCTACATAGTTGTTCTCCAAAGGTTCATGTGGCATATAATTTGCTGAAGTTCTAGTGGCGAGATTGGGATAATAGGCAAATACTTGTGAGCCAAGACCATACACATTTCTTTTGTTTACACCTCCGACCGCCTCATAATAAAGTGCTGATTCATTCACCAATTAGGAGGATTCGCCTTCTGCATGATTTGCCTCACATGCTTCCCTCAATTGCAACACATTAGCCTGTTATTATATAGATGTGAAAATGAGTGATTATATACTAAATGAAAATGTTATTCACTTTTTAGATTAGAACTTACATTGATTGTTTTTGCCTTCTTATCGATAAAGGTTGTCTCGTCATGATTTTTTGTATAGGCATACATAAAAAGTTCAAAAGGATTACGTGGACTGATTGGTGTGAAACAGTCAGATAATTATTAGTCAACCACTTGTGAATGGTCAACCATAATAGTCAAACAGCTTAAACCAATGCTTCCGTGGAATACAGTGTTTCCCCGGGTCGTTATGTCCCAACGAGGCGTGCAAATGTATTAAAAACGAATCTGATCAAGTGATTATGAACAGGAAAAGTGTGTGAATGTGAGTGAGTGATTAATCTAAGAGATTATAAAAGTAAATGACTTAAATAAACTATTTTAATTAAAACGTAAAACTAAATTATTTAAAAGCGTTTAAAAACTAAAAACGCGTAAGTTTAAATTAAAAACTACGTCGATGCGCAAAATAAAAAGTGAAATTCTAACTACGTTAATCCTACGGATATGAAAATTATATTTCTAAGATCCTAATGATAAAAGAAAATTATTGGAAAAAGAAAATTATTTTTATGACTATTTATGTAATTATTATTAATTAAAAACTAATTATTAATTATTTTAAACTAATTTAAATTATACTAAAATACAATTAAATATTATTTTAAGCTAGAAAAATAAAAATTTAATCTTGAAAATTCTTAAATAACTTAAAACTAATTTTAAAACTGAAATTAATTTTTTTTGGGTTTTTATTTAATTTTTATGAATTTAAAATGATTTAAAAATACTTAAAAACTAATATTAATTAAGAAAAGTACTAAATAAGCTTAGAAAAATCTGAAAATTTTATGGAAATTCTAAAATAATATACTAAACCTAAAAAAAATATAAAAAGTTAGATAAGCCCACTAATAAGCTGAATCGGGCAAATAAGCACTTTAAATAAGCACTTGAAATAAGCACTTATGCACCAAATTACACCAAAAGCTCAGGGAAGGTGTAATATACTAAAACAAACTCAACTCAACTGAAAAAACTCAGATAAGCCCTGGCCGTAAGCCAGAAAGCTCAGCCGTAAGTGGACAGATAAGGCAGCCTAAGGTCCTACTTCTAGCGTATATTTAAGTACCCAAACAAGCTGATTTTGGGGAAAACAAGGGGGAAAATGAAAGATGGCCAGGAGGGCTTTTCAAAACAATTAATCACACAAGCTAGGGCTAAATAATGAAGCTAATAAGAGCTTATGAAGTTGACTATAACAACTGTGCACAGGGGAACCTCTTCCCCTGCAAGTGATTTTGAGCAAAGATGGGGCCCACAGAAAAATTCACAAAAATGTAAGGGATGTGGGATTCCAAAGATGAGCTGGGAGACAATGATTCCTGAAAGTTTCAAGCTCTAAATCTACACACAAAATTCTAAACAATTCATGCCATTTTTGGTTTTCTGCATAAACTTTTAATTTTGACTTTTTATGATGAACTCTAAGGTTGACTAATTTGGACTTTAATCTAAATTTACTGACTTATTATGTTGTAATAAGTTATGATTAAACTATATTAAGCTATATTATCAACTTTTACAATGATATACTAAGATTAAACAACCTATGATCTAACAGTTAATTGATTAAATAGATTTAAAAGTGATTTTGACTATTGAATGCATAAGACTAGTTTTTATGATTTGGCTAACCTAATATGACATGACTTAACATGTTTAAACTAATAACTAACACCTAAACACAGAGGGAGTCTAAGCACAACCCTGATCCAAACACTCCCTTAATGGGCAGATTACACTACTAAATGCATAAATAAGCTAACAACTGATAATCCAATGATACTAACAGATGCATACTCACTATAAGGAGCTAATTGAACAATAAAATGCAATGATGAAGATCAACAACTAAAAGTCACAGAACTACCATATTCAACACAGTAATGAAACATAAACATGATATAGGCTGATAAACTAGATAATATCATATATGACCCCAATCATTAAACACTAAAATTCTAGCATTCATTTAACTTAAATTCAACCATATAACAAAGAAACATCAAGGGACACACATAATTAGCAATATCACAGTGGAATGCAAAATAAAAGAGACAAAGAGGCTTACAAGTAATCGAGGCATAAAACAAGGTACCAAAACAACTAAACCACAACCTACACCTCCCCTGAGGTACTACAACCATAAATCACCATGCTTCTTTGGCTTCCTTCTTCTTCTTTTCTAATTTTTTATTTTTCTATTATTTATTTGTATTTTTCTCAATTTTTTATATCTGAACTGAATTAAACTTATTTTAAACTTCGAACTCTTTTAAAGACTTATAAATTAACTTGAATAACTAAATAAAACAGGATTTAACAGGTTTAAACAGGATTTAAGTAAGTTTGTCAAATTTACTTAAATTTGCTAAAACTGAATTAATAAAATGGAACTTGAAATTAAAACTTGCAATGAGTTTGGATTACATAAATGAAACGGATTACAACTAATTTAATCTAAGAAACACTTGAAATTACATTAATTTAAATCTTACACTAATCTATATTACTTTATACTAAATTACACTACTTGCTGCTTCCTTCTGCATTTTCTTCTATTTATAGGGTTCCATTAGGGTTTCCCTGGCCCTCTTCACATATCCCACCACTAATATTGGCCCTTGGATAAGCAGAATCAATCCCAGCCATTTATGCATTTTTGGCGGGAAAATTGGTTATGCAATTGGGAGGTTACTTGGAAGGTTTTCAGGGCATTAAATGCACTTTGGGTGTTGTGTGAGTGTAGGGGACAAGTAGCATGAGTATGGGGTGGTGGATGGGATAGTTGCAGGTTTAGGGGGTAGGTTGAAAACGTGGCATCCCCTGGATTAAACCAAAGATGTGGGTTTTGTTGTGGGGATGACAGAGAAGGGGTGAGGTGGAGTAGGAGATGGTGGATGGAAGCTGGAGGTGGAGTGGAGGTTGAAGGAGAGTCAAACAGTCAACGACCGTTTTTATTATAAAGGGTTGGGTTTGGGCTTGGTCAGGTTTGGGCCCAAGGTGGTATTGTTGGATCAGGCTGTTTGGTTTTATTATTTGGATAAAAAGGGTAAGGTTAGGTTTGTAGTTAAATTTAGCCCAAGGACTATATTTGCAATTTTTCTGTTTTCAAGGGACTGAAAGTGTAACTGACCCAAAGTTTACAAAAGGACCTTTCTTGCCAAATATGAATAGTACAAGGGCCATAAGTGTAAGTTTTCCATTTAAAACCACCCGGGGACCAATTATGCCAAATCTTCAAACTCCAGGGACCAAATCTGTAATTTCTGAATTTGTGAAGGGTTGAACCTGTAAATTCTCAATAAATACCACAAGGACCAATTATGTCATTAATGAATAGTACAAGGTTTGTTTTTTTTAATATTTTTCCATTTTTTAAAACCTGAGGACTAATTTTGACATTTTTGAAACTTGGGGGACTAAAGTTGTAATTTTGCAATTTTTAACTTTAAAGGACTTATTTTGACAACTTATGAATCCCCAAGGACCTTTGATGATATTTAACATGTTTTGAATAACCAGGGACTAGATTTGACAACTTTTGAAACTTGAGGGACTGAAACTGCCAATTATGCAAAATTTGTACGTTTTTCATCTGTTTTTGATTATTTTGCATTTGAAACATATAAAACACACTTCTAAGATATTTTCAGTATTTTGATGCATATTTGAGTGTTTTTGGATGTTTTGGCAGTTCAGATTGGTATAAAATGAAGAGTATTTAGACATTCATCAATCCCCCACACTAAAACATTGCTAGTCCCTAGCAATCTTTTGAGAAAAACTTAATGGATTTGAAAAACTCTTTACCAAAAGCCATCACTTCTGGAGTAGCCAGATGTAAGAACTGTGGTACACCTGATAACCGTGTGATTTTGAGCAAACCACCAGTTGTCAACGGATTTGATTAGTCTTTACCAAAAGCCGTTTGCTTCTGGACTAGCCAACTCTTGATGGAATAGTCAACATCTTGGTGAGCGGATTACCAATTATGGTTTTTCCACGGCCTTTACCACAAGCCATAATCTTGCGGGCTAGCCAACTCATTCGCTTTATGGGATATGGGGAGTTGAGGAACCATACAATTTTGGGCAAATTGCAAGCCATCAACGGATTTGAGATATCTTTACCAAGAGCCGTTTGCTCCTGGATTAGCCAATCCTTATGTGGGTTAGACATGGCGGACTGATAACCATTTATTTGCGTTCTAAGTGAGAAAAAATTTTAAAATTTTGGCTAAAAATGGGGGTTCTTGATGGAACATGTGTTTAAATTCGTTATTCTAACGAATCTCCCCCCACACTTAGAACTGAATATTGTCCTCAATATTCAAAATACCGGGTGTTAAACCAACACTTTGAACGTAAGAAGGAAAAATACTCCATAGCCTTTATTTAAGTTTATGTACATACCCATTTTTTTTTTATTATTTTTTTAAGGATATATACATAGTAACAACAGCAGGGGCAACGCCCCCACACTTAGGGTGAAAACCCCGTATGCATGCTACTGTTTTTGTTTACCGAGTCGCTAGCTTGACTCGACCCCGAATTCATTTGTCCATGGGGAAGCATGATGTGGAAGAAACAATCTCCATCGGACTTTCATTCAAGATGTTTGGATAAACATTTGAAGCACGTGAAAGTTCCACACCGATGAGATACACAGACACCCGGCTCAAAATTTATTAATGAGAATGCCGGGGTCAAAGATAGTGTCTTCATTCCCGAGGGAGTGAAGAAGAGGAGAAATCACCTGGTAGGTGAAGGAAATAAGAGAGATCTGAATAGCAATTAAGATAAGAACTTCCTCTTCAAGAAATGCATATTCAAGTGGAGGAGGCAAGCCCTTAAGCTTGATCTCAGGAAATTTATCAGTTTCCTCAACTGATTTGATTTCCTTATTATGAAGTTGTTTGGGTGGAAGAGGGGGAGATGGATCTTCGTTTAACAAACTTTCTAGAAAAAGAATGTCCCCCTCAGGATCAAGATAGTTATCATCAACTTCATACGAAGTTGAACTATCTAGGGCAAGGAATGCTTCGACTTCTTCCATATCATCTTTGAAATCAAAGAGATCATCATCACATCCCGATGGAAGTGGATTGGTGTGAGTGAGTTCATCGGCGAACTCCTCGAGAAGAAAGTCAACATTAGAGTGGGGAAGGGATGCATCAACATACTCAATGTCTCCATAAGATAAACAATCATCACTGGAATCAGAGACATTCCCCATTTGATCATTTGGATTATCAGGGATAGAAGGAATATCACACACTTGATCAAAAGTTCCCTGTGACTCTCTCGGGATTAGGACAAGGATCTCAACACTAGACTTTATTAATTCGTCCGATTCCTTATTAGGAACAGTGCTAAGATACTCATCCCCCATGTTTAGAGAGTGAGTGTGAACTTCGGTTGTGATAACAACAGACTGAGGGAGATGAGAGGAGCTAGCATTCATGGATTCTTCAAGTTCCATTTGTTCATTTGCAAGTAACTTCTCTGTATTCTTATCTCCCTGATTTTCCATGGAAGGAATCACAACTGATAAACTCGATGAATCTTTTTGAAAGATAACAATGTTATCTTCATCATCATCACTGTCATCATAAAATAGAGCAGCAGTGCGAAGATTGGCACGTATTTTAGCTGCACGCTGCTCAGCCAGTAATTCTTCCATGCTTTTTCCAGAATCTCGTTCTTCAGCAAGTAATTCTGCGATAGATTTATCACGAGAATTTTGAATGAGTGGAAACTGTGGGGGTGTGGATGTGTCAAAACCGGAAGGTTGACATTGATCATCATTGTGAGGACCCCCACAATATACACAAGAAGAACTTGGATCATGGCAAAGAGAAATATTAGCCAACTCCTCCTTAAGATCTTTGAGTTTCTCAAGAACCTCTATATAAGGGTCTTGCTGGATGTGAGGAGTTGCTTGAATCATTTGGCACTGTGGAGGTGGGTCTGGAAACGGATAGTTGTAATTGTTACAAGGAAATGGATTCCCTGTTTGACAATCCGAGCTAAAATGAGGACCTCCACAGCACTCACAACAGTTGAACTGATGTGGCTGTGAGTCGTATGTGCTTAAGTCATAATTGTTATCAGGAACCTGCTCATAGACAAGCGTGCTTCCTGATTGACAATCAGAACTGTAGTGTGAACTACCACAATACTCACAACAGTTAAACTGCTGAGTCTCATGGTGTGGAAGCTGATGGTATGAATCAGTCGTGTCATGGTAGGAATAGGGATCTTGGTTATAGACAGACCCGTTTCCTGACTCCACCATGCCACAACTAGGGCAATTACCACCATTATAAGGACTACCACACCATTGACAAACAAGAGGGTGAGAATAAGACATAGAAAGAATCAAAGGGTAATAGAGGGTAAGAAATGAAGAATCAAAAAGGTAGGAGGGTAAAGGTGAATATTTTTGGTATTTTTGAAAATTTTTGTAATAATATGAAGGAAAATATCTTTGGGTTTTTTTGTGTTCGTTGAAAACTAATTTTAAAATGTTTTCGGGAACTGATTTGTTTTTAAATGATAATAATATGAACAAGGATGGATAAATATACAATGAGCGTGTATTCAGATTCACTAATACGCAAAACCGTTTAAAATAACGCGCACAACCTCCCCGGCAACGGCGCCAAATTTTGATTGGTGTGAAACAGTCAGATAATTATTAGTCAACCACTTGTGAATGGTCAACCATAATAGTCAAACAGCTTAAACCAATGCTTCCGTGGAATACAGTGTTTCCCCGGGTCGTTATGTCCCAACGAGGCGTGCAAATGTATTAAAAACGAATCTGATCAAGTGATTATGAACAGGAAAAGTGTGTGAATGTGAGTGAGTGATTAATCTAAGAGATTATAAAAGTAAATGACTTAAATAAACTATTTTAATTAAAACGTAAAACTAAATTATTTAAAAGCGTTTAAAAACTAAAAACGCGTAAGTTTAAATTAAAAACTACGTCGATGCGCAAAATAAAAAGTGAAATTCTAACTACGTTAATCCTACGGATATGAAAATTATATTTCTAAGATCCTAATGATAAAAGAAAATTATTGGAAAAAGAAAATTATTTTTATGACTATTTATGTAATTATTATTAATTAAAAACTAATTATTAATTATTTTAAACTAATTTAAATTATACTAAAATACAATTAAATATTATTTTAAGCTAGAAAAATAAAAATTTAATCTTGAAAATTCTTAAATAACTTAAAACTAATTTTAAAACTGAAATTAATTTTTTTTGGGTTTTTATTTAATTTTTATGAATTTAAAATGATTTAAAAATACTTAAAAACTAATATTAATTAAGAAAAGTACTAAATAAGCTTAGAAAAATCTGAAAATTTTATGGAAATTCTAAAATAATATACTAAACCTAAAAAAAATATAAAAAGTTAGATAAGCCCACTAATAAGCTGAATCGGGCAAATAAGCACTTTAAATAAGCACTTGAAATAAGCACTTATGCACCAAATTACACCAAAAGCTCAGGGAAGGTGTAATATACTAAAACAAACTCAACTCAACTGAAAAAACTCAGATAAGCCCTGGCCGTAAGCCAGAAAGCTCAGCCGTAAGTGGACAGATAAGGCAGCCTAAGGTCCTACTTCTAGCGTATATTTAAGTACCCAAACAAGCTGATTTTGGGGAAAACAAGGGGGAAAATGAAAGATGGCCAGGAGGGCTTTTCAAAACAATTAATCACACAAGCTAGGGCTAAATAATGAAGCTAATAAGAGCTTATGAAGTTGACTATAACAACTGTGCACAGGGGAACCTCTTCCCCTGCAAGTGATTTTGAGCAAAGATGGGGCCCACAGAAAAATTCACAAAAATGTAAGGGATGTGGGATTCCAAAGATGAGCTGGGAGACAATGATTCCTGAAAGTTTCAAGCTCTAAATCTACACACAAAATTCTAAACAATTCATGCCATTTTTGGTTTTCTGCATAAACTTTTAATTTTGACTTTTTATGATGAACTCTAAGGTTGACTAATTTGGACTTTAATCTAAATTTACTGACTTATTATGTTGTAATAAGTTATGATTAAACTATATTAAGCTATATTATCAACTTTTACAATGATATACTAAGATTAAACAACCTATGATCTAACAGTTAACTGATTAAATAGATTTAAAAGTGATTTTGACTATTGAATGCATAAGACTAGTTTTTATGATTTGGCTAACCTAATATGACATGACTTAACATGTTTAAACTAATAACTAACACCTAAACACAGAGGGAGTCTAAGCACAACCCTGATCCAAACACTCCCTTAATGGGCAGATTACACTACTAAATGCATAAATAAGCTAACAACTGATAATCCAATGATACTAACAGATGCATACTCACTATAAGGAGCTAATTGAACAATAAAATGCAATGATCAAGATCAACAACTAAAAGTCACAGAACTACCATATTCAACACAGTAATGAAACATAAACATGATATAGGCTGATAAACTAGATAATATCATATATGACCCCAATCATTAAACACTAAAATTCTAGCATTCATTTAACTCAAATTCAACCATATAACAAAGAAACATCAAGGGACACACATAATTAGCAATATCACAGTGGAATGCAAAATAAAAGAGACAAAGAGGCTTACAAGTGATCGAGGCATAAAACAAGGTACCAAAACAACTAAACCACAACCTACACCTCCCCTGAGGTACTACAACCATAAATCACCATGCTTCTTTGGCTTCCTTCTTCTTCTTTTCTAATTTTTTATTTTTCTATTATTTATTTGTATTTTTCTCAATTTTTTATATCTGAACTGAATTAAACTTATTTTAAACTTCGAACTCTTTTAAAGACTTATAAATTAACTTGAATAACTAAATAAAACAGGATTTAACAGGTTTAAACAGGATTTAAGTAAGTTTGTCAAATTTACTTAAATTTGCTAAAACTGAATTAATAAAATGGAACTTGAAATTAAAACTTGCAATGAGTTTGGATTACATAAATGAAACGGATTACAACTAATTTAATCTAAGAAACACTTGAAATTACATTAATTTAAATCTTACACTAATCTATATTACTTTATACTAAATTACACTACTTGCTGCTTCCTTCTGCATTTTCTTCTATTTATAGGGTTCCATTAGGGTTTCCCTGGCCCTCTTCACATATCCCACCACTAATATTGGCCCTTGGATAAGCAGAATCAATCCCAGCCGTTTATGCATTTTTGGCGGGAAAATTGGTTATGCAATTGGGAGGTTACTTGGAGGGTTTTCAGGGCATTAAATGCACTTTGGGTGTTGTGTGAGTGTAGGGGACAAGTAGCATGAGTATGGGGTGGTGGATGGGATAGTTGCAGGTTTAGGGGGTAGGTTGAAAACGTGGCATCCCCTGGATTAAACCAAAGATGTGGGTTTTGTTGTGGGGATGACAGAGAAGGGGTGAGGTGGAGTAGGAGATGGTGGATGGAAGCTGGAGGTGGAGTGGTGGTGATGGAGTTGTGGTGTAGCAGGGATGAGGTGGAGTGGAGGTTGAAGGAGAGTCAAACAGTCAACGACCGTTTTTATTATAAAGGGTTGGGTTTGGGCTTGGTCAGGTTTGGGCCCAAGGTGGTATTGTTGGATCAGGCTGTTTGGTTTTATTATTTGGATAAAAAGGGTAAGGTTTGGTTTGTAGTTAAATTTAGCCCAAGGACTATATTTGCAATTTTTCTGTTTTCAAGGGACTGAAAGTGTAACTGACCCAAAGTTTACAAAAGGACCTTTCTTGCCAAATATGAATAGTACAAGGGCCATAAGTGTAAGTTTTCCATTTAAAACCACCCGGGGACCAATTATGCCAAATCTTCAAACTCCAGGGACCAAATCTGTAATTTCTGAATTTGTGAAGGGTTGAACCTGTAAATTCTCAATAAATACCACAAGGACCAATTATGTCATTAATGAATAGTACAAGGTTTGTTTTTTAATATTTTTCCATTTTTTAAAACCTGAGGACTAATTTTGACATTTTTGAAACTTGGGGGACTAAAGTTGTAATTTTGCAATTTTTAACTTTAAAGGACTTATTTTGACAACTTATGAATCCCCAAGGACCTGTGATGATATTTAACATGTTTTGAATAACCAGGGACTAGATTTGACAACTTTTGAAACTTGAGGGACTGAAACTGCCAATTATGCAAAATTTGTACGTTTTTCATCTGTTTTTGATTATTTTGCATTTGAAACATATAAAACACACTTCTAAGATATTTTCAGTATTTTGATGCATATTTGAGTGTTTTTGGATGTTTTGGCAGTTCAGATTGGTATAAAATGAAGAGTATTTAGACACTCATCATGGACGCTTTAGTGTCATTTCCTGCACACAAAAATGAAAAAAAAAATCAAAAACCAAGAAAAAGTTTTGAAATAGATACTTAAATAAACAATAACATATTTTAGTATCATAGAACTACAACTAAGTTTCTTAAGCTTACAAGTTTCTTCGCATATTCACGATATGATACAGACCCTCCAGTATGAGTCGACGGACCATCACCCTTCAAACAATTCTATAAATTTGTTTCTCGTTTCCCCTTGTACTCGGGTGTAACACCCCCAATTCATGGATGCAGCGGAATTCGAACTGGGTGTTACTCGACGGCACAATAGTCACAATAATAGAAAACGAACTCCAATTGAGTCGTTTTAAAAGATGTATCATTCAAAATATATAAATATCAGAGATTAAAAAATGAGGTCCCAATTGGTTCCATGTTTACAAATCACATTAAGTGAGTTTTTGAATGATAAGTAAATTTATAGCCCTCTTGAGTATCCGTGTCCTTCCGTGCCATCCTTGATCGTCATGAACCTGAAATACATGCTTGAGAGGTCAACACAAAGGTTGAGTGATATTCATAGAGTTTGATAAATCGATTGAACACAATATGTTGGTAGTGTGAGTTATAGGCTCACACCAATGTTTGGAAAAACAAAACAGGTAGGCTACGTTATTATACGCCCGGAACAGTTATTATACACTAAGCTTATGAAACCATAACGTTAACGTGTACCAATATCGATCGGCAGATTTATCCCGGTAGGTACTTTGCTAACATACCTAAATCTCAAATATTAATGCATTTGTTTGAACTTAGTCAATACAAATGGGATTCGTCAATCCCAATAGGCCTATTATTAATATTCGCGCTCACTATTGCTAGTGACTAAATGGTTCATAATAAAGGATTTCGGTTTAGCAAGGTTGGTACTTAGTGATGATAAAACAATCAGGCAAGCATACAATTTAAAAGCATTGTATTCGATTTAGAAATAGCATGTATTCCCCCCAAGGAATTGTAAAACAATTAAGTAATGGAAAGTGGGGCTATGAACTCACCTTAAGTAAGATAGCAAGTAATGAAGGTAATGGTTGGATCGTGTAGGTTTCTACGAGCAACCTATAATCGAATGTTGCGACTTAGGATCGGAGTAATGTCTAAGGAGACATAAACACGCCAATATATATCTTGCACTTAGTCCATGATGTGGTATGATGTATAATGTAAGTCTTTGAAAGAAAAGATTCATGAAACATGTATGTTTATATATCGTTTACTACCGTTCGGGCCGACATAATTCAGAAGTCATGTTAGTAAGCGTTCGAGGAGCCAGGACACTTTAATTCGTAAATCCACAACTCAACTCGACGGCTTACATAATGAACTCCTCACATGAGGCTCCCTACTATTGTAGTAGTTGATGAAATATATACATATAAGTTTTGATCCGAAAAGTTACATGTCCGATATTTGAATAAACTTAGGAAAGTTTATTAGTACATGAAGATTGTTATTAGGGGTAGTTTCATAAGTCTTGAATGACCATTCTCTCTTGGTAAAATCTCATGGTTCCCTTTTAAGTGAAGTAGATCCAAATTGCTTGTTCAAGATATCGCCTAATTCATTGTTTCATGTTTACGCCTATGTAAGTTGGTATGGTCATTTCGTCATGGCCTAGCCATGACTTTTGGTCCTTGTTCCAAGGTCATGAGACACAACCTTGGCTCTAGCCATGGTTGTGGTCTTGATTATAGGTCATAAGACCTCTTGTTCCTTTCAAAGTATAACCATAATCTAGTGACTTTCGCCTAAAAATGGGCTGTTTAAAATTTGAAGAATTTTATCACACGGAAAGCGTTTTTAGGTCTCGAGCTTCTTTGTTCCTGAACGAAAACGTCGTTCCGGACAACTTTCGTGTTTTAACTTTTTGATGAATCGGACCAGAAGTGGGACTTTCAAAACCCAAATTTGATCAGGAAGCTATTTGGCAGTTTTGCCGGAAATCTTTGGTAATTTCAAATCGCCATAACTTTTGACTCGTATACTCGTTTTGGGTGGTTCAAATTGCTATGGTTTCCTTGTTAAGTCCTCTACTGTAATATGTAATGATCCAACATCATATTTTTACCATTTTGATCAGGTCTTACCAAGAAAGTCACTAGTTTACTTGTTTTAGTAACTTATTGTAACAATCAATAACAATAACTTGTTTTGGTCATTTTTATACATCATGGACATAACTACAAGACAATATATAGCACAAATAATATGTAAATAACATGAACATGATTATTTAACAAGAATTAAGTTAGGGTTTGGCTCACAACTTTTGGCTTTCAAAGATGAAAGGAAGTTAACATGTAAGGATAGGACTTTGATAGACTTGCTTCAACCCTTTTTCACTTCATGCAATCTTTCTACCCTTGGTATTCTTGAAAGATGGATGATGAAGGTTAAGGTGAATTGAGTGGATTTAAACTCAAGAGAAATCACCAATTATATTAGGGTTTGGAAGAGTTTTGATTACTAGAAACTAAGCTAGGGTTTCTATACTTGAACTTCACTTGAATCTTGCTAGAAATTAGAAGGAAATGAACTAAGGATGAGAGGGATTTGGGGTTGGGGATGCACGGCACCAAGAGGGAGGGGAGGGGGCTTATATAGGGTCTTGAGGAGGTTACTTCCTTTGACTTGTCAACACTTGATCACCAAGTTCTACACATGTTCTCATCTAAGGCCTCCTAGCATGAGATTGAGCCACATAGTGTGAATCCCCCCTCCTAGAGGCGGTTCACATGGATAAGGGAGGGTGAGGTGTGCCTTGGATGATATTATCCAAGTTACTTGGTTAGTTTTGACTCCGGGAAATGCCAATCGTAAATGATTAAGCCTCAAAACGTAAAACCGGGTGTCGTGAAATTATGGAACTTGAAAGTATTGATAAACATGTCAATAAGTTCCATAATAAAATATAAAATGAGTGGTAGGTTCCATTTGGGTGGTAAACCCTGCTAAAAACTGGAAACACGGGTCTAAAACGCGTAATACGTAAAACGTACGAATATTGCGTAAAATTGAGAAAAGTAAAATGTTACTTTTCTAATGTGATAAAAATGATTTAAAATGACTTATAATGTCTAGACTGGGCTCAGTCTAGTGTCGGTTGGTGTTAAATGTCTTTTAGACATCAAACCGTAAGCCTAAAAATCAAGGAATGACTTATAAAATCAAGGAATGATTTTTGGTCAAAGGAGGAGGGAAAATTATGTTGACTTTTTCTAATAATTTTGAAAACTCAAAATGTCTTAGAAACTCGTTTTGTGGTCTAACGGTTAATCGCCCATTCGGTTAAGCGTGCTCATGTGAGATTAGTACCGACATGGGTGACCTGCTGGGAAGTCTTTGGTCATGTTTTTCTCAGTCACGATTAATTCTCAAATAAATCATGAGGGTGTCAAACATTTTTCTGATGCGGGGTCACTTAACGCGGTCGAGTTTCGTTGTACGTAGAATTTCTGAATGACGTTTTACCCTAAAACGTGTAATTCCTTAATAACTTTCACGAAAATGATCTGACGAATGTCGAACATTTAATTTGCCTTGGAAATGATTTATCACTCGAGAATATCAAATAAAAATCAACTTTCGGGAAAGTTTCGGGAAAAATGAATAGTAAAAGTGAATAGTGAAATTTTCCGGAAATGGTAATTAACCTGAAATTGCGAATTGTTACAGTCTCTACCCCTTACGGGGAACTTCGTCCCGAAGTTCTATGTGTGTCATATGTTGGAGTGGTGTCGATAAAGATGTGTGGTTACTTATGAGGACCAAAGTCTGGAATTACTAGTGATGTAGTTTGATTTGTCTCAGAATATGGTGTGTCAATAGAGATTGATAACATGGTTGAATATCAGTAGAGATCCCTATAATAGTCGAATATCAAAGAAAATTGATATAGCAGTCGATTATTAATAGAAATTGATATAGTAGTTGTACAGAAATTGATATAGTTAAATATCAAAATGGAAATTGATATAGTTGTCAAGTATCAATAGCAATTGATATAACAGTTGAACAACAATAGCAATTTACATAGGAATCCAATAAATGGAAATTGATATAGTAGTGGAATATCAATGGAAATTGGGATATTAGTCGCAATTATAGTCTAGTAGGTAATCGGTTGTTGTACCTAATGTTTATGTCATGGTTTGAAGCGATGTTGGTGAAAAGATAGGATTTCTTGTGGCGAATATAATGTAGGTATCATGCCATACCCGAGCAATGTAGGTATCATGCCATACCCGAGCAATGTAATGTAGGTATCAAGCCATACCCGAGCAATGTAATGTAGGTATCAAGCCATACCCGAGCAATGTAATGTAGGTTGACTTCATACTTATGTTATTTTGGATACAATTAAGCCCACATGTTTATAATTCTTTATTTACATAGAGAGGCATCCCAAACAATGTAAATAGAGGAATATAAACTTATGGTTCGGTGATTTATAATTTCTTTATTTAAATGAAAAGGCATCCCAATCCATTCAAATAATTACAAATCATCCTACTTAAGAATTCCCAACACAACATTCATACTTAGCCGGAGAGTTACAAGGTAGTGTATTATAAGATGATATTGGCGTTCCAAAAGTACAAGATGAATATTCAATCTTGTAAAGCTGATAAGGGTGCTTGTGGTGTAACTAAGGATGATTTGAGCTTTAAAAGTGCATCAAGATCTGTTAATGAGCTTGTGGTTCCAACGGTTGTGAAGATAATGTTATGATATGTTGATGAACAAAAGTGTGTAGTGTATGCTTAACATTAATACTCTTAGGTATAGATGTTGAGTTTGTTTTGAAAATCTTAAGAGATTTTAAAAGTTTATGATGGAATGGTATCCTAAACAGGATGGTACTTCTACAGGATGAAGAGAATAATTGATAACTATCCCAGGATAGTAGTTCGGATTATCTCATAAATGAAAACTTTCAAGAATGAAATTAGGTAGTACAAATAAGGTGTTAAGATTTCGCTGAGTGGTAAGGCACTATTGCGTCTCTAGATTGTTTTAATGTATTCTGGTGGTTTATCGTGTTCATGTAGGAAATCAATCTAAACATAACCCTAGTACATCTATTCTCAGTATTTGAAAATTTTAAGTCGAATATAGTTAGTCAGACTATATTCCACTGTCCCTAGGTTAAATATAGGTGACTAGTCTATATTTAGCCAAGGTTCGATAAAATTTTCAAATACCTAAATTAGGTATACTTGTGATATGTCCGTTGGTTTTGGGAAACTGTTCACTAAACAAAGGCGATGTCAACCCTTAAGTTGCAAGTCCCGTATGTTTTCATATTCCATTGCATAGAAGGTAGTAAGGGTAGATACGTATGGAAAGGAAGTTTTTAAGTAGTTCTAAAATAGAACATACTTGGCCAGGATCACGAACTTTTAATAATGAAGGTTTCATCAGAAAACTTTGATGAATAAAGTTCAGCTTTTGTCGATGATGGATTAGTTTGTCCTTTAGAAATCTCATATTTCTTGTTTGGAAATCGTTAGATTGTGATGGGTTTTTGATATCATAAGAAATGATATTGATGAGGTCGTGAAATAATTCCAGAGACCATTGCACAAATCAAAATGTCTCGGAAGTAGGTTAGACCATTGTGCAATTCACAATGTCTGGGAAATAGGTTAAACCATTAGGTGACTCAAAACATTTGAGAAATGATTAAGACCATTGTATCATACAATGTCTTGGAAAATGAATGAGACCATTGTATCTCACAATGTCTTGAAAAATGAATGAGGCCATTGTATCTCACAATGTCTTGAAAAGTGAATGAGACCATTGTATCTCACAATGTCTTGAAAAATGAATGAGACCATTGTATCTCACAATGTCTTGGAAAATGAATGTTGGAGTAGGAACATGATTGGGAGAGTGTGGCTATGTCGAAATGCCTTAGAATAGGCATACACAGATATGTTTAGTTCATTGTTTAGATAAATGATTGAAAATAAACCGAGTTTATATATCAATATACTAATATGTTCATGTAGCATAAAATGCCTAGTGTGTATATATCAATATACTTATATGTGTTCATGTAGCATAAAATGCTTAGTGTGTATATATCAATATACTAATGCTTACGGGGAAATGCTCAAAATGGTTATATATGAATATACTAATATGTTTGTGAAGCATAACATGCTTACTAAGTTCATAATCGTCTGGAGGATGGAAGACACGGAGAGCGGAAGGCTATAAAATGGTTTTGCTTGTAGTTGTAGTTATAGTTTAGGTCTCAATTAGACCCGTTTCTCTATAACCATGGCTCTGATACCAATCTGTAACACCCCCAATTCATGGATGCAGCGGAATTCGAACTGGGTGTTACTCGACGGCACAATAGTCACAATAATAGAAAACGAACTCCAATTGAGTCGTTTTAAAAGATGTATCATTCAAAATATATAAATATCAGAGATTAAAAAATGAGGTCCCAATTGGTTCCATGTTTACAAATCACATTAAGTGAGTTTTTGAATGATAAGTAAATTTATAGCCCTCTTGAGTATCCGTGTCCTTCCGTGCCATCCTTGATCGTCATGAACCTGAAATACATGCTTGAGAGGTCAACACAAAGGTTGAGTGATATTCATAGAGTTTGATAAATCGATTGAACACAATATGTTGGTAGTGTGAGTTATAGGCTCACACCAATGTTTGGAAAAACAAAACAGGTAGGCTACGTTATTATACGCCCGGAACAGTTATTATACACTAAGCTTATGAAACCATAACGTTAACGTGTACCAATATCGATCGGCAGATTTATCCCGGTAGGTACTTTGCTAACATACCTAAATCTCAAATATTAATGCATTTGTTTGAACTTAGTCAATACAAATGGGATTCGTCAATCCCAATAGGCCTATTATTAATATTCGCGCTCACTATTGCTAGTGACTAAATGGTTCATAATAAAGGATTTCGGTTTAGCAAGGTTGGTACTTAGTGATGATAAAACAATCAGGCAAGCATACAATTTAAAAGCATTGTATTCGATTTAGAAATAGCATGTATTCCCCCCAAGGAATTGTAAAACAATTAAGTAATGGAAAGTGGGGCTATGAACTCACCTTAAGTAAGATAGCAAGTAATGAAGGTAATGGTTGGATCGTGTAGGTTTCTACGAGCAACCTATAATCGAATGTTGCGACTTAGGATCGGAGTAATGTCTAAGGAGACATAAACACGCCAATATATATCTTGCACTTAGTCCATGATGTGGTATGATGTATAATGTAAGTCTTTGAAAGAAAAGATTCATGAAACATGTATGTTTATATATCGTTTACTACCGTTCGGGCCGACATAATTCAGAAGTCATGTTAGTAAGCGTTCGAGGAGCCAGGACACTTTAATTCGTAAATCCACAACTCAACTCGACGGCTTACATAATGAACTCCTCACATGAGGCTCCCTACTATTGTAGTAGTTGATGAAATATATACATATAAGTTTTGATCCGAAAAGTTACATGTCCGATATTTGAATAAACTTAGGAAAGTTTATTAGTACATGAAGATTGTTATTAGGGGTAGTTTCATAAGTCTTGAATGACCATTCTCTCTTGGTAAAATCTCATGGTTCCCTTTTAAGTGAAGTAGATCCAAATTGCTTGTTCAAGATATCGCCTAATTCATTGTTTCATGTTTACGCCTATGTAAGTTGGTATGGTCATTTCGTCATGGCCTAGCCATGACTTTTGGTCCTTGTTCCAAGGTCATGAGACACAACCTTGGCTCTAGCCATGGTTGTGGTCTTGATTATAGGTCATAAGACCTCTTGTTCCTTTCAAAGTATAACCATAATCTAGTGACTTTCGCCTAAAAATGGGCTGTTTAAAATTTGAAGAATTTTATCACACGGAAAGCGTTTTTAGGTCTCGAGCTTCTTTGTTCCTGAACGAAAACGTCGTTCCGGACAACTTTCGTGTTTTAACTTTTTGATGAATCGGACCAGAAGTGGGACTTTCAAAACCCAAATTTGATCAGGAAGCTATTTGGCAGTTTTGCCGGAAATCTTTGGTAATTTCAAATCGCCATAACTTTTGACTCGTATACTCGTTTTGGGTGGTTCAAATTGCTATGGTTTCCTTGTTAAGTCCTCTACTGTAATATGTAATGATCCAACATCATATTTTTACCATTTTGATCAGGTCTTACCAAGAAAGTCACTAGTTTACTTGTTTTAGTAACTTATTGTAACAATCAATAACAATAACTTGTTTTGGTCATTTTTATACATCATGGACATAACTACAAGACAATATATAGCACAAATAATATGTAAATAACATGAACATGATTATTTAACAAGAATTAAGTTAGGGTTTGGCTCACAACTTTTGGCTTTCAAAGATGAAAGGAAGTTAACATGTAAGGATAGGACTTTGATAGACTTGCTTCAACCCTTTTTCACTTCATGCAATCTTTCTACCCTTGGTATTCTTGAAAGATGGATGATGAAGGTTAAGGTGAATTGAGTGGATTTAAACTCAAGAGAAATCACCAATTATATTAGGGTTTGGAAGAGTTTTGATTACTAGAAACTAAGCTAGGGTTTCTATACTTGAACTTCACTTGAATCTTGCTAGAAATTAGAAGGAAATGAACTAAGGATGAGAGGGATTTGGGGTTGGGGATGCACGGCACCAAGAGGGAGGGGAGGGGGCTTATATAGGGTCTTGAGGAGGTTACTTCCTTTGACTTGTCAACACTTGATCACCAAGTTCTACACATGTTCTCATCTAAGGCCTCCTAGCATGAGATTGAGCCACATAGTGTGAATCCCCCCTCCTAGAGGCGGTTCACATGGATAAGGGAGGGTGAGGTGTGCCTTGGATGATATTATCCAAGTTACTTGGTTAGTTTTGACTCCGGGAAATGCCAATCGTAAATGATTAAGCCTCAAAACGTAAAACCGGGTGTCGTGAAATTATGGAACTTGAAAGTATTGATAAACATGTCAATAAGTTCCATAATAAAATATAAAATGAGTGGTAGGTTCCATTTGGGTGGTAAACCCTGCTAAAAACTGGAAACACGGGTCTAAAACGCGTAATACGTAAAACGTACGAATATTGCGTAAAATTGAGAAAAGTAAAATGTTACTTTTCTAATGTGATAAAAATGATTTAAAATGACTTATAATGTCTAGACTGGGCTCAGTCTAGTGTCGGTTGGTGTTAAATGTCTTTTAGACATCAAACCGTAAGCCTAAAAATCAAGGAATGACTTATAAAATCAAGGAATGATTTTTGGTCAAAGGAGGAGGGAAAATTATGTTGACTTTTTCTAATAATTTTGAAAACTCAAAATGTCTTAGAAACTCGTTTTGTGGTCTAACGGTTAATCGCCCATTCGGTTAAGCGTGCTCATGTGAGATTAGTACCGACATGGGTGACCTGCTGGGAAGTCTTTGGTCATGTTTTTCTCAGTCACGATTAGTTCTCAAATAAATCATGAGGGTGTCAAACATTTTTCTGATGCGGGGTCACTTAACGCGGTCGAGTTTCGTTGTACGTAGAATTTCTGAATGACGTTTTATCCTAAAACGTGTAATTCCTTAATAACTTTCACGAAAATGATCTGACGAATGTCAAACATTTAATTTGCCTTGGAAATGATTTATCACTCGAGAATATCAAATAAAAATCAACTTTCGGGAAAGTTTCGGGAAAAATGAATAGTAAAAGTGAATAGTGAAATTTTCCGGAAATGGTAATTAACCTGAAATTGCGAATTGTTACATCGGGTGTATCCCAATAGCCTACAAAACCCGCCCATGTGTCTTCACTTGTAAATATTGCTTTTATCATTTTACGCCTAATGTCTCTAAAGAAATCTGTATAACATTCAGAAGCTTTTGATTCACATGCTGTCCTCACTTGTGTTTCAGTTGCAGGCTCCCATAAATAATGTTTCTACATTAATCCAAATAATTAATAACCACATATGTGATATATGTACATATCAAATAATTTAAATAACAGATGCTATACCTTAAATTATTCCAAGTACAAGTTTTTGGTGTCTTGCTGCACCTTTCTCCATGTGAAGGCTCCATCATTATTTCTTTCTTTGAAAATCCTTGTTATTACTTGTAAGCATTGACTTGAATTTTCAAGGCTGTTATAATATAACGAAGATGATAAAATCAGTGTAATCACATGAAAATGTGTAATCAACTATTGAAATAATAGACCTTATACTCACAATCCATTCACAATAGTGAGTTGTTTTCTCCCTACTATCAGATTCTGAGAGATTTCAACATTTGATCAAGGTCCTGAATTTGTCACAATAACATTTTCACGAGATGTTTCATTACCATTACCATTGAAAATTGAATCACTAACAATCTCATCCGTTGTTCCTTGAGGAGCATATGAGAGACCTTCGTTCCTTGTGTTCCCTCCATTTCCTCTTGTCATATCACCATTAGAAGTTGATTCATCAAGAATCTCATCCATTGTTCCTTGAGGAGCATGCGAGACACCTACTCTTTTTGTGATCCCTCCCCTTCCTCTAGGTATTGCTCCATTCAAAGTTGGACTAGTTGGAGACGCGGCCGCTGTTCTAGGATGAGCATATGAGAGAAGTGATCTTTTTGTGATTCCTCCCCTTTCCCTTGTTATATCTGCAGCTATTTAAAATATGACATATTTATGAGATAGTAAATAAATGTGTAGATTAAACATTTACCAAACAATAAGGCCATCACACAAGTCTGATTCAGTAACAACCTACTATCTATATAAAGCAAGGTTTTGCTAAAAATTCTCCTCTCATAATTCCTCGGATAATTACATGTGTATATTCATTTTGATCTAACGGTTCTCCTTCATTTGATTCACAACCAAAACCAAACACACACACACACATACACACACACACACACACACACACATATCCTCTCAACTATCCCTAATCAAAATTCTAAACTCACAATTAGATCCAATATTATTTTCCTATGAATCATCAATTAGATCAAATAAACACACACCACATCCCTAAAACACAAAACCTAACTTAAAGAACCCAAAATCATGCCGCCTGTAGAAAATGACCCAAAAAGCCGGATCATTATGATATGTGTTCGTCAACATAAACCTGGCAATCCATTGATGATGGTGCGTTTTTCTGCACATTTTAATTCATTATATGTGATATGTTTGTTTAAATTAACCAATTTTCGAATTTGATTTTTAGGGTTTTGTGAATTGATGGTTACAACAATCATTATTTATGGGTATCATCATGGACGAACAATCAAAACAAATTTGGAGCTTATCGATTATCTCCAAGAATGCTAAAGATCCAATGATCAAAGATATCTCTTTTGATGATCAAAGAAACGATTTTTCTTCAATGGAGTATCAAGGAAATTTGTGTATCAAGGAGATTCATCATTCAATGGAGGTAATTTCTCAATTTATGGTTCAACTGAATTTAAATCAATCATTAGTTAACATTTTTTATTGATTGAATAAGGTTTTCAATCCGTTTTGTGCTTGTGATTTGATTGGTTTTGTTGACTTTATTGGTGTAAAGATGATGTTTTATATATGAATATGTTTGTTTTGGGATAGTGATTAATAAGTGTTTGTGAAAATGTCTGAAATTAAATTAATGAAGGTTGTTGTTGGTTTTTTTTACATGTTTGTGTGTGTATAGATTCATTGTCTTTTTTATTGTTTAAAGCCTGATGTTAAATTGTTTATATATGGCCTGTAAAGATTTAGAAATACTGGTCGACACCGTTTTAAACCATTTAGGTACAAAAACATGTTTTTTATATTTAAGAAAACGAACATTGATAGATAATATTTTGTTTTTTTTTTTTTTTTGGTAAAGGGGAGTAATAAAAGGTATAAATTGGTTTTGGATTAACTTTAGGTACACACATCTTGGTCAGTTTGCTCCATTAGGTGGTGAACAAACTACGGCTTAACTTCCTGGAGATTACTTTTCAATTGGTCACAGTTCACAATGGCTTTGGTATTTTGTGTATGCAAGGTGTTAACTTGTGCTACCTTTTATAATTGTTTCATGATGTATATGCTATAAATTTTTATTTATTTGACTAATGACTAAGCTACTTTTTTTATTTACTTTATTTTTATTTTTTTTAAGGATGATGGTGAAGCTGAACACGATGAAGGTTGGACTTGTGATAAGGATTAAGGTTCATAATTAGATGATGATATGGAACATGAAAAGGAGGATACATTAAAAATGCAACATGGATCAACACCGGCGCGTGAAGAAAATGCTGTAAGGATACTTCTTTGCTCACCCTTCTTTAAAGCATGTTTGTGCTTGAGATAAATCTAATTACATTGTATTAGGTAGAACTCGAATTGGTCGTACCTTTGGACTTAGGTAATAGGGATGAAAAAGATCCCAGAGTATAAAGTATAGTATGTAAGATATCACAAACATACTCAACTTGAAAAGGAAAAAATAACACTGCCTTAATCATACACTTATTATTGAAGCTAAAGTAAAGTATTGAAGCTAAAGCTTGAAAAGGGTGTTTTTTTTTTTTTTTTTTTTTTTTTTTTTTTTTTTTTTTTTTGTGTGAGTAAAGTATTGAAGCTAAAGCTAAAGTAGAAAACTGAACACCAGATCAGCAAATCAAACACCCTGACAACAACTTACAAAGCAACCATGATTACAGAAACCAAACACCTCTCAACCCCATGGCAATATCACTAATGCTATATTTCTTATGCTAAAACATTGTTTGATATATATGTTAATATATGTTCTGTTGAGATGATTAAAATTAATGAAGGTTTAGTTTAGAAGTGTTGCTATTGACCAAGACTATATTTACTACGGATAGCCACTCATACAGAATTTTTAATGAGTATACACTTTTTTCCTATCTTCTCTTATAATATGTGTTTTTGTTTCAGTAGATAACTAATGAATCCCCTATAATGTGATTAGTGTTGATAAGTCATCATTGTGAATCTTACTTACTTCGATGAGTCGTAGTTATATAGATAACTAAGTGAAAAATAAGTTTCAGTAAAAATGGATGATCTTATGATTTTTTATTTTAATGTTGAGCTGCTATATATTGTCACACAATTTATTTTTCAACTATTAATTTTTTATTTTATTTGGCAACTTATAGCAGGTAAGGCGATGCGAATTACGGGAGGAAAATATCGTGGTTGGTAAAGGTAATGGTGGGAGAGCTTGGTGACTATAGTTAACTGCAATTGAGATGAGTGAAACCTCGGAAGAGTACTAGATGGAAAATATCATTGTTGCTATTGGTGGACATGGTACAAATTATTGGGGAGGATTGCATGGTGATTATAGTGATTCCGCAGGATCATGCTCCTCGACATGGTAAGTTCTGTACTAAATAATTATGTTTTTATTTTATTATAATCTTAGCTAAATGAGACTAGCCTAGACTAATCTCTATAAACATTACACGAAAACTGGATGGGTTGGGTAACAAATATTGATAAGATTATGTTTAAATTTTCAAAGATACTTAACAACGTATTTGGTAAATTTCACTTTAGGTCTTGGAAATACTATGCAAGTCATTGATGCATAAACTAAGGAAATTGAAAGTGAATTTTTTAAGAAATTTTAGGTGTTTAGAATGCTCTCTAAAGGGGTGTTTGGTTGTTGTTGTCTAAAGGGGTGTTTGGTTGTTGTTGTTTGAATGTTGTCTGTGGGAAAAAACAATTGGAAAATGTAATTGTGTTAGAGTTTATGTGTGTGAATGTTGTAGAAAACACAACGAATAAGTGCCTAAAGAAGTCATTTTAACTAAAAGCGTAAGACATTATAGTGTGCTATAATGCGAACTTGTTTAAGAGATTATTTATATGAATGTTGTAGAAAACCACTACGAATAAGCGCCTGAATAAGCAATTAAGCATAGCAAAATTTATACCATGAGTTAAAAAATGTATCTATTGATCTCCATATGCATAGGCCATTTTCATCTTGAGCCTCATGAAAAGATACTTTTTTGATAACTTATCACAATGCATCCAACGATGGTGTGAGAGAAGAGTAAAGTCAAAGCACATTTAACTTATTGACTTTTCCGTCACTTTCCACAGATTGTATGTATACAAGCTGCATTAACAAGCTTAGGTGGTTTACTTTTCTTTTTAATTTCTTTCTTTTTTTGTACAGTTAGTATACATATTTTTCCCTTCAAATGTTCAATTGTGTGTTACTGGGCAAGTTTCTAAAATGGGTATACCATTTTGAAAACAAGTTTACTTCTCTTGAGATTACATAAAAAATCTTGCTATCAAGCAACATGTTTAGTTGCAAACCCCATAATCACTAATATACTCTGATTAAGCTGCTAAACAAGCAGTTTCTTGCTTAGTGTTTGACATTTTAATAGGCATGTCTTATATTTTGATGCTTGTTTGTGTAGGTGGGTATGGCTAAACTCATTGGACTTGCTAGAGAGACCAATAAACAAAAGTAAAAGTCAAACTTTGTCCAAGTTGGGACTATATTTTGAATGGCCAGTTTTTTCACATGGAATTTCACAAACAATGTTGTCTGTAAAAAAGTCGTTTTTGTTTTATTTGTTATTCTATTTTCGACAATCAATTATATGTAGGTTTCTTACGGTTTTAAAACCATCAATTTATTTTTGTTCGTTTAATATTCTTTTTTAACGTTATTGTATCAAGTCTTTTACTCCATCTATTATATTTAAAAAAAATTAAAGCTAGCCGCCCATCGGGCGGGCCTTGAGGCTAGTAATAATATATGTGACACAGTATAACCCTTTCACTTATGTTAACAAACCATATACTTAAACAAAGCATATACTTAAACATCACTATATCCTCTAAAACAAATGACTAACACAAGTTGCTCTTCTTGGTAGAGTTGTTGGAAGGAACTGGAGTGGTGCACCTAACAACCCTTGTCGCGTGAAGACCATTCCCCACCTAATTCCAGAGTAAAGTGGTATTTCACACAATATGTAGTTTCACTAATAGGAGGACTGCTAGCTTTTGGTAGCATTTTCATTGAGATGTACTTTGTCTTCACATCCTTTTGGAACTACAAGGTATGATCTAGATCTCACTTAACATGACTATGTGTGGTGAAATATCTTTTGGATGTTAGTCTATCCTAAGTTTGTGTCATGTATGTCAAGTCTTTGGAATTCACATGAATATGTTGATCATGGAAGCGTTAGAGGCTCGTGTGAAATTGGTCCTAACCAACAAACCGAAGTAACCGATCTGGGATCAAACCAAATCTCTTTTGGCTATGTTCTGTTTGGCGGTCAATTCTTGATACTTCTAAAAATTGGTATTGGGATAAAATGACTCTGAATAACTTGGTTTTGAAATAATACAAACCGTTCAGAAGCGTATGGAATGATCCATCGACTCAATATTTTTTATTAAACATACACACCTTTGACATAATCAGTACTGGTCTTTGAATTTACCCATTATGAAGCAATCAAACAACCCCTTAATCTACACATCATTTTCATCTAGATCATAAAGCAACCCTAGGACAAGCATATATCACAATTAAATCTTGTCTTTAATTGTTAAAATACTTCAATCTTTTTCCAAATATACTCTAAGGCTCACTTTGAATCATTGACAAGGAAAACAAAATCATAAAAAAGAAACAACAAAACACTTGTTCAATAAAACTACAATTCAGAATTGAAAAAACCACTTTGGAACATATAAGAGAAACATCGATAATGATTTAAATACCAAACATAAATCAGAACGCTCCAATTAGAAAGAATGAAACCTTTGATATATTCAAACTATATGCTAATATGAAATTAGATTAGGCACATACCTTGTTGAAAGTTGTTAATCCTTGTGATATTGCTTCTACAATTCTCTCGTACCTCCTATATTGAACTGAGTCAATGAAAATTATAAGCAATTAGTGCCGCTATTTATTCAACAATTGAGATCCGATTTTTATGCAATTGTTATCATCTTAAGCTCCATCTTGATAAAAAGGCGCCTTAATTTCCCGCTAAACCCTTATCATTTGCCGCTTAATTTTCAATCGCTGCTTCATTCAATTTCCGCTTCGCTTAGGTTTTCATTTGTTGTTTAATAGTGAAAGGGTTATGTAATTGTGTAAATGTGAATGGACCAGAACCTATTCAAAAAAAGAATGGACCAGACCTCTTAAAGCCTTGAATAGATGAAAATGGAATAGTCAGCGGGTCAATGTGAATTTTATTGCTAACTATCATACATTTTATAGCATAAGGTTTTGGCTAATAAATATTTGATTTTTATTATCAATATACGATTTTCTATTATATATTTCTTATTCTCATTTTTTGGCTGTCTAAGACTTGGATCACTATGGGTCTGCTTGGACTTATGGGTCACCTGGTTTGGAGGTTTGGAGTTATGCTGTTGCATTTGGTTGTGGACTGTTTCATTTGGGTTGATTTGGGGCTACACCAGTTTTGACCTTATTCATCTCTACAATCAATCTAAGCAGTTTAGGGGTCATTTGGTGCAGCTTCTTGATTATTTGGTTATTGGGTTTAAATGGTTCAATTGGTGCTATTTGCTTTCTGGGTATTGGACTTGCTATAAATGGTGTTTGGTTATCGGAATTAGATGGTCTATTGCTGGTTTTACCCATTGGGTTTGTTGATTCTCATGTTGATACCTCTTATTTCCCCTGCTACATTCACTTATCCTTGCTATAAAGGGTGTTTGGTTATCAGTATTTGATGGTCTAGCTGCTGTTATCGGATTTAAGTACCTGCACATTATAGAGTTGGTTATTTTGGGTTGCTGATTTTATCCTCTATATGTGTGTTGTGGATGCTGGTTATTGGTTAATCACTATGTAAGTATTTTGTCATTTGTAGTTATTGGGTGATGTTAGCAGGTCTTAGAATTTTGCAGCTATTGTTATTTAGTTTCTTTGTATTGGAATGGGCCAGTAAGGGCACAGTATGGTGTTAGTCGGTGTGTCCGACATTATATTGTGTTTCTTGCTGCCTTTTGTTGTCCACTTTTGGGCTGTTAATGTCATGGAGGTCCAAATGTTTTCCCAACGTGATTCGCGCATGTGGCGCTCCAAGTTAAACATACGCTACAATCAAATATAGTTAAAATTAACATAGATATATAAATAAATAAACAAATTTAAATAAATATACACAATTAAGCAAATTTAAATAAATGTGCGCATTTAAATAAATAAACACGATAACAAAACACTATAAAAGGAAAATAAATTAACTGACCCCGAATCGGTTCATGACGTGCGCCTTCTTCTCAGCTCAATCTCGTGCCAGGAAGGATAGTACAATGGCATCTCCCTAATCAGCTCACCAACGTAGTTACTGAACCAGTGGGCGTGGGACCCGACATGAACGTACGTCCCCTGATCACCATACTCGAACTCAATCGACTACAGGCTGTTAAGTTCCACGGCTCTCTTCAGGGCTACATTCTTTGTGACTTGACGGACCGGCAGCCTGCCGCCATCCCGACCTCCACCCCTGCCTCCCCCTCGCCCTACCTCCTCTTTGGGGTCGTCGTGATCCTATAATTGAAGTGAGTGAAAACTTCATAAAATAACAAGTAACAAAATTCAAATGATCAAGTTTAAGTTTCTTACCACTACGGTGACCGGTCTCTTCTGACGGGTAGGGGAAGGTGGTGGGTCATTGGCATCGTCACCACGTGCGACTGCTGTTGCCTGTTGCCATCTGTAAAAGTACAAGTTAAATAACATATATAAATTCATGAAAAATTTAACATAAGCATGCACACATTCAAATACATACACATTCAAAATAAATATACACATTTAAGCAATCCATAACAATTTCATTCAAATAAGTGTCATTTTACAAG
This sequence comes from Artemisia argyi, assembly GCA_030686995.1. Taxonomy (NCBI): domain Eukaryota; kingdom Viridiplantae; phylum Streptophyta; class Magnoliopsida; order Asterales; family Asteraceae; genus Artemisia; species Artemisia argyi. Next base: position 113,912,873 of record CM060688.1, on the reverse strand, counting down.
TTACAATTTAAGATCAATCTGCTAAATCATAATCAATATCATAAACAACATTAGTCGCAACTTCAACTTCATCATCAGAATTGTTTGCGACTTCATTATCAGAAGCTGCTAAATCATAAGGATCGTCGTCTTCATCATCAATAAAATCATCGTCGTCATCAACATGAATGATTGGTGATGGTGCCTCAACTAACGTTGATTGACCATCAATATTTAAGTTTTCAAATTCCAAATCATTCAAATTAGCAGACAATTGGAGATCAGATGAGTTGTTGCCATGTATCACATCATCATCGTCTTCTACCACGATGACATCCCAGGTTGTGTTGTTATTCACATCTTAGACGACCTTCCAATGGAGTGGTCGTCTGGCAGGATCTTTAAGGTAGAAGACTTGTTTTGCATGTGTTGCGAGAATGTAAGGTTGATCTTTAAACGCATAGCTACATGCCAAAATTTTTGTCATGTTGTTTATAGTGTTAAAACGTTGGACTCTACCTCTTTTGTTGGTTTTAACTCAAACCACTTAACTCGAAACAACACAACTTTGAACTGGGTATACGCAAACTCCAGAATTTCTTCTAGCTGACCATAATACATATCTCCTTTCTTCTCACCAAGTGAACAAATTCCGCTGTTCTGAGTTGTACGTTTTATATCGCGGCTGTGTACGACAAACTTCACACCGTTGACTACACAAGAGTTTACTGAGATTGGGGTCAGTGATGGTCCACAAGCCAAAGTGAATAAGTCAGGAGTAGTGGCGGAGCTATGTAGGGGTAAGGTGGGCCATGGCCCACCCACAAAGCCCTAAAAATTATACATAGGTATTATGTAAAAAGACCAATGTTATAAAGTGTAACTAATATTGTTTTTTTGGCCCATCTTATATACTCATAAAGTCCATGTAGGAATACTAATTGTTGTAAAACTGATATGTCGCCCCTTATTAATTCATGTATAAATACTTTAGATTCACTTTTAGATGATTTAATGATGCGGATGAGCGCCGTGTACAACTAAAGCGCTAAATGAACAAATTTGTTGCAACATTTTTACATAGTTATATATTATAATGTTTTATTTTTGCACTTGTTAACGTCCTTTAATTTTTTTTTGCCCCCGCAAAAACAAATTCCTGGCAACGCCCCTGGTCGGGAGTACAACTTAGGTCATTGGCTATGTAAAGTTTACGGATCTATGAAAAAGATAAGAATAGATAGAGATGCGGAATAGTCATTATTTATACAAGGAAATACATATAATAAGTTTATCTTCGTCTCAAACCAGCTAGGAAATTCTTGTTGCATGTCGCTATCAGGAAATTCCCTGAAAATGTTCATGATATTAGAATTAATCGAAAAGATAACTTGGGAAAAAGAGATTTCAAAATAAAAATGCATACCTCTCGAACTCGTTCAGGTACATGTCGATCTCAGGACTGCTGTGAAGTACATATCATATCACTTTCTTCATTTCTTGGAGACCTAACCGAATTAATGTCTCTTTACTAGACTTTTTACATAGTGATCGGAACACCTGAAAATCACTTGTTGGGCGAGGACAGTCCTGAGATGCATCGGGACGATTAAATTTCATCCCAACACCCCGAAAATAAAGAGAACAAAAAGTTAATGCTTCATCAGCAACATAACCCTCCGCCATTGAACCTTCCGGTTTAGCTTGATTTTGTACATAGTTTTTTAGCTTCTTCATGTATCTTTCAAATGGATACATCCACCGGAATGAAACAGGCCCGCATTCTAGAGCCTCTTCAGGTAAATGCATAACCAAGTGAATCATAATGTCAAAAAAAAGTAGGAGGATATATTTGCTCGAGACTGCACAAAATATTGATCAACCGGTCTTTAGCTTTCACCATGTCATTCACCATAAAAGTTCGGGCGCAAATTTGCTTATAGAATAAACAAAGCTCGATTAATGGTGTATAACTCTATGCGTCCAAGTATTGCTAAAGTCCATAAGGAAGTAACCGTTGCATCATTATATGACAGTCATGAGACTTCATGCCTGTTATATTGTTATCATCTTTGGTCACTTTTGACTTGAACTTGGATCCGAACCCATCTGGTAGTTTAATTGTTTTGATGTATTGGCATAACAGTTTTCTTTTATCGGGTGTGAGGGAGTACTTAGCATGAGGCTTCAAGCACTTCCCGTTTTGTTTATTTCCGAGCCACAACTCTTGTCGAATACCCAAAGCTTGCAAATCTTGTCTTGCCTTAGTGGTGTCTTTAGATTTTTCATTCATTAAAAAGTGTTCAAGATACTCTCCAACACATTTTTTACGATATGCATGACATCTAAATTGTGTGGTAAATAAAGAAAAGACCAATATTCAAGCTCGTAGAAAATAGACTGTTTAGTCCAGTTCAGTTTAGTTGTATGATTACGTTTTATCTTCCCTCCCCCATAATTTGGATGTTTCCCCGGCACACGTGTGGGCAATTTTGAAAGTTGAGTCAAGATAAAAGCCGGGGTATCTTTTTTAGGAGGATCTCTATCATCGGTTTCACCATTGAATGTCTTATAGTCCCTCCTCTATTTATGGTTTTTTATGAATCTTCTATGACCAACATAAGTTGTTTTGCTTATCACACGCATAGCCGGAGTGTGTACTTTGCATGTAGGGCATGTGTAGTACACTTGGCCACTCCAACCGGACAAACTACTTCGAGCAGGAAAATCATTGATGGTCCATAAAAGCATTGCTCTCATGTGGAATTCTTTGCCTGTAACAGCGTCCATAGTCAAGACACCTGGTTTTTTACATAATTTCTGAAGGTCATCAATAAAAGGCTTTAAGTAAACATCAATGTCCTTCGCCGGTGATTTAGGGCCAGGAATCAACAATGTCAGCATCAAAGAAGTCTCTTTCATGGATAACCACGGAGGCAAGTTGTATGTTGTTAATATAACCAGCCACATGCTGTAAGTCTGACTAAGGTTGCCAAACGGGTTGAAACCATCAACAGCCAACCCTAATTTCTTGGTTCTGAAGCAAAATCCGAATATTTATTGTCAAACTTCTTCCATGCTTTACCATCAACCGGGTGTTGCATCTTACCGTTTTCCGTAGACTTTCTAGTAGCATTCTAAGTCATATGTTTTGCAGTGTGAATAGACTTGTACAAACGTTGTAGTCTAGGAATGATAGGAAAGTAACGCAACACCTTGTTAGGAACTTTCTTCCCTGTTGTGTTCTTGTCTTTCCATCTACTCGTTTTACAAACCGGACAATACTCCAAATCTTTATCATCATCCCCCCGATATAAAAAGCAATCATTTTCACAAGCATGTATCGACTCGTACCCTAACCCGATCTTTTTAAATGTCTTTTTTGTAGCATAGTATGACGGTGGGAGATTTTAACCTAACCTGGGAGGAAATACCTGCTAGAGAAATTTTAGCATATTGTTAAATGAAGTATCACTCCATTTATCGGTGACCTTGAGATGCGTAAACTTTGCCATAAAATCTAAGGTGGTCATAAAGCCACAACCCGGGTACAGAGCCTGGTTGGAACTGGAAAGTAACTCTTTAAATTTGTTACATACAGGAGGTGTCGTTGCTTGAGTCGGCTCGTTACTTGTCTCGTCAATATTTCCTTGAGTTGGCTCATTTTGTTCATTATTTAGAGGAATATCAAGAATATCATTAAGGCACCCACCCATATCACTCATCTCACATTATGTTGTGTTATGTTCTAACAGCGGAGGATCCGGTTCACCGAGATCACACAATTGTGTATAAGTTAGGTCCCACCCATATTGGCCTATGTGGTTTTTAAGTTTGTCGAGAGATACCCATGGAACATTACGACAAATACGACATGGATATTTTATGTTTCCGTAACTATTCAATAACGGCTTGCAATGATCGAGGAATGCAGCAAGACCATCAGGAAATTGTTTTGAACAACGACTCTCTAAACGGGTCCAACTCTTATCAAGTATCATAACTGCATTTTTATGATGTAACCATTTATTATATGCACTTAATTATTACACATACAAAAGATTTGACACATAAACACATATAACTGTGGAATTATTATGAGTTGTTTTGATCACCTAGTACAACTATGGAAGCCAATCCTAACGCACTCTTTGAATGATTCGTCTCATATATGAATGCGTATAACTGATTTACTATTTGAGAAAATTTCGGCAGCATTTCCCCTCAACTCCTCAAATATGTGCATTAAAGACATATTCGTAGGAGTAAAGGAGAAACACTCTCAAAATCATCTCAAATAGTAAATCAGTTTTACGCATCCATATCCTAAATGAGACAAAACATTCAAAAAGCAGTCCCAAACAGGGGACTTTCCGAAATTAATTCAAGACAAGTTTTTTATAGGATGATTAACTTTGGACTGGGACTTTCCGAAATTAATCATTAAAATCGTAAAATCGCATATACACAAAACCATTAAAATCCTAAAATCATTTGCAAAATTCACAAATCATATTCACAACTGACTAAAATTTAACACGCATATGCACAAAACGACTAATATATACACATTACATACACATTATATTCCTAAATTACTTGACAAGCTTTTCAAATAAAGTCTCGAGCTTGCCTCGAAATGCTTAAATTCATATATACACATTATATTCCTAACCGCATTTATACTAACCATCCGCATACTAACAAGAAACTCAACAAGCTATATCTAATTGTATGCGGCTTCCTAATAATTTAGAGATTTAACTGAATCTCGCATAACCACCAGTCCACCACCAGCTAAAATTCACTATCTACTACATATAATATATAAAACTCACAAACACGTTGAATTAAATCATTTATAGATTTAACAAAAAAACATACTGGTTGTCTCGGCGGGCTGGTCTCGGCTCTCAGGTGGTATCGACTCTCGGCCGGTCTCGGCTCTTGGTTGGTCTCGGCTGTGGTCACACAACACAAATTAATCAAATAAAACTTTTGTCGACGACATGTCCCCGCTATAGAAATAAATACAATTAAAAAAATTACCTTTTGGCGACAAATTTAGACCTCGATTGTCTCGACTTTCGGCTCTTGACTCTCAGGCTCTTCGCTGTGTTCCCCAATATAAAAAAAACAAAACAAAAAATTAAAAGAAAAAACAGAAAACACGTAATATTAATTGCTAACATATTACATTAATCAAAAAATTGAAAAACAAATTATAAACACGACCTCGTGGCTCTCAGATATGGAAAAAAAAGGAGGAAGAAGCAGTGGAAGAAGAATTAAACAATAGAGGGGTTAAGGAAAGAATGAAACGGGAGAAGAGGAGGAAGAAAAGTTCACAGTGGTGCTCGTGTAGTGGTGGTGAAGCTGTGGTGTCGGAGGTCGAGTTATGGTGTCAGAGGTGGTGGTGTAGTGATGGTGTGGTGGTGGTGGAGTACTGGTAGTGGTGTCGGAGGTTGGGGTGTGGTGGTGTAGTAATCACCGGCGAGTAGCAATAATTGAGAAAGAGATGGAAATTTTGCTATAACTTTTTAAGTGTTGACCAGATCTGGTTTTTGTATAACATTTTATTGTTCCGACGACATGTCGTCGGGAGCAATAAAGTAATTTTGTCGTTTGTTATTTGGCGGGACAAATGAAAAATTTTGAGGGTTAAATGGAAATTTTGGATTTACGTTGCCGACGACATGACGTCGGTAACAAGATATACTTAAAAAAAAATTATTTATTATAATACTTTTATTTAATATATAATTAAAATTAAATACTTTTTATTTAAAATTAAATACTTTAGTTTAAAATTAAATACTGTAATTTAAATTAAATACTTTTATTTAATATACAATTAAAATCAAATACTTTATATTTAAAATTAAATACTTTAGTTTAAAATTAAATACTTTAATTTAAAATTAAATACTTTTAAAAAATTAATTTTTTTTATTTATTATAAAAAACGTCTCACGGAGTAACTTATTGTCACATCTATAAATATTTTTAAGTAGAGGCGGTAATAATAATAAAAAAATATTCTTATATTAGTTTATGATGTGGTTTTTCCGATGGTTTATGACGAGGAGGTACACGGTTTCTTGGTCCAGTAGAAAGGTCATACGAATGAGTTAAGATGTTATGGATATACATCCCATGTTAAACGGATGAGTCGAGGTGTTATGGATATACATCCCATGTTAAACGGATGAGTCGAGGTGTTATGGATATACATCCATGTTAAACGAATGAGTCGATATGTTATACATATACATAACATGTTAAACGGATGAGTCGAGGTGTTATGGATGTATATCCCATGTTAAACGGATGAGTCAAGATGTTATGGATATATGTAACATGTTTAACGGATGAGTCTATATGTTATAGATATACATAACATGTTAAACGGATGAGTCGAGGTGTTATGGATATACATCCCATGTTAAACGGATGAGTCGAGGTGTTATGGATATACATCCATTTTAAATGGATGAGTCAAGATATTATGGATATACATAACATGTTAAACGAATGAGTCAATATATTATAGATATACATAACATGTTAAACGGATGAGTCGAGGTGCTATGGATATACATCCCATGTTAAACGGATGAGTCAATATGTTATGGATATACATAACATGTTAAACGGATGAGTCGAGTTTTTATAAAATGACCTATTCAACCCTAATGGTATATCTTCCTGAGATCCACAAGTAAAGTCCAAATCCTTGCAGTCACCTACCCTATCAGTATTATCTATCTATTTCCCACCAAAATATTGGCGCCAACACTTCCCACCAAAATAGCGCCAAAACTTCCCACCAAAATATTGGCGCCAAAACTTCCCACCAAAAGCTAGCGGATCTGCTCAATCCTCACAAACACATTATATACACTCTTATCCTCAAAACCACTCAACCTCACAACCTCTTATCTTCACACCAATTTCAAAACCTGAGATGCAGCGATATAATCCTTTTATGTGTTCTTGTGGAGCATGAAATATAAAACTAAGAAGATCACATAAAAAAGATACATTTGGATGGGAATATTATGCATGTCCTCTTTCAGAGGTGAACAATCATACATTTCTTATTTATATTATGCAAATATACAAACAATCATATAATTTCCTTATTATGTAACAGACAAGAGAAAAAGATCATGGATGAGGATATTTTATATGGAAGAGTGATTTTGATGACGGTTTGCGAGTAATCTCTTCTGCTTCAACATCTCAAGGTGATGGATCTGCACCAACAGAGTGCTCAAACTGTAATGCCAAATATCTTAGGATAAACATGTTGGAATCACAAAAAAGGTGCTAGAGACAAGAGTAAGGATGCTGGAGGCAAGACTTGAAATGGCAACGAATCCGAAAGACCACGACCACGCATGTCAGTCGGCTACAATACTCCGCGAGCTGTTAGGTGACATGGACAATCTTCATATGTAGTGTTGTTGTTGTTGTGAAAACTTATATTTCACGAGGCTTCTTTAACAACCGTCGTACACCATCGTTAGCGGTGATTATCTACCTATCTTTCGTTATCGAACATATGACATACACCCGTCTCTTGGTGGGTTGAACCACACCCACGATTTTTATACATCAAAGCACCTTCTGGATTTGTAAAGTTGACTAGGTTCTGAGTTAACCAGATTATGGTGTCCAAACACCCCTGTTAGTGCAAATATTACGATATTTAATCTATACAGTCTCGTTTGTTTTGATTGATGACAAACATATAACTTGATACATAACGTAAAATGTACAAGTTACTTGCATTAGTAGTTATTTGGGTTAGTTGACTAGCAACTAATTCCGCCCACTTTTCCAAAACCCGAGATTTTTACTTGCTTTCCGTAAAATATAAAAAAACAAAAAGAATTATCCCTCACCTCTAGACCTAGTTAGATTAATTTCAATCCTAACGAACACTATTCCCTGTGGAGAATGATCAATCCCCCGGTACTTGCCACTTCACTATACTACATCGGTCAGGTACACTGCCTGGTGGGGATTGTAAGCTTCTCAAGATCCCTTGAGAAGTAAAAATTTCATGTAGACCACAATCCGCATATCAATCATCATGTTTAAACACAAAGTGACAATAAGTATCTTTGATTTATGCCCTGCTATATGACTACTTGTTTTGGTTGTTTGTATACATATTGTTTGCTTGTTGTAAGTTGTAATTGCATTTTTTTATTTGTGATTTGTAAGTGTCGTGCTATAAGATAGAAACTCATCTTTGATTGATCATGTAAACTAACCATGTCATGTTTGGACGATAACACTTTGGTGTTATCAATTTTCCGTGTTTGGCTTAATTTCCATTTTTGGTAAGTTCATAATCCTCGGCTTGATCTATATGCTAACATGTGTTAGAATATGTGTTTTTGGTTTTAATCTATCACATCTAATTAGATGCATATGTTTCAAGTATAATTAGGATAGTTGAACGGGTTTCGGGAATCTATAAATGTCCATTGTTAAGGAGTGTTTGGCACAACTTGAAATTTGAACTATTTGATAGTTAAACTATGTGTTTTGTGGATATATGTACATCTAGTATCTTTTGTTATCTTTGGACAATGTCTTGTACTAATGGATATGCAGGTAGACAACATTTGGGATGTTGTCAAATTTTCAAGTTTATGAATATTTCACTAAGTATAGTGAAATTCGCTAGCCCCCAGTCAAAGTCTATCGGTAAGAATGTTTCTATATTCATCTTTAGCATTTCCTAATCAGATATAAATATAATTTTATGATTTTGGAATTTTTAGAAAATTTGGAAATCGTTACCCGCGTCAAAAACTTGGTCTGTTCAATTTTTTGGCCTGGTGGATCTGACGGAACCAAATAGAGGGTTCCGCCAGTGCATTTTCTGGGTAATCCAGTTTTTGGCCCAACGGACCAGGCGGAACCAAATTTAGGGTTCCGCCTGTGTAATCGTTTGGTTCCGCCAGTGCCTGCAGAAAACTTTTTCATTTTTCTTATTTTCATATTTTCTCAAACACCAAATCATTCACTTTAGTGAGAAACATTTTCCTTAGTATTCATTAACATATTAGGACCATTTTTACTTATTAGAACCAACAAGAAACCACTTCCCGCCAATAATTCAATTTAAACAAAACTCACCCAATGAACCCTTCTGCATAAAAGAAGTAACCCTTTATTTGGTTCCTTGCCATCGGTGGGTCCCTAACAACAAATGTTTTGTAATCATTACCCACGGTTGCTACATTCTTCCATCCTTAACTCATCCTTCATCCATTAGCTTCACCTATTTGGTGACTTGACAACTTCCTAACTAATCTGGGCTCGTTACTTACAAAGATTACATATAATATCAAAATCACAAGTCTAACTTGTGACTGTAGATATTGTCTTGTATCTATATATGTTACCTCAATTAGTTAACATGAAAGTAATGTGTCATCCTTCAAGACGATAAGGATTTACATCAAGTCATAACTTATACTTAAGTTATAGATGTATTATCAAGTCTTGCTATCCTTGAATACTATCCAATCTCATCAAAGTTGTAACAATTCGCAATTTCAGGTTAACTTTTATTCCTGAAAATTTCACTATTCAGTTTTTACTATTCAGTTTTTACTATTCACTTTTTACGATTCACATCCAAAAATTTTATTTCATATTCTCGTAAGTTAAACTATTTTAATGATAATCCGAGAATTTCACACTCGTCGGATCATTTCTGCAAAAATCACGAAGCCGTGTCCGAGATTTACTTTTAGGTTTAAACGTCATTCTAGCATCCCAATATGTCCATAAAACATTATAAACAATAGAAATATGATTTTCTCTCATTTTAGGACAATTCCAAAAGTTTTGGAATTTTACGTTTTTCAGTTCAGCGTTTTACGCGAATTACGCGGTTTAGACCCCTGTTTCCAGGTTTTAGCAGGGTTTTAGCACCCGATAGATCCTACCACTCATTTTATATTTTATTATGGAGTATATTGATAAGTTCTAGCATATTTATAAGTTTCATATTTTTAGGATACGCGGTTTTATGTTTCGTGACTTAAAAACTTACGGTTAGCAATTTACGGAGTCAAAACTAGCTACATACTTAGGATATTATCATCCAAAGACCATGACTACTCATCTAGTCACCCTTATCCCCTTTGAAACCGCCATTTAGGGGGGGATTCACACTTGTGGCATCATCTCATGACTTTAGCCACTTATTTACAACTTTGTCACCAAGTTTAGGCACTTTCCTAACACTTTCCTAACCTCCTCATCCTAGCCTATATAAATGATCACATATGACTTAGAAAAACTCATTCTCCTTTCCTTTCTTCATCATAAAAATGCCACACCTATTATACCTAGCACCATGATCCTTTGATCTTCAATATACAAGTTACACTACAAAGTTCAAAGTCTTAGTATTCTCTACCTAGTTCTTAAGTTCGTTTGGTGATTCCATGGTTGAATTAGGAGCTACACAAGGTTACTAGGGATGAAGTTAAATGGTTTTCACAAGGGTTAGATCAAGGCTAGCAAGGGTTACAAGAGTTATGGTGAAGGGTTTGCAAGCTTAGGTTTAGTGTCCTAGTTCTATACTTGACTTCCTTTCTAAAGAGAAAGCCAAAAGTTGTAAGAAACCCTTATACACTTTCTTGCTCATTATCATTTTCATGCTCTTTGTGTTCCTTTCATGCTATATATGTTCTTGTTATTGTGTTCATGATGTTTAAAAATGGGTAAAACAAGTATTGATATACATATGTTAACTTATGACAAGTAAACAAGCAAACTAGTGATTTTTATGGAGAACCACGACCAAAATAGTATAACTATGATATTTGAAACTTACTTACTGTTATAAAGGACTTCAAAAGGAAAACATAGCAATTTGAATCACCCAAAACGAGTACACGAGTCAAAAGCTATGGCCATAAGAAGTTAGCGATACCAAAACGCCGAAATTGCCCATAACCTACTGTTTTGCATTCTGCCAATTTGAAAGTCACCCTTCTGGTCCGATTCATCAAAAAGTTAAAACACGAAAGTTGTCCGGAACGCCGTTTTCGTTCAGGAACAAAGAAGCTCGAGCCCTGAAAACGCTTTCTGAGTGATAATTTTCTTCAAATTCTTAACAGCCCATTTTTAGACCAAAGTCACTAGATAATAGTTATGTATTACTAAGACCAAGAGGTCTAATGACCTAAAGCCAAGACCACAACCATGGCTAAAGCCAAGGTTGAGTCTTAAGACCATGGTAACAATGACCAAGGTCACGGCAAAGCCACGGCTAAAGACCATGTAACTTTTAAAGATCAAAACTTATATATATGTTATCAAGTACTACAATAGTAGGGAGCCTCATGTGAGGAGTTCATTAAGTAAGCCGTCGAGACGAGTTGTGGATTTACGAATTAAAGTGTCCTGGCTCCTCGAACGTTTACTCCATGACTTCTGAATTATGTCGGCCCGAACGGTAGTAAAAGATATACAACCTATACATGTGTCATAAACCATTTATATTCAAAGACTTACACTATATACTAAGTACTACATCATGAACATTATGCAAGACATATATAGGCAATTCGTCGTATTCTTAGGCGTTACTCCAAACCTAAGTCGCAACGTTCTATTATAGGCTGCTCTTAGAGACTTTCGCGATTCGACTACCACTTTCATTTCTCATTACATAAGCTTAAGGTGAGTCATAGCCCCTACTTTTTCATACTTGTTTTAACTCTTTGGGGGAGATACATGCACAACTACTTGCTTACTTGTACAAATATTCAAAACATTTATACTTGATTGTTTTATACTTGATTGTCTTATACTTGATTGCATTATACTTGATTTCATACATACATGACTGTTTTATATTTTGGGAAGTGGCTCCCAGTAATCTTTTATCTTTGGGAAGTGGCTCCCAGTAAACTTTTATCTTTGGGAAGTGGCTCCCAGTTTTCTTTGGGAAGTGGCTCCCAGTTGTCTTTGGGAATTGGCTCCCAAGTGAGGTCTTCGGAGATGAAGTGTAGACTCACGACTAATTGCTTAATTGTTTTGATGAACTTATACATGTCTTAATCATACTATATTGTAGCAGTGGGTTGTGAACACACAGGTTACAAGTCTCTTATGGCGGGACTTGTAACTGAGTGGATTCACGATGCCTTTGCTGTGTGAACATTCTTTTAAGGCTTTTCAACTGTTTTAAGACAAACTCTATGAACTCACCAACCATTGTGTTGACACTTTAGCATGTTTATCTCAGGTTAGTAAGGCGATAGCTAGTGCGTGGAACTTAGAGTCAAGCTGCATATTCTGAAGACTTACGCTTTTATCATTTACCATTCAAAACATTTTGTATACATTTATGTATCATACTTTGGAATCTCATGTTTGTAACTTTGAATTCATTAATCGAATGGTAACTTTTCAAAACGTCTCATTTAGAGTTCGTTTTCTATAACTTGTACTTTGTATTATGAAGTAGCACCCCTATGACACAGTCTTCCGCTGCGGTATTTTGGGGGTGTTACAGATTGGTATCAGAGCCTTGGTTATAGAGAACTAGGTTGCATTTAGTGCCTAGACTATAACTACTTTATACGTTGAGACTCTCCTCTTTATTTGCCTTACACACACTACATACGCATACGCTTCTTGGTAGTTGTTGGTTTAGTTCCACGCTGTTAGATGATGTGACTTTAGTATTATAAGGAGCCCCAGAGATTAGTTGAGTCATTAAAAACATGGAGCTCAGTAATAACTAATTATTTAACTTGATCTTGTGACAGTTCTTGTTTGATGAGACACAAGATTTGAGTTAAATAATATTATTGCTTAGCTTTAGGGATTTGATGACTTGATTATCTTACTATCGGCCTCAGAAGGCGGATTTTGTGTCGGAAATTCTTAAGTAGGATGATTTAGAATCTCCTTATTTAAATGGATTGGGACGCCTCTTTATTTAAATAAAGAAATTGTAAATCACCGAACCATAAGTTTATGAGACCTTACTTACATAAATTTGGACGCTTCTTTATGTAAGTAATGTGTTATGAATAAGTGGGCTTAATTGTAGCCGATACAACTCCTTAACCAGAACCTTAGACGAATCAGAGTAAACACCACTATATTAGAGATCCCGAATTCTCTTAGACACACCGTAAGTAGTTAACATCAACTGAACTTCGGGACGAAGTTCTCCTTAAGGGGTAGAGACTGTAACAATTCGCAATTTCAGGTTAACTTTTATTCCCGAAAATTTCACTATTCACTTTTTACTATTCACTTTTACTATTCACATCCAAAATTTTTATTTCATATTCTCGTAAGTTAAACTATTTTAATGATAATCCGAGAATTTCACACTCGTCGGATCATTTCTGCAAAAATCACGAAGCCGTGTCCGAGATTTACTTTTAGGTTTAAACGTCATTCTAGCATCCCGATATGTCCATAAAACATTATAAACAATAGAAATATGATTTTCTCTCATTTTAGGACAATTCCAAAAGTTTTGGAATTTTACGTTTTTCAGTTCAGCGTTTTACGCGAATTACGCGTTTTAGACCCGTGTTTCCAGTTTTTAGCAGGGTTTTAGCACCCGATAGATCCTACCACTCATTTTATATTTTATTATGGAGTATATTGATAAGTTCTAGCATATTTATAAGTTTCATATTTTTAGGATACCCGGTTTTACGTTTCGTGACTTAAAAACTTACGGTTAGCAATTTACGGAGTCAAAACTAGCTACATACTTAGGATATTATCATCCAAAGACCATGACTACTCATCTAGTCACCCTTATCCCCTTTGAAACCGCCATTTAGGGGGGGATTCACACTTGTGGCATCATCTCATGACTTTAGCCACTTATTTACAACTTTGTCACCAAGTTTAGGCACTTTCCTAACACTTTCCTAACCTCCTCATCCTAGCCTATATAAATGATCACATATGACTTAGAAAAACTCATTCTCCGTTCCTTTCTTCATCATAAAAACGCCACACCTATTATACCTAGCACCATGATCCTTTGATCTTCAATATACAAGTTACACTACAAAGTTCAAAGTCTTAGTATTCTCTACCTAGTTCTTAAGTTCGTTTGGTGATTCCATGGTTGAATTAGGAGCTACACAAGGTTACTAGGGCTGAAGTTAAATGGTTTTCACAAGGGTTAGATCAAGGCTAGCAAGGGTTACAAGAGTTATGGTGAAGGGTTTGCAAGCTTAGGTTTAGTGTCCTAGTTCTATACTTGACTTCCTTTCTTAAGAGAAAGCCAAAAGTTATAAGAAACCCTTATACACTTTCTTGCTCATAATCATTTTCATGCTCTTTGTGTTCCTTTCATGCTATATATGTTCTTGTTATTGTGTTCATGATGTTTAAAAATGGGTAAAACAAGTATTGATATACATATGTTAACTTATGACAAGTAAACAAGCAAACTAGTGATTTTTATGGAGAACCATGACCAAAATAGTATAACTATGATATTTGAAACTTACTTACTGTTATAAAGGACTTCAAAAGGAAAAAATAGCAATTTGAATCACCCAAAACGAGTACACGAGTCAAAAGTTATGTCCATAAGAAGTTAGCGACACCAAAACGCCGAAACTGCCCATAACCTACTGTTTTGCATTCTGCCAATTTGAAAGTCACCCTTCTGGTCCGATTCATCAAAAAGTTAAAACACGAAAGTTGTCCGGAACGCCGTTTTCGTTCAGGAACAAAGAAGCTCGAGCCCTGAAAACGCTTTCTGAGTGATAATTTTCTTCAAATTCTTAACAGCCCATTTTTAGACCAAAGTCACTAGATAATAGTGATGTATTACTAAGACCAAGAGGTCTAATGACCTAAAGCCAAGACCACAACCATGGCTAAAGCCAAGGTTGAGTCTTAAGACCATGGTAACAATGACCAAGGTCACGGCAAAGCCACGGCTAAAGACCATGTAACTTTTAAAGATCAAAACTTATATATATGTTATCAAGTACTACAATAGTAGGGAGCCTCATGTGAGGAGTTCATTAAGTAAGCCGTCGAGACGAGTTGTGGATTTACGAATTAAAGTGTCCTGGATCCTCGAACGTTTACTCCATGACTTCTGAATTATGTCGGCCCGAACGGTAGTAAAAGATATACAACCTATACATGTGTCATAAACCATTTATATTCAAAGACTTACACTATATACTAAGTACTACATCATGAACATTATGCAAGACATATATAGGCAATTCGTCGTATTCTTAGACGTTACTCCAAACCTAAGTCGCAATGTTCTATTATAGGCTGCTCTTAGAGACTTTCGCGATTCGACTACCACTTTCATTTCTCATTACATAAGCTTAAGGTGAGTCATAGCCCCTACTTTTTCATACTTGTTTTAACTCTTTGGGGGAGATACATGCACAACTACTTGCTTACTTGTACAAATATTCAAAACATTTATACTTGATTGTTTTATACTTGATTGTCTTATACTTGATTGCATTATACTTGATTTCATACATACATGACTGTTTTATATTTTGGGAAGTGGCTCCCAGTAATCTTTTATCTTTGGGAAGTGGCTCCCAGTAAACTTTTATCTTTGGGAAGTGGCTCCCAGTTTTCTTTGGGAAGTGGCTCCCAGTTGTCTTTGGGAATTGGCTCCCAAGTGAGGTCTTCGGAGATGAAGTGTAGACTCACGACTAATTGCTTAATTGTTTTGATGAACTTATACATGTCTTAATCATACTATATTGTAGCAGTGGGTTGTGAACACACAGGTTACAAGTCTCTTATGGCGGGACTTGTAACTGAGTGGATTCACGATGCCTTTGCTGTGTGAACATTCTTTTAAGGCTTTTCAACTGTTTTAAGACAAACTCTATGAACTCACCAACCATTGTGTTGACACTTTAGCATGTTTATCTCAGGTTAGTAAGGCGATAGCTAGTGCGTGGAACTTAGAGTCAAGCTGCATATTCTGAAGACTTACGCTTTTATCATTTACCATTCAAAACATTTTGTATACATTTATGTATCATACTTTGGAATCTCATGTTTGTAACTTTGAATTCATTAATCGAATGGTAACTTTTCAAAACGTCTCATTTAGAGTTCGTTTTCTATAACTTGTACTTTGTATTATGAAGTAGCACCCCTATGACACAGTCTTCCGCTGCGGTATTTTGGGGGTGTTACAAAAGTAGGATTGACAACTTAAGTATTTCATCCGAAATATTCAAGTAAATATGACTTACGATTGTAGTCATTAAAAGTCACATCCGAAAGAAGCCACACCCAAGTACTTTAACAGCATATGTTAAAACACTTATCCTAACACTCTCTCAATCAATAGGTATAAAACAAATGTCAATAGGTCTTCATCATTGAACATTGAGCACTTAAGTTCACTTGTTCGTTCACCATCATCTCATTCACTTCTATGATATATCTCAGCCCCTAAGCTTCACAAACATAACCAAAACCTCAAGAACTTCACTCACTAGTTAAGGACCACAAGGCTTAGTATCCATCCGTTTTACTTTCAACATCTATGAAACTTAAGTACTTCCATAGCACAACAAACCTCTACATCACCGCATCTTTATTAAGACGCACAAGAAGACCTACCACCTAGATAAACCAATCCACCATTCTTAACATCGTTTGAATTCATTGAGTGCATTGCTCAAAAAGCCCTTTGTCCAAACACTCAACCATACCTTACCACCTATAGGATTAGAACCTTTACCATCAAATGAGCATGAAGCTTACATTCAGTTACACTAGGTTTAAGTAGTACCACTTTCACAAGTTATCAAAGTATTGGTAATACTTTTAACTTTTGCATAAGTTTGATTAAACTTTAAATCAACACTTTAACAACATATGTTAAAATGCAATCTCAAAGCCAACCTCATGTACCTTGAGCAACAAATGACTTTTGAGGAGTATACATAAGAAACTCGAGTTAATTCCTCTTGTCATCATCTAGTATAATCTTGAGACCAAGTATATTTAGGATAGCACTATCTGATTCAAACACTTTGGCTTCATACCTTCATCCAGAAAAATATGATGTTTTGGAAAAACATTATGCACAAGTAATCATGAGTTTTCATCTTGTTAAAAGGATATTGTATATCCTATGCTTCACTCTCTCCTTGCGACATGAACGATTGTGTTACAAGAGATTTCATTTTACCTCCCGGGTAAATGATCTTAAATAAACATCTGCAAGTTCTGTGAACTAGAGCTTTCTCATCATCTTGTCATTTTTATCTTCATAAGCATGATGACTTTATTCCACGTAATAATTCTACTTATTGAAAGACACTATATGTGTCTATTTCCTTTCAAGCATTCATCATAACCAAACCTTGCTCATAACCTAGTTCAAACCCTATCTCTAGAGCATACACAAGATCTATTGAAGTTACCTAACTTCACTTAGATTCCTGTTCCAAAGAGCTTTCTTGAGAACGTTCTTATCATATTCCATTATCACACACAAACTCATCTCTTGGTCTTGGATGACCAAATCACTTGTGTAACACATGCTTAAAGATGTCACATTTTAGATCATTCAACCGTAGATTCCAAACACAAAGATTAAAATCTCTTGCATTACACATACATGTGTCTATTACATGTTATTTGTTTGATAATGATTGGACATTTAACATAACCATGTTAACTATATGGTTGATTCATGTGTAAACCTTGGTTATTTCTTTATGATGCCTGCATGCTTATATGTTTCGTGTTACTATATATTAACATGATTTATATGATATTTTCATTCTTTATGTATATGATGTTTTGCATGATTAACGTGTTACTTGTTAACTCATGGTATGTCATTTTGATACATGATGTCTTTATATGATATTTATATATTTGAATGGTTGTGTGTTTTTCGGTCATTCATTAGATCCATGCTTAGGATGGTCTATATAATACATGCTCCAAAAATGTTATCATTTAAACATGGGTTGCATAAATTTTTCATCTTGTTTCTTTGTCACACTATTTGTTCACTACATGTGCACTTATAATTTGTCAAAGTACTTTCAGTATGATAAACATTTAGAAGTTTTTTTATCATACAAATTAATCACATAGATCTTTATATGCTTAAGTGTCTAATCTTAACAACAAAACAATTTTACAAGGAAAGTATTTCGTATTATGTCATGCTCTTGCTTAATATGATCGTTTTTGTTGATACTATCTAGCCATGTGTTAACTTTATGTCTAGTAGTCGAATGTGTTGTCTGAATAAGATAATATCTTTAGAATTTTATCTTGTTGACATCTTTTCTCACTAACAAATTTGTTTTAGTGGATTGAGAACTAATCATTTGCCATCTCATTTCGTTCTAGCTTTTATATGCTCATCTCGCATAATTGTAATCCCTTCACTTGCATATAGTTTTAATGCTAATAGGATTGAGTCTTAGAGATTTGAAATTTGTGTTTGGGTATCTTTCAATCGACCTCTTTCCAAATCGCATTATTGCTTCCGCTTTCCAAAAATCACTTCCATCACTATTTAGCTATAACAATACTCTAATCCTTTCCACCTCCTCTGAGAAAACCACATGCCTCGTCATGCGATCATCTCGCATTGATAGAGAAGAGCTATGTGACTTCATGGATGAAGTTCCTTGTATGCTAACAAACATCCGCAAAAACATTACTAGCTCATCGCTTGCATTAACCTTCCACCTCCCAAACACTTTATCGTCATTCTTTATACGATGCATTACACAATATGTTGGATGTCCACCGATTAAGGCGGAGAGAAATTCATTCACATATTTGTATGTTGTCAAAATGTATTTAAAGAACATCTAGTCATGTTTCTTGCACCCTAAAATACCAACACATAGGTACACACCATTTAGTTAAAATCGGTTCACAAAACCACAAGTGTTTCAAGCCTTTTTAACCCAACATCACTAGTTTGTACCAATATCTCATCAAGTGAAAAACATATCATGTGTTTGACAAAGTTCTTCATCTCCACAACCAACAACTAATGGAGTCTAGGATCTTTCTTAAACTAGGACTTCACAACTTCATTTTCTAGAACACCATCATAGGATCTCATCCTTTCGTACTCAACACATATCATGCACGTCATTGTCAGTGCAATCGATATATTAATCAAACTGTCATTCCCAATACTTTCTCAACACATCGGTTTAACCAACACTCTCCTATCACATAATGTCATTCTCATCCTCATATAGGGTCTTAGTATTCTTTATTCCTTTCTTATGAAATGTTTGTTCCTAGGTGCTTATTGTCTTCACTTTTGTTTGAATCCATTCAAGCATACATTATGGCATGATACATCATCATTGGTAGATGATAATGTCATTAAAGGTCATGTAGGACTAAACCATGTTAGTACTCTTTCATCCTTTGTCTTTCGATATAGGTCATTATTTCTAAACGTATTTCATTTTCATTAGCATCAATCCTAATCGATCAAATCATAACCCGTAGCCGTCATTGAATATCAATGTTCATTCACATTTTCCTTTTCTCTTAACATTATGTAAATCGTATTCCTTTATCCCTTTAAGTTGTGAATTTTAGATTGCATAAGTCCATATGTTCAATCTTTATATTCGTTATAGCATTTGCTATACATACGAGTATCTAAATCCACGCATTATAACCACCACCTTTCATCAACTCTTTCACTAATCATCACCACCATGGATTAGCGTAAAACCTACTTCTATCAATCTTGTGATATTATCAAATTTTCAATACTTTTACTAAAGTATAATGAAAATTGTTAGCCCTCGTTCAAATTCTATCGATACGTGTGTTTTTACTTGCATTTTTGTCATTTCCCAATCAGATTTAATAAAGTGCTTATGTTTTAAGAAAAATTATGGAATTAGAAAATTGTTTCGACCATCGAAAATCTGGTCTGTTAAGAATTTGAGTCTGGCGGAAATGGCGGAACCAAATTTTGGGTTCCGCCAGTGTAATTTCTAGGTATTCCCAGTTTTGGCCCAGCGGACCAGGCGGAACCAAAAACCGGGTTCCGCCCGTGTAGTCGTTTGGTGCCGCCAGTAACCTGAAGAATTTTCTATATTTTTCTCAATTTCGCATTCTCTCAAACACCAACACATGCACCACTCGCCTTAACTCTTAATATTTCAATTGCTTCATTTCTTCCTTCTAGGCATTACTTTGAGGGATTTTATCATATTATATTTGCGTTTATATTGTAATTCTTATTAGAAGAATACACCTTATTTTTCTTATTTTTCTTTAAAGATGAAATATATTGTGCTAACTCTTTAATTGTAGGTTCACCATTATATACACTCGATTGTATATTATATACTCATCTAAGGATGAAGTTTCCATCTATTATTTTCTTATTTTAGGTGCTTATTGATACCTTCGAACAATGAGGAATCTCCATCAAGCACTCGTGTTGCATCGTCTATACACTTAGTTGTATATGACATACTTGTCTTATGACAAAACTTCTACTAATATTTGTTTTGTAGGTTCATATTGACGCCCTAAAGTAAGGGGAGCTTCCGTCAAGCATTTATTGAATGCATATTATACTATCTTACACTAACCTTTATTTTGTAGGATTATTCATCCTTGCATCATATACGTTGGTACCCTAGCAATGGGGAGTATTGATCAAGGAGGAGCTAATCATGCACTAACCTTTATTCATTTTTGGCTTTCTTATCTCTTGTATCTTATACGTTGGAACCCTAGCAACGGGGAGTATTGATCAAGGGGAAGCTACATTATAGGGGAAGCATGCACGCATTCACTTTTATTCTCTTTCTTCGACACACTTCTGTGTTTCGATAAAAAGAAGGAGATAAGTCAACATAGTCCAACATGCATTTCATTCATCATGCATTTTTCATATAATTTTAATGTTGCACAACACTAACCTTGATGTAGGTTAAGGATCTAAATTTGAGCCATGGATCCGCTAACAACCTAAAGGACGCAACAACCATAGGGAAATTGGAGTGGAAAACTTAACTTCAGTAGGGATGATGCAAGCTCGCCATTTCGGGGAGAAATGAAGTTAACTCCAAGGACACACCCTTTTTGTTTCGACAAAAGGGGGAGAAGAGTGTAAATGGAGAAGGAAATGTAGAAGGTGTTACGGATACAAGTAAGTAATACAGACACAAGTAACTTTTTACAATTTACTATTTATCACGTTTACATATTTTGTCATTATACCCACGTTTTCTCTCTCTAAGTGGCGATTCTAAACCCTAACCTATTCTCAATCGGATTTCACCAAAATCTACCCTAAATCAATTGATTCCTGTTCTGAATTCTCTATTCTAGTGATTAAGCTTTGTGTTTCATCACTGGTTTATGCAAATCGTTGTTGTTTCATTGATTCAGGTCGACTTTTGCTCATCTTTTAGGGTTTTTAATCGCTATCTTTTATTTAATCCCTTAATCCGTTACTATCTATCGATTACCCATCAAATCATCCTATAAATCTTGTATTCATACACCATTCTTATTAATTCGTAATCCAAGTTTTAGGATCTTGTTGGGTTTTAATTTTTAGGGTTTTGGGATCGTGTTACCTGTTTTATCCCTAATCGGTTTGTTAGGGATTTATCTTGGCCGACATACTCATAGTTTATCCTAATTCGGTTTGTTAGGGTTTTTTTTTTCCGACATTCACCATAAGTCGGTTACTGGATATTCATTGCTATATATATCGGTGGTGGTGCTATGAATTAATCTAATACTCTTTTAGGGTTTGGTTAATTCTTATCGTGTGGAATTATGCCCTATTTCTAGGGTTTGTTTTTTTCCGTGGTTCTGTTTGGTAGTTGTTAGGGTTGTGGGTATACGAGAGAGATGGAACAAGGTTTTCACAACAAATCGAGCAAGAACTCAAAGAAAGATGGTCATGTTCGATGTTAATGAATGATGGCAGTTCGGTTTTTAGTATTTGGCTAAAAGGATTTAGAAAACTGATGATAAAATTTTGGGGAAAGATGGTAAACCTATGATGCCATATCGTTGTGTAAAAAATAAAGAATCATCTATTGGTTTCGTTGATGATCTTGCTGCTAATGTCGTAGACATAACCAAGGAGACCAAGAAGGACGGTTGTGAGGTGGGGTGTTCTACTCCCACTTCTATTTTGAATGATGAGATTAGCCATGTTGCTGCTGGTACTACGAGGGATGATAAGGTGGTTAATAATCATGCTAAGGTTGATCTAGCTTTGGCTGATGTCGTTATACCGCAGGAAGAAATGGAAACGATTTGTTCACGATTTAATAATACACTTTATGGCTATTTTGTTGGACAAAGACCTGCGTTTCCTGTAGTCCAAAATTTCGTGTGTAATGTTTGGAAGAAATTCGGGTTAATGCATGTCATGATACATCAAGGGTTTTTTATGTTTCAGTTCTCAAGTAGGGAAGGTATGGATAATGTTCTCAAGCAAGGTACTTGGCGAATTAGGTCAATCCCACTAATTCTTCATATTTGGAACCCTAATTCAGAATTGATTAAAGAAGACATTAAGAAGGTTCATGTTTGGGTTAAATTGTATAACGTGCCAGTGGTGGCATATTCTAAGGTGGGGCTGAATCTGATCACGGCTAAACTAGGACGAATCATTATGTTTGATGAGCACACAAGTAATATGTGCCTCAAGTCGTGGGGTATGAATTCGTATGCTAGAGTTTTAGTAGAGATTTCAGCTGATAATGATTATGTGGACTCTCTTGTTGTGGCAATTCCTATACCAAAGACCAATGAGCATCGTATGGTAAAAATTGATATTGAATTTGAATATAAACCTCCTCGATGTTCTATATGTAAAATTTTTGACCATGTTGATAAGGAGTGCCATAGGAAAGAGAAGGAAGTTAAACGAACATTACGTGTGGATGATGGTGGTGGGGCTGCAAAGAGTAAATCTAAGGGTGTTAACAAGGTGCGGGTTTCTGGTAAGCCTAAAATGATATATCGACCCGTTTCTAAGCCTAGTAATAACAACCAGGCTACTACGTCCATACCGAAGGATAATTCCCCTCTTATCACTAAGGAGGGAGTGAAGTTGGTTTGTAATAAGCCAAATGATGTTGAACAGCCACATGCTACTCCAAAGGTGCCTAATGATGTTTCCAACAGCTCTAATACTGATGGAAAGTACTTCAAAGATGATATTAACTTGGCTGACTTGAGGAGTTATATTGATAAACGCATGGAGGATGAGAAAGTGATTGATATTCCTAAGGATGATGTGCCTAAGGATGTTAATGATGGAAGTGTAATGGCGGATACTACTTATGTCTCCTCCATTAATGATATTTCATTACATGAGCCGCCTGGAAGTTTGCTTATGGATAAGGGTAAGGAGGCTGGTCCGTCTAGTTCCTCCTTATCCCTTGTTAATTCTGCTACTAAAAGAAGTAACCCTTTCTCTAAGGTTGGCGATGTAATTGATTCTGACAGTGAGGTGGATGAGGTTCTTAATTCGTATGATGAGTCTGTGAATTTATTTGATATGCCTATGGGTACATTATCATCAACGGGTGGTGGACAGGACCAGGAAGATTACTATGAGTATGATGACTTTACGGATCAGCTACACGAAATACCAAGACACTTGGTTGCATATTATGAAGATTTCAAGCTCCAAGGTCGGACTAGGTAGTAGTTGGTTTTATTGTAGTCTTATTTTGTTTATGTGGTAGTGGTCTTTTTCTTGTAACAAAGAAATGTTAATGCCTATGTAACGGGCTTAGATATGGGACTTCACCCATATCCATTGTACTTAAATGATTTTTGGTTAATGCAATTTACCGGGGTACAGGATTATTCCCCTTGACCCATATTTTGTCATTATCAAAAAGGGGGAGATTGTTAGTGCAAATATTACGATATTTAATCTATACAGTCTCGTTTGTTTTGATTGATGACAAACATATAACTTGATACATAACGTAAAATGTACAAGTTACTTGTAATCTTATTTTGTCTCAACATAAATTCAACACCTCTCAACCGAGTCCTCGTATGCTACAACATGGTTCGTACATGTTTGTTATGTGGCATTATGATCAAACCCCTTGACCAACCATTTATAATGACTAAATTACTTTTAGAGTCTTTAAGTATTTTGGGTGTCAAAGTGCACTTTAGGTGCAAAATAGAATAAGTACCACTTTAGGTGTTAAATTAATATTAATCTATACTATCTAATAAATGAAGGTTTTGCACAAGTATTCTAAGCGTGCACCATTAAAAATCCGTTTAATGCGGTGATGTGTCTTTCCATATTAACCAACCTTTGTACAAGAGTCTAATGCATTATTTTTGATACAATTCACACATAAAGTCAGACCTTAATCTTCTTCTCTACGTTTTTTACTTGATGTATTTTAGTAAAGTTCCAGGCAATACTATCAATAATCATTAATTCCTCTACATCTTATACGCTCCTCTTCCCTACGTGAATTAGCCTAATCAATAATCAGTTTCAATTCAACACTTCCTTCTTCCCTACGTTTTGCTAATCATTAATCCATTCAAACATTGACCGATTTGTTTTGATTTATGAGGTTCAACAGATTAAGAACACCACGGATCTCCACTTTCGTTCTATGAATATGCCAGTGATTCTATGAATCAATTTCTTTGATATTAGCATGATAATTTTCTGTTTGATTTTGCAAGTTCAATTGAATCACCGCATCTAAACATTTGTAAGTTTTAATATATCTTACTTTGTTTAGTCTGGTGTATTTTTTATAATTGTGTTATGCGGATTTGCGTTTGTGATTTGTTTGTTTAAATCAATTATTATAAAGGATTACATTTATATCTTTTTTTTTGTATTTGTATAGTATTTTGTGATATAGAAGTCTAAAAGAGAAATCGGGAAGAAAATCAAAAGCATATATTGTTGTTGATGAAGGTAAATTCCTTACAATTGGAATGAGAGATTTGTTGTTTTATTTTATGGTTGTTTCATGAACAAATGCTATATATTAAATTTGTGTGTGTCTTTGTATGCATACAAAGTGTTTGATGAAATAAGTTTTAGGTTTCGCTTTTTATCTACGGTTTGGAATATGATTTCATACTCCTGAATCACAAATTAAAGGTTAGTTTGTCTAATATCTCATTATCTTTTGGTTTTGCCTTT
The DNA here is from genome assembly GCA_030686995.1 of Artemisia argyi. Lineage (NCBI taxonomy): Eukaryota > Viridiplantae > Streptophyta > Magnoliopsida > Asterales > Asteraceae > Artemisia > Artemisia argyi. The sequence goes on along the minus strand of CM060688.1, from coordinate 113,887,657 downwards.
TCGGTGATGATTATCTCTAATTGGCTTCTTCTAATCTTTTTGTTATTTGATTAACATCCTTAATTTTTCCGGAAGTTAGAGGGTGGATTCAAATTTTGTTGACAACAAAGTCATGAATTCGCCAAGCAAATATAAATATACGTAAGTTTAAAGTTTTATGTATACATACTATTTTGTGACATGCCTAAATGAGAACGTTCAGGGTGGTGGTTATGATTATGACTTTGTTGATCATTTGTGTTGGTGTTGGTGGTCATCTTTAAGCATAATACAACTTAATTTTTTACGAGACATGAATCACATGACACTAATATTGCTAAACTAAATGTGTCTTGATCTGTATTCGCAATGGATTGTATGTGTAGCTTTGTGGTTCCGAATATATGTGTTTTAATTTTTTTAAAATATCGAGATTAATTTGTTTTTGGTATTCCAATTTTTAAACTATTATGGTGATGATTATGGCAGATCACGCACTAAAGATATACATGCTTTCAATAGGATGTCTAAGAATGATGGAAAGAAAACAACATAATAATTCATTGATATGATCTTGGACTGATACATTGATCAGTAAGAGAACATTTATTGTTTTATAGCAGGTTTGACTTTTTCCCGTTCGGGCTTCTAGGACTGAAAACAAGGATGATATAGAAGCTATAATTGATGGATACGTTGCTGATCATAACGAGGTATTTCTCTACCTCTGTATTTTTTCAAGGTTGCAATTTTGAGCTATTTACTTATGAATCAATCAATATAGATTATTTTTCATAATCATTTTGGAACAATATTTTGACCCATTTACTTAATTTATTTGTGATATCGTGATTGAGATTGGGCAGACTGCACAATATGTAGATTCATGTTGAGATCACATGGGTTGAAAAATGATCCATTTTAAGGTTTTTAGATATCATATTGTAACGGCTCTTGGTTTCGAGCTATTAGTTACCTTAAATGTATACAGTTAAGCAATAAGTATTCTGGATCTAAAAAGTTTTTATAGCTAAAGATCAAAAGATAACCAACACATTCAATTAATTTGATTGATGCAAGATCTGTTCAATCCATTCTCTGAGATTGATACGTTAACTATCTTAAAGAAAATAAAGATATGAGTGTGGACAAAGAAGAAATAGGACATCAGAATTATACAAGTGAGCTCATAATATTCCAAACACAACTTTACTTTTAAACATGGGCCTTTTACTTAAAGATCTTATCATGTGACATCCAAATAGATATTATAAATGTGTAAATCTTATCAAATTTGTGTTTTGCATAGTGAATACAAATGGTTTTAGTTTGTCTCCGGTATAAAAGGTCTTTGTGGTTTTAGATTTACTTTGCATATGACCCACATTTCCTTATGTAACTACTAAACTTATCTACTTTTCTGTTCTATTTACATGTTTTTTTTCTTTTCAAATTGATGTAGAGTATAACTGGCATACGATATGTTCAACTTTTTAAGTTGCTTATTTGCTTTTCATATTATACATGACATATAAGAACAATTTAGATGCATGATGTGCCAGTTTTTCCAACTTAAGCATGACTACGTAAAATCATGCATCTAGACCACCTGAACTATCTGTTACATATGTTGAGTTGAGTGCAGAAAGAAAATCCCACTTTACATCGCCTCTAAAACAAACATTCATAACATGGTGTTAGTACTATAATCCGACATAAGAAACATTTGATAAATATACTTCCAGTTTTGCATTCTGAGTTGTGACAGGCTGAACCAGTTACGTTAACCCGACCCATTTTGACCCAAACCAAAATTACATGCTTTGACCTTTATCACCGCCACTCATTAAACTTGGAGTTTTGTAAATGAAAAAGAAGCACATAAAGTAGTGCAGCTGCATACAACGAAGAAGGTTATAAACCTTTTCATTCTTTATAAACCTATTCAATGTGAAAGATCCTAGAATACACAAGCAAACATATTCTCATACTATCTTTCTACGTATGTATATTTTGCTTGACACATTATATTCATTTCGGCAAAATAAAATGGACTTGGTAGCTTTCGCATACGGTGCAATGGTGAGTTAATGGTACATTGTCATGTGGTACGTTGGTCAAAATCGGGGTACACGGTTCATACCAGGTAACATAAATCCTTATTGAACAACCTTTCGGTTTATTAAAAGTGCTAAGTGATTGGTTTAATTTGTTTGGTTAGATAAGTTGGTCACATTTATGGACGGAAACTTCTTCAAAAAGATCTCAAATACACTCATATGGAATGATTTCCAGTGAATCATTGAGTTGTGATTATTTCATTCTTACTCTTATTTAACAAGTTTTTCAAATTTTAATAGTTATGCATATCTTCTAATCATTATGGATCATGTAGTTAGCAAATTTGGCGTTGGGCTGATTGAAGAGTATAATAGAAATATCCGATGAATCAGCGTGTTCGTGTTGTGCAGCCACTATGAAAATTTTTAGTAGCTGAGGTATTTATTTCTTTGATACTATATTTTAAAACTTGTGAACCATGTCGAAGGGGTTTGTGATATTATATAAAAGTTCTTTGTAGTGGCTGTTTATACCTACAATAGGATTTCTTCATTACTCTTTTCATCTCAGCTATGTTAAGACTCCTATGTGTCACAAGTTTAGCTTAGCTTTTAAGGATGAAATAAGGAAGACAATGTCACTCATTGAGTCAAGAATAACAAGTTTCAGGTATGAGGTCATTTGTTGGGAAGTTTTTGTACTAATGAATTGGCCCTCCATTTACACATAATCCTTTTCCCAAGCTACATTTGTTTTAAAAGTTATGCACATACCTTTGAGGTACTTGATTTGTGAAATGTCCATAATAACCTCAAAATCAGTCTGCAAATGGGATATTAAAAACTATGCGTTCTGAAGTTTTGTATAGTAAGTTGGGCTTATGGTGAGTCATATGTTTTGAGATTTACATACTTTGTCTTTTCAAAGAACTATTTCAATTAATATATGGAATGACCAAAAATGTGATACCTTCAAGTTGTAGGTTAGTTTGCTATCAACTTGGTGTTCATCCTCTTTTCAAATTCCTTTCCCGTGCCTTCAATTTCGTATCTGAAATTTAAATCAAAATAGTGGATGAACATCGTGAAGGATTTAATTACACAGTTATACATTGGGCAGTAGCTCAATTTTTGGCAGACAATTTCATTTTTTCAAATTCCTTTCCCTGCCTGTTTTCAAGGATTTAATTACGCAGTTCGTATCAAAAATTTGAATCAAACATAGGTATTACGTTTGATTTACAACTTTCGTATGGATTATGATTGACAGTGAAAGTGTGTATGAACGGTCCCTATTTATTTAGCTACTAGAACTTGCATAATGAATCCCTAATAAGACATTAAAATTTAATGATTTTGCTTTAGATTATAACATTGATATTTTTTCAAAAGATTTCCAAACTTTATTTTGAAATAGTAAGTTGAACAACTTAGTGGAGAAATGAGTTGAGACCTTCATTTGTACAGGATGATGTTTCAGTTGTACTTAAGGAATCGAGATTGAGGACTACATATTTTGGTACTCAAAACTTGCACTCCTTTCAGATGATTCTACAATGGTAATTATAATTATACAATCATGTTCATGATCTGTTTTTCCTTTTGTAATTTGTAAGTGACTATTGATTAGACTTTATTTCTTTAGGCTATCTTGAGGAAATGTCCTACTGAATCTCATGCCTTCATATGTTTGACATCCTAATTAATTTGATTGTTGGTATTTGTAATTTGTGGCAACAAAATGTGTTGTAGGCCCATTGGATGAAGTCTGATTGGGAAAGAAGTGATGGAAAAGCTGGACTTAAATTAACACAAAATTCCATTCAAGCGCAAATCATTAACGGGACAACCTTTGGAAACAAGTGATCATACCAAGGTTGCGAATTAATCCGCTAGATAAGCATTTGCCTCTTAAGATTGTCAGAAAACAATATCCAATTTTATTTTCATTTGCCATGACAATCAACAAAAGCCAAGGTCAATCGCTTTCAAAAGTTGGTTTGTACTTGCCGCGTCCCATTTTCGCACATGGACAAATGTACGTTGTTGTTTCACGAGTAAAAAAGCAATAAAGGTTTGAAAGTTGTCGTTTGTGATCAAGACGGTAATCTCTCTAAATCTACAACAAATGTCGTGTGCAAAGAAGTACTGCAAGGTCTATGATCAAACTACAAAAGGTATTCGCTTTTTATTTATTTTTTTCCCAAATTTTGAATTATACTATAGTATCAGTCAAAATGCCTTTACTTACATATTCTATGGAATTTTAGGTGTCCACGACATGGGCATTGGGTATTAAATCGAGTAGCGCTCACACCAATCATTTGCTATTCAAGACAATCAATTTTGGACACGCCAACGTGAGGATGTTTATTACTTTAATTGTAACCAACTCAATTGCTTATTCAATAATTGACGGATTATCCCATTCTTTTTTCATATATTAATCAAACATGTTTACTTTTTACTTTTCTTATCATCTCATTTTCTCTATCTCTCTAAAAAATTACCCGGTGTCAACGGGTCTATAAGCTAGTAAGTTTTATAAATGATGAAAATGTGATGACATTAGGAATCAAACATTTTTAGTAACTCATTAACTTAACAAAACAACATTACTTAGGTAATGTATACATTTTACAAGTTTACTTTCATATATATCTTAATCTAAAAATAGAAATATATATATGACATCATGTAATGCATCATGAACATTTATGGAAAGATTTACAAATCTAGAAGTTGACTTTCCATAAGATTTCTAACACATATGGAAAGATTCTTACACTACAATCTTGTAGTTGACTTAGAAGATCTTGATTAGACTAGAGATAGATATGGAAAGATATTTGGAAGATGTCTTTGTTAGTTTTGAAATTTAGTGAGGCGTGGAATTGCGCCATCGGAAAAGGTTTTACTTCTCAAAGGATCTTGAGAAGCTTGCAATCCCCACCAGGCAGTGTACCTGACCGTTGTAGTATAGTATAGTGGCAAGTACCGAGGGATTGATCGTTCAACTCAAAGAATAGTGTTCGCTAGGGTTAAAACTCACTTAAACTAGGTCATGAGGGATGATTCTTTTTGTATTTTTGTATTTTATGAAAAGCAAGTAAAAATCTCGGGTTTTAAAGGAGTGGGCGGAATTAGTTGCTAATCAACTAACCCAAATAACTAAAGATGCAATCAAATTAAAATAAACTAACCTTAAACTAATTGTGGCGAAAACAATAATGAGAGAAAATGTGTTTACTTAGATTTTACTACTCCCTAGCTATCTTTTAACGGTTTATTAGTTTGTTACAATTGCATGGATGACGGGTTATATTCCTTAATATCATTCGTAGGGCCGTGTACGATCTTCCCTAACTCTATAAACTTCTGCCTCTTCCTATGTCGAGCCGACTACTAGCTCCTAACATGACCTCATTAGTAGTTACCTATGCATTAAATATAACCAATATATCGCAGTACACCTCCGATCATGTTTCTTAAGACGTTAAAGCAAGTTACCAATTGGAAGTCTGCCAGTTTTCTTAAGCCTAACATCGAATTCATTCATCCACAACATTTATAAACAAACAACCAACCAATAATAAATATCTAAGTTTCATTACATCTAAGCAAACACAAAGAAAACCTAGCCTAGCATGTTAAAGAGAAGACAAGCATAAGATATAATCAAACAACACATAGACATATTGAATGATTTGTTGAAAGACTTATCTTCAATTAAGCATGGATGAAACAACGGTTTGAAACCCTAAAAATTGCAGTAAAATTCGTCTAGGGTTTTCTCCCTTCAAAGTTGCACATAATGAATGAAAACTAGAAAAGTATATATAGATTTTACAATCTGACGGCGTCAAGAGTAGGGTCTGACGCCGTCAACTCGCCGCCAAAATAATACTCGTATTGCCTAGATCCACTTCTGACGTCGTCACGTATAAACCTGGTCTTGGCCGTCATGTGCAATTTCCTCTTGAGGGCCTTGGTGACGCCGTCATGTACAAATCTCCAAAAACCTCTCTGGCGCGTCATGTGTAATTTGATTTATCCACCTCTTTGTCAAGTCTGGATGCCGTCACTAACAACCTTTGACGCCGTCAGGTACAATTTTTAGCATGATTTTGAGATTTTGTCATTTTCTTCACTTTTTCGCTCCAAAAACGTCCAAAATGCTTCCGTTTGTAAATTTCGTCTCAAAAGTACCTAAAATGACAAAGGGAACAATTTAGGGCAATATTTGATCAAATAATCTCGACTTTGGCCTTAAATGACCCCCCAAAAGCGGTACACTTTTTGTCTCATCAAATACCTTTACACTTGAGATTTGCTTGTCCTCAAACAAATGCGCTTTTATTTTAATCAAAATACAAGTTAGGAGTCATTTAACACTAATATAAAAGTAATTGCAACAAATAATTGTTCCACTTCAACCAAAAACAAGCACGGAAATTATACACTAGCACCTCATAAATAGTGTTTAGATACTCACATCTCTCGGGTGTAATAAAAGTATATATCACAATATGAAAATGTAAAATATCTCTTACTACCTGTCCTAGCAAATAGATTACCATAGGCTTGGGAAAGGATCAGACCTCCACCACTTGGCGTAAGCACCTAGGATAAACTATCAAATAGGTCTTTTAAAAGGGTTGTAATGTCAGGTGTAGGGATATGATAAACACGGTTTTATTGGATAAAGGCAATATTTACTGGTGGCGAGTTAATCATCTTGGTCAATTACATGTACAATGTGGCGTCGCTAAGCCAAGACTCGACTCAACTTAAGCTAATCACAAATTAACAAAAACATAAAACAAACATAAAAGGAAACGGGATGGTAGTCCGTATGTTTTTTCTCTTTTTCTTTTTCTATTTTTTTTTCTTTTTTCATGATTTTTCGATTTTTTTTTTTTTTCATACACTCTTACCCTACCATCCAAAATAATACATCATAGGGAATTTACATTCCCCTTACACTTGAACTTTTACTTACTTTACAATTAACTATTCTAATTACTCGAATCAAGATAATCAAAACACTTAGAATACTTTTTAAGATTAACGCACATATGAGGGTAATATATGATGTTCTTCCCCATTACTCCATAACAATAGTACTTTACCCATGAGTCCCAATCTTCCCAAAACAATATGTACAAGATATGACTCGACTTAGCAACCATGTAATCAATTAGACAATTAACTAAGGGTTTAAACATGTAACAATAATGCACTAAAGATGAGTGCATACAAGGAAGGCTAAGGCGATTTGGTTGCACATTTGGGGTGGATAGTTAACAAATTCTTCCTTTAAGTAAAATGCTTAAAGTTAGAAATGAATAAGATTGGCTCGGAGGGGTGTACTAGGGGTATCGTATACTAAAAATGAGTACAACGCAAAGGTGTGGGAAAAATTAATTGACTTTACTAGTCAAGTAATTATGACTTTATTGGTCAAGTAATTATGATACGGGTTTAACACAAGGGTGATCCTAATGCCTCTTATCATGTAGTAAATCCTAACTACACGAATGTAGTCTCACTAGCGGTCTCGGGATGAATCACTAACGCAAGTTCTAGAATCTAAGTACTACTGGTACACTCATAAGCACTAATAATTAATGCTTTTCCTAACAAATCTAAAGGCAAACCTCACATATTTGGGTGGAAATTTTTTTTGAGTTGTACGGTTTTTGTGCTAGTCATACAACTCCTATCCATGAGATGCTCATTAAGGCTAAAGCTTCACTCCTAAATGTTATAAAAAAATTTAAATGTGGCGCTAAAATTGCCCTAACAAGTATTTCTCTAAGTTTTATTAAACACCTACTATTGAACAAACAAACTCAAGTGCAATTGCATTCTCTAAGGTATCATCATTTACCCTCCCCTTACACGTAGGCTAAACATTGTCCCCAATGTTCAATAAAAAGGATGTAAAAGTAATGAAGGTAAAAGAATGAAACAAATACTCCCTTGATTCGTTTGGTGTGGATAAATGGAAAACATGGTTAAATCCTCCTCCAAGAAAATGAACGTTGAAAGCTTCCCTCCAGAAATATAAATCATCTTCTTGTCCATTATAACCTGTTAAACCTGAGAAAACAATCATGGCAAACCTCGCGTAAAATCGGCGGCAATCTATATATCTAAGGATATAATGCTTGTGGAATAAATGTTTTTAGATTTTCTGGAGTTTATAAAACTAAAGAATTAACAAAAACTTTAAGACTCCGTTAGAAAAACAAACTCGCAAAATTTTTCAGAATTTTTACACCTGACGCCTTTAGGTTATGATCCTGACGCCATCAGAGTGCTCTGACAGAAATCTCATGTTAAGTTTCTAGAAAATTTCTGGAAAAACTTACGCCTTAATTCCTGGAATTCCTGCAAAACATCATTATGACTCGATACAAGCGTTTGACTCAAACAAATACTAATATACATGTTCATTTAATATCTTTGTGGTTCATGTCCAATTCTGTTCTTAAAAACAAATTTAGATTTCCCTTACACTTATCTTTTGTGAAATACCTTTTTATGAAGTTAAGACAAACAACAAGGTAAAACATTTTCACAATTTATTATGAAACATGATCCACAAACAATAAAAATAAAGCATGCATACGGAAACAAATAAAATCAAACGAACAAACAATAAAACAAATAAAACTTGGGTTGCCTCCCAAGAAGCGTTTTTCTTTATTTACGAGTCTTGTAGCTAGACTCAAGGTCATGGGCTACTACATTTTTCTTTCCCACTTTTCAATCGATTCTCTTAACCTTTGAACTACTTCCATGTCAACTTTATACTAAGGCCCAAGGGTTAAACAATTCTTATAGTAAAGGCTCCTCTTCTCCCAAACAAAATTCATTCCTTTATTCTTATCTTCTTCGTTAATGTCCTTGATTGCACTAATGTTATCCATATCAAGTTGAGGCACATAACGAAATTCCTTCATTTTATTAGGCATCCTATAGGTGATCCTATCGATTCCATTAGAAAATTGGACCGTTCATTCTATTTGATCGTGTTTTAACTTGGACAAATCAATAAATGGATTACCTAATACAACATGGGATAAGCGACAATCTATAACATTGGCCAAGTCTTCAACAAACATAAAGCCAATGATATAAGTAAAGTTCCCAACAAAAACATGTAGACCTTTGACTCTCCTGACAAAATTACAAACTCCACCGGGGTATTTGGGATCTTTCCTAGGTCCGAGTCTTGTTTTTACTATATCATTATAGACATTTGAAGACATAATGTTGATTGGGGATTCAAAATCGATCTAGGCTTGATCAATGCATTTATACCCAATTATACATGGTATCTTCACATTCTTAGGGTCACCTCTTTTAATCTTAGGGTCAATCTTAACAAAAGGAGGCCTAGGGTTATCAATGAGATTGTTATAATAAGTGATTTCCTCCTTAGTGGGACATAAATTGAAATAATCATCATCTAAACCCTCCTCTTCTTCTTCCATAACATCTTCTACAATTACCAAGTCATTGGGTTCAAGTTACTTATCTAAGTCCATGGCTATTGATAGGTCATTAAGCGCATAGACAAGCTCACTATCAAACAATCTATTGAGTTCTATAAGTTCCCTAATCTCATTCTCAATCTATTCACGCAACAAAGCAACCTCACTAGGTGAAAGGGGTGGATTCGCGTTTTCCATAGTGGTCAATGGAATAATTAATGAGGATTGTACGAACAATAACACAAAGAAAAGATAGACTAAAGAAACCTATAAAAATAAAATAAAAATCTTACTAGAAAGGAATCTAGGAAGTAGACATAATAAAAAGAAATTTTAACCTAGAAAATAACTATTCTCCGGGCTTTGGCGCCAATAACTTGATGCGTGGAATTGCGCTCTCGCAAAAGGTTTTACCTCTCAAGGGATCTTGAGAAGCTTGCAATCCCCACCAGGCAGTGTACCTGACCGTTGTATTATAGTATAGTGGCAAGTACTGGGGGATTGATCGTTCAACTCAAAGAATAGTGTTCGCTAGGGTTAAAACTCACTTAAACTAGGTCTAGAGATGAGCGATGATTCTTTTTGTATTTTTATATTTTATGAAAAGCAAGTAAAAATATCGGGTTTTAAAGGAGTAGGCGGAATTAGTTGCTAATCAACTAACCCAAATAACTAAAGATACAATCAAAATAAAATAAAATAAACTTAAACTAATTGTGCTGGAAACAATAATGAGAGAAAATGTGTTTACTTAGATTTCACTACTCCCTAGCTATCTTTTACCGGTTGATTAGTTTGTTACAATTGCATGGATGACCGGTTATATTCCTTAATACCATTCGTAGGGCCGTGTACGATCTTCCCAAACTCTATAAGCTTCTACGTCTTCCTATGTCGAGCCGACTACTAGCTCCTAACATGGCCTCATTAGTAGTTACCTATGCATTAAATATAACCAATATATCGTAGTACACCTCCGATCATGTTTCTTAAGACGTTCAAGCAAGTTACTAATTGGAAGTCTGCCAGTTTTCTTAAGCCTAACATCCACAACAATTATAAACAAACAACCAACCAATAATCAATATCTAAGTTTCATTACATCTAAGCAAACACAAATAAAACCTAGCCTAGCATGTTAAAGAGAAGACAAGCATAAGATATAATCAAACAACACATAGACATATTGAATGATTTGTTGAAAGACTTATCTTCAATTAAGCATGGATGAAACAAGGGTTTGAAACCCTAAAAATTGCAGTAAAATTCGTCTAGGGTTTTCTCCCTTCAAAGTTGCACACAATAAATGAAAACTAGAAAAGTATATATAGATTTTACAATCTGATGGCGTCAAGAGTAGGGTCTGACGCCGTCAACTCGCCGCCAAAATAATACTCGTATTGCCTAGATCCACTACTGACGTCGTCACGTATAAACTTGGTCTTGGCCGTCATGTGCAATTTCCTCTTGATGGCCTTGGTGACGCCGTCATGTACAAATCTCCAAAAACCTCTCTGGCGCGTCACGTGTAATTTGATTTATCCACCTCTTTGTCAAGTTTTGACGCCGTCACTAACAACCTTTGACGCCGTCAGGTACAATTTTTAGCATGATTTTGAGACTTTGTCATTTTCTTAGCTTTTTCGCTCCAAAAACGTCCAAAATGCTTCCTTTTGTAAATTTCGTCTCAAAAGTACCTAAAATGACAAAGGGAACAATTTAGGGCAATATCTGATCAAATAATCTCAACTTTGGCCTTAAATGACCCCCCCAAAAGCGGTACACTTTTTGTCTCATCAAATACCTTTACACTTGAGATTTGCTTGTCCTCAAACAAATGCGCTTTTATTTTAATCAAAATACACGTTAGGAGTCATTTAACACTAATATAAAAGTAATTGCAACAAATAATCGTTCCACTTCAACCAAAAACAAGTACAGAAATTATACACTAGCACCTCACAAATAGTGTTTAGATACTCACATCTCTCGGGTGTAATAAAAGTATATATCACAATATGAAAATGGAAAATATCTCTCACTACCTGTCATAGCAAATAGATTACCATAGGCTTGGGAAATGATTTAACCTCCACCACTTGGCGTAAGCCCTAGGATAAACTATCAAATCGGTCTTTTAAAAGGGTTGTAATGTGAGGTGTAGGGATATGATAAACACGGTTGTATTGGATAAAGGCAATATTTACTGGTGGCGAGTTAATCATCTTGGTCAATTACATGTACAATGTGGCATCGCTAAGCCAAGACTCGACTCAACTTAAGCTAATCACAAATTAACAAAAACATAAAACAAACATAAAAGGAAAAGGGATGGTAGTCCGTATGTTTTTTCTCTTTTTCTTTTTCTATTTTTTTTTCTTTTTTCATAATTTTTTGATTTTTTTTTTTTTTTTTTTTTTTTTTTTTTTTTTTTTTGCATACACTCTTACCCTACCATCCAAATAGTACATCATAGGGAATTTACATTCCCCTTACACTTGAACTTTTACATACTTTACAATTAACTATTCTAATGACTCGAATCAAGATAATCAAAACACTTAGAGTACTTTTTAAGATTAACGCACATATGAGGGTAATATATGATGTTCTTCCCCATTACTCCATAACAATAGTACTTTACCCATGAGTCCCAATCATCCCAAAACAATATGTACAAGATATGACTCGACTTAGCAACCATGTAATCAATTATACAATTAACTAAGGGTTTAAACATGTAACAATAATGCACTAAAGATGAGTGCATACAAGGAAGGCTAAGGTGATTTGGTTGCACATTTGGGGTGGATAGTTAACAAATTCTTCCTTTAAGTAAAATGCTTAAAGTTAGAGATGAATAAGATAGGCTCGGAGGGGTGTACTAGGGGTATCGTGTACTAAAAATGAGTACAACGCAAAGGTGTGGGAAAAATTAATTGACTTTACTAGTCAAGTAATTATGAGTTTATTGGTCAAGTAATTATGATACGGGTTTAACACAAGGGTGATCTTAATGCCTCTTATCATGTAGTAAATCCTAACTACACGAATGTAGTCTCACTAGCGGTCTCGGGATGAATCACTAACGCAAGTTCTAGAATCTAAGTACTACCGGTACACTTATAAGCACTAACAATGAATGCTTTTCCTAACAAATCTAAAGGCAAACATCACATATTTGGGTGGAAATTTTTTTTGAGTTGTACGGTTTTTGTGCTAGTCATACAACTCCTATCCATGAGACGCTCATTAAGGCTAAAGCTTCACTCCTAAATGTTGTAAAAAAATTTAAATTTGGCACTAAAATTGCCCTAACAAGTATTTCTCTAAGTTTTATTAAACACCTACTATTGAACAAACAAACTCAAGTGCAATTGCATTCTCTAAGGTATCATCATTTACCCTCCCCTTACACGTAAGCTGAACATTGTCCCCAATGTTCAATAAAAAGGATGTAAAAGTAATGAAGGTAAAAGAATGAAACAAATACTACCCTGATTCGTTTGGTGTGGATAAATGGATAACATGTTTAAATCCTCCTCCAAGAAAATGAACGTTGAAAGCTTCCCTCCAGAAATATAAATCATCTTCTTGTCCACTATAACCTGTTAAACCTGAGAAAACAATCATGGCAAACCTCGCGTGAAATCGGCGGCAATCTATATATCTAAGGATATAATGCTTGTGGAATAAATGTTTTCAGATTTTCTGGAGTTTATAAAACTAAAGAATTAACAAAAACTTTAAGACTCCGTTAGAAAAACAAAACTCGCAAAATGTTTCAGAATTTTTACACCTGACGCCTTTAGGTTATGATCCTGACGCCATCAGAGTGCTCTGACAGAAATCTCATGTTAAGTTTCTAGAAAATTTCTGGAAAAACTCACGCCTTAATTCCTGGAATTCCTACAAAACATCATTATGACTCGATACAAGCATTTGACTCAAACAAATACTAATATACATGTTCATTTAATATCGTTGTGGTTCATGTCCAATTCCGTTCTTAAAAACAAATTTAGATTTCCCTTACACTTATCTTTTGCGAAATACCTTTTTATGAAGTTAAGACAAACAACAAGGTAAAACATTTTCACAATTTATTATGAAACATGATCCACAAACAATAAAAATAAAGCATGCATACGGAAACAAATAAAATCAAACGAACAAACAATAAAACAAATAAAACTTGGGTTGCCTCCCAAGAAGCGGTTTTCTTTATTTACGAGTCTTGTAGCTAGACTCAAGGTCATGGGCTACTACATTTTCCTTTCCCACTTTTCAATCGATTCTCTTAACCTTTGAACTACTTCCATGTCAACTTTATACTAAGGCCCAAGGGTTAAACAATTCTTATAGTAAAGGCTCCTCTTCTCCCAAACAAAATTCATTCCTTTATTCTTATCTTCTTCGTTAATGTCCTCGATTGCACTAATGTTATCCATATCAAGTTGAGGCACATAACGAAATTCCTTCATTTTATTAGGCATCCTATAGGTGATCCTATCGATTCCATTAGAAAATTGGACCGTTCATTCTATTTGATCGTGTTTTAACTTGGACAAATCAATAAATGGATTACCTAATACAACATGGGATAAGCGACAATCTATAACATTGGCCAAGTCTTCAACAAACATAAAGTCAATGATATAAGTAAAGTTCCCAACAAAAACATGTAGACCTTTGACTCTCCTGACAAAATTACAAACTCCACCGGGGTATTTGGGATCTTTCCTAGGTCCGAGTCTTGTTTTTACTATATCATTATAGACATTTGAAGACATAATGTTGACTGGGGATTCAAAATCGATCTAGGCTTGATCAATGCATTTATACCCAATCATACATGGTATCTTCACATTCTTAGGGTCACCTCTTTTAATCTTAGGGTCAATCTTAACAAAAGGAGGCCTAGGGTTATCAATGAGATTGTTATAATAAGTGATTTCCTCCTTAGTGGGACATAAATTGAAATAATCATCATCTAAACCCTCCTCTTCTTCTTCCATAACATCTTCTACAATTACCAAGTCATTGGGTTCAAGTTACTTATCTAAGTCCATGGCTATTGCTAGGTCATTAAGCGCATAGACAAGCTCACTATCAAACAATCTATTGAGTTCTATAAGTTCCCTAATCTCATTCTCAATCTATTCACGCAACAAAGCAACCTCGCTAGGTGAAAGGGGTGGATTCGCGTTTTCCATAGTGGTCAATGGAATAATTAATGAGGATTGTACGAACAATAACACAAAGAAAAGATAGACTAAAGAAACCTATAAAAATAAAATAAAAATCTTACTAGAAAGGAATCTAGCAAGTAGACATAATAAAAAGAAATTTTAACCTAGAAAATAACTATTCTCCGGGCTGCGGTGCCAAAAACTTGATGCGTGGAATTGCGCTCTCGCAAAAGGTCTTACCTCTCAAGGGATCTTGAGAAGCTTGCAATCCCCACCAGGCAGTGTACCTGACCGTTGTAGTATAGTATAGTGGCAAGTACTGGGGGATTGATCGTTCAACTCAAAAAATAGTGTTCGCTAGGGTTAAAACTCACTTAAACTAGGTCTAGAGATGAGCGATGATTCTTTTTGTATTTTTGTATTTTATGAAAAGCAAGTAAAAATCTCGGGTTTTAAAGGAGTGGGAGGAATTAGTTGCTAATCAACTAATCCAAATAACTAAAGATGCAATCAAAATAAAATAAAATAAAATAAACCTAAACTAATTGTGGTGGAAACAATAATGAGAGAAAATGTGTTTACTTAGATTTCACTATTCCCTAGCTATCTTTTACCGGTTGATTAGTTTGTTACAATTGCATGGATGACCAGTTATATTCCTTAATACCATTCGTAGGGCCGTGTACGATCTTCCCTAACTCTATAAGCTTCTACCTCTTCCTATGTCGAGCCGACTACTAGCTCCTAACATGGCCTCATTAGTAGTTACCTATGCATTAAATATAACCAATATATCGTAGTACACCTCCGATCATGTTTCTTAAGACGTTCAAGCAAGTTACTAATTGGAAGTCTGCCAGTTTTCTTAAGCCTAACATCCACAACAATTATAAACAAGCAACCAACCAATAATCAATATCTAAGTTTCATTACATCTAAGCAAACACAAATAAAACCTAGCCTAGCATGTTAAAGAGAAGACAAGCATAAGATATAATCAAACAACACATAGACATATTGAATGATTTGTTGAAAGACTTATCTTCAATTAAGCATGGATGAAACAAGGGTTTGAAACCCTAAAAATTGCAGTAAAATTCGTCTAGGGTTTTCTCCCTTCAAAGTTGCACACAATAAATGAAAACTAGAAAAGTATATATAGATTTTACAATCTGATGGCGTCAAGAGTAGGGTCTGACGCCGTCAACTCGCCGCCAAAATAAAACTCGTATTGCCTAGATCCACTTCTGACGTCGTCACGTATAAACTTGGTCTTGGCCATCATGTGCAATTTCCTCTTGATGGCCTTGGTGACGCCGTCATGTACAAATCTCCAAAAACCTCTCTGGCGCGTCACGTGTAATTTGATTTATCCACCTCTTTGTCAAGTTTTGACGACGTCACTAACAACCTTTGACGCCGTCAGGTACAATTTTTAGCATGATTTTGAGACTCTGTCATTTTCTTCACTTTTTCGCTCCAAAAACGTCCAAAATGCTTCCTTTTGTAAATTTCGTCTCAAAAGTACCTAAAATGACAAAGGGAACAATTTAGGGCAATATCTAATCAAATAATCTCGACTTTGGCCTTAAATGACACCCCAAAAGCTGTACACTTTTTGTCTCATCAAATACCTTTACACTTGAGATTTGCTTGTCCTCAAGCAAATGCGCTTTTATTTTAATCAAAATACAAGTTAGGAGTCATTTAACACTAATATAAAAGTAATTGCAACAAATAATCGTTCCACTTCAACCAAAAACAAGCACAGAAATTATACACTAGCACCTCACAAATAGTGTTTAGATACTCACATCTCTCGGGTGTAATAAAAGTATATATCACAATATGAAAATGGAAAATATCTCTCACTACCTGTCATAGCAAATAGATTACCATAGGCTTGGGAAAGGATTTAACCTCCACCACTTGGCGTAAGCCCTAGGATAAACTATCAAATCGGTCTTTTAAAAGGGTTGTAATGTGAGGTGTAGGGATATGATAAACACGGTTGTATTGGATAAAGGCAATATTTACTGGTGGCGAGTCAATCATCTTGGTCAATTACATGTACAATGTGGCGTCGCTAAGCCAAGACTCGACTCAACTTAAGCTAATCACAAATTAACAAAAACATAAAACAAACATAAAAAGAAAAGGGATGGTAGTCCGTATGTTTTTTCTCTTTTTCTTTTTCTATTTTTTTTTTCTTTTTACATAATTTTTTGATTTTTTGATTTTATTTTATTTTATTTTTTTATTTTTATTTTTTTTTGCATACACTCTTACCCTACCATCCAAAATAGTACATCATAGGGAATTTACATTCCCCTTACACTGGAACTTTTACATACTTTACAATTAACTATTCTAATGACTCGAATCAAGATAATCAAAACACTTAGAGTACTTTTTAAGATTAACGCACATATGAGGGTAATATATGATGTTCTTCCCCATTACTCTATAACAATAGTACTTTACCCATGACTCCCAATCGTCCATAAACAATATGTACAAGATATGACTCGACTTAGCAACCATGTAATCAATTATACAATTAACTAAGGGTTTAAACATGTAACAATAATGCACTAAAGATGAGTGCATACAAGGAAGGCTAAGGCGATTTGGTTGCACATTTGGGGTGGATAGTTAACAAATTCTTCCTTTAAAATGCTTAAAGTTAGAGATGAACAAGATAGGCTCGGAGGGGTGTACTAGGGGTATCGTGTACTAAAAATGAGTACAACGCAAAGGTGTGGGAAAAATTAATTGACTGTACTAGTCAAGTAATTATGACTTTATTGGTCAAGTAATTATGATATGGGTTTAACACAAGGGTGATCCTAATGCCTCTTATCATGTAGTAAATCCTAACTACACGAATGTAGTCTCACTAGCGGTCTCGGGATGAATCACTAACGCAAGTTCTAGAATCTAAGTACTACCGGTACACTCATAAGCACTAATAATGAATGCTTTTCCTAACAAATCTAAAGGCAAACCTCACATATTTGGGTGGAAATTTTTTTTAAGTTGTACGGTTTTTGTGCTAGTCATACAACCCCTATCCATGAGACGCTCATTAAGGCTAAAGCTTCACTCCTAAATGTTGTAAAAAAATTTTAATTTGGCGCTAAAATTGCCCTAACAAGTATTTCTCTAAGTTTTATTAAACACCTACTATTGAACAAACAAACTCAAGTGCAATTGCATTCTCTAAGGTATCATCATTTACCCTCCCCTTACACGTAGGCTGAACATTGTCCCCAATGTTCAATAAAAAGGATGTAAAAGTAATGAAGGTAAAAGAATGAAACAAATACTACCCTGATTCGTTTGGTGTGGATAAATGGATAACATGTTTAAATCCTCCTCCAAGAAAATGAACGTTGAAAGCTTCCCTCCAGAAATATAAATCATCTTCTTGTCCACTATAACCTGTTAAACCTGAGAAAACAATCATGGCAAACCTCGCGTAAAATCGGCGGCAATTTATATATCTAAGGATATAATGCTTGTGGAATAAATGTTTTCAGATTTTCTGGAGTTTATAAAACTAAAGAATTAACAAAAACTTTAAGACTCCGTTAGAAAAACAAAACTCGCAAAATGTTTCAGAATTTTTACACCTGACGCCTTTAGGTTATGATCCTGACGCCATCAGAGTGCTCTGACAGAAATCTCATGTTAAGTTTCTAGAAAATTTCTGGAAAAACTCACGCCTTAATTCCTGGAATTCCTGCAAAACATCATTATGACTTGATACAAGCATTTGACTCAAACAAATACTAATATACATGTTCATTTAATATCGTTGTGGTTCATGTCCAATTCCGTTCTTAAAAACAAATTTAGATTTCCCTTACACTTATCTTTTGCGAAATACCTTTTTATGAAGTTAAGACAAACAACAAGGTAAAACATTTTCACAATTTATTATGAAACATGATCCACAAACAATAAAAATAAAGCATGCATACGGAAACAAATAAAATCAAACGAACAAACAATAAAACAAATAAAACTTGGGTTGCCTCCCAAGAAGCGCTTTTCTTTATTTACGAGTCTTGTAGCTAGACTCAAGGTCATGGGCTTCCCACTTTTCAATCGATTCTCTTAACCTTTGAACTTCTTCCATGTCAACTTTATACTTAGGCCCAAGGGTTAAACAATTCTTATAGTAAAGCCTCCTCTTCTCCCAAACAAAATTCATTCCTTTATTCTTATCTTCTTCGTTAATGTCCTCGATTGCACTAATGTTATCCATATCAAGTTGAGGCACATAACGAAATTCCTTCATTTTATTAGGCATCCTATAGGTGATCCTATCGATTCCATTAGAAAATTGGACCGTTCATTCTATTTGATCGTGTTTTAACTTGGACTCCTTAATAAATGGCTTACCTAATACAACATGGGATAAGCGACAATCTATAACATTGGCCAAGTCTTCAACAAACATAAAGTCAATGATATAAGTAAAGTTCCCAACAAAAACATGTAGACATTTGACTCTCCCGACAAAATTACAAACTCCACCGGGGTATTTGGGATCTTTCCTAGGTCCGAGTCTTGTTTTTACTATATCATTATAGACACTTGAAGACATAATGTTGATTGGGATTCAAAATCGATGTAAGCTTGATCAATGCATTTATACCCAATCATACATGCTATCTTCACATTCTTAGGGTCACCTCTTTTAATCTTAGGGTCAATCTTAACAAAAGGAGGCCTAGGGTTTTCAATGAGATAGTTATAATAAGTGATTTCCTCCTTAGTGGGACATAAATTGAAATAATCATCATATAAACCCTCATTTTCTTCTTCCATAACATCTTATACAATTGCCAAGTCATTGGGTTCAAGTTACTTTTCTAAGTCCATGGCTATTGCTAGGTCATTAAGTGATGAGTGTGTAAATACTCATCATTTCTGTTACATTTAGACTGCAAAAACGTATGAAAACACACAGGAATGCCTTAAAATACATAAAATATCCCTGGATTGTGTTTTTATGCAAAAGGATTGAAAACTGATGAAAAACAACACATTTCACATAATTTACAGTTTCAGTCCCTGAACTTTGAAAATTTGGCAAAACTAGTCCCAGGTAAATCAAAACATGAAAAATATCATCAAAGGTCCTTAGGGATTCTTAAGTTGTCAAGTATAGTCCTTTAAAGTTAAAAATTGCAAAATGACAACTTTAGTCCCTCAAGTTTCAAAAATGTCAAAATAGTCCTTAAGGTTTTGAAAATGGAAAAATATGAAAAAAATAAACCTTGCACTATTATTAAATGGCATAAATGGACCTTATGATAACTATGGGGAAATTACAGGTTAAACCCTTCAACTTTCTGAAAATTACAAGTTTGGTCCCTGGAGTTTGTGGAATTGGCAGAAAAGGTCCCTGGGTATTTTAAATGAAAATATTACATCTTTGGTCCTTGGTTTATTCATAAAATGCATAAATGGTCCTTATAACTACTTTGGAAATATTGCAAATTCAGTCCTTTATGTTTGAAAAAATTACATAATTGGTCCTTGTGATACTAATAACCAACCGAACCCTTTATATTTATTAAACCAAAACCCAAAATCCAAGCCTAGTCCAAACACAACAAAAAGCCCACCCTTCCTTTTTTGTTTCTGGCCCAAACCAAGCCCAGTCCACACCCCTTATTAATAAAATGGGGGTTTGACCCCGTTTGACCTCCCCCAAAACCACCCAAAACCAGAAACACTGTACATCTCCCTCTCCCAGCCTGCAAACCTGAAAACCAGGTGGTTTTACCACCACATGTCCACCCCCAGCTCACTACCTACCCCTCTCCCACTCCCTTCCACCTCACAACCCTATCCCACGCAACAATAAATGCCTTTCCCACTAATTTTCTAAAAAACCCATCCCACCTCCTCTGTTTTCATCATACACCCCAACTTGGCCACTAAACCTATCCAATCTTGTCCCCTCCACCTCCTAGTACCACCAAAATTCCTTAATTGAAGTAAAACTACCCCTAGCCACGTGTTGACATTTTGGCGCCAAAACAGTTTCAAAGGCTATGATGAGTTTTAAGGCATCAATGGTCAAGAATTAAAGTGGGATAATATCTGGAAGCAAGTTGAAGTCAAAAGGGTCAATAAATATCAAGAGAGAAGGAATGGAGAGAGTTACCTAGCATAATTTAGTTTTCTTAATTCGTAGCTTGTAATTTCACAATTCCAGTTTATGTTTTAATGTTCAAGTGTTGTTTCAAGTAATCTTAGTATGTATTGAACCTTTTTCTTTAATCAATTTCAAGTTTCAAGTTAAATTTTCATATGTGCAATTTTTCATTCAAAAATCCAAATCTGCTTAAATGTTGTTGTTTGTTGTTGATATGGACTGAGTTAAGTCATTTAAGCTCCAAGAAAGCTTTGTAAAGCTTTTAGAAACATTAAAAATCAATCTAAGTTAAAAAAAAAGCAAAAATACAAAAATATCATATTAAATAGAAAAAAATAAAAAAAATCATGGTGATGATGCATGAAAGCTGGAGCATGGGAGCTTTTGGAAGGCCCATGGGTTAGAGGTTCTGTGGAGAACCTATAGGAAAGTTCTTGGTTCTTGGTTCATTGGTTTCAGCCTTGCTACTCACTTGTAAGCTCTTGATAAAGTTTTCTCTTTCACTGTAATAGTTGATAAACTTTGTTGTTATTGTTGTTTTCATGTTTGCTTATTGTTAATTAAACATATTATTGGTTAAAACAAACAGTTTACTTGTTGAAATTAGTTATTACTTAAAACCATCATTTTCACAGTTCACATATAAATTATTACTATCAGTTTTATATGCTGGTAGGATTGCTTATTCATGCTTATTTGATATTGTGTTATGCTAATACATTGTCTGGAATCAAAGTTATGGTTTGTAGAAGTGATTTGATTTGAAAAATCTTGATTTCATATTCTAAAAGGGGTGTTTGGATCTGTGGATTTCACTGAGTCTCAGTGAAATTCTTGGGTTACTTCTATTTGCTACATGCCTCATTAGGTACACATAGATCATATAAGTCATAAATCTTTGGTTTACTTTGACAGAAAGTCAAAATCACATGAATCAACCCTCCACAGTTAACTGTGTGAGGTTTTCAGTACCATAAACCCTCACATAAGCTTATTACCAGTAGCTTAAGCCTAAATTAGCTTTAATTAAGCTTTTCATAACATATATAATCATCTAGGATAAAGCAAAGTTCAAATAAGTCAACTGAGTAAAAATTAGAAAAAGTCAAATTTGCATTACCTCAGTTTTCTCTAAAATGGCATGAATATTTGTGATTTTTGTGTTATGATCTAGGATTTGAAAATTGTTAAGTGCATACTCTACCAGCTGAACTTGAGTTTTCTAAATCTGTTTTATTTTTGTGATTTTATCTGTGGGTCCCACACCCATCCAAACACAGTTGCAGGGCAAGATGATGCCCTGTGCATCAGACCATCACCACCACAACCACCACTTTGGTGGTTGATTGTGACCACCACAGTGGTCCCACTAGCTCAATTTTTGGTTCTACTAACCCCCTCCTACCAGGGTTCATAAATTGACCCTTTGTTTGACCTGTGCATCAGTGGACCCCACTTGGAATTGCACTTGAAATCTGTCCCATTTCTGACCCAGAAACCCAATAAGCAGTTGCTTATTATAGCTTTTTAGCTTATCCATTGAGCTTATATCATCAAGTCTCGCTTATTCAAGTCCAATTAACTTTGGTGAACCAGATTTCACCCTTGTGGACCCCACATAAGTCCATTTGTGCTCAATTCCTTCTTTGGTCAAACTTGGTCAACTGTTTGATCTAATAAGCACTCACAGTGCTTATTCTGAGTTTCTAAATTAGTTTTCTTTATAAAAGTTTCTTATTTTAAGTATTTTAATAGTTTTGTAAAAGAAAAAACAGAAAAAGCCAAATTTAATTTTAGTGATAGCTTCTATTTAATAGAAATTATCTATTTAATTTTCTTTTTAGCTTATTTATAAGCACTTCTGTAATTTTATATTTTTATTAAATCTCTTTTATATTAAAGTAATTTTATAAATTTTTCCAGATTTTTCTTTTGTCATCTAGTGGTTTTTAGAATTAATATTAGTTTAATTACTTATTAATTAATAAATAAGAATTAAATAGCATAATTATATTTTATAAAGTACCACCTAGTTTTTATAATTTTTCTAGCTTTTATATAAGGTAAAACATTTTTATAAATTTTTCTAGATTTTATACTGTTCATTTTCTATTTTTTATAATATAATTAGTTTAATTGGTATTTAATTAATAAAGAGAATAATAATTAGTAAATTAGTTTAAAAATACATAAAATAAACTTTTTATAATTTTTTAGGATTCCTGTGATGGTTAATTAGATATATAAAATTTTTCATAGTTATCTAAGTCATTTTAGTATTTATAATAATTTAAATCAATATAATTAGTTAAATAAATAATTAAATAATAATTAATTAATAATAATTAGATAAATAGTGTGAAAAATATAATTTTAGTTTTAAAATAAGTTTTATAATATTTTAGACTTTTAGAAATTTTAATTTTAATTTTCTAGACTTATTTTACATTTTTCTATTTATTAGTGAATTATTAAATAATTAAAAATAGTTATTAAATAATAATAATTAATTAAATAGTTATAAAAATAATTTTAATTTTCTAATAAATTTAGGATTCCAAAAATATAATTTTCATATTTGTGAGAGTTTTATTTAACAGAATTCACATTTAGTTTAGTAAGCTTACGTTTATTTAAACGTACAATTTATATCTTTTTACATTTTTAGGTTTTATTAAATTTTAAATAAATTAGTAATTATAAAAAAAATATTTTAAATTTATTTAATTTGCATTTAAGCCCCTAAGGCTTGCAAACTCCTACTATAGTTAAAGTTGTTTTTGTTTACGTTTGAATATTAAACGTTTACGTTTTCCAGTTCCTTTTCACTTGTACTTATCTGATTTCACGTATTAGTTGATATGGCTTATTAAAGCTATTCACACTTATATTTCAGTAGTACAATTACTTAAACCCTTTTCCTGTACAATTCACCTGATCTCGAAGTCGTTTTTATTTCAGATTTCACGCCTCGTTGGGATTTAACGATCCGGGGAAAAACTAAACTCCACGGAGTATTTGTTTAGACTGTTTGACTTGTTGACCATCACTTGGTTAATATTATCTGACTGTTTGAGGCCAATCATTAAGCGCATAGACAAGCTCAATATCAAACAATCTATTGAGTTCTCTAAGTTCCCTAATCTCATTCTCAATCTATTCACGCAACAAAGCAACCTCGCTAGGTGAAAGGGGTGGATTCGCGTTTTCCATAGGGGTCAATGGAATAATTAATGAGGATTGTACGAACAAACACACAAAGAAAAGATAGACTAAAGAAACCTAGAAAAATAAAATAAAAATCTTACTAGAAAGGAATCTAGCAAGTAGACCTAATAAAAAGAAATTTTAACCTAGAAAATAACTATTCCCCGGGTTGCGGCGCCAAAAACTTGATGCGTGGAATTGCGCTCTCGCAAAAGGTTTTACCTCTCAAGGGATCTTGAGAAGCTTGCAATCCCCACCAGGCAGTGTACCAGACCGTTGTAGTATAGTATAGTGGCAAGTACTGGGGGATTGATCGTTCAACTCAAAGAATAATGTTCGCTAGGGTTAAAACTCACTTAAACTAGGTCATGAGGGATGATTCTTTTTTGTATTTTTGTATTTTATGAAAAGCAAGTAAAAATCTCGGGTTTTAAAGGAGTGGGCGGAATTAGTTGCTAATCAACTAACCCAAATAACTAAAGATGCAATCAAAATAAAATAAAATAAAATAAACTTAAACTAATAGTGGTGGAAACAATAATGAGAGAAAATGAGTTTACTTAGATTCACTACTCCCTAGCTATCTTTTACCTGTTGATTAGTTTGTTACAATTGCATGGATAACGGGTTATATTCCTTAATACCATTCGTAGGGCCGTGTACGATCTTCCCTAACTCTATAAGCTTCTACCTCTTCCTATGTCGAGCCGACTACTAGCTCCTAACATGGCCTCATTAGTAGTTACCTATGCATTAAATATAACCAATATATCGTAGTACACCTCCGATCATGTTTCTTAAGACGTTCAAGCAAGTTACTAATTGGAAGTCTGCCAGTTTTCTTAAGCCTAACATCCACAACAATTATAAACAAACAACCAACTAATAATCAATATCTAAGTTTCATTACATCTAAGCAAACACAAATAAAACCTAGCCTAGCATGTTAAAGAGAAGACAAGCATAAGATATAATCAAACAACACATAGACATATTGAATGATTTGTTGAAAGACTTATCTTCAATTAAGCATGGATGAAACAAGGGTTTGAAACCCTAAAAATTGTAGTAAAATTCGTCTAGGGTTTTCTCCCTTCAAAGTTGCACACAATGAATGAAAACTAGAAAAGTATATATAGATTTTACAATCTGACGGCGTCAAGTGTAGGGTCTGACGCCGTCAACTCGCCGCCAAAATAATACTCGTATTGCCTAGATCCACTTCTGACGTCGTCACGTATAAACTTGGTCTTGGCCGTCATGTGCAATTTCCTCTTGATGGCCTTGGTGACGCCGTCATGTACAAATCTCCAAAAACCTCTCTGGCGCGTCACGTGTAATTTGATTTATGTTGATACAAAAGTTGGGCGTTCCTAGTTATTGGCTCTTGCTCTCGTACCAATTCGCTTCTTAGTACTTGTTACCTGCGCACTAAGAAAATAAACAACACCGTTAGGCTTATCGAGGGATTGTCTCCCCCGATTAGACTCCAGCGTGAGAGTAAGTAATCGATTTTAGGTTCTCGTAGAGAGTTAGGGTTTGTATATCGTACCTTGAATGAGAATCGTGTGATTCTATATATAGGAGCGTAGAAACCGTGTTTCTTGCTCCTTACTCTTTGCACTCGTAGTGCTTATCCGAGGAAAGGATATCTATTCCATGAATAGATAATCCTTATCGTGTACCCGGTGGGTTTAGCTGGGCCTTGGGCCTCGTGGGCCCAAGCTAATGATACTGCGGCCCAAACCATTGTCATGGCAGCCCACTCGTGGTGGACTTAGGCGCTAGTAGTGTATATTATTTGGACTTGTGGCCCAAATATAGACTATACGTCATCATGTCCCCCCAGTCTAGTGTGCGCAGCTCGTAGCCGCGAATACTAGACTAATATTATCAGCGGTAAGCGTGGCGGGAGAATAAGGGAATATTACCGCCCATTTTTAAGTGCAATGCACCTAGCCATGGGTATTTCAAATGGATACCTCAAAAATTGGGGGTAGTGTCCACGTGGCCCTCGTAAATCGGGAAAAAGTGCATGTACCGGTTCAGTTCCAGCCATACGTTTTTGTGAGTAGGTTCCACGTGGAGATAAACTAGGGTTTTTTACTCCCTATATAAAAGTCACCGCCCCATTTTTTACGATCACACAGTAAAACACACACTCACCACTATTTACTTTCCTTGAAAGCTTTTTGCAAAGAAAATACTTCATTTTCGTAGGTAATTTGTGTGCGTTTCACTTCGTAAATTAATGAAGATGGTTGCTCAGTTAGAGGACTTTCGCTCTGCGATGACCATTGAGGATGTTACTCAATTTTCGTCCGACTATTTCGTGCCTCTGGATGTCCATCCAGAGGCTCCAGATGTGGACGCGTGTATAGCTGATTTCCCCGAAGGGAAAATAGGGCTATACACAAAATTCTTTGAGTACGCGAATTATCGCGTACCCATATCTATCTTTCTGAGCGATTTGCTCAACCACTATCGCCTTCACATCTCTCAGCTGCACTGTATAGGTGCGGCTAAGGTGTCGAATTTCGAAGTAAACTGCCGTTTACTTGCGATAGAACCGACCGTGGCCTTGTTCCGCTCCTTTTATCACACGACGTGGTCAAATGGTTGGGTTTCTTTTGCGAAGCGCCGGGGGCGCTTCAGTGTTATACTGAGAAAGTAGATGCCCTAAAGAATTGGAGGGAGTACTTTTTCTGGGTTGATGATGTAGTCTTTCCCTCTCCTTATGAGTTTTATACTCAGGATACATTGCCAAGGGATGGGCGCCCCGCACCCGGTTCCTACAGGCTTACTGATGCGCAGATTCTGGATGCCAACCGACTGGCCATTAACCCCTATCCGGAGGAGTTTTTGGTGCACATGGGGTTGAGCCGCTCTTATTTTGGCGCTGCGGATGAGGTACCCACTTTCTTAAGTGAGGATGGCCGGGGTAGGTGTTCATCCCTTCTACTTCAAGCTTTGTAAGTCTCTTTTTGTGTATGCGTGCTTTTAATAACTAATCCTTTTTTCCTTATTGCTTTATTGATGTACGCAGAGATGGATTTGTTTGCCGTTGTTAAGCTGGACAAGCCGAAACTGGTAACTATAGGGGTGCGCCCTCTAAGGGAAGGTGAGCAGCCCCTACTGGAGGCGACTGAGGGTCGTTTGACCGTGCTGCCAGAGGCGGTCCCTGAGAACACGCCACCGCTCCAAGTGACGCCCGTTCAGAGCGTGGCGCCCGATGCGGAGGTGGCGCCCAATGTGGAGGTGGCGCCCAATGTGGAGGTGGCACACGAGGAGACGCACTCGGGGTCGTCTGACAGTATAAGGATCCTCAAGCCTGAGGAAGTACTTAAGGAGGAAGTTGCGCAGAATGTCAAGCGCAAGGGAGAGGCTGGGTGCAGTGGCACCAGGAAGAGACGTCGTCACCTTATTGGGGATGCGGAATCTACCGCGGAAGAGACATCTACTTCTGGCGCGGGGAAAAAGGCTGCTGAGGCTTCTCCATTTCTGTAAGTGTCTGCACCTTTATCATTTTTTTTTATTATATTACTTGTTGTAATATTGACTAACTGTCGTTTTTTGTCGCGTAGGGATGATGCTGCGAAGAATGATGGAGTCTTCGTGGATGAGGTTTCCTCTCCACAGAATGAAAACAGGGAGGGGAAAGCCAAGGTTGTTGAGGGTGGAGAGGCGCAGCAGTTGATGGATGAGCTGGCTGCGACTGCTGCGCGCCAAGCTGAGCTGGTGGCTCAGTTAAAAGAGAAGTATGTCGGGGAGAGCAGTGCTCTTGCCCAGAAGGATGTGGAGTTGGCAAGGCTCCGTGCGCAGTTGGCTGATGCGCAGGTGGAGTTGGACGCCTCGCGGGTGCATGCTGAGAAGATCACCCACGAGAAGCTGTCCGCCATGGCTGAGGTGGTGAAGGCGCGTGGAGAGCTGCACCATTATAAGTCTGACTTGACTTTTGCCGTGCGCTTTTTGGAGGAGAAGAAGGTGGAGCACTACGCTAGCATCACCAAGTTTAAGGAGGATATGTTGAAGATCATCCAGGCGCAGGAGGACAAGCTGCGTAGCCTTAGCATTGAGTATGACGAGGAATTATATCCTCATTTGATGTCGACCATTGCTGAGCGCAGGTATTCTTTTTATTTTATTCTTCTTTATAATAACTTTATCGCCATGCTTTTTACTTACACAAATTGTCTTTGTGAATGTAGGTGGTTGATTAGCCATGGGCTGCGTCTGGCAGCTATGGGCACGCTAGAGTCCCAAGAGGTGGTGGACGCCTTTGGGAAGGTGGTGCACTGTGCGATGGCGCGTGGGAGATCACAAGCTATGGAGGATCTCCATGAGGCCAAGCTGCTGAAGAAGGACTTGGCGGAAGTCCCTGGGTACAGCGCTACTGCTTATGATGAGTTGATGCAGGCAATGGCGGGGTTGAAGGTTCTCGAGCTGCCGCACATTGGGAGGCTGGAGCGCGATCAAGATGACCCCATAGATGTATTGATGGCGGGGTTGACATTGTAGCGCCATCTTGGAGAGAATGGGGAAGGGGAATCAGATTACTATCTGAAGCCTGATGTATCGCAGCTGCAAATTCCTGTGTTCGCGCAGCCTCGTGACATCCTCAAACCCTTTGCTCTTGAGAGGGAAATTCCCTTGAAAGAGGTTCTGGAGCGTCATGAGCAAAGGGCTGCTCAGAAGAAGGGCATCAAGGGTAAAGCAGTGATGTGCAGCATTGGTGCTGCGCACATCCCCAGATCTGATGGTGTGCCCGTGAGTGTTCCTACGGTATCTCCCCATGATGCATTGCTTCTCAGAAAGCTTCAGGAAGCGGGGAGTTCTTCTGCTCCGCAGGATAGCCCTGAGCATCGCCATAGCGTGTAGGCTTTTTTGTATATTTATGTATCTTTCCTTGTAATTTTTATGAATAAATGTGGAATAAGATATCTTTTTGCTTAAGTTTGTAACTTAAATATACTTGCATTGTTTGCCAACTTATTTAACCACGTGTTTTAGTGCGTGACTTTGAAGAATTATACTTGCATTGTTTGCGAAGGTTTGACCAAGTGTCTTGGCTCGTTAAGTGCGTGACTTTAAAAATTATACTTGCATTGTTTGCGAAGTTTTATTATTTGACCAAGTGTCTTGGCTCGTTATGTTGCTAAGCTTGTACAGTGTACTTAGTATGTGCGCATCCGTCGTGGGGTGCGCACGCGAAACTTACCTCGACGTCTCAAGAGTAAGGCGCTTAGCAAGGATACGTGATCCAATGTTGATGGGTTTGCAACCCTCTTACTCAACGAGTGAATTAGTAGGTTAACTCATCCTTTATGCCTTCGTGGGTCTTTAAGTGGTGCATGCACGCCATGTAGGCAATAAAAATGTAAGATAACAATATTGACATATATTATTATGTATGCAATAAAGTAAAATACGCTATGGAGTTAGCTAAAAACCATAACATTTTATTGATACTTGCAAGTTTTTAAAGAAAATAAAAAATACAATTCCTAGGAAAGAAAAAACAAACACTTATTGGGCATCACGTAGGATGCGAGGGTGTCTGTGTAAGGGCCGTAGCCTAGAAGTAACATCTTTTAAGATTGCAGATGTTCTAGGTGCGCGCTAGGTCGTGACCTTCCATATCGCGCAGTCTGTATGCGCCGTTGCCGAGCGCGTCTGTGACCTCGTAAGGTCCTTCCCATTTAGGTCCGAGCTTGCCTGTGTCTTCTGCGTGGCTCGCATCGTTGGCGCGGTAAACAAAGTCTCCTGGTCTGAAGGAAGTGTGTTTGACCTTTGCATCATGATACTTCTTCATTTTTGCCTTAGCCTTTGCTTCGCGTATAGCTGCGCGTTCGCGTCTTTCTTCCAGTACGTCTAAGTCTATGCGCCGTTCCTCGTCATTTGTTGTGACGTTGACCTCTGCTGTACGTATAGTTGGCATTCCTATCTCAGCTGGTATGACGGCTTCTGTTCCATAGACTAGGGAAAATGGCGTGTCGCCAGTACTGGTTTTGATTGTTGTGCGATGCGCCCACAAGACATGCGAGAGCTCATCTACCCACCTTCCTTTGTGTCTGTCAAGGCGCGCTTTTATTCCTTCACCTAGACTGCGGTTTGCGCGCTCAACTAGGCCATTGGTTTGTGGGTGTTTTACTGAAGCAAAGTGTTGTGTGATGTTCAATTGTGCGCACCAATCTTTGAATGGGTTATCACAGAATTGTTTTCTGTTGTCTGATATGATCGCACCCGGTAGTCCGAAGCGACAGACAATGTTGTCCCAGACAAAGCGTTTGACTTGGTTTCCTGTGATGTTCACCACCGCCTTTGCTTCGATCCACTTCGTAAAGTAGTCTATGGCTACGATGAGGAACTTTACTCCTCCAGCTGCTACAGGGAAGGGTCCTGCGATGTCAATACCCCATTTGTAAAATGGCCATGGTGAAGTAATTGGTGTTAGCTCTTGTTGAAGTCGGCGCGGGATTGGCCTATGTACTTGGCAATTGCTGCATTTTCTTATCAGATTGCGTGCGTCGCGATGCATTGTTGGCCAATAGTACCCTGATCTTAGAGCGCTTGCCACCACGGATCGCGGCCCTGAGTGCATACTACATGATCCAGCGTGAATTTCTCGGAGTACGTAGTCTGCTTGAAGAGGTCCAACACATCTGAGCCATGGCTGTAAGAAAGAGCGTCGATAGAGTACGTTGTCTCGTATTTCAAATCGCTGCGCTGTGCGCCGTATTCTTCGAGCGTCTTTATGATATTGGGGTAGGGTTCCCTTGCTAATGAATTCAATGATAGGTGTCATCCATGTAGGATCTTGTTCTTCTATCACTGTGGATATCTCCATTTCCAAGATTGACTTGTTTTTTAGGGTTTCTACCAATACCTGTTTTGAGAGGTGTGCGAAGCTTGTGGATGCGATCTTGCTGAGTGCGTCCGCCTTCCTGTTATCTCCTCTAGGCACCTGTTTTATTGTGAACCTATCAAAGTTTTTGATCAAGGATTTTGTCTTTTCCAGGTGTTGGATCATGTGTTCATCCTTGGCTTCATATTCACCTAGCACGTGGTTAGCGACTAGTCGCGAATCTACATTTGCTTCTAGGTTGCGAACACCCATTTGGATTGCGATGCGTAGTCCGGCTAGTAGGGCTTCGTATTCTGCCTCATTGTTTGTGGCTGTGAATTCAAAGCGTAGCGCATAGGTGAATTCCATACCTTCTGGATTTGTAAGAATAAGGCCTGCGCCTGATCCATCTACACATGAAGACCCATCTGTGAACAGAATCCAGGGTTCCTGTAAATCTATTTTAGCTGCAGATGTCGGGCTGTCGCTGTCTGGCTTCTCCACGATAAAATCGGCTAAGACTTGTCCTTTGATTGCAGTGCGCGGTCTGTATGAGATGTTATACTCACTTAGCAGTACACTCCATTTTTGTAAGCGTCCTGATGCGTCAGGCTTAGAGATAACTTGTTTGATTGGCTGATCAGTGATTACAGCTATTGGGTGCGCTTGAAAGTATCTGCGCAGCCTTTTGGCTGCGAATACTAGAGCCAAGACCAACTTTTCCATAGCGCTGTAGTTAGTCTCTGTTTTCTTTAGGGCTTTGCTTACAAAGTATATGGGTGTCTGGACGGAGTTCCTGTCTGTCAATAGTACTGCGCTGACTGCTCCATGGGTTGCCGATAAGTACATGATTAGTTCTTCCCCTGGTCGCGGTGCGACGAGTTTGGGAAGAGATGCCAGATGGTTTTTAAGTTGTTGGAAATCTTCCTCCGCTTCTTTAGTCCAACGGAAGTCTCCCTTTTTAGTACACTTCGTGAGTGTTTTAAAGAGAGGAAGAGATTTGTCTGCTGACTTAGATAAGAAACAGTTTAGCCCTGCTAGCTTTCCATTTAATGACTGGACTTCTTTGAGTGTGCGCGGTGAGGGGAGATCAATAACAGCCTTTGTCTTTTCTGGGCAAGGCTTGATTCCATCGGGTTCTATCAAGTATCCAAGGAACATGCCCTCGGTTGCGCCAAAGGTGCACTTCTTGGGATTTAGCTTCATGTTTATTCGCCCCAATGTTCTGAATGTTTCCTCGATGTCGCGCACCAACTCGTCCTCTGTGTGGCTTTTGATGACAAGGTCGTCAACGTAGACTTCCAAGTTGCGGCCTACTTGTTTTTCGAAAGCTGTGTCCACCAGTCGTTGGTATGTCGCGCCTGCGTTCTTCAGGCCAAAAGGCATTTTTGTGTAGCAGTACACTTCTTGACTGGTGTGGAAAGCTGTTTTTTCTTCATCTTCAACTGCCATCTGGATTTGGTGATACCCTTTATATGCATCTAGGAAGCATTTGAAAGGGTATCCGCACAGGGATTCGACCTTCCAGTCTATCTCTGGCAGTGGATAGCAGTCCTGTGGACATGCTTTGTTGAGGTCCGTGAAGTCCACGCACATCCTCCAACTGCCATCGCTTTTCTTTACCATAACTGGGTTAGAAAGCCAGTCGTGGTAGTATACTTCGCGCATGATGCCTGCGTCTACGAGCTTATGTACTTCTTCCAGAATAGCCTTTGCATGATCTGGGGCCTGGCCGCGCTTCTTTTGTCGTATTGGAGGATATCCTTGTCGGATTTGTAGCTTATGCTCTGTGATAGAGCGCGGTACTCCCGTCATATGCTTTGGTTCCCATGCAAAGATGTCTAGGTTCTTTTCCAAGAGTGCGTATACAGCTGCTTTACCTTTGTCAGATAAAGATCCCCCAATCGAAACTTGTTGTTCCGGGTAATCTGGATGAATAGCGACTTTTAGATTTGGCGTTTTTTTCGTGCGCTGTTCTGGAATAGTCTCTGCTTCAGTTGTTACCGCGATGCATTCTCTTGGTGGTATCGTTGTGTTATAGAGAGTGACAACTCCTCCTTCCACTGGAAATTTAAGCATTCCGTGCGCTGTGGATGGTACAGCGCGCATGGATGATATTCCCGGTCTCCCAATGATACCATTGTATGGTGAAGGGGACTTTATTACCATAAAGTTTATCCATGTTGCGGTTGAGTGTTGTTCATCTCCTACGACCACCAACAAGCGTAACTGCCCCATGGGCCAGATCTTTTCTCCTATGAATCCTGTTATGGACGTTGTTGCTGGTATCAATTGACTTTGGATCTCAGGTCGCAGTCTTTTGAAACAGTGATCGTACAGGATATCTGCGGATGCTCCTCCATCAATGTACATGCGGTGGATATCATGTCCTCCTGTATGTATTTCAATAGTTAGAGGCTCCACGACTGCATTGCCCGCAGCTATAGTAGGGAAAGATATCTCTTTTTCTGGAGAGAATTTTTGGCTGACTTTTTGCTTTATCTTGCGTTGCCATGATTGTATCATGTATATAGTATCAGCTTTTTCCTTGGGGGGTTCTTTCTTACCCCCGTTTCTCTGTTTATCTTTTCCCTCTTTGATGTTCTTTATGAGGTGGTCCATCCTGCCTTCTCTTACTAGCTTTTCAATTAGTTGTTTTAGTTGGACGCACTCGTTAGTTGTATGGCCTTTTTGGCCATGGTACTCGCAGTATCCGCTCTCTATGCGCTTTTCTTCTGCAGTGCGCATTGGTGGTGGTTTTGGGAAGTTCGCACCTTCTGTTACAAATATTTCCCTCGGAGTTTTTGTAAGAGGGGTATATTTGTCATTGTCTCTTCCACTGCGGTAATTCCTGCTGCGGTTGTTATTCTGATCATTGGATTGTCTATGCGGCTGCTCTTGCTGCCTATAGTTTGAATAACCCTTTTTGCTATCCGCAGCAGCTGCTTCTCCTTGTATAAAGGATCTAGTGCGCTTTGTTAGCTCATCAAAAGTCTGTGGAACTTTGTCGTTCAGCTTCCGGATGAGTTATGGGTTATTGATCCCATTCATGAACCCTGAAATTTTTAGGATTTCAGGACATGCTTTGACTTGTATGCACTCATCCTTGAAACGTTCCATAAAAGCGCTGGTTGATTCCCCTTGACGCTGTTTCACTCTTGCTAGCTCCACAGGGTTTTTAGCGCACTTCTTTCGCTGGGTGAAGTTGAGGCGGAATGCTTTCCGTAATTCCTCAAATCCACTGATGCTCCTACGTGGGAGTTTGCTAAACCATGTGCGCGCATTTCCTACTAACGTGGAATTAAACATGTGGCACCACACAGGCTGTGGCCAGTTTTCGATAGTTGCGGCTGATTCGAAAATTTTTAGGTGATCATCTGGATCACCTGTTCCATCATATGTTTTTACGTTAGTGGGCATGCGCCTGCGTTTGCGGTCTGAGTAATCGCTGATGCGCCGTGTAAACGCATCAATTTTCTGGCGTCGCCATGGGAGAGACATATCTTCATTCTCTTCCTCGCGACGTCTTCCTCTTGACTTCCAGTGTCCTGTTTCTTCATCCTCGTTGTCCGAGGAGTCGCTGGAAGAAGGGTAGTCTCTTTTTCGGCGCTTGCGCCAGCTTCTTTCAGAAGAAGAGCTTGAGGGATCTCGGCTTGGGGATCTTCTTCTCCCCAATCTATCTTGAATCCTCCTACTCCCAGGTTTGGAAGATCCTTGGCTTGGCGAATGCTGAGGCCCTAATCGATCTTGTATTCCCCGACTGCCAAGTCTGGAGTGAACATTAGTGCGCCTCTCGCTGTCTTCTGAGTATGGTGAATCAGATGTCGTACCCAACCTATCATGGATAGTGATACGTTCTGCGCGTTTTCCTCGTGGGTGGCGCAGTGGTGATGGTTCGCGTTCAGGACCAAAATTGAGTCGAGCTTGTAGGCTCGTACTTGCCCTTCTTCTTGCTTCTTCCTGCATGAGGGCGATTAGGGTTTCATAATTTTGGGATACAAAGTTTCCCAAAGTTAGATCGGGTGCGTCCTCAGTTGTTGCAAGAATTTCTGCCTCAGTATTAGGCGCCCTATCTCGGTCAGGCGCGCCTGGCGGCGCAGTGTTGTTCACTGCGGGTATAGTTTGATGAGGAGTGGTGAAGAGGGTGCGTTGGAGTTCCTCAACGCTTGGGACCACTGGGGTGACTTGGGTAGTTCTTATAGGTAGTTCTACCGCTGGAAGAGGTTGGGTTGTCCCTGCCTCTGGGTGACCAGGTGCGCTGGTTGTCCCAGCGACTTGTCTGGAGGTCGGATCTTGTTGATTCTTCCTCTGATGGTCACGTTTTTCTGACTGCGGAGTCCGCTGGCTTGAATTCTTATGCTTTGTCATCCTAGTTCTTAGTAGGGTCCCACGGATGGCGCCACTTGTTGATACAAAAGTTGGTCGTTCCTGGTTATTGGCTCTTGCTCTCGTACCAATTCGCTTCTTAGTACTTGTTACCTGCGCACTAAGAAAATAAACAACACCGTTAGGCTTATCGAGGGATTGTCTCCCCCGATTAGACTCCGGCCTGAGAGTAAGTAATCGATTTTAGGTTCTCGTAGAGAGTTAGGGTTTGTATATCGTACCTTGAATGAGAATCGTGTGATTCTATATATAGGAGCGTAAAAACCGTGTTTCTTGCTCCTTACTCTTTGCACTCGTAGTGCTTATCCGAGGAAAGGATATCTATTCCATGAATAGATAATCCTTATCGTGTACCCGGTGGGTTTAGCTGGGCCTTGGGCCTCGTGGGCCCAAGCTAATGATACTGCGGCCCAAACCATTGTCATGGCAGCCCACTCGTGGTGGACTTAGGCGCTAGTAGTGTATATTATTTGGACTTGTGGCCCAAATATAGACTATACGTCATCAATTTATCCACCTCTTTGTCATGTCTTGACGCCGTCACTAACAACCTTTGACGCCATCAGGTACAATTTTCCGCATGATTTTGAGACTTTGTCGTTTTCTTCACTTTTTCGCTCAAAAAACGTCCAAAATGCTTCTTTTTGTAAATTTCGTCTCAAAAGTACCTAAAATGACAAAAGGAACGATTTAGGGCAATATTTGATCAAATAATCTCGATTTTGGCCTTAAATGACCCCCCAAAAGAACAACTTTTCTTCTCATCAAATACCCTTATAATTGAGATTTGCTTGTCCTCAAGCAAATGCGCTTTATTCTAATCAAAATACAAGTTAGGGGTCATTTAACACTAATATAAAAGTAATTGCAACAAATAATCGTTCCACTTCAACCAAAAACAAGCACGAAAATTATACACTAGCACCTCACAAATAGTGTTTAGATACTCACATCTCTCGGGTGTAATAAAAATATATATCACAATATGAAAATGGAAAATATCTCTCACTAGCTGTCATAGCAAATAGATTACCATAGGATTGGGAAAGGATCAAACCTCCACCACTTGGCGTAAGCACCTAGGACAAACTATCAAAGAGGTCTTTTAAAAGGGTTGTAACGTGAGGTGTAGGGATATCATTGTATCATCACAATCTATTCACTAGATTAGATGGTTTATGTGTTTGTGGCATAAAACACAAGGTTTTTATGTTGGGCCACAAAACATAGCGGGAGTGTTTGTACCCTTGGAAAAGAACTCGACATCTAGCTTAGTGTCGGAAATATTATAGGCGACGATACGAGTGGTTGTGCCTTTGTAAAAGAACCTGGTATTTAGCTTTGTACCGAATAAAGTGTAAGCGACGATTGTAAGGTTTTCTCCGCCGAGAAGGGAGCTTGTTGATCTAGTGAAGTAACTCTCGAGTTGGGTACTCGAGGAGTGGAGTAGGGCGAAGAGGAGATTCGTGACCGAACCACTATAAATCCTCGTGTTCGGTTTGCTCTTTCTTTTACTTATTGCTTTACGTTAATATTTGCATTATGTGATTGCTGATTGTACTTGGATGATAACATGTTTTAAGTTATGCTAGTCGCTAACTATACATAACATCTTTCATATTAGAACAAGCTAAAAATGGATATTTGATACAACAAGTTTAAAGTTTTTAAACGGTAACGTATTCGCCCTCCTCTACGTTTTCACAACCCCTTTAAAAAACAGGGTATTTCAAATATACAATTTTCCAACACTAAATTACATATGCACAAAGAATGGAACTGAAGAAACAATATCATAATTAGCAAACACGAAGGCAAACCTTTTATTTAAAACACGCAAGAGTTCTCAACCACATACATTTCATACAGACTCAAACAAAACAACTTGACAAGCAAACGAAACAGATCAAACAAAATAACTCGACAAGCAAGCTAAATAACTCAAATGAAACAACTCGACAAGCAAACAAAACACATGACATAGACCATAACAAACATCGCCCATTCATTTTTTGCTGCGACTTCCCGCTTTGCTAGAACCTGCACCATCTTTTCCCTTCCTTGCTTTCCTTTGCTTGATGAAATGTTCAAACATAGCTTCAAGATTTGTTACCATATTTCCCAGATCATCAATTTTGGTTTCCAATGTGCTTTCTCCTCCAACATCATCAGCTTGAGCGTCCAAATACTCTTTGTAGTACAACTTTTTCCTCAACCATTCCAAAATATGGTCTCTCATCCACGGGCTAATGTTCTTATAAGAACCATATTCACCATAAATTTTGTAGCCATATGTATTAAGAACTTCCTTAAAGAGGAGCATCGACGATAAAACCTTTGACCACTCCTCCTCCAGCGTGTAACCAACCATTGTTATGTGTGTGTTTGTGAGAATTGACGATTGGGTTATGTGCGTTTTGCCGGTTATAGAATGATTTGTTATAGATAAGTAAAAAATTGGTGGGACAAAGTTGCAATAAGGTGGGAAAAAAATACCTATGACATGTCGTCGGTACCATAATAGCGGGAAAAAATCCCGCCAAATTATTCGCTAATATTTACAATAGGGGGAAGACCAAATTTGGTCTAAATTCATTCCGTCGACATGTCGTCGGGAACATATGACTAAACACAGCTGTTAACGCTAATCAAACACTAATTACAATAATATTTATGATTAATATGGTCCCGTCAACATGTCATCAGGACCATGTTGGCAGACCAAATTCCTGCCCAATTATTGGAAATTATTGAGAGAGTAAAGTTTGACCAATATGGTCCCGTCGACATGTCGCCAGTACCATACTAATCAGAAAAATTCAACGCACACTAGTCTCGGTCAAGCGTTTTTTTGTCGTTTTCCTGTTCGTGCTGATGACATCCAGTAGTCGGGACGACTTCGTCGCCCGTTCTCCTTATTCTTATAGTGATTAGGCTTCACATTATCTTGTTGAATTTAAATTGGACCTGTATCTCCTTATAGTGATTAACCTTTTCTATTAACCATGACCTTGGTACATCTTTCGTGACGGATAAAATAGATTTTGTCTTTAATGTCCCCGCAGCACGATTCTTACTTGAACGCTTTGCCAGTTATAAGGTTTTGATTGGAAATATACCAATCTTTCCCGAAAAAATTATATTTTCCGACGCATCAAACTGTGGACATGTGACCGCTGAAAGAAACATGACTTCCGTGAGAAACGTTTTTCACTTGCATATTCTTAACGGCTTCCTCTCCGAGGACAAGATGATATCGCTTTAATGGTTTTGACATGTAAAACCATTTTTCATCAACATGCATTGAACATATCTTTAAAGGTTGGATGATCACTTGACAATGATCATAGATAAACAGAACGCTAACCTTGATTTTCCTATTTTCGTTAGTGAGAGCCGGCTTGATAGAATTTGTCTGTGGTCTACGTGCACCTTCTTTGATTCTTCGATGCATCATTGATTTTGAAACACCGAGTGGCTTTGCAAGAGATCGAATATTTGTTCGAAGAAGTAATGGAATATCTAAGACTTCATCAAATTATTTGCACCCTTTTAGGTCCAACCGCCTTTAGCTTCTTCGAAGTTACATTGACCATTGATCCATTTAGCATTTGAAGTTTAGCTTGGTGCCAAATGAAACTAGCGGTCCTATTAGATCCGCCGAATTTCTTTGCTACTTTGGGTATCGATCCTTTTATCAATTCTCCGTTAACACTTTCTTGCAATAAGGATTCATAGATTGCATGACGTTGTAAATTGCTTCAGTTGGGTTTAGTGCATGAACTTGTGGAATGCTCTATAACCATGAAAGTAAGATGTAAAGACAAATTTAGGAGACGTTTGGTTTAGAGGTTTTGACAATGTGGAATAACAATCATAGTGATTCTCAATGTTTGGTTAAAGTTTTGAAAATAAAATATTATTAAAATTTGTGTTTCATACCGATAGCGTCAATCCAGGGTGGATAGGTGCCTTTGCTAGTGATTCATGTAGGACCCACTGCATGTATTTATTTTTGACCATATATTTTTCATAGTGCTCTAAAAGGCGCGCCAAGGCGCGAGGCGTGGCCTCGCCACCATGAAATGGACCTTGGCGTCTGATCTAGGCGTGGCTCAAAAAGGCATGAAATAAGGCTAGAAAATGCGTGAAAAGACGCGCTTTTTGTTAAGGCGTTGCGCCACTTTTGGAACCAGTTTATTTTTTATTTTTTTGGAAATGTTTTGAACTAGTATTTGGAATTTGGGCTCCTGGTAATTATATAGTAAGTAGTAGTTTAAATGTCTAATACAATATGAGTAATATGATCTAAAATTATAAATAAATAAATTTATAAATATTTTTTAGCCGCTTTAGTGACGCCTTATGAAACGCAAAGGTTCCGCCATGGCGTGTAAGGCTTGAGGCTCGGCCATACCGCTACGCCACGCCTTACTCCTTTTATAACCTTGATTTTTCACACTATTTTCTTCTTCTTTGTATCTTTCTTCAATTTTCAATCTTTTCTATATATAAATCAAACAAACTATTTTTAACCAATAAGAATATTAAAATCCAAGATTACAAG
The DNA here is from genome assembly GCA_030686995.1 of Artemisia argyi. Classification (NCBI taxonomy): domain Eukaryota; kingdom Viridiplantae; phylum Streptophyta; class Magnoliopsida; order Asterales; family Asteraceae; genus Artemisia; species Artemisia argyi. The sequence goes on along the minus strand of CM060688.1, from coordinate 113,847,739 downwards.
ATGGTAACTGGTGTTGAATACGTCGAAGATATTTTGGTATTCTTTTATGCCTCTATTTATTTTCATATATTTATGACTATTATCATTTATAGCTTAGTTTTCATATTTTTGTCTATGGCAAAATGTGATATTCCAACTCTATTTTGTAGAAATGAAAATTTGCGTAAATTTATTGCTTTTATGGACAAAACTCAAAAATATTTTGGTATCTTAACTACTTTTTGTTGTTACATTTTATTGAAGAAAAAAGTTGCATTAGTTAAAAATATTGATACCTACATCATATTTTTTAATCCAAACAATAACTATTGGAACGAAACATTTAGTCATATTGATTGTCATTCCATCTCAAATCTAAACCCATTTTCATTGTGATTCATGACAACAAACCAAATGACACCTTAGTGAATTAGTAGAGGCCAAATATACATGTTAGTCATTTTAAAATAAATTCAAATTTCAAAGTGGTAAACTAGATAAAAAAATGGAGGGATAAAAAAGATAAAGAATTCAAATTCAACTTAAAAAAAGGCAAATATACACCGTTGGTCCCTAAACTTTCCACAAAACATCACAGGGCACCTTAACTTTGTTTTTTAGTCGTCAGGCGTCCAAAACTTGAGATTTTGAGTCTGAATGCGTCCCTCCAGCGCTATTTGCTGTTTTGTTTTGTTTTTAGTAAAGGGCATAATGGTCATTTCATATATTTGGGTTATTATTCATGCAAATCTCCTCCTCTACTCTTCTTCCATACATGGAAATCTTCAGCCTATGTTGTAAATTGCATTTTTAACGTCATAATTGGGTTTATATACAAAGATAACCGAACCCGATTTCGACTACACTGAGAAGCACTAATAAGCAGAAACAAGCAAATCCAAATGAGCAATCCCAAACAGTCCCTAAAAGCTCATTTTACAGCACCTCATAAGCCAACCAAAAAAATTCTAAAAAATAAAATAAAAATATCACTAATTAAACAAGCTTCCAAATCAGTGAATTCCAGAATTTTATGAGATTTGGTTGAAAATTGAGTAAATGAAAATTAAGGGTGCGTTTGGTATGCTGGGAGGAATGACAATGGGTATGAGTTTGATAGTACTCAACTATGAAAGTTCCATTCCCCACTCTCTAGCCATATATGGAGTATGGAAAATAATGGACTTTCATAGTCATAGTTGTGGGCCCAGACACCCTAAACAAACACCAACTATCACTTTCATAGTGATAGTTGATTCCCAGGAATGGGTACCAAACGCACCCTAAAAAACTAAATTGCTGTTACGAACTAAGTTTTTGCAGCCCTAAAAAGTGGTTTAAGACCTGTAAAAAAAATCTAAAAATTAAAATTAAAATACCACTAAGTAAACAAGCTATTAAAGTACATTATCCCAAAATTTTGTGAGATTTGGTTAAATATTGAGGAAATGAAAAATAAAAAACTAAATCTGCTGTTTGGGACTTTTTGACTTTTTTCAAGTTTTTGAATAGGTTGACTTACATGAAATTTAATCTATCCTAGCTGCTCTAATATGTAGTTATAAGCTATGATGAGACTAATTCAAGCTATGAAAACAATTTATGCAAGTGAATCCATGATTATGCAATCCTAAAATGCTAACAGTGAAGCTAAAATGGAAATTAAAGTGGATTTTGATTTTTATATGAATGAGACCTGTATTTTATGGTTTGACTGTTCTATTAGGACCTAATATGACATGATTGAACCAAAAGTTATCACTGAAACACAAGGGAACTCATTAAACACCCTTTTACCAAACACCCCTTTAAAACCATCTGATTTGTGATTTTAAAAGGATTAGACTGATTTAGGCCATGATACTGATTCATAAGTACTTAATATGATGTTATAAGCCAAGTGAATCACAAAACACCAATCTTAACCACAAATTCAAAGGAATCAAAGGTATGCAATTTTTGGCAGTTATGAGTAAAAATGAGCACAAAGAAAACTAATGAACAAGTAGGCAATATTAAGCAGTAATTTAACTAAAATACACTAAATAAGCATGAAAACACAGAGATAAGCAGTGAATAAGGACATCTATAGTAAAATGCAAAAATTAAGATTATGGCTTACAAATGCTATCCTGCTTAGAACAAGGGAACCAGGTTATCAAATCACAACCTATAGCTTCCCATGAAGCACTAAACCCAATGCCATCCAAGATAAACCCTGCTCCATGCTTCTTCTTTCTTCTTTTTTGATTTTTGATTTTCCACTGATTTTTTTAGTATTTTTGAGTATTTTTGATATTTTGAATAAAAACATGTCTAAGTACTTCTTAAGCTTATAAAAGATTATAAATAAGTTAAATGAGTTCAATGGAACAGGAAACAACACATTTCAACACCTTTTAAGTACAAATGAGATTTTCACTAAAATTTGCAAATTCTGAATATAACTAAGATAACTTGAAATTTATATTAAGGATGACTTATATTACACTGAGAATGAAGAAAACATGCTTTTTAACTAGGTTTTACAACTAAAGATGGAAAATAAATAAAAACGACATGAAAATTAACTAAGAAAACTACTATATTCTGCATATATATTTATCAGTCTCACAGTCTCATAGTTATATTCTCATAGTAATATCTATTAAACCTTTCAATTCGATTCAATGCGATGTATATTTATCTTGCAAACCTAAAGCATATGCAGAAAACATATTTTTATGCAGAAAATGACAAGTAAAAAAGGCATGATCTAGTCGCATAGAGATCGAAGACATCGGAAAACTCATGTGGTGTGTATATAACACTAAACAATCATCGATAGTTCATAGTTCAAACGTTGTTACATGTCAAACTAAAGTGAACATAGACTGATTCCAGATGATAAGTTATTGTATTACATATTTACATTATTACTGATTTAACGTGACAACCATTTAAAAAACTATGAACAATAGACTTCTTATAATTATGACGTTAAAAACGCAATTTACAGCATAGGCTGAAGGTTTCCATGTATGGAAGAAGAGTAGATGAGGAGATTTGCATGAATAATAACCCAAATATATGAAATGACCATTATGCCCTTCACTAAAAACAAAACAAAACAACAAATAGTGCTGGAGGGACGCATTCAAACTCAAAATCTCAAGTTTTGGACGCCTAACGACTAAAAAAAAAAGTTAAGGTGCTCTGTAATGTTTCGTGAAAAGTTTAGGGACCAACGGTGTATTTTTGTCTAAAAAAAACTTGTTTCTTACAATCTTGAAAAAGTTGGCGCCACTTTTGCCTCGAAAAGTTAAAAAAAAAAAAAAAAAAAAAAAAAAAAAAAATTCATAGTACATCAAAGTGAGAGTGAAGTGTTCTTTCTTCGTTTTGACTTTTACATTAATTGAGGGTATAATTGTCATTTGATTAGCTAACAATTGTAACAATATTACACTTAAAATATTGTCCTTTTTTTTTTTTTTTTTTTTTTTTTTTTTTTTTTTTATATGGACGCTTAATGTGGGACGAAATTTTTTGGAGGCAAACAATTATTTTTGAACTCTTAGTTATAGTATAGGTAGATATTATACCATAAATTCCATAACGACTAGTGTAAAGTTACTTCATATAACTTTATAATATATGTTGTTTATTAAGCAAATATACATGAGTTTTAATCGAGTTCACATGGGTTTTTGTTTTATGTTTTATAAAGAAAATTATACATGATTATTCTTGGTGTTCTTATTTTTTGGATAACATTGTTTGGCCCAAACTTTGATAAAGGATAGTAAATTGTAAACAGTGGTCATAGTTGGTGGGCGGCGGTGGTGGTGGGTGAATAAGAAAAGAAGTATGATTGGTGATGATGAGACTCACATAAGAGTTGTTATAAAAATGAAAACTAAATAAAGAACTGCATGAAAATACAAAAAAATGATGAAAAAAGAAAAATTTAATAATGGTGGTGGATGGTGGTAGGTATAGTTGTAATAGTGGTAAGGGGTAGTGCTTACTGGAGAAGAAGAAAAAGAATAGTGGATGAGATGATAGTATTAATTTTATGAGTACGCCGTTCGTCTTTAAAGTTGTGTACCAAAATAATTAAATAATTAGCCATAACAGATATTGACTAACGGGCGTTAGTCAAAAGGATCTCAAGTGATGTAAAAATACTACAGTAGGGACTTTAGTCGTATTTTTTTAGGACTCAACGCATATCCGGGGTACAAGTTTACAGACGGATTTTTATTTTTATTTTATTATTATTATTTTTCTATTATTATTTTTTTTAAGCTCTCCTGGTAACTAATAAAAAAAATTGATTTACAACAAAATATTTTTCTCTTTCATATATACAGTACCTAAAAGATTTGTATACTTTTTCTGGCGTTCACATTTGCATATTATCACACAAGTCAATCTTTTAAGGTGCCGACACTTAAAAAATAAAAACCGAAACATGATTTCGGGTTTTTCAAGTTCGGATCGTGGTGCTGTCTTTTTTACAAAGTAAAAACAGTTGCTATAATTACAAGTACAAACATCTGTAACTAGTGTACTTTATTTTCATCCTTGACACTAGTAAGTAACACATCCCCCCATTCCATTCTTCTACAGTATTTATTATTAAACCCAAATCCAACAACCCCAAATCATCATCATCAAAATTCATCATATTTTTGGGTTTTGTTTGTTGAATGTACGTAATATGAAAAAATTGAAGAAGCATTATTATTATAAATATAAAAAATGGGTGGTGGTGAATGGAAAGGACTATTAGTGTTACCTAATAACAAAAAAAAGTTTAAGCATAGTAGTGATAGTAATAAGTTTCATAATAGGCATTATTGTTGTTGTTTGTTATGGGTGGAACGGAAACGGATCTCGTGGACGGTTGTTTGTGGAGTTGTCTTGTTTGTTTTGGGTTTGATTTCCTTGTTTACGGGTCACGTCGCCTCCAATCTCGAATGGTATTCCCAGAGATTATTAGTTAGACATCAATCATGGTACTACAATAAAATGGTATATCTTTTTTCTAATTCTAGTTACATATGTTGTTACATTGTTGCGTTTTTGTTTCCTAAGTATTGCTTATGTTTATTGATTGTTTAGGAGTGAAATAGGCAGTGTAATTTGTCCACTTGCGGAACTTCTTGCAAAATCGTTGTTGTCGGAACTTTGTTGCATTTTTTGTTTAGTTGGTCTTTTCTTTGATTTTTAATTATCCATGAGATTTTCACTCTAGGCTGTGTTAATCTGCAATAAGGTATTAGCGTCTATTTTACTGGTCATTCTTTATGTTTAGCGTTTCTTGTATCATCTAACATTGTAGACAGTGGATTGTTTGAGGGAAGCCCTACAACTTTCGCTGCTAATGGTTTTTGTAATTAGCACAGGTTGCAGTATCTTCTTTATAATGTTTATTTATACCTTACAGTTACGTCTTATAGTTAGTGTCTACATGCTTAAAAATCAGATCAATTTATAAAAGTAAGCCGGTTTTATAAAATAAAAGGTATTCCAGTTAAGCTGGACTAACAACTAGTGTCTTCTTAAGAGAATCTAAATATGGTTGAATAATAGTATATGCAAATCTATAAGGAGCCACTCGTAACATCAGTTCTTAAAATCGAACGGCTATTGACATGATCCATGTTTGACAACTATGCTGTTTTCAGAATTTATGAATTTCATGTTGCTCCAAGTTAGATATATGTGTCATCTTTTTAGTGAAGTATATCATCTAAGCCAAGGGCGGAGCTTAGTGAGGACCGGGAAGGGTCCCGGCCCCCCTAGGCCTAAGGCCGTTAGTGTATTTTTTCGCGATTTCATGTGTTAATATATATATATATATATATATATATATATATATATATATATATATATATATATATATATGTAGGGAATATATTAGCTACAATTAATTGTAGCTAATTGGCTACAATTTTGTGCTATAAATGTGATATATATATATATATATATATATATATATATATATATATATATATATATATATATATATATATATATATATATATATATATATTTTTTTTTTTTTTTTTTTTTCATCTCGGCCCTCCCATCTAATGTTTTTCCGGAAAGAATTTTGTTTCGGCCCTCCCACAAATTTTTTTCTAGCTCCGCCATTTTCTAAGCTGATGCATTATGGATGGCAATGATTGCATTTGGTTACTCGATTATGTGTTTTTAACAGCAACTAATGTTTGCCCACGCATACTTCGCCCACTTGTAGCACCAATATTAGAATTGTCGTTTTGGAAATACCTCTATGCTTTTATGCTTATATGGCATTGGAATTTACTAACAACTTCGAAATTATAGGGTGGATTTGGTCATGGACCAGTTGACATCTGGAAATCCAAGTTCTCAAAGTTTTACTATGGATGCAGTGAAAGAGGACCTCATTATGAACGTAAGTTGCCTTATCCATTATTGTTGTTAATATTATTATTATATAGTAAATATTTGTATTTACTCCCGTTTTATCTAATTTTATGTAGTTGTTTCATGTCTTACTTTAAACTTTATGTCAAAAGTGGTTTGGTTTAATTCTGTTGCTGAGATATTAAGCAGTGAACTTTAGTTGTTCATTATTACTGTTCGAAGAAACCTGCCTAGAAAATCCTGACCCGATTCTACATATATGCGTAGTATCTAAGATTCAAGGTGTAACGGGGCGTTAGTTTGTAATGCTGTTTAAGAAAATTCTCAGGGTTAAATCAATCTTACGGATCGGAAGTATATCAACTAAGTTATGATCCCACTTTAAAGTGTCATTTATGATGGTCATAGTATCACTCTTTAATCTCTTTTATTTGGTTAATTATGCAGTGATAGGTGTAGAGGTAGATACATCCTCTGTTCATGATCTGAGGCATCAAACCTGGAACAATTTAATTTGTTTTATGAATATAATATTCCCTCGGTCAAAAACTTATGCTTTATAATCCTTTTCCCTTGTCTAGGCTACAGTTTTCTGATGGTTCCTAGAACAAAATTTAAACTTAATATGTAATGTTTAGTGGTCTATACCCTAACTGGCTGTGTATGCAGCTCCTGTTCACGAGCTACTATCAAATGGCTATCTACTTATTGGTGCCAGTGGAGGGCTGAACCAACAAAGAACTGGAGTAAGCATTCCCTTTTTTTTGATCTTTTTAGGCTTGTAAAACTGGTGGCATAGGTGCTGATAAGAAATTAATGTCTTTACTCTCAGTTAGTGCAAAGAATCATTTGTGTCCATCAAATAATTAGTTTTCTTTTCTTCACACAGATAACCGATGCTGTTGTTGTTGCACGGATATTAAATGCTACTTTGGTCGTTCCTGAGTTGGATCATTATTCATTTTGGAAGGACGATAGGTGAGCTGAAATTTCGTTAGTCAAAAGATATCATAATTTGCTTATTAGCTTGGTGTTCACATTTTATCTAATTTTTATCGACTATGCAGTGACTTTGCAAACATTTTTGATGTCGATTGGTTTATATCTTTCCTTGCAAAGGATATTCCTATTGTTAAAAGGGTCCCAGACAAATATATGCGATCACTTGAGAAACCACCGTACACAAAGCTGGTCCCACGGAAATCAGAACCTCAGTATTACCTCGATGAAGTTCTGCCATTACTCTTGAGGCGACATGTGAGACACTATGCCATATTGCTTGATTTTTAACATTTGTTATATACTTGTTCCAAAGTTCTGGATTTCAGGGTGGTCCTGTTTGTTATCATGCTGAAATTTGAGATGTTCTAAATTTTGCTACGCGATACCAAATTATGCAGGTGGTTCAGTTGACAAAGTTTGATTATAGGCTTGCTAGTGACCTTGATGAAGAACTACAGAGGTTACGATGTCGCGTCAATTATCATGCTTTTCGCTTTACAAAACCGTTGCAAAATCTAGGTCAAAAGCTGGTGATGAAAATGAGGGAGATGGCAAATCGCTACATTGCTGTTCACCTAAGGTGCATCTCTTTGTTGTCGCTTTCTGGTTGTTGTTGCTTCTCTTTTATCTTCTTTTTAACTAACGCACAGTGTTCAAGGGTATCGAATTTGAGATTTAATTCTTACCAGGTAACATCAATGTCATGTTATGAGAAAAACTTCAAATAGATCCTAGAATTGTTTGAAATATGGGAATTCACCCTTTTTTTTTACTTGGTGTAGTGCCTAGTCATATTTGGAATGTCCTAAATAGCTCAAAAGCTACTGGAACTTTAGATATATGAACTCTACATCAAAAAGGAAAGAAACAAAGTCTGGATAGGTAATGTAATGGCAGTCCATGTGGAGAAGGAAATACAAGTACATAGTGATAGCCAGACAATTTCACAACTATATAAATAGAATAATCCATTTACAGCAAATATTTAGTAAGGTTTTGCCAATATTAATTGGCCTTATAGGTAGAGACAATTGGGTAATATACCTTCAGGTAATAGTGCCATTCCATAGGAAAAAACACTACTTGTCAACCTAGACTACGTAAACGAAATTTTGAATATAGCTAGCTCAGACAAGTTTACCTAAGAGATATTGACAAATGAAGTAGTATATATCACTTTATATTTTGGAATTGTTTTGATTTTCTTTGCACTTTGCATATTTCTTCATAACAGATATATAAATTGTTAGTTTTTGCTTATGGATCATCGACTTTCCATAACACGTAATGTTGCTCACCCTTCCTTCTAACAAAAATGCTGCACTCCTTTGATTTAAATAACATCATCTTACTTTCTCATTTATGCCTTCATGAATGCGAACTGTTTCCAACCTCGTTTTTGGACCACCATTCTTGTATGGTTGAATTTTAAGATTTTGGTCATGTTGCATCATTTTGGTATCAACTCTCCTGAACCTGAGAATACGTAACAAAGATTTCAAGTTTTCAACTGATGTTAGAATACATAAATTGGCTAAAAGTGGAGTTGAATTGGAAATATGCAGAAATATTGATTGAACAAGTAGACTTTTAGTAGTATTTGACTAACACACCAACAAACAACATGTGTTAACCAACGTCTAGGTACCACCAGTGGGAGGGAAGAGGAACCCTCGTGTTGTTCTCGAAGTTCTAACGTAAGTTTGTGATATCATATGGTATTAAGGTTTGAGTTTTGGAGAGCTTTTTAAAACGTGCATTTGTTACAATATGAAATTTTAGTGCTAGAATTGTCTGATATGTGGACAGTCAATCATTTGATTTTATAGTTGCCATTTATGTTCTGTTCAAACAACATCATACATGATACAACAAACGAGTCACATTTGAATGTGTAAAAAGAATTTGAAGACCATCTATTATACAATATTACAAATAATTTACTAAACAGCAAGAAATATTTATCCTATATATAGAAAAAAGTGTTCAATTTAGGATTTCAGTTTATCTTAATCTTAGTTTTCTATATCACTTGTAATTTATGTGAAAAAAGAATAAAACATTTGCAAAGTAGACTCATTTTGTATCTCCTTTCAACATGATCATATGTTAAAATGATAGCATGTAGTTATATCCTTAACATTTCTAGCTAGGTACTCACATGGTCTAACACTCTTTCCTCGATAGGTTTGAACCTGATATGCTTGCATTTTCTGGTTGTTACTACGGTGGTGGCGATAAAGAGAGACATGAGCTTGGTGAAATCAGGAAAAGATGGACAAATTTAGCTGTGAGTTTGCCATCCTACAGTTTGTTATTGACTTGTTACTCTTTATGATACATGAAATTGCGTTTTCCTATTTTTACTTTCCCATAAAAGACAGTTTTGCATGTTTTGCACACATATGTAAGTGGTGACCACTTGAACTAGTCCAATACACAGATGCTCCTTAATGACTAGACACAGAGATGTTTTGAACTGAATTTGATGTTATTGATATTATGTATTACTAATGGGCAAAGATGCAAGTATTAAGCCATTTGGCATAAATAGGCAACGAACTTTGGTCGGAATTTCTGTTTCAGCTAAGACACGTTTTTCTGGCGAGAAAAAATCAAGAAGCTTTCCAAAAGTTTGTTTTAAGACTTTAATGTAGCCCGTATCAGTTAACAGGTCAATATGATGACGGTATTGTTACAGGCTGACAAGGTTACCTTTTTACGTAATATGTTTTAGTTTTTATTTGAATAGCTGCCAAAAAGAGAAATGGTCATAATTGACATTAATATTAAGAACATATTAATGTTACCTGAACAAATAAGATCAAGTTATTTGCTTACTTGAATGTTACAAAATCCGGATGTTCAAGGGGATCTTTTACCTGTTGATGTGCAATCTATTAGTTAAAACAAACTTATTTAAGATTCTAACATTTACATGAAGGTGGCAGTTTCAACCCTCTACTTACGAGATAGTAAGTTTAGGTTATGGCTTATCCTTAGGGAGGCAAACTAAAATGAAAATGGAAACATGTCAAATGTCTTGTAGAGAATGCTTGAAAGTTGCAACCTTCTAAAATCATTTTATTTAATAAATTGATGTTATTATTGAAATAGTATAGTTCTATAATGATCTTTAACGCATTTAGTTAATAACATCAACTATGTTATTACTAAATACTACCCAATTTAACCCTTTATCCAAGCCATCCATTTGCCACCTCTAAATTTATGATTTGGTTGACAATATTTGTTTTTAATTTAGGAAACAAGTCCTGATGGAGAGCGAAAGAGAGGGAAGTGTCCCCTTACGCCTCATGAGGTGGGGCTGATGCTACGTGCACTCGGCTTTATGAATGACACATACATTTACGTTGCATCTGGTGAAATCTATGGTGGTGATGAAACATTGCAGCCTTTAAGGGAACTCTTTCCGAATTTCTACACAAAGGAAATGTTGGCTAGTGAAGAACTGGAACCTTTTCTCCCCTTTTCATCTCGTCTTGCTGCCATAGATTACATTGTTTGTGATGAGAGTGATGTTTTCGTTACAAACAACAATGGGAACATGGCTAAAATTCTTGCTGGTCGAAGGTACATATGCTTTAATATTCTTGTTAATTGCAGATATTTATCGTATATTTAATTGTGAGTAATCATAATTCATGCATTATGTTATTAATTAACGAGTAATCAATATTCTTTCACTCCATGGATCTCATGATAATTACAACCAAGAGTTATTATGTAACTTGTCGTGTTTAATATATATGATTTACCTAGTATCATCCTTACAAGTATTTGATAGTGTTGAGTTGGGTTTACGATTTACTAGTTTTGTACCATCATGATAGTAATATAGCTGTTTGATAAATCGCTGAACAAATTTCTCAAGCCTAGTTAATACATTGAAATACGCTGTACTAATTTCTTGTTATTTCTCTCTATTTACAACATTTTTTTTCCTTGTAAAAGCTCTCATATTAAAGTTACATACATATTAAATGATTGTAACAATTTAGATCCATAACATTTTTCTAATATTTATTCAGTATTTGATAAATAGTTTTTAACTTTTATAAATTGTATGTCCGTTTAGGTACAATTTTCTCATTGTTCGAATCATATTAATCCAATAAGAGAAAATCCATAACCCATGGAAAAAACAGCTGCCACCTATCTTTCATCCACGGTCGTTGGCTTTGACTCTTATACTTTCTCCCACCTTTTTTTGTCCCATTTTTTCATCGTTTCAGGGTGGTGTTTGTTTTTCCGACATGTGTTTCAGGATCGTGTTTATGTTCCCGGCAGATGCCAGAAGAATGGAGACTCAGCGAAGTCATCCCCATCTTCAAGAACAAGGGAGACGCGCAAGTGTGTAGCAACTATAGGGGTATTAAGCTACTGGGTCACACCATGAAGCTCTGGGAGAGAGTTATTGAGAGGAGGTTAAGAAGGGAGACAAGGGTGTCAGAGAACCAATTCGGATTTATGCCAGGGAGGTCCTCGGTCGAGGCTATCCACCTCCTCAGAAGTCTTATGGAGAAGTATAGAGAAAGACAGAGAGATTTGCATATGGCTTTCCTGGACCTAGAAAAGGCATACGATAGTGTCCCACGAGAGTTGATTTGGAGGACTCTAATAGAAAAAGGAACCCCAAGGAGATACTTAAGAGTCATTAGGGATATGTACGAGGGGGCAAAGACCCGCGTACGGTGCACGGTGGGGTGCACTGAGTTTTTCCCGGTGGAAGTGGGACTTCACCAAGGATCAGCCATTAGTCCGTACCTCTTCGCTCTGATTCTCGATGAGATAACAAGAGGGATACAAGAGGGCATTCCTTGGAGCATGATATTCGCTGACGATATTGTGTTGGTAGCAGAATCGGCCGAAGAGCTAAACTACAGACCGGAGCACTGGCGAGAGGCATTGGAAGACAATGGTCTTCGGGTAAGCAGAGAGAAGACTGAATACATGAGATGAGATTTCGGTAGCAACGAGTTCGGCCACAACGAGGAGGAAGTTCGTATCGACAACCAGATTCTTCAACCTAAGGAGTTTTTTAGATATCTTGGTGCGGTGATACACAAAACAGGAAGGATAGACGATGACGTTACCCACCGTATTAGAGCAGGATGGGCGAAATGGAGGGCGTCGTCAGGTGTGCTCTGTGATAAGAAAGTCCCCTTTAAGCTTAAGGGAAAATTCTATAGGGTGGCGATCAGACCAGCTATCTTGTACGGGTCAGAGTGTTGGCCTATCACGAAAGCCCAAGCTAACAGAGTGGAAGTGGCAGAACTGAGAATGCTAAGGTGGATCTGTGGTAAGACCATGCTTGACATGATACCGAACGGAGTTTTCAGAGCAGAACTTGAAGTTGATACTATAATCTCAAAGATGCGAGAAGGAAGGTTGAGGTGGTTCGGTCATGTCAGGAGAAGGCCACAGAGAGTCGAAGAGCTGAGGGTCGACGGTTTGAGAAGGAGGGGAAGACCGAAGCTCAGGTGGGAGGATAGACTTAGGCTAGACATGAAGGAGCTTCTCTTGTCCGAGGACATGATCTCAGATAGGAACGAGTGGAGAGCTAGGATTAGAACTTGCGGGTAGTTTAGGTCGTGTGGTAGGTTGTCGTTGCCTTGCCCCTTTGCGTTTTAGGTTTGGTAGGCCCTTTTGCACTTTAGGCGTTTTTTGTCTCTTTGCTTGTCCCCTTTTAGGCTTTTAGTAGGCTAGTGGTGTCTCTTTTCCCTTTACCTTAGCTTTTCCCCCTGGCCTTAGCTTTAGCCCCCTTGCCTTAGCTTTTGCTGCCCCTTGCTTTGCTTTGCTTTTTCCCCTTTGTGTTGTCTTCTTGCCTATTGCCTGCTTGCCTTTGCGTTCTTGCTTGTGTTTGTTTTGCCTTTTCGTTCCTTGTTTCTCTTGAGTTCCTCTTTGCTTTGTTTGCTTGCTTTACTTGCTTTGCTCCTTGTTCTTTGTTTGGTTCTCTGTGCTTTGTTTGTCTTGTTGCTCTTTTGCTCCTTGCACTTTGGGTTTCTATATCACTCACACATGTGCACGTGCCGGAGGTCTCCCTGGAAGCAGTCTCTCTACTCCTAGGCTTTGCCTGGGGTAGGGGTAGGATCTGTCTACACTTCTACCTCCCCCATACCTCGCTCTTGCGGGATTGGGTATGTTGTTGTTGTTGTTGTTGTTGTTGTTGTTTATGTTCCCGGCAAGTGTTTATGGAATTTGTGGTTGGCGTCATGTTTAGTCTTGGGTCGTGGGTGTTTTTCGCCCTCACCGTTTATCTTCCTTCTTTTGGCGAGTGGTACGGGTGGTGCGTGTTTTTCGGCAGTGTTTCAGGGTCAGACATCTTTTTCCACACCATAGCAAAGGCTTAGGTAGTCAAGTTATTTTGGGTTTGTGGTCTTGGTTGTGGATCAGGTTTGAGTTGTGGTTCAGGTTTGGGGTCACTTTTGTGGTTTGTGGTTCGTTTCATGGTGCGGTTTTGTTGCCAAGTGATTTAGGTCATGTTTTCAGGTTTGTGGTTTAGGTTGTGGTGTAAGTTGTGATTTGGGTCGTGGGACAGGTCGGTTTGGGTCTCTGGTCGCCTTGTTGGTGTTTTGTTTAGCAAAGGTTGTCTCAACAAGGGTCATAGTTATTTTAACTATCTCTACATCTCGTTGTCACAACACCTGGTAGATTGTGTAGCTAGACTGGTTGGTTTAAGGTTTATGTGGCTTTCATCTAAGGTGTCATGGTTGTGGTCGTTTTTTCACTCATTTACATACTTTTGTACAGGGTGATTGCCGTTAAGTGGTTATATGTTTGTTGGGTTTGGATTGCAGGGTTCTTATTTGATTGTTGTTTTTTCACAGTTGTAATTTTTAAGGGCCATTGTGGCTTTACGGTCGCTTTGGTCGGATTATCTCTTAGTGTCTTGGCAATTCCTAGCCTTTTTTTTTTTTTTGTAACTGTCTTTCAACAAAATAAAATTAGAGATGGTAGAGAGGGCGGGTCATGCAGGGTTGAGCAACTGGTGGTCGCTTGGCAGCAAGCACCCCCTAAAAAAAAATTTCAATAGAAAAAGGTTTGTAGCATGTGTTATTTATGGTATAAAGATCTATAATGTAATTGAATTTCCTGAATCATACATGGTTTTAGAGGTTTTATGCATTAAAATTTCGGGCCACTTGTAACCCGTCTCGTTTTCATGTTTCTATTTTGCTAATCGGAGTATAAAAAAAAAAAAAACCAAATCTACCCATTCATAACATACTAAGTGTTGCTTATTGTAATGTGTTTAAAGGAGGTACATGGGACACAAAAGAACCATTCGACCAAATGCGAAAAAGCTCAGTTCTTTGTTCATGAACCGAGATAGGATGCCATGGACAATTTTCTCTAGCAAAGTGAAATCAGCCCAAAGGGGATTTATGGGCGAACCAAATGAGATAAAACCTGGACGTGGTGACTTTCATGAATATCCTTCTGCGTGCATATGCAAGAAACCGTTCAACCTCTCCGACCCTGATAACAACAAAACTCAAATATCAAAAGATAACTTAAACCCTGAACCAGAATCTGGATATGGGCGTAATGAAGAAGACCAAGATTTCAATAGCACATATGGAATAATAAACAATGCAGGTGTGATGAGTAGAGATAATGAAGCATCATCGTCACTTGAAGAGAAGGAAGATGATGACTTTTTAGCTGACTAGGTGCAACTAAGCAACCCGATGATGGTATGTTCTTTTTAGTGTTTGACATTTGAACCATTTACTTCAACTTCAACCATCATTCTTTAAGACTGCCTAAAGATGATTCCCGTTTGCATAAATAATCAGTTTTATTGTTTTAAGTACTCATAAAAATATAATGAAAAGGCAAATCTCATAATTCTGTACCAGCCTTCGTCAAGTTTTTATTCCGGGTAAACAACTTTGTTCTTCCTAGAAATACTCTCAAACTTTAAACTTTGATTTACATTTGATGCGATTTTACTTTTTTCAGAAAGAAGCTTGAATTATCATTTACCTAAGACTCACCTAATAAAACTCTAATTTCTTATCATTATCTACTAAGACTCACCTAATAAAATAATATTTAATACTTATCTACTAACTAAATAATAATAAATACGAGAGTAATATGATTCATATCAAAATGATGGTTGTTAGCAGCTAGAAATCAAGTACAATTGTTTGACAAGTGAAAATTTCAGTCTTGAGTTCACTGGTTTATTATCTTAAGCTTAAGTCGGCATTATGATTATGGTATGTGCAGAATTTGGTTTAGCGACACAGATTTTTATGCTGATGGTGAGCATGTAGATTTCAAGACACGCAACTCAAGAAGTGGGCATTGTGTTTACCTACTATATTTGTATATGTAACGTATAAGTTTTGTAGCTGCATTTGTTATTTATATAATTTTTGTAAGGTATAATAACACTAGATTAAGATTTAACTGTATTTTGTTACTGAACCATTTAGAGATATATCTTGAGGATTTTCTTTATAGGAAATGTATGTGCAGAATTCCCCAAACAGAAGAAAAGCAAATAAAGGACAGCATATCCTTCTTTGTTCTACCATTTGTAGTCAAATTCCAAATCCGATGGTGAAAGGAAGGGTCGGTCAGATCAATGTTGTTTGGTTCATTGCACGGCCGGGGTAGTATGTTAAAATGACTTCGGTCAAAATAAGTATTTTCTAGCTAGGCAGGAGTGACTCCACAAAATTTCTTTCATAATTACGCTTCTTTAATAATCTGTGATTACAAAGATTGTATGGTTTCTATTATACATATATTCTATCCCTTGGGACTTTCACATCAAGCTACAGTAGCTACAGTGTTTTATTATTATTTTATTTCCCGGCTACAATAACTAACGGTCGTTAGTTATTTAACGAGATAACTAACGATTGTTAGCTACTTAACAACTGTTAACTAACGACTGTTATTTTTAATATTTTCTTAAAAAATTCGTACGAAATTGGTCTTTCATCTCAGAGGTTCGTTGCATATTTAGTTCTCATAAATTACATAATTGGTCCTTCATGTTATACGTCCATTGCAAAGTCAGTCCTTTGTCACTAACTTGACGTTAAGTAGCTAACGATTGTTATCTTTAACAATTTAAGACAAATCCATATGAACTTGGTCCTTCATCTCAGAGGTTCGTTGCAACTTTAGGCCTCACATAATTTACATAATTGGTCCTTTATGTTATACATCTGTTGCAAAGTCAATCCTTGGTCCTTTATGTCATACTTCTGTTGCAAAGTCAGTCCTTGATCACTAACTTCGCAATTAAGCGCTAACGTTAGGACACTTTCCGCAAAAAAATTAAAATATCTTTACATGTTGCATTATCTTGAGTAATGAGTCAAAACGGGTTGAGATTGCTTATTAAATAGCCTAATTATATTGTTACTGCCATTCTTATTTTGCAACACTTGCTAAACCTTCTTTAGCAAATCACCCCGCGGCAACGCGCGAGTGATCCACCTCGTTATTACTTAAATACAAAGATGAATTTCCAAAGTTTCCTCTTTCGTCACTTGTTAAATTAACCTAACTTACGAGGACGTCTAATGAATTCAGATATCATTGTCTTAATGGGTTATAATTTTTAATTGAATAGGTGTTCATCAATCTTCATGGGTTATATTTTTTAATTGGTTAGGTGCTCATCAATCTTCGTGGGTATGGTTAGTCAGATATCGAACTAACCTGAATCAAGTGATCCAAAAATTTCCACTAACTGTGAACAATGATTCATCACTGAATGTTAAAGTTATAAAAAAAAAAAAAAAGGAAAATTCTAATTTTATGCCTAAAATCGAATTTAGCATCACTATTGAGTCAACTTTTATACAACTTCCAATTTTAGTCATGTGCGACTTGTACTACTGTGCGACCCAGTCAATTTTGTGACACGTGTCCAGTTGATTTGATATCTTGTCTTCTTATTAAGAGTATTAAAAGACCATATTACCCTCTTTTAAATGTGTAACACATGTCCATTAAATGTGCGACTGTGCTACCATTAAATATGCGACTGTGCTACCATTAACTTTTTTTTCCCAGTTTCCGGCTAACCTCTTTTTTCCAGTTTCCGGCAATATTTTCTGGATAACCTTTTTTTTTTTTTTTTTTTTTTTTTTTTTTTTTTTTTTTTTTTATAACAAAGCATAATGTGAAGGCAAAACCATAAGTTAAGACATATCCATCATAGAAATTACACTACACCTATCATATCTCTCTAAACACCCTCACCGGAAAAAGATGCACAATTAAATAGATGCATAAAGTATGTTGTGCACTTGTGCATTTACTTCTTTTAGAATAAAAGATGCAGAAGTAACTTAGATGCGCAAAGTATGTATGCATCTATATTAACGATGATAAAAAAAAGGTGCGGTTTAGGGTTTAGGGTTTAGGGGAACAAGTTATGTGATACAATAAATTATGTGGTGCATCTGATTAACAAAAAAAGAAGAAAAAAAGAATAAAATTGATTGAATGAGCATAAGGAGAGAGGTTCTCATTAGTTTGGTAACTAAGTGTTATCCGGCATGTAAAACTAAATGACGATGGTGCCCTTATTTATTCATTATAACTGGAGTCTTATTTACAAGCAGTAGCAGATTCCGACACCCGCACCGTAAAATTCATTAACTCCGGCCAAGCAGTAGCAGATTCCGACACCGTCGCCGGAATAATTTCTGGCGAGACCTTTTTCTTTTCCAATCTATAGATCGGTGTATCCCCATCATTTCTGGAGCATTTGAGCTCTTGGCTCCCTCCACAACACCGCCACACGCCAAACACCGCAGTTGTCACCACACCGCCGCCACCTACGTTTATAACACCATCACCATCCGGATCTATTTAATGACGGACGGTGTCCGGAATTTTGAGAGTGTATAAAGTTCACTAACCTTTTTTATACATAAAAGCATCAAGATGTGACGAGTTTGACTCGTATCCGAATCAAACCAACGCGTTTTCTTACCTTGTCTTTATAGATCTCCAAGTTTTAACAAAAAAGGTGATGGTGATGTGTGTTGGTGACGGCGGTGGAGGTGGAGGTGGTATGTGGTGATAGAGAGTGATTGATGGCGCATGAATAGTGTCAAAAGAAATAGGAGGTGTTGAGGAGTGTTGTGTCGGTGGCGGTGTGGTTGTGGGAGTGGCGGTGGTGGCGTTATGGCGGTGGCAGCCGGTTGGGAGAGAGAGAGGAGGAGATGGTAATGAAAGTTTGAGAAGATAGTAATGAAAGTTTGAGAGAGAGAGGAAGTATTTTATATGGGTATTTTAGACTTTTAATACTCTTAATAAGACAAAATATCAAATCAAACTGGACACGTTTCACAAAATTGACTGGGTCGCACAGTAGCACAAGTCGCACATGACCAAAATTGGAAGTTGTATAAAAGTTGACTCAACAGTGATGCTAAATTCGATTTTAGGCATAAAATTGGAATTTTCCCAGAAAAATTATCCAATTGAAATCTTTTACAATCGTAGCAGCGACATTCTAACATGATAAATAAGCCCAAGGAAGAAATTTAAAAATATATCATGTAACAAGGAAGAAATCAAACATGAATAACTTCTACAAAAGCTAAAAGGATGAGACTAAACTTGTCTAGTTTAATTTCTTAAGCTGGGGCATTGTTGTTGTTTTCAGGCATAAATCAAGTTAAAAAAGTTGATATACTACTGGTTAAAACTCAAAACTAAATATGTAGGGTAAAATGCAAAAAATGGTCCTTAAAGTATCACGAAATCGCAGAAATGGGACCGAGACAAAATGTAGCACAAAAAGCCACTAACGTTACGCAAATGTGCAAAAAAGCCACCGAGAGCCCTTTTCCGTTAGTTTTCTCGTTAAGTGCCTAGTCATCGAGGGTAGTATTATCTTTTATCAATACCACCACCACTCTCTACCACCACGCAACCACCCTCTACCGCCACCACCACCACCACCCTCTACCACCACACAACCAACACCACCACCCTCTACCGCCACCACCACCACCCTTGCCCTCCCTAAACACTATTCATCATCTTTCCCATTGCAAATGAAAACTTAACTTCCTAAAACACTATTCATCATCTTCCCCATTGAATTTTCTATTAAATTTTCGGGTTGTTGTGATGGTTGATCTTTCTCCAGCACCATCGCCTTCATATGGATCAACATAATATTCCCAACTTAGTTTATGACTGTTTCATGGCGTGTCGTTTCATGTCATCTTTATGTGGTGAAATAGTTTTTTTATAGTTGATGTATATTAGTATATATGCAATGGTGAAATAAATCATGTTTGTTCTTAGTTTGTTTCTTATAGACATTACCCTGTAGTGTATTCAGGTGTATAATTGTTATAAAAAATGTAGAATATACAAGCGGATCAGCCATAAGTTTTTTTTAACTTATTGGTGGTATCTTTTAGATTGAAGAAGCAGAGTGTTAGCTATTTTGGAATTGTTTTTTCTTGATTGGTTTACTAACTCTCTAGATTATTCATAAAGTTGTCAAACTCAATTGTAAACGTTACGGCAAATGTTTCATAAGGTGGAACATGATGGGAGTACAATAAGGAAGCAATGAAATAACCCATTGATCATACGCATGCATATAACCAAAGCACATGATGGCTGATCTTTCTCCAGCACCATGATGGGAGTACAATATGGTTGCTAGACACATTTGACCCAATACACATGGGTCAAACTTTAACTTTAATGCAAGAAAGTCAATAACATCAAACTATCCCAAATCAACCAAAATCCCTTACATGTATGCGTACATCTAATCTTATCATGATTCCCGAAAGAGTCATATAATTATCTTATTTTACTAATCTTACAAAATAATATGGCTCATTTGCAGAAACAAGAGCTTTTCAACTATGTCATGCATAGCTATAAAAATAACACCATATACTGAACTGCAGTGCCATTGAAAATTCAAAAAATGACAGTGATTATATCACAAAAAGATTCATCACAATGACAGAATATATGTTATCTAATGCCTCAACATATGAAACTTACTCATCAGATACAACAACAACAACAGATGTTACTCATCAGATGTTACTGTTAAATGGTTATTATCATTGAACTTTCATCAAACACTTGCGTCCATTCCGTTGGCATGCTCCACAAATTAACGATAATTTAGCTCGTAGATCTTTCTTCTTTATCTAACTTGATCTTTCTCTCCAAGGACTTGAACAGACAATGTTACGAATCGTTAAAAGTTTACTAAGAATTATCTTCAGTGGCTACCCCCATATCACCAACTTCATCTACATACCCCTCGGACTCAGACCATTCAAATGTCATAATTGGACTTTCATCAAACACTTGGCGGGATTTTATCTTGAAGGCACCACAATCCTGGATCCGCCAACGAAATGATGGGTCTAAATGTGAACTCACAAGCTCCTAGGACTACTTCAGCGAGCAGTGAAACACCCCGAGATGTTCAACTTCACCCTAAAGCTGTAATTAGAACATGATATTCATATGATGCAGGTTGTGATTGCTAGAGAAGCCGTAGGAAACCTTGGTAGGTTGGTAAGCCGTATGATGCCGTTTTCAAATGACATGTCATCATGTCCTGAAAAAAGGTACATTGGAAGATCACAACAACCCGAAAATTTAATAGAAAATTCAATGGGGAAGATGATGAATAGTATTTTAGGAAGTTAAGTTTTCATTTGCAATGGGGAATATGATGAATAGTGTTTAGGGAGGGCAAGGGTGGTGGTGGTGGCGGTAGAGGGAGGTTATGTGGTGGTAGAGAGTGGTGGTGGTATTGATTAAATATGAATGGTAAAAAGATAATACTACCCTCGATGACTAGGCACTTAACGAGAAAACTAACGGAAAAGGGCTCTCGGTGGCTTTTTTGCACATTTGCGTAACGTTAGTGGCTTTTTTGCGCTACTTTTTGTCTCGGTCCCATTTCTGCGATTTCGTGATTCTTTAAGGACCATTTTTGCATTTTACCCAAAGGAGAAAATACATAATTTTGGCTTGAGGCCATTTGTAAATTATAATAACATTTTTTTTTTTAGTTTTAAACATAAGCAACAGTTAAATAGTTTATTCGAAAACAAAACAGGTGCATCGCACATGCTATGAACAGGAACTCATTATTATCATTGCGCCCATGCAAAGATGTCATATCGAAGCAAATAAAAAAATATCAACTGCTCCTACAGGGCTACACATAAATAAAACATACTCTAGTGGCCCAATGCAAGTAACAACACAAACACAATAATAAATAAGATGCAAGGTAATAAATAAGAGTGTGAAAAGATCAAACCGATATAAGAGTATTAATAGTGGTTCGGCTATGAAGATTCCTTAGTTATAGATTGTTGTATATTCATCAACAAATCAACAAAGATCCCTCGTGGCAACCTTAGTTATGGATTGTTGTATATTCGAAAATTTACACAAACATTAACCGATGAACATTTAGATACAAAGTCTGTGCGTAGCACGGGTTCTGAATGCTCGTTTTAAAAAAGTTCTCGTTTGATCTCAATGTATATATATATATATATATATATATATATATATATATATATATATATATATATATAGGGATATCTTGGCTACAATTATTGTAGCCAAGATGGCTACAATCAGAACCCACTAAAATGATTTAGGGACCCACAAATTATAACATGAAATTGTAGGGAATTGGCTACAAAAAATTGTAGCTAATATATTCCCAAAAATATATATATATATATATATATATATATATATATATATATATATATATATATATATATATATATATAGGGTAAAGATCAAATAAAAAGACAAATTTTCGTAAAAAGAATAAAAAGAATTTAAAAAAAAAAAAAAATCTTGAAAAATTTCAAAAAAATTCCACAAGATCAGGTATGTTGGTGCATGAAAAAGTTGTAAAGAAAGTTTATCTAAAAGTGGATACTTTATCCGGAAAAAATTATAAAAAAATACGTTTGTGCATTAAATCGCTTTTTTGTGCATCGAAAATTCGTTTTTGGACCCAACTTCTTTTGACTTTTTTCATCAAAATAACATTGCGCATCTAACTAAAATAAGTTGAAACTTTTGTGCATTAAAATTTTTTTGCGCATTAAAATTCGTTTTTTGTGCATTAAAAAAACGTATAAAAACTCAAAATTAGAAAACTTCTTTCACAAAAGTTTTATGCACCAACATACCCGATCTTGTGGAAGTTTTTTGGAATTTTTCGAGAACTTTTTAAAAAAAAAATTCTTTTTATTCTTTTTACGGATATTTGTCTTTTTATTTTAACTTTACCATATATATATATATATATATATATATATATATATATATACTCTCTTATAAAACACCAATATTCCCAACCAAATTCTCACCCTACATTTTAAAATTCAACATTCCAAACCTATATCCAAGCCTAAATTTATACACACCAAACCAACATACAATCCTTAAAAATTACCAAACCCACAAAACCACTTAAGCCTACCATAAAAACCAATACCCAACCTTCACCAATCTTATTACTTCCCCTTTACATCTAACACTCATCTCATACTCTAAAAAACCACACATAATAACTCATCTCTCTCTCTAAAAAAAACACAAACAATAACTTATCTATCTCTCTAAAAAATAAACACACAAACAATAACTATCTCTCTCTAAAAAAACTTCTTCACAAAAACCATAACTCACACCACCATAACTCACACAAACCATAACTCTCGGAAAAAAAAAACTTCTTCACAAAAACCATAACTCACACAAACAATAACTCATCTACCGGCCACCTTCCGATGGCACCACCACCATCCGACGGCACCACCACAACCAGACGCACCACCACCATCCGACGCACCACCACCGGCACCACCATCAAGTTGAGGTATTATGATATATCTATGATTTTTGAAGATTATTTTTGTAGATCTATATTATTTTTCGTTACCTTTTTTTTTTTTTTTTTTTTTTTTTTTTTTTTTTTTTTTTTGTAGATCTATAGTTTTTTGTATCGATCTATACATGTTTTCTTTAGATTTAGAGTTTTACTAGATCTAATGAAATTTTTGGTAAATATTAACATTTTTTAATAACCTTACGTTTTTTTTTATAGATGTATTGTTTTTTTCGTAGACATTTATTTTTTCATAGATCAATACATATTTTTACTAGATCTATTGATTTTTTTGATAAATCTTCACGTTTTTTAATATCCGCACATACACTCTTTGTAAATAAATACGTTTTTATTTAGATCCATAAGTTTCTTTTTGTAAATATATACGTTTTTTTTAGATCTATACGTTTTATTTTTCGATATCTATTTATTATCCACACGTTTTTTTTAGATCTAACGCGTTTTTTTGTAGGCCGCCATTTTCTGCTACTGTAGCCGCCACTCTCGCCGGAAAAAGTGACCGTCGCCGGAAAAGTTATAGTCACGTGAATAGTATGCTTTATTTCTAAATTTTTTTGTTAATATTTATTGTGTAAATTTTTGTTAGTACTTATATTATGTAAATTTTGTTATAATAAAGTTTATGGTTTAAATTTTGTTACAAAGTTTATATTGTAAATTTTTGTTAGTATTTATTATGTAAATTTTTGTTAATATTTATTGGAGCCAATTATTATTTATTGCACTATTCTTTTTATTTACTTCTTTATACTCCCTCATATCACATTTTGAGGCCTATATATTGAGAAAAGTTCATTTAAGGACTAGTTTTTTGTTACATACTAAGGGACAAATCCCCACCATCCATTTAGTTTGATTCAATGGTGGGGATTAACCTAAGATTAAACATGGAAACCTAAGTCCATTTTTTTTTCCTTTTTTTTTGTCTTTTTTATAATTCACTTTCTTTATTTCTTTTTTTTTTTTGGCTTTTTTTCCAATTAACGTCATATATATATATATATATATATATATATATATATATATATATATATATATATATATATATATATATATATATATATATATATATATATATATATTTTCCTTTTTTTTTCTTCTAATAAACGTTTTTTTTAAAAATAAGTCAAGCTTTTCTTTTTTAAATAAATTCACGATTTTTTCTCGCTTTATTACGTTTTCGTCTGTTTTTGTCTGTTTTCACATGATTATATACGTTTTCAGATTTTTTGTCCGTTTTCAGACGTTTGTTACCGTTTTTAAACGTTTTCATCCATTTTTTTACGTTTTCGTCTATTTCAGACGTTTTTGTTCGTTATTATACGTTTTCGTCCGTTTTTTTACGTTCTCGTCTGTTTTCAGACGTTTTTATCCGTTTTCGACAGTTTTTATATGTTTTCAGACGTTTTTGTCCATTTTCATACGTTTTCATCTGTTTTATACGTTTTTGTCCATTTTCAGACGTTTTCGTCCGTTTTTATACGTTTTTGTCCATTTTCATACGTTTATATACGTTTTCGTCCGTTTTCATACGTTTTCATCCGTTTTTACACGATTTCATCCGTTTTTATACGTTTTCGTCCGGTTTCATATGTTTACATTTGTTTCCGTCTGATTTCATACGTTTTCTTCCATTTTTTTGTATGTTTTCGTCCGTTTTTAGACGTTTTCGTCCTTTTTCCTACATATTCGTCTGTTTTCTTACATTTTCGTTCATTTTCATAGGTTTTCGTCCGTTTTTTCAATTTTTTTGGCCAATTTTAGACGTTTTCATACGTTTCTGGATATCACAAGTGATATTTTTTTTTGGGTAAAAGGGTTAATTCACCCCGGTAAAATGCATTACACCAAAAAACGTTGAAGTACATAGGATGAGGGTGATATCCCTCACCTCAGTCCCTTAGGACACTTACAGACTCGAATATAAGAATGACACACCATTCCTATAACTTACAATAAAATGAACCTACCAATAATGACAAAAGGACATAAACATTTACAATACTACTCAAGAAAAGCACTTGAGCCTTCTATATCACTATGGCGGTCCACCTTAACTTCCATGAAGAATCCACATAGAAACATCCAAGCGATCTTCAACATATAATCTGTTTGTAGTATCAATGAACACCACAAACAAAACCAACACAGGCCCCATCCACCAAGTCTAACATAAGATATCATTACGAACCAAACTTGTGTATTCAATGGACGTGTACATACAATAGGGTTAAACCCTAACATCCAATAATGATCGTAGGAGTTTTTGAATAGGAAAAATAAGCCTCAACATCCAAAACGACCAGCAGCAATCCGAGTAGTGATTTTTGAACAAGATCCAACTAAACTTGACTTACACAAGATTACCTTGACTTCCATAGTAGTAGCTTCTATCCATCAACAATTGGTGTGCAAAATATACCATATCATCAATATCCAGCCAATAAACTAGAACGCCACTAACCTTACGAACAATCCTAAATCATTAGGAACCACTTCTATGAATATACCGTACCCTAATGACCAGCGAGAGTACACCTCAGGGCACCATTCAACATAACATGTGTTGTAGAGATAGCGAATAAGCAAGAATCAAAATCATAATGGTTTGATTCCGTCCAGTAATACATCACGCATCCAAAACCCCTCAACACAACTACCAATCGTAACAACAGCATGTCATCCACAAGTAACATGCGAACACCCTGCAACCCATATACACTATCACGATCATCATCAGGATCCAACAACAGCAAAAGACCATAATGAACCGACATAGTGTTTCCAAAACCATTCTCTCAAAAACCCACTTACAAATCGAATCAATAGTAGCACATGTAACGATGTGACAAACCCTAACATAGGGTTAACATACCATCAGGACGTAGCCACTAACAACGGAGAAAGCACGAAACCCTACAAGGGTTTCGATATAGCAGTCAAAGAATCAATTAACCAGATGTGACAATCACTAAAAACGAATCCCTAAAAATTAGGGTTTCATTGAACCATGAATCTCCAGATCGCCACCACCACAACGAGAACCACGTAGCCACCCACTAGACGACATCCTAAAGAGGAAGTCATTGAATGAAAATCATGGTAAAACCCTAAACAAGTTGAGGATTAAACCAAAGAGCAGCATACGCCATAAATAATCACGCATACATAAATAAACCTTAATATCAGTAACATCTAACGTATATATCCAAACGAATATATACACTTGTGCAGCAAGATAACAGCCCATCAGCGTTTGAATAGATAAATATAGAATTAATCCCTAACCCCAACAGGTCGGTTGTATAGAGATCAAACGCCAAAGAAAATAGCAGCGATCTCATAAAAAAACATTATAAAGATCGACATGCCGCCTCTAAAAGAACACACATCCAATAGAAACCGATTGCATACCTACGGAGAGGTAGAGAGGCGGTTCTATGGATGGATTTGGCCGGAAAATAGGGTAGGAGGCGGCGGCCAGAGATCGCCCCTAGAGAGAGAAAATTTTAGAGGTGAAGGATATCACAAGTGATATTCGGTGATACTCAGACGTTTTTGTCTGTTTTCGTCCATTTTTGTCTGTTTTCAAACATTTTCGTCTATTTTCATACGTTTCGGCAGTATTTATACGTTTTCAGACGTTTTTATCCGCTTTCAAACGTTTTCATCAATTTTTTACATTATCGTCTGTTTTCAGACGTTTTTGTCTGTTTTTATACATTTTCGTCCATTTTAAGACGTTTTCGTCTGTTTTTATATGCTTTCATCTATTTTTAACTGTTTTCATACGTTTATAAACATTTTCGTCCGTTTTTATGTATTTTTGTCTGTTTTCAGACGCTTTCGTCTGTTTTCATACTTTTCAGCAGTTTTTATACGTTTTTGTCCGTTTTCATCAATTTTTCATACGTTTTTGTCCCTTTCCAGGCGTGTTTTTACGCTTTCGTACGTATTCGTTCGTTTTCATATGTTTTCGTCCATTTTCATACGTTTCTGAATATCACAATTGATATTCTTAGTATCACAAGTGATTTTCTTTGATATTCAAAATATCACTTGTGATATTAATAATATCAATTGTGATATTCAGAATCGTATGAAAACGAACAAAAACAGAAGAAAACGTAAGAAAGTGAAAAAACGTGAATTAAAAAAATTTGAAAATCACTTATAATATTCTGAATAACACTTGTAATTTTTTGAATATCACTTTTGATATTCAGAATATCACTTGTGATTTTCATGTTACAAAACATTAGTTGAACATCACTTGTGATATTCGGAATATCACTTGTGATATTCAGAATATCACTTTTGATTTTCTGAATATCACTTTTGATTTTCTGAATATCACAAGTGATTTTCAACTAATGTTTTGTAACATGAAAATCACAAGTGATAATCTGAATATCACAAGTGATATTCAGAAAATTACAAGTGATATTCATGTTACAAAATGTTAGTTGAAAATCACGTATGATATTTAGAATATCACTTGTGATTTTCATGTTACAAAATATTAGTTGAAAATCACTTGTGATATTCGGAATATCACTTGTAATATTTAGAATATCACTTGTGAATTTCATGTTACAGAACAATTGTTGAAAATCACTTGTGATATTCAGAGTGATATTCAAAATATCACTTTTGAAAAAACGTGAATTAAAAAAAGCGTGAAATCACTTGTAATATTCTGAATATCACTTGTGATTTATATTCAGAATATCACTTTTGATATTCAGAATATCACTTGCGATATTCTGAATATCACTTGCGATATTCATGTCACAGAACATTTGTTGAAAATCACTAGTGATATTCAGAATATCACTTGCGATATTCAGATATCACTTGCAATATTTTGAATATCACTTGCGATATTCTGAATATCACTTGTGATTTTCATGTTACAGAATGTTAAAAATCACTTGTGATATTCAGAATATCGCGAGTGATATTCAATATCACTCACAATATTCAGAATATCTTCTGAATATCATAAGTGATATTCTGATAATCACAGTATATCACTTGTGATATTCAGAAAGGTATGAAAACATCTGAAAACATTTAAAAACGAACGAAAATGAATGAAAACGGACGAAAACGTATGAAAACGGACGAAAATGTATGAAAATGAACGAAAACGTAATAAAACGGACAAAAATGAATGAAAACAGATGAAACCATATGAAAACGTATAAAAATGGACGAAAACGTATAAAAACGGACGAAAACATATGAAAACGGACGAAAACGTATGAAAATGGACAAAAACGTAAGAAAACGGACGAATATATATGAAAACGGATGAAAACGTATGAAAACGGGTGAAAACGTATGAAAAAATTCAAAAACAGATGAAAACGTAATAAAACGGACGAATATATATATGAAAATGGACGAAAACGTAAGAAAACGGGCGAAAACGTAAGAAAACAGACGAAAACGTATGAAAAAATTCGAAAATAGATGAAAACGTAAGAAAACGGACAAAAACGTATAAAACGGACGAAAACGTATTAAAATGGACGAAACGTATGAAAACGGGTGAAACGTAAGAAAACAGACGAAAACGTATTAAAACGAGCGAAAACGTAAGAAAACAGACAAAACGTATGAAAATTGACGAAAATGTATGAAAACGAACGAAAACGTAAGAAAACGTAAGAAAACTGACGAAAACGTAAAAAACCGAAGAATGTGTATGAAAAACGAAAAAAACCTAAAAAAAAAAAGAAAAAAAAAAACTTGAATTAAAGGAAAAAAAACGTGAAGTTAAAATTAAAAAAAAAATAAATAAATCTTATGTTAATCCCCACCATTAGATCAAACTAGATGAATCTTATGTTATTAAATCTTATGTTAATCCCCACCATTAGATCAAACTAGATGAATGGTGGGAATTTGTCCCTCAGTTTGTAACAAAAACTTAGTTTATAAAATAACTCACCTCCTATATATTTTAGGCCAAGTTGGTTTTGAGTATGGCCCTCATTGTTTTTTTAGCAGAAAGTGGGTTTCGAGTATAGGTCTACATATATTTGAAAATACTTGATACTTTTAAAAATAGAAGATAAATAAAGTGAGGGTTGGGTTATAAAAACGGTGGCTAGTTTTTTAGTATAACGGGGTCTACCCCCGTAGGGGGTCCTTTTGGGTTTTTTTTTTTAAACTTTTGCAGTTTTGTCGTTTAGTGCTTTTTTTTTTTTTTTTTTTTTTTATTATTTTTTTTTTGTGTGTTTTGTGTTTAAATAGATTTTTTTTTTTTTTTTTTTTTTTTTTTTTTTTTTTTTTTTGTGTTTTGTGTTTAAATAGAAAAGATTTTGTATGTATAATAATGTATTGTATATGTATAATGTTTTGTATATTTGTGTTTAATAATGTTTTGTATATGTATAATGTTTTGTATATGTATAATGTTTGTATAATAGCACGTTAAATATTATTACATTAAATAACTGCAACAACAACTGTTAATATTAAATGAAACGACAACGTTATACATATTATTTAAAAACAACATCTACGACATATGAAGATTATTCATTTCATTTAAAAGATCGTGG
Organism: Artemisia argyi; assembly: GCA_030686995.1. Classification (NCBI taxonomy): domain Eukaryota; kingdom Viridiplantae; phylum Streptophyta; class Magnoliopsida; order Asterales; family Asteraceae; genus Artemisia; species Artemisia argyi. Next base: position 113,817,826 of record CM060688.1, on the reverse strand, counting down.
AGCCGGGCACTTGACTGACAAGCGTGATCCTCAGGATTCCTTGCCATTTCTAACTCCATCTCCAGCGCCTTTATTCTTGCCTTCAACAACTTGTTCACATTATGTGTAGCAACGCAGTTTGAGCAATGCGTTGAAGAAGAGACTATTGAAGAAGATGCTTGATTAAAGTGCTCTGCTTCAAATTCATCTTTCCACTTGAAGTATCGACACCCATAGTCTTTTGTACCTGGCTGTTACATGTTAAGAAAATAATAAGAAATGTATTTTTAACAAACAAATTATTTACATAACTAAGCAGACGTATGATTATTTACCACTGAAAGAGGACATGCATAAAACAGTCGCCCACGACCACCATCTTGCCAGGATTTCCGTTCTACAATAAATCCTCTATTACATCGGCACCAGAAATGATTTCTTTGGCTCATCTGACCAAAGAACTTGCATAATAATTTACATCATCAATCAATAATGTTATTACTAATTTAAACAAAGTAATAATAACTGGTGCAGAACTAACACTCTACAAAAAAAACAGACTTTAAGTTTCAAACAATTAACATTTAAATAAATGAATAATCATTTACAACATTTTCAAACAATTTACATTTAAATAAATGAATAATCATTTACAACATTTACAAAATACATCGATGGTTATATATTGCTTTCCATTCGTTTGCAACTGGCTGTTTGAACCACCTCCATTGTGGGTGGTTATGTGGTAGTGGAGAATCTCTGTCTAGATTGAGACAAATGTAATGAGCACCACTGTTCTCCCCTACACGCGCAATCACAATGGGGTCAATTCCATGTGATGAGTTTGGAGCAGAAAATAGGGGTAAACATGTGAACCAACCATGACGGTCTATATATACAAGAGGTCGGTGAATAGCTGAAGCGATGACCAGACCCGTATTTGGCATCGTCATCCAGTAATCTTCAGGCGCTGGTCCATTAAACCAGTTTAATGTATCACGAAGGTGGTAAAAGTCTTCTTCCCCCCACATACTCACGTAAGTTATACTATGTTGTTGTAACTCTTGCATTAACATGTATCTAACATCGGCCCACCTATTTTGGTCTTGCACAATCCAACGGGCAATGCACCGAAACCCACAATTTCCGTCACCCCGCACATTATGTATACTTATTACCTGTGAACGGAAAACATGTGGAATATGCTCAATAAACGCATTGCTCACACTATCTCCAGCATAAAATCTGTGGCGTAGACTATCACCCGTGTAAGAGCTATGTCTTGCAGGTTCTTTCCGAAAGTTCGGGACTTTTGTAGATCTTGAATTTGTACTTCTTCGGTGATCTACGATTGGTACTTCATCCAAGTCAGGGACTTCATTCAATTCTGGGACTTGTGTAGCCTTACCCTTTTTGTCCTTTGCGCTCGGACGTCCACGGGTATTTTTTTGAATAGCTGGTTCACGTGTGTCAACAGCTTCAGGCTGGAATATATCTCTTAACTTCGTTAACATATTTTTCTTGACAAACGATGTTGATTTGCTAAAAATATTCTTGAATTGTCGCATGCCATCGTTAAACGAAGTATCGTCATCATCATCATCATCATCTTCATCATCATCATCATCATCATCATCATCATCATCATCATCATCACCACCATGTTCGCTGGAAGAGCCATCTTTAGGTGGGGACCTATTGATAACAGGCCGCGGAACAGATAGGGCTCTCCAAAAAATATCAACTCGTTCCAGTGGAATGGGGCATCCTGAATTTAATTAAAGTGACTTGTATAAATTACTGGTATTAATGTGGAAAACAACTTGATAGTAATAAATTTAATATACTTACCATGATATACATAGATTTGCATCTCGTGAAAGCATGGTAGTCCGAAAATTGCCCGATTCTTGTGGCTACATTATTCTGGGGTGATCGACAGGTGGAGTTCTTTGTGCATGAGGTTCAAAGCATGTTTAGAAACTTTATACAACAATTCTTGAAATAGTGGTACATCACACTTAATTAGTTTCTCGTTCATGCTTTTATTGAAAGTCTCTTTTATCGCATCTTCTTGCGTAATGAGAATCTTATCGATCGACCTCAACAACCTGTCTAATTTGGACTGCGTGCCGTCCAAATATAATTTCAACAACGCGTGGTGAGCCTCAACTCTGCACGTTGTTGTCTGGCCGTAGGATTTATATTGGTCGGTAATATACGAGACAAACATGGGTGCGTAATCTTGCACCCAGTTATTCAGATACAAAGCGACATCTGAAAAAAATAATGAATTAATAAAAGGTCATTCGGGTGCATATTTATTAAATAATTAAAAACAATCAATTAATAATTAAGTACCCTGATGGTTGACCAATAGCTGTTGTAGGCGTTGATAACATCGCTCGAACGATTCGAATGTCGGAGCTATAACCATCGAATCCCATCGGTTTTTAATGGAATCATAGTCAATTACCCCATATGTGAATTTATTTCTGCAAAACTTAAGTATATTTTGCTGTATATGCCATCGACAGAGTAATTTGTGGGCGTCAGGAAATTCTGCTCTTACTGCCCCAACCAACGCTAAATCTCTGTCAGTGACGATAACACGTGGGTAATATCTTTCGTCAATCACTTGCTTCACACGTTGCAATACCCATCTAAAATTATGCCCTTGTTCACTGGATAAAAAGCTATACGCCATTGAAAATGTTTTATTTGTTGAAGTTACTCCAACAATTTCCAACAACGGCAATTTAAACATCATGGTATTGTACGTGGAGTCCATCAGCATGACTTCAAGGAATGTACACCATAGAGCATACAACGTGGGGTGCACAAAAAATAACTCCTCAAGCTCGTTGGTATGCTCATTTACCCTCGGGTACCATGTATACCCTGAATCCCGCAAATGCGAGTAAAGGACTTGAATTGGAGTTCTATCACCTACTCTGGCTCTCCGGAACTTATCTTGTGCGTTATATATAGTTCTAACGCTAGACACGTTATCCGGATTACGACCCTTTATTGTCGAAAGTATATTAAGTGGTCGTACGTTATAATCTGTCAATTCTTTGACCAAACCCAACTCATCATCCTTTAATCGCATTGCATATGGCACACCATGCAACGACTCTAGCATATCATGATTATGCGTATCATCCTTCACCTCTAGCATATCATGATTATGCGTATCATCCTTCACCCTCAATACCCAATAATTTTTTGTTCGATGATATTTCGCATCTAATCTGAATGGACAGCCGGTTTTACATGTTTTGGTTTTCCGTCTGCCACTACCTTGAGGTACATACGTCCCACCCTTTGTACACCTGTAATTGATTTCGTTCATATGACCATCTTCTGATTTGGTTCTATCTTTAACAATTACAAAACCGAGCTCATGAGCTATATTTTGCGCCCACTCAGTTACTTCCTCGTGAGAACCAAAAACCTGAAAATACATAACATTTTTTACTAATACCTTTGTTTTAGTTTTTATTACAACTTTTACATTTTTATAACTACATTTTTACAACTTTTACATTTTTATAACTTACATTTTTACTTTTTTAGATTTTTACATTTTACAACTTTTATATTTTTACATTTTTACGTTTGAACTAATACTTTTTTATAACTACATTTTTACAACTTTTACATTTTTACATTTTTATAACTTACATTTTTACTTTTCTTAAAAACATTACACTTTACATTTTTTTTAAAACATTTTTATACAAGTTTTTTAAAATTACACTTAAAATTAAAAAAAAAATATATATATAAACGTAAAAACGCGTTTTTGGGGGGACCCACGCACGCGTTTTACGTATTACCCACCCTCACCCACTCACACATACTCACACATTCTCACACACATACGCACACATACTCTCTCTTTTTTATCTCTCTTTTCTCTCACTCATTTCTGGGTAATAATATCATTTCTAAGATGGTTTTTGTTTAATTAAACTTATAATCTGTGATGTTTTTTGTGATTATATGTTTAAAAATTAGGGGTTGTAAAAAATTTGGGGTTTTTGGGTGATTTTGGGTTCTGTGGTGTGTGATTATGTGATTATTAGTATGATTTGGTGTTTAATTTAGTAGATCTATGATTATTTTATGGTTCGCCTAATTTTTAAAAATTAGGGTTTGTAAAAAAAATTGGAGTTTTTGGGTGATTTTGGGTTCTGTGGTGTGTGATTATGTGATTATTAGTATGATTTGGTGTTTAATTTAGCAGATTTGATCATTTTATGGTTCCCCTAATTTTTAAAAATTAGGGTTTGTAAAAAATTTGGGGTTTTTGGGTGATTTTGGGTTCTGTGGTGTGTGATTATGTGATTACTAGTATGATTTGGTGTTTAATTTAGTAGATCTATGATTATTTTATGGTTCGCCTAATTTTTAAAAATTAGGGTTTGTAAAAAAATTAGGGTTTTTGGGTGATTTTGGGTTTTGTGGTGTGTGATTATGTGATTATTAGTATGATTTGGTGTTTAGTTTAGCAGATCTATGATTATTTTATGGTTCGCCTAATTTTTAAAAATTAGGGTTTGTAAAAAATTTGGGGTTTTTGAGTAATTTTGGGTTCTGTGGTGTGTGATTATGTAATTATTAGTATGATTTGGTGTTTAATTTAGCAGATCTATGATTATTTTATGGTTCGCTTAATTTTTATAAATTAGGGTTTGTAAAAAATTTGGGGTTTTTGGGTGATTTTGGGTTATGTGGTGTGTGATTATGTGATTATTAGTATGATTTGGTGTTTAATTTAGCAGATCTATGATTATTTTATGGTTCGCCTAATTTTTATAAATTAGGGTTTGTAAAAAATTTGGAGGTTTTGGGTGATTTTGGGTTCTGTGGTGTGTGATTATGTGACTATTAGTATGATTTGATGTTTAATTTAGCAGATCTATGAGTGTGGTGGTGGGTGATTATGTGAAACTGCTTTAGCAGTTGTGATAATGTGAAATTGCCTGAGTTTTGTTGGTGCAAATGGGTAGGTTAACACCTTGATCTGCCACCTTTGAGTGGTATGAAAACCTGCTCTGGCCTACCCCAGGCCACAGGCTCTGTGTGGTTTCTTGGCAAACTGCTTATGTGCTTATTGCACACAAGCAAACCATTTGAACACAGGCTCAGATTAGACCTTGTTCTTATATACTTTACGGGTTGGGCTATATTGACTGTGGCTAGTTTTTTAGTTTAACGGGGTGATGAAAGTGCTTATGAATCTGAAAATAACAAACTGCTTATATGCTTGATAAGCAGTTTGTTATTTTAAAAAAAACTGAGATAAGGCAATGATGATTTAAAAAAAAAAGATTTTGGCGTGGCATTTTCGACTGGACGGCAAAATAAAACTTAATTTTGCAACTTTCGATGTTGCAGCCATATATGATTTAACTTGCTTATGTGAAACAGCTTATAATCTGAGCCTAATGTTATCTCTTATTAATGTGTAAAATGGTGATTACCTGTTGTGTGTGAAATGGTGATTGAGACATATCTGCACTTGTTTCTTTGTGGTTTGTTACTTGCGGCTTTCACTTGCAGCTTGTGTTTCATTTGGCTTGTGTTATAACCCAACCCTATCTGTAACTTGTTCTAAAAAACTAGCCACCGTGTTTATAACCCAACCCTATCTGTAACTTGTTGTAACTTGTGGAATCTTCACTTGTTGTAACTTGCTGAATCTGCTTGTGGTAACTTGGGGGTACTTGTTTTGCTTAGTTTGTCGTGAGAGTTACTTTGTGAATCTGCTTGTGGTAACTTGGGGGTAGTATTTTTGCTTTGTTTGTGGTGATAGTTACTTTGTGAATCTGCCTTGTGGTGAGGCTCAATATATCATTTGGTTGTTTCACTACCTACCTCCCCTTGTGACTTCCTGCAGTTTGGGAATCTTACTTTTGCTTTTGGTACTTGGTTTGTGAACATTGTGAGGAATCTGTGCACTTGGCAATCTAACTTGGTTGCAATCTGGTATTGTGCAATCTGTGCACAAGGTTTCACTACCTACCTCCCCTTGTGACTTCCTGCAGTTTGGGAATCTTACTATTGCTTTTGGTACTTGGCTTGTGAACATTGTGAGAATTGTGAAACATGTGTTGTGCATTCTGTGCACTTGGTTTAAATCTGGTATTATGCATTCTGCTTGTGTGCAATCTGCACTTGGACAAAAAAAGCGATGACGATTGGTTTTATAGCCGAAAGGATGGCAAAGTGATATTTTATATCACTTTGCAACCTTCATATCTGAGCCTAACACTTTTTTATCACTTGTGCAAATGGTTTTCTAAATTGGCGATGATGATTATGTGTTAATCTGAGCCTTTGTGCAATCTGCTTGTGTGCTTATGCACTTGGACAAAAACTGCTTGTGTGCAATATTGCTTGTGTTCTAAATCGGCGATGATGATTGTTAATCTGAGCCTGTGTGCAATATGCTTGTGTGCTAAATGCAAGTGTGCAATCTGCTTGTGTGCTTATGCACTTGGACAAAAACTGCTTGTGTGCTTATGCACTTGGACCAAAACTGGTTGTGTGCAATACTGCTTGTGTGCTTATGCACTTGGACAAAATTTAACAAAAAAATACCCCATATAAAAATCATAAAAAGTATTGTGATATCAAAATAAAAACAGCAAACACACACACACACCAAAAAAAAAAAAAAAAAAAAAAAAAAAAAAAAAAAAAAAAAAAAAAAGCTGAAAATAGTACGTGAACAGTACCCTAGGGGCAGAAAGGGGGTAGACCCCGTTCTTATAGGGGTCCCCATAAAGTGAATGCAAAATTGTCATAATCTTTTGATGGGCTCGAGGCTTTGCGGACATATGAATTGTCATAATCTTTTGACTAAATAAAATGAATGCTAAATTTGTGTTGGGAGATGGAAACAATAAAAGAAGAGATAAGATAAATTTGGTTTCAAATACCCTTCCCAATGCGTACACATGTCTTTTGAAGTTTGAAATATTCTTTTTTGTGCCTTGCATTTTAACATTTTTGAAAATTCGAATATTTGAAAATTCGCAATTTTGAAATTTTTGAATAAATTCAGTTTTGAAATTTGAACATTTGAAATTTGGCAATTTTGAAAATTTGAACAAAATAATTTCAGTTTTGAATTGAAAATTTTTGAAAAATTAAACTTTTTAAACATATCAAATTTTGGTATATATATATATTTGAAAAGTTGAAAATCTCCGAATCTTAAAAAGTTAAAACTTTCAAATCTTTTATATAATAAAACAAAACCCCTATTGGGAATTTCGCATTTCAAAAAAATCAATTCATACCTTATTTAGTAGTAATTTTATTTTAAAAAAAAGATTATTTTCTTATTAGGTAATATTTTATATTTATCCCTAACACAAGTAGAAGATAAATACAAAAAATATAGATAAGATATTTAATAAAAAGATTATTTATTTTATATTTATCCACAATACAAGTAGAAGATAAATACAAAAAATATAGATAAGATGCAATTAACAATAGGATTAAAATTTTTAAATAATTATTTCAAAAAATTAAAAAAAAAAAAAAAAAAAAAAAAAAAAAAAAAAAAACTTGCGCGTGCGCGGGCATTATAACTAGTCTATACTACAACTTTCAAATCTATACTACATGGATGAATCTCTCTCTAAAATTTTAAAACTTACAAGAAATTAAGCATTATTTACAACACTTTAATGCACACAATTTTCAGACTTACAACAAAATAAGCATGGTGTAATTTTCAGATTTACAACATTAATGTTATTAAAGTGGTTGATGTGTGTTTTATTAGTACAAGTTTTAAAATTTATAAACACGAATTATCCGATTATTATTTAGCACATACGAGCAAGTATACTCGTCCGGTGTAATAAAGGTGGGTAAGTCGAGATCGTCCCAAGGGATTTAGTTGTTTTAGTAATAAGAAAATGTTTGTTAAATAAGGGTTGTCAATCCAAATTTATGTAAAATATTAATTTAAGAGAAGCTCAATAAAAACTAAACATATACTTGTGTATAATTCCTTGATTGGTAATTAGGAGTATCATAACAATTTAAGTATAAAGTTTGGTGTAAAACTTGTTATGATGCGCAACTAAAAATGAGTAGTTATACAATCTATGATGTATGTCATGTTTTCACTACTACTAAGAATTCTATCACCTAAATGACTCCTTTCGGACATATCAAATGAGTATGACAATTCTATAAACACATGGTTGTTTAGAAAATCAATTCTTTTCTTATGAATTCCTACGAATCCTTTCTGTCCTTTTTCGTGATGAAATCGTCTCAAATCTATTTTAACAAGTAAATAAGATGGTTGTCAAGCATCCTATTCCATACTAATTTGGTACATTAATATTTTGGAATAAAAACAAGTTGAAATTCCTTTCGGACCTATTTTTCAAGAGATTGTTTTTACCGACAAATTAAGCAAGAAAAGATTTTATTTCAACAAACTCATAAAATAGATATGTTTTCATGCATAACCTTTTTCATAAAAGAATACTCCATTAACCAATCACATCATATACACAAGTATATCACAAATTACTCCATAGCAATCATATTAAAACACAAGTAAATAAGAAAACTTTCATAAAATTCAAAGTAACAATTGTTCATTATAAGTATCAAGGTGTACCTAGTCTTGAGAATTACAATGAATAAACTTGTGGAACTTTAGCAACCACACTCCTCCAATTGCTCACTAACGTAAGTAAACAACTCCACACTCGAACCGATGCTTGAGACTCTAACTCAACATGTTCTGGACGTTTTTACAACACTTAGTAAACTTTCAGGAAATATAAGATAAACTAACAAGATTTGGTGTAATACTAAGTTAGATATTGGTGGTACAAGTAATTTTAGACCCTAAGTAGTCATTATATAGCATAATGACACTTATCCTTCAAGTAAAAACGTCCCTCAATAGTTAATAAGCAGAAATGATCAGCCACACATGATTATGGAGAGTAAATACGTCCATAAATGCAAACTTCAATCAACCCCATCCGATCGGTTTCTCACCATCCGATCGGATGGTCAATCTTTTGGTACGTTTCCAGCCGAATCGGATGCGATCTTCATCCGATCGGTTGGTAGTTGTCTGAACATTCTTTCTTTGTCTTTTTACGTTGCATGCATTATTTTTCTTCATGGCATGACTTTATCCATTAGAACATGATATTTCCTTGATAATTTCGTGTAGAAAACTTGTCTTTATCAAATCCTTTTGTCCATGCGACGTTTCTTTCTTCCTTGATCTTCTTGAAACTCTCAAAAAATGCATGTCCACTTCATTTCTTCATATTTTAATCATTTTTACCTGCTTTTGGCTATATTTGCATGCATAAACACTTTTCCACGATTAATTAACAAATTTATACAAATATGACCAATTTCCACTCATAAAACAAACAATAACGCGACTAAAAACATGTTAATTTTGAGTGTTATCAAATCCCCCACACTTGAGCTTTGCTCGCCCTCGAGCAAGTCTTAATCAAAAGAAAATTGAATTCAATGGCAATAGTGCAAATATCTTATTTGAACTCAATCAAGTAAATAAAGAGCCCGATAACAATTCTAAGCACCTCACAAAGATAATTTGAAATTCACTCATCACTCAATTTGTGTCATGATTAATAGATCACTCACTGCACAGTCATGATTTATGTTTCTTACCATAGGCTTGTACAAGTATCAAAACAATAGAATAATTCATCAAAGAGGTCTTTTATTCGGGTTGTAACGTTTAGGCTAAGGGTTTTATAAACTTTCGTGCAAAATAATTACACTAAGTCAAAAAGGTAAGGATAAGGCATGGGAATATTTATGAAATTGGTTTTAAAGAAAAATAAAATCAAAGTCTAAGTCCCATAATTGCTAATCTCAAATAAACCACAAACCCAAAAATGACAATAGTTACAATCTTTCTCCTCTTCGAACTTTCACATGTTGATACATCGATTCACTATAAAATTATTCTTCATACTTAGCACATTGGCTAACAACATATCACATAACTTTCTCCTTCATAATATATATAGCACATTGGCTATATTTGTCACCTTATAGTTGCGATGACTTTTTTTTTTCATCACCCCCACACTTCGCATAAGCATACACCACAAAAATACAAATAAGAAGGTGCACTCTTCGTCTTGTTAGAATGGCACACACATGAATTGTGAAGTATGGCTAACTAATAATCATAAAAAACAATCCAACAATCAAGCAACTAGCAACCCACCATTTAGACTTTGACAAAGGTTAGGCTAAGGTTTAAAGTGTAAAATATTTTTGTATTTTTCTGAATTTAACAAAATGAAAAGGATGGCTCAAAGGGTGTAACTAGGGGTATCTAGCGCTAAAGATAAACGCTAACAAATGGGTTCCAAATACGAGGGTAACTAACCGATGTGGTTAGCAAAAATTATTTTGTAAACGGATGGCCATTTGGTTTTATTCCTAAGTTTGCCTCTTATCATATGAATATATCCTTATCATTCGAAAATGATTTAACCGTAATGCATAACAAGTACAAGTTCTAGAATTAACACAACCACCGGCACACTCATCATGAAATATATAAATAGCATGAGAAACACTATTTACATAAAAAAAACTAATCCTCACAATTTAAAGTAATAAGGGTATAAAATTGTGCTAGCAAATGTTATCAATTCCGAGACGAATTGCTCTTTAAAACTTGAATTTATTCTCCAAAAATATCATTATTATTTACCATGGAATCAACCTTATTTTAACTAAAATATAAAGGGCGAACAATTACTAGTTACTAAAGTTCACGACTCTAAAAAAAACAAAAATTTAAAATTTAAAAAATTATGCAAATTTTCTATTTTCTTCCCTCCCCCACACTTAAGTTTTGCATTGTCCTCAATGTAATAAAAATAACTTCAAAGTAAAGGAAATGGAAAAATTTAGAAAATACCGGAGTTAAATACGCAACATGCATATTTGATCATAATAAGCAAATGAGTTTATCGACTCCAAACGTTGATCAACTATATGCTTCCGTAACAAAACTCCTGCAAGAAAACTGCAAAATATACGAAACAACCAAACAAACACAAATAAAAACATATCTAAACCAAATAAATAGACAATTAAGTTACGTTATAAATCCTAAGAGAAATAGTTAAAGTTAGTGGAAATAGAATATTCGATACATAATTGTTTTTAAAACCAACCATAAACCATATGATCAAACGTCACCATCAATAACTCACATCGGAACGAATGAACTCGTCCTCGCTTTCCTCTTCATCCTCATCAACATCTTCTTCATTGTCCTCGTCCACCACTCGTCTCTTCTTCTTTCCAGCTCTTGACGACGATCCTCCAACTCGATCCTCCAGGATTAAAACTTGGTCCACCCACATTAACACCTGAACTACCATACTCGGGAAGTCTACCGTATGGAGGATATGGCTCGGGAAATGGTGAATAACCAGGATAAGGGTAGGGGTATGGTCCAGGATATGAAGAATATGGTAAAGGGTATGGTGGAACATCTGGTGGATTGTAGGGAGGTACCTCATAATTGGCATCTTGTGCCAAATGTTGGATCATAGGCATAGAATAATCATAGTTGTAATTATTCCTCATTTGCATTGAATCTCTCCAAACTTCCCTACACTCAATAGCATTTAACTCTCGGTTCAAATCACCCCATCCTGAATCAAAACCACTTTGGGTATTCCCCGGAAAACTTCCCATTTGAGGTTGTGATGGCGCTTCCGCATAAGCTCCGGATTGTGCCCCCACACTTGGATCGGTCCAAGGTCCCAAAGTCTTGTTATTCCTATCCAATGCTTTTCCAAAACTAAAAGCATCCCATATCTCACTCTCCAACCTCACTCTACACTTCCTCAACTCATGATCATTAAAATACCCAAGATTTTTAGCCAAAGCGGTCACATAATGACCTCCACAAACATCACTTTGTTTCTTAATCCCCGGTGCTCTCTTAGAAAGATACTCGGCAATAATCCATGCCAAATTCCCATTCTTGTCTTCCTCCAACAACTTCATCACTCATAGGTCCGGTTGACTACATTTGTCTTGACTACCGCTCCTGTGCAACAATCCCCAAGAAATCAACTTTTGTAAAACTTTCAACAACGGATTCCTAATCCTAGAAGAATTTCTCCTAAGACAAGTTGGATCACCAATCCTATTCCAATAAGCATCAACACCCGTGTATTGATCATTAGCTCTAGCCAAACTCACAAAATGTGGCCAAACAACCTATGATTAACCTCACTCTCCTCATACAAACCAAGGGCAACTGCAAAATTTGGCAAAGATAAAGCATGTTCGCGACCACACAATCTAAACCAAACACAAACATCCCCAAGAACATCATTTACCTTCCTATCAAAGTAAAACGTAGAAAAGAACTCCAAACACCATTCCTTGTAAACATTCTCACGAATACTAAAAGCTCTTTCCCAAGAATAATCTTCAAACCTATCTCCATCACCAGGATATACATAAATCATAGTCATCATGCTCCTCAATTGATCCTCACATTCATACTCCGCAAGCAATTCTTAATCAATCAATCTAGGCTTAGCAATCTTCCTCTCTTGAAGTTTTGAAAGACGTTCCCTATATGCATTCTTCTCATCTTTGTTTTGCACATTAGAAAACTTGACAATAACATTAGACTCCGGTTTCAGACTGAAAGTGATCCTCTTCCTCTCGTTCCTTTTCAAATATTTGTTAACAATCGGATTTCTTTGATTTCGTCCCAATCTTGCAACATTTCCCTGAAAGAAATCTCAAATTATGTTATTATAAAAGTATAAAAACTAATACCAATCAATTTAGAAACTAGAAAACACAATTTCAAAAATGTCAAAAAAAATTTCGAGGTGTCCATCCGATCGGATTGAGGTCCATCCGATCGGATGCAACTTTTGCACATTCCCAACCGATTGGTTGCAACTCGCAACCGAATCGGTTGGAGTTTCTGTATACTTCATTCATCCTCAATCCATCCTAAACGTTTCCCAATCAATCCGAACTTCTTTCTAACTTGTAATCATCCATTCTTGAGTACTTCTAACATCCAAACTCTCCTATCAACGATTCTTAACATTTCCAATCATCAACCAAATGATTCTATGAAAAACCAAGAACATCTTCTACTAAAATCTTCCAATTAGTGCTCTAATCAACAATGCAATAACCTAACATCACTAATTATCAATCATGTAACTTCTGGGATTCATCAATTACAAATAAACTAGCTCCAAAGATTATACCCAATTTAATCCAAAAATTCAATCAATGAATTCTTACTCAAAACTTAACCAATTGATCTAATTCTTTTTGCAATACCTTCTCCTATCATCTAATCACTTATCCTCAAAATATTACATCTTAATTCGAACTAATTCAAAAATACCCAATTCGTAACCTAATTTCAATCATCCGCATTAAAACCTAATTAAACAAAATTAATGATATAACTTACTTGACTTGATGCCATTGATGATTAATTATCACTCCTGCAACTCTCTAACAACTTCTTATGGTCGAATTTTTAACCCCAATTTTTGGTGGATTGTGTGTATGTGTTTTTCTTGAGTTTTAGAAAATTTTGGTTTATATATTCAATTCCATCCGATCAGTTGTGAATACATCCGTTCGGTTTGGTATGAAATTGATTTTTCGAAGTTTTTTTTTACTACTAAACTTGACACAAGTGCTAGTAGTTCTTATCTTCTCAAAAACTTATTATCTTGTATGTATTCCAAACACACTTTGTCTACCAAAAATTTGGTCATCTACTTCTACTTCTAACTTAAGACTAAGAACATAACTTAACCTCTAAAAACTAAAAACTAAAACTAAATAAATAGATAAATCTATAAATAGATAGATAGATAGATAGATAGATAGATAGATAGATAGTCTCATTCAAACATGAAATGCATAAAACCTAAAAACATAAAATAAATTGCATGAAATTAAAAATACGAAACAAACAAACTAGCACAAGATGTGCTTTATTCTTGTGATCATTCTTCTTCATCCATAGAAATATTCATTCCTAAGAATGTCTTCTCCACGATACTTGTTTGCCAACTTCCTAGTAGTCTTTTGAGTTTTGAAACTTCGTGCAAAGTTCCTTCCGCTAGGACATGTGATATCAAATTTGCAATGCCAATCACCATCTCCTTATTCTCTTTTGTAAATGATATGACCATCGGAACCCCGTTCCAAGTTCTTTAATTGGACTGGTAAAGATCCAAGAAAATCTGTTAATTTGTTAAACACAAAAATATTTTTAAATGGGTTAAAGAAAGCCTCCATTGCTAGAGCTCTTTCCATTTCATCTTCAATATCAAAGAAACTAGGTGTGCATGGCCCAAACTTAGGCCTACCATCTTCATCTCTTCCTACTTCAAAGCAACCAAGGTAATCCTCCTCTTGGTCCTCATCATTATCATCTCCATTACTACCTCTTCTAGGCTTTGGATAGTAAGTATTCTTAAGAACTCCATCATCAATTGTCATGGTACCTCTTCCCATATCTATTATAGCTCCACAAGTTCTTAAGAATGGTCTACCTAACAACAAAGGTAGTTCCTTATCAACCGCAACATCCAATACAAGAAAATCTGCCAAGAATGCTTGATAACCAATTTGAACTCTCACATTTCTTACTTCCCCTATTGCTTTTGCCTTAGAATTATCCGCCATAGTGAGTTTAGAATTGTTAGGTGTAGGTTCTCTTAATCCTAACTTGTGATACAATGGATAAGGCATAATACTCACACTAGAACCCGTATCGGCTAATGCATATAAAGGAGTTGTCCCATTAATTTTAACCGGTAAAACAAAATTTCCGGGATCATTCATTTTCTTTGGGAGTCCATTCTCAATTATCCTTCTCTCCTCTACTTCATCAAAACTATTATCCTCCAACTTAGACTTTGCCAACATAACTCCATCTAATTTCTTCCTATACTCCATATAATTCCTCAACACTTCAATGACCGGTTTGTTTTCCATTAACTCACTAATTTTCGCTTCAAGATTCTCCAAGATAGCTTGTTTTTGCTCTTTGGTTAAAGGTTTGCTACTTTTTGGTGAATTTGGTGGAGTTTTGGATGATGATGATGATGATTTGTTTTCTTTTTCTTTTTGGGTGGAGGGTTGGGTTAATTTGTTCAATGGTGTTTTATTTCGGTTAGCTTTGCCCATCTTACAAACTTCATCCCTTCCTTCCTTCATCACTTCCATTCCTTCACAAACATCAACAAGCATTTCATTCACACTCTTTCCTTCTTCCAAATCACTTATGTTAATTCGTAACTCCCCAAGTGCAAAATCCAATGTACACTTGGTATTCACAAGAAAATGTCTACCAAAGATAACTTCCGGTTCATCGGCATTAGTATATTCCAAAATCACAAAATCAACTTTAAAGATGTGACCATGAATATTCACTCTAACTCCTTTCACTTCCTTTCTTCCATAACTTCCATAATCAAGCCTAACAAAACCAAGCTTGTCAAGCACTTCTTCCGAAATGTAATTGTCTCCATATTCCATATTCAATTCTGCATCCCACGCTTTAACTCCTTCCACCGCACAAGGTGTAGAATACCTCATGTGTGGTGCATCATATTCCTTAGGTGGTGCTCTAGTGAAAACAACAACTTTTCTTTCCTTCTCCTTCTTTGGGTAACACATTTCATGTGGCAAATAAGACACATTATCACCAACAACCTCTTCTCCTTCTAAATCCAACTTAGCTTTTTCCAACATGCTCTCCAACTTTTCCATGGAATCACCGGAATCCTTGAACATGTCTTCCAAGTCTTTCAAATACGCCGAAATCTAACTTAAACTCTCCATTTCAACTTAAGCACTTACTAACTATAACATAACCATCACAAAAAAACATCCAAATCATTAGCATGAGGGTTAGTTATAATCCAATAACTCTTAATATGAAATAAGAACAAGTAAATTAACTAACTAAAACACTAAGAATTGAAAATAAACTAAAAATTAAAAATGTTAAAAATTTTACCGAGACCTCCATCCGATCGGATGGCACAATTTTACCTCCTCCAACCGATCGGTTGGAACCCGCAACCGGATCGGTTGGAGTTTTCTGAACTAAAAAAAATTTATAAAACTAAGATTTAATAAAACAGTAATTATAATATTAAAAACATTGAAAGCATTAACTAAGGTGTCTTTAAAACTACTAAATCATTAACTAAAATTAAAATTACTAAAAACATTAAAATGACTTATAATGACAACTTATAACTATTAATAACTAACATTAATAATATAATCATTAAAACTAATTAACTAAAAACAGAAAAATAAACATTAATTACTAAAAACAGAATCCTAGAAAATTTACCGAGACCACCAACCGATCGGATGGGCATCCATCCGATTCGGTTGGTCAAAAGCCAACCTTTTTTTTTTTTTATTTTTTTATTTTTTTTATTTTTTATTTTTTTTTACTCTTTACTCTAAAAACTTTAAAATTTCACAAATCACAAACAATTTTATTACTAAAAACTAAGAAAATTAATCAAATCCCCGGCAGCGGCGCCAAAAACTTGATGTGCGTTTTATTAGTACAAGTTTTAAAATTTATAAACACGAATTATCCGATTATTATTTAGCACATACGAGCAAGTATACTCGTCCGGTGTAATAAAGGTGGGTAAGTCGAGATCGTCCCAAGGGATTCGGTTGTTTTAGTAATAAGAAAATGTTTGTTAAATAAGGGTTGTCAATCCAAATTTATGTAAAATATTAATTTAAGAGAAGCTCAATAAAAACTAAACATATACTTGTGTATAATTCCTTGATTGGTAATTAGGAGTATCATAACAATTTAAGTATAAAGTTTGGTGTAAAACTTGTTATGATGCGCAACTAAAAATGAGTAGTTATACAATCTATGATGTATGTCATGTTTTCACTACTACTAAGAATTCTATCACCTAAATGACTCCTTTCGGACATATCAAATGAGTATGACAATTCTATAAACACATGGTTGTTTAGAAAATCAATTCTTTTCTTATGAATTCCTACGAATCCTTGCGGTCCTTTTCCGTGATGAAATCGTCTCAAATCTATTTTAACAAGTAAATAAGATGGTTGTCCAGCATCCTATTCCATACAAATTTGGTGCATTAATATTTTAGAATAAAAACAAGTTGAAATTCCTTTCGGACCTATTTTTTAAGAGATTGTTTTTACCGATAAATTAAGCAAGAAAATATGTTATTTCAACAAACTCATAAAATAGATATGTTTTCATGCATCACCTTTTTCATAAAAGAATACTCCATTAACCAATCACATCATATACACAAGTATATCACAAATTACTCCATAGCAATCATATTAAAACACAAGTAAATAAGAAAACTTTCATAAAATTCAAAGTAACTGATGAGTGCTCAAACACTCATCATTTTTATCGTATTAAAAAGCCAAAACATCCGAAAACGCTCAGAAATGCATCAAAATACCAAAAATATCCCAGGGATTATATTTTATACGTTTCAGATGCAAAATGAGTAAAAACAATGAAAAACAAACAAAGTTTACACAATTGGCAGTTTCAGTCCCTCAACTTTCAAAAATTTACAAAACTAGTCCTTGAGCATGTGTTTTGAAAGAAAAGTCAACCTAAGGCATTTAAAAGTCAAAATTATCAAATTTAATTATTAGGTGAAAACTTTGGAAAAATTACACTTTTGGTCCCTGCAGTTTAAAATTTGACAAAATCAGTCCCTGGGAATGTTAAAAGTGAAAATTATATTTTGTGGTCCTTTGGTAATTGGAATGTTGCAAGATTGGTCCCTGGGTTAACTTTGAAAAAGTGGCAACATTGGTCCTTCAAATTAGCAAAAGTACAATTTTGGTCCTTGTGATTTTTGAACTAAATAACAAACGGACCCTTGTATTTATACCTAAACCAAAACCAAGATAATCCAAACACAAACCCACCATCCTTTCCCAGCCCAACAATTCCCAAAGCCCAATCCACCCACCTTTTTATTAATAAAAAACGGGTCAAAAGATCAACCCCTTCCCGCCTTTCCCTTTGCCGCCATTAACAAACATCCCAGCCCCCAATTTTCTCTGCTCCTCCAACATGCTTGTCCCCTCCCCACTCTCCAACCATCCTCAGCCACCCTATACCTCAACCAAAGTCAACCCCCAAACATAATTATTATCTTCCCCTCCCCCACCTTCATATAACTCCAACACTGATCAATGGTCAGGATGAAGGAAGCAATAATTCAATGGTTGGGATGATATCCAAGGGGACAAAGACACATCAAAAGCACAAGACAAAGAGAAAAGTGGAGACAAAAGGCCTGGTTCAATGTTTTTTATGTATTTTTTTTTAGTATTTAAGTATGTCATTGTAAGCCTGAGGGCATGTGCTAATTTTCCTTAGTTTAGTTTTAATGTTGTAATGAAATTTTAAAAAAGTTAATGTATTGTCTCAGTTTCTAATGAAAACCTTGTATTTCACTTTCAGTTTTATATAATTTTAAGTTTCTCAGCATTATTTTCAATTGTTACAATAGTTATCTCATTTAATTAGTGTAAGTTTGTGAGAATTATGTGAATCAAAAGTAAACAAAACAAACTCAGAAAAGAAAAGAAAAGAAAAAAAAAATAAAATAAAAAAAAATAAAAAAAAAGAGAGAGAGAGGAAATAGAAATTAAATAAAAATCCACAGGGGGAAAACAAAAAGATGGAAGAACAGGTGGAGGCAGTCAGAGTAAGCTATGGATTGGGTTATGGTTTAGAATCCCATGGGGGATGTTAGGGAATGGTCATGGTCACTGGTCTGGGGTATCTTCTATGCTTGGATGCCAAGTAAGGCTTTGATCTTTTATTTTGTCACAAATTATATTAGTTAATAATTGTTGATATTTGTTGTTTATTCCTGCTGATTTAGGTTTACATTAGTTAAATATAAGTTAGTTAATCAAGTTTGAATGTTAATTTGTGCATTTCCTTTGAAATTCCATGAAATCAGTATGGTTTAAGGGGGTGTTTGGTTGATCTTATTTTGAGCACTCTTGTTGTTGTTTTCCCTTAGTTTCTGAATGGTTAGCCCAAACTAGGATAGAATAGGCCATATGAAGTGTGACATTGGTATCTCAGTTAGGAAAAGTCAAAATTCACCTATCATTCTTATGGCAGTTTAACTGTTGGTGTTATTGAAACCATCAATCATCAAATCAGTTTAAAGTTTGATAAGTTTGAATAATTCAGGCTCAATTTAGGTCATAACAACACAACTTATCATCTAGGCAGCTTAGAATCTCATATTAATCAACTCTTACAAGAAAGTAAAAAGTCAAAAATACTAGCAAAGGCAGATTTTTCCAAAACTTGGAGTAATTTTCCTGAATTTTCAAGTGAGAGTTAGAACCTGAAACTTTTTGAGCTTGAAGTCTACCACCTAGACTACCAAATCCTGTAGTTGTTACAATTTTTAGAATTTTTGGTGAGTGTGTGCAAGCTTGTGTTTGGACCTGCAGGGCATGAGACTTACCCTGCACCACCAGGATTGACCCATTATTCAGTCCACCTCAACTTGTCCATTAGTTGAGTATTTTGCATGCTACTTGGTGTTTTGTGAAGTTGACTAGCTTGTCTTGTTTAGTATACATTTGGTTTGTCATTGTTAGCTTTTTATCTAGCTTATTTTGTGCTTTAAAAGCTGCTTTTGGTTCCTGTGGCTGCTGGTTCTTAAATGGCAACCATGCTTGTTGATTTTGATTTCTGTGTAATCCATGCATGTATATTTGTTGTTTTTAGTTGAAATTAGTTAATTGTGATGGATTTTTACTAAGCTCGTGTTTAAATTCACTCTTGTGCTTATTTTACTCACTTATCTTATTGTTCATACTGTTTTGAACCTTTGCCCACTGACCCAACTTCCAAGCTCCCCACCAAGCTCAAATCTTGAGCTTAGCCCTTGGGCTTAGGTGTTTTGGACAGCCCTCCTAGCAGGCTTCTAGGTTCCACCTTGGTTTTGGACCCTGGAACATCCCTGTGGGACCCACATAGCCTGATAGTTGGCCATTTGGCCTGGTCTATGCTCAGTTTTGAGCTTAAGAGCTTATCACATCATTCAAGCTTAATCATGTGCTTATTTTAAGTGTATTTGCTTGTTTCACAATAGTCTCAATCTGTTTTATCTAGTTGTTCATATTGTGGCTTACTCTTAGCTTTTCCAAACAAAAACAAATCCAAATAAGCTTAAAAACTTGGCTGATTTGCTTATTTAGGTCCACAGAACTCATTTTCCAATTCCAGCCAAAGTCCCTTTGTAAAAAGTGTTAGTTTTTAGTAGCTTAATAGTTGTGAAAAAGAAAAAATAGAAAAAGACAAAAAAAATTAGAAGTGATAGCTTCTATTTAAGCCACTTTGGCTTATTTTCTGCTTATTTATAAGCAAAATTTGTTTTTAAATTTTTCTTAGGCTTCTGTAATCATAATAGATTTTTAGAAATTTTTTCAGATTTTTCCTTAATCATTTAGTATTTTTTATAATTTAGTTTAATTTAAATCAATTAAATAATTAGTTTTTAATTATTAATAATTAATTAAAAAGTAGGAAAAATAGTTTTTCTGTTTTAAAATTAGTTTTATATTATTTTAGATTTTTCCAAATTTAATTTTCATTTTTTCTAGTTGATTTTCATAATTATTTGTAATTTAGGATAATTTAGTTAATTAAAAAGTAATTAATAATTAGTAATTAATTAATAGTAATTAATTAAATAGTGTAAAAAATATTTTTCTTTTTCTAAAAATTTTCTTATCACATTAGGATTGTAAAAATATCATTTTCACATTCGTAGGACTTTGTTTACTCCCGTTTCACATTTTTATTTGCGTGTTCGCGTTTATTTTAAACCCAAACGCAGGTTTTTAGGTTAAATTACGTTTTTAGGAATTCTGATAATCAGTAATTGTTAATAAAGTGTTTCTAAGTCATTTTCCATCATTATCTCGTAGTGTAACCATAATAATCAAATTCCTGACCTTTCTGATTAATCACCCGATCCTTTAAAACGTTCACAAATACAATTGCACGCCTCGTCGGGACATAACGACCCGGGGATTCCCTAAACTCCTTGGTTAGTTGGTTTTTGATGTTTGACTTGGTTGACCATCACCTGGTGAATTTAGTTGACTGTTCGGCACCAATCAAATTTTGGCGCCGCTGCCGGGGAGGCTGCTGCGTATCTACACACGTTTTTTTAGATTAGTGATTTTTCACACATCATTGTATAAACTCACCCATTTTTTGTAAATCTTAATCATAAAACAAAAACGTCATTAACACTTTTCCAAAAGTGTTAACAACACCAAAAAAAAATCAAAAACAAACAAAACAGATCATTACGTTTTCTATATCGGGTTTCTTTTAAGGTGATTCTTAAAGAAACACGATTTTGGTAAACGAAGCGATACCAAAAATATTGTCCAAAAGTTTTTTCACCCATACACAAAAACCCAAAAACATTTATCTTTTCTTGTGAATAATAATTACATAAAAATAAACCGTCGTAAACCAAGACAGAACACCTACTAACTGGGGGTGTGAACATAATAAGTTCCCAAACGAAAGATTAAAACTTGCCTTTGTATCCCTGTAGGTGGTGTACCATTCTTAAAGAAGCCACTTACTTGTGATTATTGGTTTAAGTTCACTGTGGTTTTGCCTCGACTTTGTTTTGATTGATTTTTGTTACTAGTGCATGCGCACTCGCTCTTCTAGGTCTACTAGCCCATTACATGAGCTTGTACGAAAACCTAGAAGACCTCGTAGACGTTCCGCACCAACAGTCGGATCTGAGATCCGTACTGTTTCCTCTCCTGCTGTCACCATGGCGGAAGACCGTCCTATGTTTGAGCTTCTCCAAGCACCCATCGAGGGTTACAGAGACGCTATTGTTGTCCCAGCCATCGTGGCTGATAGTTTTGAGCTCAAAACCGGGTTACTTAATCTTGTAACCTCAAGTCAATTCTACGGTTTTGAGAGGGATGATCCTCATGCTCATATTCGATGGTTCAATAAAATCACATCGACCATCAAGTACAAAAATGTCCCGTGTGAAGCAATCAAGCTTCTTCTCTTCACATTCTCCCTCGAGGGTCAAGCCCGGATTTGGCTTGAGAAACAACCCCCTCGATCTATTGAGACATGGGAAGACCTGGTCAAAAAGTTTGTGAATGAATTCTTCCCACCTTCTAAGACCACGAGTCTTAAAAACGAGATCACCAAGTTCACTCAGAAATATGATGAATCATTTGGTGAAGCGTGGGACCGTTTCAAAGAATTACTTCGCAAGTATCCACATCATGGTTTCTCCGAGTTGATGCAACTCGATACTTTCTATAATGGCGTGAGCCAAGTTGATCAGGATTCTCTCAATGTCTCCGCGGGAGGTAACTTTTTGAGTAGAACCACCAAAGAAGCCTTAGCAATCATCGAGAACAAGTCTAAGGTTCGCTCTACAAGAAGCAAGCCGGTTGTTTCCCAAATTAGTGCGGGTCCTTCCACTTCGTCTCCTTCGAGTCAGTCTAGCACCGATGCTAAGATTGACAAGCTTACTAAGGCTATTCAAGCTTTGGTTCTCGCCCAAACAAAGAAAGTCTCTTTTCCACAACAACCTCCACCTGCTGAGGTTAAAAAAGTGGAAGTCTGTGTAACTTGTGGTGGGCCGCATGCCTACTACAATTTCACAGCTACTGATGGTTCTCCGTTTGAAGCTCATGCTATAGTCGGGTCATCTAATCAAGGAGGCAATCAATACCGCCCTCCTATGGACCCGAACTACCGTCCTAATCATTATCCTGGACCTCCCGGTTTTAATCAAAACCAAAATGTCCAAAACCGTAACCAGAATCAAAATAGAATGAACCAAGGTTTTCAAAACCAAGGTAACTTCAATCAAGGTCACGGTTATCAGAATCAAAACCAAGGTTTCCAAAATCAAGGTTTCCAACATCAAAATCAAGGAAACTTTAATAGAAACCAAGGTCAGGGTAATTTCAATCCCGGGTATTTTCATGGAAACAACAACCCCAATCAGGGTAATTTTCAAAATCAAGGTCCCAACCAAAACAATCGTGCTCAAAATTTTAATAACCAAAATCAAGCCATTGTTCCAACTGGGCCTTCATCTGACGAGTTGTTAAAACAATTCATGAAGTCCCAAGAAGAGATGAACAAGTTGTTGGTTAGCCAGATTTCTGAAATTAAGAAGTCTTTAAATGAACGACCCTCGGGCTCAGGAACACTTCCGAGCAACACGATCGCTAACCCGAGGGGCGATGCTAAGGCGATCACAACTAGAAGTGGTGCTTCTTATGATGAACCCGCGATTCCTACTACCTTTTCTTTCTCTCCTCCAAAGGTAGTGGAACGTGAACCTGAGGTGACCACGGACAAGGTGCAAACTCCTAGCTCACGAAGTAGCGCACACGCCCAACCTCAAGTTATTCCAGAAACCAGATGCAAGCCTGGAGTTGTTTTTGAACCACCTGAAACTCCAGTGGACAACCCTAAATCCAAAACTTCTATTCCTTACCCATCACGTCTCAATGAACAAAAGCTCCGTGAAAAAGCTAGTCACCAAATGGATAAATTTTTCCAAATCTTTCAAGATTTTCATTTTGACATTAGCTTCGCGGATGCTATTCTCTTGATGCCCAAGTTTGCATCAACAATCAAAAATCTGTTAAGTAATAAGGAAAAAATCTTTGAGATGGCTAGAACTCCGTTGAATGAGCACTGCTCATCAGTTCTCTTGAAAAAGCTTCCTGAAAAGCTTGGAGACCCCTAAAAGTTTCTTATTCCTTGTATTTTTCCGGGTATGGTTGAATGCTTCGCCTTGGCCGATCTTGGTGCTAGCATTAACCTGATGCCATATTCTGTGTGGAAGAAACTCTCTCTTCCCGAACTCACTCCCACGTGCATGACATTAGAGCTTGCCGATCGATCGATTTCTCGTCCTTTTGGCATAGCCGAGTACGTATTCGTTAAAGTGGGAAAGTTCCATTTTCCAGCGGATTTTGTGATTGCTGACTTTGATGCCGATTCAAGGGTCCCTCTCATTCTTGGAAGGGGATTCCTTAGAACTGGGCGTGCTCTTATCGATGTATTTGAGCATGAGATCACATTGCGTGTTGGAACTGAAGCAATCACCTTCAACCTTGATCAAACATCGAGGTACTCCTCTAATTATGACTCTGAATCGGTAAACCGAATAGATGTCATTGATGTAGCTGCTGAGGAGTACGCTCAAGAGGTTTTAGGTTTCGTTGATGATTCTACGAGTGAAAATTTCACTCCGTCTTCTTATCCCATCATTGCCAATTCTTCTCCTTCCCTCACTCCGTTTGAGGGAAGTGACTTCATCTTAGAAGAGATTGAGTCCTTTCTCAAAAGTGATTCGATTCCTGATGGAATCGATAACCAAGAGATTGACCCCGAGAGGGATATTCTTCTCCTTGAAAAATTGTTAAACGAAGATCCCTCTCCCCTTCCCGTTCTACCACAACAACTTCATAATCAGGAAATCAAATATGTTGAGAAAACTGATGATTTTCCTGAGGTCGAGCTTAAGGACTTGCCGCCTCATCTTGAATATGCATTTCTGGAGAGTGATGATAAATTACCCGTCATAATTGCTAAGGATTTAAGTGATGAGGAAAAGGCTGCTCTAATAAAGGTTTTGAAGTCACATAAGCAAGCAATTGCTTGGAGACTCTCCGACATCAAGGGCATTGACCCTGAATTTTGTACACACAAGATTTTAATGGAGGATGACTTCAAACCGGCAGTCCAACAACAAAGAAGGGTGAATCCAAAAATTCATGAGGTGATCAAACAAGAAGTCTTAAAACTTCTTGATGCCGGATTGATTTACCCTATCTCGGACAGTCCTTGGGTTAGCCCAATTCACTGCGTTCCAAAAAAGGGTGGCATTACTGTTGTCACAAATGAGGAAAATGAGTTGATTCCAACTCGTTTGGTTACGGGGTGGCGTGTCTGTATTGATTATCGCAAGTTAAATGACGCCACCCGCAAAGATCATTTTCCTCTACCATTTATGGATCAGATGCTCGAGAGATTAGCGGGGAATGAGTACTATTGCTTCCTCGATGGTTTCTCGGGTTACTTTCAGATTCCCATTGATCCGCAAGATCAAGAAAAGACCACTTTCACGTGCCCCCACGGAACTTTTGCTTATAAATGTATGCCATTTGGTTTATGTAACGCTCCGGGCACATTTCAAAGATGTATGATGGCCATATTTTCCAACATGATCGGGAAAACTATGGAGGTCTTTATGGACGATTTTTCGGTCATTGGGGATTCGTTTCAAACATGTCTCTCCCATTTAGACAACATGCTTAAACGTTGTGAAGACACAAGGTTATGTCTAAATTGGGAGAAGAGTCACTTTATGGTCAAAGAGGGCATTGTCCTCGGCCATAAAATTTAAAAGAAAGGGATTGAGGTCGACAGAGCCAAAGTTGATGTCATAGCAAAATTACCTCATCCCACTACCGTCAAAGGTGTTAGGAGCTTTTTGGGTCATGCTGGTTTTTACCGTAGGTTCATTCAAGATTTTTCTAAAATCGCCCGGCCTATGACCCATCTCCTCGAGAAGGATGCTCCTTTTATCTTCTCTCCCGAGTGCATCGAAGCTTTTGAAACATTAAAGAAAAAGCTTATCGAGGCACCGATTCTTATTGCCCCCGATTGGGACTTGCCCTTTGAACTCATGTGTGATGCGAGTGATTATGCTATTGGGGCAGTCTTGGGGCAACGCAAAACAAAACACTTTCAGCCTATACACTATGCAAGCAAGACAATGACCGAGGCTCAAAGTCATTACACCACCACTGAAAAAGAATTATTAGCTGTGGTGTATGCCTTTGAAAAATTTCGGCCATACTTGATATTGACCAAAAGCATAGTGTATACGGATCACTCGGCTTTGAAGTACCTCTTTGCAAAACAAGATGCAAAGCCGAGACTACTCCGTTGGGTTCTCCTCCTACAGGAATTTGACATCATAATTCGTGATAAAAAAGGAGCTGAGAACCTAGCTGCTGATCATCTCTCCCGATTGGAGAACCCCCATCAAGATGTCTTCGAAAAGAAGGAAATAAATGAAACCTTCCCTCTCGAGACACTCAATGCGGTTGCCTTTCGTGGAGATTCTATTACCCCATAGTTTGCCGATTTCACAAACTACCATGCAGGTAATTTTGTGGTGAAAGGGATGTCGTCCCAACAAAAGAATAAATTCTTCAAAGATGTGAAACATTACTTCTGGGACGACCCCTACCTGTTTAAAATATTTGCGGATCAAGTCATCCGGCGGTGTGTTTATGGTCAGGAAGCCGCTGAAATTCTAAAGGCTTGCCATGCTGGTCCCACGGGGGGCCACTAGAATCCCAACTACACCGCCAAAAATGTGTTTGATTCCGGTTTCTACTGGCCCTTGATTTACAAGGATGCCCAGGAATTAGTCAAATCTTGTGACGATTGTCAACGTCACGGGAATATTTCACAAAAGATGAAATGCCTCAAAATGCAATTCAAGTTTGTGAAATCTTTGATGTGTGGGGCATCGACTTTATGGGGCCATTTCCATCATCTCATGGAAATAAGTACATACTCGTGGCTGTTGACTATTTGTCAAAATGGGTCGAAGCGAAAGCTTTACCCACTAATGATGCCCGAGTTGTCGTAAAATTCTTGAAAGCTCTTTTTGCTCGATTTGGAACTCCACGTGCTATAATTAGTGATCGTGGTACGCATTTTTGAAATGACAAATTTGATAAAGTCATGCAAAAGTATGGTGTAACTCACCGTCTTTCTACTGCGTACCACCCTCAAACAAGTGGACAAGTAGAAGTTTCTAATCGGGGCATTAAGAGAATATTGGAAAGAACTGTAGGTGAGAATCGTGCATCATGGTCGGACAAATTAGATGATGCACTCTGGGCTTTCCGTACGGCGTATAAAACACCCATCGGGTGTACGCCTTACAAGCTTGTGTACGGAAAAGCATGCCATCTACCAATCGAGCTTGAGCATAAAGCCTATTGGGCCCTCAAGCATGCCAATTTTGACCTCAAAACTGCGGGTGATCACAGGAAAGTTCAACTGAATGAATTGAATGAACTTCGTGATCAAGCTTACGAGAACTCTTTGATCTATAAAGAAAAGACAAAGAAGATTCATGACTCAAAAATCAAGAACCGCGTTTTCAACGTTGGTGATCGAGTCCTTCTTTTCAACTCTAGACTCAAGATCTTCTCGGGAAAGCTTAAAACCCGATGGACTGGTCCATTCACTATCGCAAAAGTTTATCCTTATGGCACCGTTGAATTATCTCAAAATGACGGTCCTAATTTCAAAGTGAATGGACATCGGCTAAAGCACTACTTTGGAGAGGACATACCATCCATGGTTGTCCCGGATCTCCAAACATTCCCCAAGGACAATTAAATTCGGGGATCGAGTAAAGCTAGCGACTCGATAAACAAAAACAGTAGCAACAATACGGGTTTTCACCCGTATCTCTGATTTCTTTCTACTTTCTACCACCTAAGTGTGGGGGAATGGCCAACCCCCCGCTGTTTGAAAATGTATATATGTATATAAGGTTTCATCAAAAAAAAATGTGTGTGTTTGTATGTACAGATAAATAAAGTGAAAAATACAAAACGATATTCCCACAATTAGCGTCTAATATTATCTTTTTACGTTCAAGGATTCGGCATAATAGCCGGGACTTTGAATATTGAGGAAAATATTCAATTCTAAGTGTGGGGGAGGGGAAAATTCTAGCGAATTTTATCACATTATATCCTCTAGAATCCCCGTTTTTGACCTAAAATTTTTAAAAAAAATTCACTTTATTTCAAAATTTTTGTGGTAATCAGTCCGCCATGTCTAACCGACAAATGGGATTGGCTAATCCAGGAGCAAACGGCTCTTGGTAAAGATATATCAAATCCGTTTACGGCTTGCAATTTGCCCAAAATTGTATGGTACCTCAACTCGCCATATCCCATAAAGCGAATGAGTTGGCTAGCCCACAAGATTACGGCTTGTGGTAAAGGCAGTGGAAAATCCATAATTGGTAATCAACTTACCAAGATGTTGACTAGGTCCATCAAGAGTTGGCTAGTCCAGGAGCAAACGGCTCTTGGTAAAGACGAATCAAATCCGTTGAAAGCTGGTGGTTTGCTCAAAATCACATGGTTATCAGGTGGACCATAATCGATACATCTGGCTACTCCAGAAGTGATGGCTTTTGGTAAAGAGTTTCAAATCCATCAAGTTTTCCAAAAAGATTGCTAGGGACTAGCAATAGTTTAGCGTGGGGGATTGATGAGTGCTCAAACACTCATCATTTTTATTGTATTTAAACTGCCAAAACATCCGAAAACGCTCAGAAATGCATCAAAATACCAAAAATATCCCAGGGATTGTATTTTATACGTTTCAGATGCAAAATGAGTAAAAACAATGAAAAACAAACAAAGTTTACACAATTGGCAGTTTCAGTCCCCTAACTTTCAAAAATTTACAAAACTAGTCCCTGAGCATGTGTTTTGAAAGAAAAGTCAACCTAAGGCATTTAAAAGTCAAAATTATCAAATTTAATCCTTAGGTGAAAACTTTGGAAAAATTACACTTTTGGTCCCTGCAGTTTGAAATTTGACAAAATCAGTCCCTGGGAATGTTAAAAGTGAAAAATATATTTTGTGGTCCTTTGGTAATTGGAATGTGGCAAGATTGGTCCCTGGGTTAACTTTGAAAAAGTGGCAACATTGGTCCTTCAAATTAGCAAAAGTACAATTTTGGTCCTTGTGATTTTTGAACTAAATAACAAACGGACCCTTGTATTTATACCTAAACCAAAACCAAGATAATCCAAACACAAACCCACCACCCTTTCCCAGCCCAACAATTCCCAAAGCCCAATCCACCCACCTTTTTATTAATAAAAAACGGGTCAAAAGGTCAACCCCTTCCCCCCTTTCCCTTTGCCGCCATTAACAAACATCCCAGCCCCCAATTTTCTCTGCTCCTCCAACATGCTTGTCCCCTCCCCACTCTCCAACCATCCTCAGCCACCCTATACCTCAACCAAAGTCAACCCCCAAACATAATTATTATCTTCCCCTCCCCCACCTTCATATAACTCCAACACTGATCAATGGTCAGGATGAAGGAAGCAGTAATTCAATGGTTGAGATGATATCCAAGGGGACAAAGACACATCAAAAGCGCAAGACAAAGAGAAAAGTGGAGACAAAAGGCCTGGTTCAATGTTTTTTATGTATTTTTTTTAGTATTTAAGTATGTCATTGTAAGCCTGAGGGCATGTGCTAATTTTCCTTAGTTTAGTTTTAATGTTGTAATGAAATTTTAAAAAAGTTAATGTATTGTCTCAGTTTCCAATGAAAACCTTGTATTTCACTTTCAGTTTTATATAATTTTAAGTTTCTCAGCATTATTTTCAATTGTTACAATAGTTATCTCATTTAATTAGTGTAAGTTTGTGAGAATTATGTGAATCAAAGTAAACAAAACAAACTCAGAAAAGAAAAAAAAGAGAGGAAATAGAAATTAAATAAAAATTCACAGGGGGAAAACAAAAAGATGGAAGAACAGGTGGAGGCAGTCAGAGTAAGCTATGGATTGGGTTATGGTTTAGAATCCCATGGGGGATGTTAGGGAATGGTCATGGTCACTGGTCTGGGGTGTCTTCTATGCTTGGATGCCAAGTAAGGCTTTGATCTTTTATTTTGTCACAAATTATATTAGTTAATAATTGTTGATATTTGTTGTTTATTCCTGCTGATTTAGGTTTACATTAGTTAAATATAAGTTAGTTAATCAAGTTTGAATGTTAATTTGTGCATTTCCTTTGAAATTCCATGAAATCAGTATGGTTTAAGGGGTGTTTGGTTGATCTTATTTTGAGCACTCTTGTTGTTGTTTTCCCTTAGTTTCTGCATGGTTAGCCCAAACTAGGATAGAATAGGCCATATGAAGTGTGACATTGGTATCTCAGTTAACAAAAGTCAAAATTCACCTATCATTCTTATGGCAGTTTAACTGTTGGTGTTATTGAAACCATCAATCATCAAATCAATTTAAAGTTTGATAAGTTTGTATAATTCAGGCTCAATTTAGGTCATAACAACACAACTTATCATCTAGGCAGCTTAGAATCTCAGATTAGTCAACTCTTACAAGAAAGTAAAAAGTCAAAAATACTAGCAAAGGCAGATTTTTCCAAAACTTGGAGTAATTTTCCTGAATTTTCAAGTGAGAATTAGAACCTGAAACTTTTTGAGCTTGAAGTCTACCACCTAGACTACCAAATCCTGTAGTTGTTACAATTTTTAGAATTTTTGGTGAGTGTGTGCAAGCTTGTGTTTGGACCTGCAGGGCATGAGACTTACCCTGCACCACCAGGATTGACCCATTATTCAGTCCACCTCAACTTGTCCATTAGTTGAGTATTTTGCATGCTACTTGGTGTTTTGTGAAGTTGACTAGCTTGTCTTGTTTAGTATACATTTGGTTTGTCATTGTTAGCTTTTTATCTAGCTTATTTTGTGCTTTAAAAGCTGCTTTTGGTTCCTGTGGCTGCTGGTTCTTAAGTGGCAACCATGCTTGTTGATTTTGATTTCTGTGTAATCCATGCATGTATATTTGTTGTTTTTAGTTGAAATTAGTTAATTGTGATGGATTTTTACTAAGCTCGTGTTTAAATTCACTCTTGTGCTTATTTTGCTCACTTAGCTTATTGTTCATACTGTTTTGAACCGTTGCCCACTGACCCAACTTCCAAGCTCCCCACCAAGCTCAAATCTTGAGCTTAGCCCTTGGGCTTAGGTGTTTTGGACAGCCCTCCTAGCAGGTTTCTAGGTTCCACCTTGGTTTTGGACCCTGGAACATCCCTGTGGGACCCACACAGCCTGATAGTTGGCCATTTGGCCTGGTCTATGCTCAGTTTTGAGCTTAAGAGCTTATCACATCATTCAAGCTTAATCATGTGCTTATTTTAAGTGTATTTGCTTGTTTCACAATAGTCTCAATCTGTTTTATCTAGTTGTTCATATTATGGCTTACTCTTAGCTTTTCCAAACAAAAACAAATCCAAATAAGCTTAAAAGCTTGGCTGATTTGCTTATTTAGGTCCACAGAACTCATTTTCCAATTCCAGCCAAAGTCCCTTTGTAAAAAGTGTTAGTTTTTAGTAGTTTAATAGTTGTGAAAAAGAGAAAATAGAAAAAGACAAAAAAAAAAATTAGAAGTGACAGCTTCTATTTAAGCCACTTTGGCTTATTTTCTGCTTATTTATAAGCAAAATCTGTTTTTAAATTTTTCTTAGGCTTTTGTAATCATAATAGATTTTTAGAAATTTTTTCAGATTTTTCCTTAATCATTTAGTATTTTTTTTATAATTTAGTTTAATTTAAATCAATTAAATAATTAGTTTTTAATTGTTAATAATTAATTAAAAAGTAGGAAAAATAGTTTTTCTGTTTTAAAATTAGTTTTATATTATTTTAGATTTTCTAAATTTAATTTTCATTTTTTCTTGTTGATTTTCATAATTATTTGTAATTTAGGATAATTTAGTTAATTAAAAAGTAATTAATAATTAGTAATTAATTAATAGTAATTAATTAAATAGTGTAAAAAATATTTTTCTTTTTCTAAAAATTTTCTTATCACATTAGGATTGTAAAAATATCATTTTCACATTCGTAGGACTTTGTTTACTCCCGTTTCACTTTTTTATTTGCGCGTTCGCGTTTATTTTAAACCCAAACGCGCGTTTTTAGGTTAAATTATGTTTTTAGGAATTCTGATAATCAGTAATTGTTAATATAAAGTGTTTCTAAGTCATTTTCCATCATTATCTCGTAGTGTAACCATAATAATCAAATTCCTGACCTTTCTAATTAATCACCCGATCCTTTAAAACGTTCACAAATACAATTGCACACCTCGTCGGGACATAACGACCCGGGGATTCCCTAAACTCCTTGGTTAGTTGGTTTTTGACGTTTGACTTGGTTGACCATCACCTAGTGAACTTAGTTGACCGTTCGGGACCAATCAGTGACAATTGTTCATTATAAGTATCAAGGTGTACCTAGTCTTGAGAATTACAATGAATAAACTTGTGGAACTTTAGCAACCACACTCCTCCAATTGCTCACTAACGTAAGTAAACAACTCCACACTCGAACCGATGCTTGAGACTCTAACTCAACATGTTCTGGACGTTTTTACAACACTTAGTAAACTTTCAGGCAATATAAGATAAACTAACAAGATTTAGTGTAATACTAAGTTAGATATTGGTGGTACAAGTAATTCTAGACCCTAAGTAGTCATTATATAGCATAATGACACTTATCCTTCAAGTAAAAACGTCCCTCAATAGTTAATAAGCAGAAATGATCAGCCACCCATGATTATGGGGAGTAAATACGTCCATAAATGCAAACTTGTAACTTCAGTCAACCCCATCCGATCGGTTTCTCACCATCCGATCAGATGGTCAATCTTTTGGTACTTTTCCAGCCAAATCGGATGCGATCTCCATCCGATCGGTTGGTAGTTGTCTGAACATTCTTTCTTTGTCTTTTTACGTTGCATGCATTATTTTTCTTCATGGCATGACTTTATCCATTAGAACTTGATATTTCCTTGATAATTTCGTGTAGAAAACTTGTCTTTATCAAATCCTTTTGTCCATGCGACGTTTCTTTCTTCCTTGATCTTCTTGAAACTCTCCAAGAACGCATGTCTACTTCATTTCTTCATCTTTTAATCATTTTTACCTGCTTTTGGCTATATTTGCATGTATAAACACTTTTCCACGATTAATTAACAAATTTATACAAATATGACCAATTTCCACTCATAAAAGAAACAATAATGCGACTAAAAACATGTTAATTTTGAGCGTTATCAGTGGTCAATGTTGTTAATTACTATAATGACTACTATTTACAAGAAAATAAACATAGTGTACATCAACTTAATGCACATAATTTTCAGATGTACAAGACAAGAAGCATAGTGTACAACAAAACACCACATTAATGCTATTTAAAGTAGTCAATTAATTAACTGGTAAATAAATACAATTAATACAGTTATTAAAACACCCCTTACATAAGAAATACAAATTATCAAGTATATTGTACAACCAAATTAAACATAATTCCTGCATTAAATTTCACTAATACAAATAATAAAGCATGTTATACAAATATTCAAGGCCGAATGAGCAACGGGTCAAATGGGTTTGACCCCGAACGGGCGAAGGCCAAACGGGCTCGAGCCCGAATATGCACGGGCCAACGGGTTCGAGCCTGAACGGGCACGAGCTATACGAAATTCTTGATATCCGTAAATTTATTGTCAAAAAGAACATAATAAACTAGAATACATAATTTACCGGAAAATTTTATCTCAGGGTACCCGCCGCCGCAATGCGCGGGTACCCTGCTACTATATATATATATATATATATATATATATATATATATATATATATATATACACTAGACCTCAAAGCCCGCCCAAGGGGCGGGCATGACTTATAATGATAATTCGTATGGTTTTAGTTATCGTGAAATTATGGTTAATGATGTTGGTTATCATTGACTTATTTTTACTATTGTCAAAAAAGGCGGGTAAAAAAATGATTGGGAAGTTGATATTTTGAAAGAAAGAGGTGTAAGGTTAGCTTTTGAATGTTAAGTATAGTCTATGAATGTTAATTAATGAATATTAAATATACTTGATAAATGTTAAGTATACTTGATGAATGTTAATTGTTGAATGTTACCTATATTTGATGAATGTTGTTGTGTAGCTTCATCCAACCCTTCTTCCAGTTTTGTTATTCTAAACCCTTGAAGAAAAGGTTCTATAATTGTTGATTTGTAAGTCTCTTTTAACTGTTACTAAGCACAATATTGAAAATAAGATAATGTGCAAATGATATTTTTGATGCTTATATGATTACTTTCATTTCATTTCATTTCAAAGCCCGCCCGATGGGCGGGCATGACTTGTAACGATAATTTGGATGGTTTTAGTTATCGTATTTTTTTTCCTGAATTATATGGTTGGTTTTAGTTTTTTTTTTAGTTATGTTTTTTTTTTTTTTTTTTTTTTTTTTGGTTGTTTATTTATTTTTGGTGAATATTTTAAGAAATAGTTATTTCAATAAGATGAAAGTAACCTTGACAGCTGGCACATTTCATTGAAGCATCTGACTTTGACCCGTTACAACAACATTTATTAGTTCAGTCAAACAACATATATTATAAGTTAGACACCATGGAATGAAAATAACTGAATGTTAACAATTATAATACTTTTAATTTTAATATATTCATGTATATATATAGGGTATCTTTTATTTGTATTGTTTATCTTAAATATGCTTTCACTTGAAATTTACATTTTAACTTAGTCATGTACGGATATTAGTGATCTTTAATAGTTATAACGTATGTAGTAATAAAGAGATATGCATGACTCGTATTTTCATCGGGCGGGCATGACTTATAAGTATTGTTTGAATTTTTTTGTATATTGGAATTAGTCGTTAATATTTATATGAATTTTAAAAAGTAAACAATATGTTGGCGGCTATGCAACCCGACTTGGTCTATTTTGACTCATCTTAAAATTGTAGCAAACCTGTATTTTCCGATTACCCATTCACCCATATTGCTATTTATAAAAATACTTTTTTTTTTATGAAAATCTACTTTGCCACTTCTGTATAATCCTTTCATAATACAAAATAACCGTTAGCATAAAAAGGAATCATATATGAAGATTGAGCAATATTTTAGGGGTGTCTGGGTTAGCTTCCTTTTTTAGACTTTTGAGCTTATTGGTTATTTAAAAAAATAAGATCTACTTTTCATTTTGATTGTCTACTGATATAGTGTCCATATATCAGTTAAGTAGTAGCTAGCAGATTTATAACATCATTGCATGTTTCTATTAATTTAGTTATAAAACCAAACACCCCCTTAGATAATAGTAATGTAAGTTTACCTGTGGCTCTTTTGAGTATTTTGACCCATTATGGTTTGTTTGCCCAGTTACGTGGCATTCACTTTATCGAAATTTATTATTATTATTATTATTATTATTATTATTATTATTATTATTATTATTATTATTATTATTATTATTATTATTATTATTATTTATTGGTACATGAGAGAAAGTAGAAAAATAAAGAATTCCCAAACACCCTTTCCTTTTATCACTTGAATTATTTAGATTCTTTTAAATTATGACCCGTAAAAGTAGACTTAGGTCGACTCTTAACCCGTTTGACTTACTTTATCCATCATTCGTCCATTTAAAATGCCTCTCTTTCTTTTTAATTGACCCAAATCAAGCCATTCATACATATTCGGTCGTCACTGTCCATATAGATGATGTTAGTTAAAAAGATGGTATTTTTTATAACTAATTCCTATGCTTAGATCTATTTTAACAACAATCAGTAACAACTAAAAAGAATTCATTAAACTACATATTGTGTAAAAATCAACAGGGCAAAACAGGTAAATGTATGCTATTTTAGACCCGTTCAGCCAGTTATCTATAATAGACCAGATAGTCCACTCTAAAATTGCTTTAAAACTGTCGAAATAGCAGCATTTGGTGCATAGAGATCCCATCATAATTGGTTGCTTCTTGGAAAATAGCAGACTTTTGGTGCATAGAGATCTTTCATAATTGGTTGCTTCTCTTGGGAAAGGCATTGAAGTAGATGATGACATAACCCTGTAACCATTAAATGACCAGAAAGAGATTCGTGTGAAAAGTGTAGCTCTTGTTGTGCTATTGCATATCCATTTGGCATTCTTCTCCCTAGCCGCTTTCGCCTTCATTGCGATTATTGTTGGTGGTGGCTGTAAAGTTTACATGAATGCCATATAATAACGTTCTACGATAATCAATTCTATTCTAATGGGTTCTACTAAATTACAACACAAAACCTTTAAAATTAACCTGAAGATGATAAGGACCGCTTAATACGATCAGTTACCAAAGATTATAACGGTCAAAGTATGCTTTCCTGATACAATATCTATAACTTTTTAAATAAGACCGTTTATTTAATTTACGAAGTTATTTGTTTAAGCAACCCATAGAGTATAAAATGAAAATACACAGTCAGTTGAACACGTATAAACACGTATACGCCTAATCAAATTCTGTCTTACAATAATAAGATAAGTACCTCATTTAGATTCACTGAAATACTTGTAAATACCTCAAATTCTTATGTGTTCAAAATGAAAATTACCTCATTCAACAGTACGTGCAACTCTCTCTTGTCTCAAAAACTCTATCCTTATCGTTGTTGATTAGACCCCCCATGTGTTCTGAAAATATTACCTCCATAGTGGATGGATCTGCACATGAACATATCATTAAGTACAAATGTTAAGATATTGGTTAAATCGTCAACACCAATAGGTGTATATTTGTAGTAAATTATAAAAACCAAACATGTGTATCTTTGGAGTATAAAACACAAAGAAACAGTTTTACCTTGTTTTGGACCCCGAAATATGAAATAGTGAATCTGATGTTCTTGTACCCGATAGCCTCAACGTTAAATTATGCACGCATAGCGAAACATAAATAAATTATCAAGACATATTCCTGTCATTGCAACATCTACCGGATTAAGTGCTAAACACGATAAAGGCACCAGTCATCGATGTTATTAGTAGGTGACCCACTGTACTCTTACCCACGTTACTGGTTAGGAAAAACTAAAATTGAAAACAACATACCAATGGTAGGGATAGTAGTGACAGTCTCGCCGAGATAGAGCTTGAGCTTGTTTCATATGGAGGTCTTACGACCATCAAAATATGTATCTCTTTCTTGGTGAAAAGCTGGATGAAAAGTTTGGTGAATGTAAGCCCCATTATGTGTCTGAAGAGGATACCTACAAACAAAATTAACTCTTAGTCGAAGTGATACCATATAAACTATACATGTATCTGCAATAACTTCCAACTCATCATAAGCAGAAACCGATCAACAATATAACACCTTCAATCCAAATATTAGGCATGCTCAAATAAAAACCAACTTGTAATTTTCTTACCATCCTTTACAAAAGTCATCACCCGTGCTTTGAGTTTTTGGTGGAACTTGGTTTTCGGGAAAAAATGTTTCTTGGATATATACCCGAGTGGCACAGTTGGAAGTGGTCCTTGTGGGTGATGTGGGTTCATCCATGTTGGTTTGTTGCCAGAATAAGCCCACATAAGTGCCACATCATCACTTTATGATTCGAGTTATAATTCGAGTGCTTTGAGATAAAATGAAGATAGAACGCCAACTCAGCAAGTGTTTTGAGATATCTTGGATGTCTAGAAAATAGAAAGGGATGTTTTGCTAAGCTTTACGTGTTGCTTATCGTGTCAGAGGATATATCTGCTACAATTCTTTGTTATTAAATAGGGAGGATACAATTGGTATAATCATCTCAATCTAATCATCACCAACTGCTGGCTCTGAACCAGCAGCCTTCTTAGGAAGAAAAAGGTTATGAATGTTGGGCATAACTCCACCATTCGCAATCATTACATCAACATGCAACTTACTCAACTCCTCATCATTCCTCACTGCAACCTGAATATGTCTTGGCACAAATCGAGTATTTTTGTTGTCTCTTGCTGCATACATAACGTAAATTTAAAAACTCAACATTCCCTAATTTGTATACAAAAACCTTAATTTTTTTAATTAGCCTAAAAATAATATATAAAAAAAGCTAATTAAATCAACAAAATCATTAATCAATCATCTAAATAACATAAATTTCATAATATAAATTTGACCAAAAAAAAGTAAAATTGTTTACGGATTGACAAAATTACCTCAGCTGCAAGGTACTCAAGGACGGCAGAGACACATTCGGCGTATTTACCAGCTTTCAAAAAGCGAGCAATACCACCAACAGGAAAATGAAGACTAGCTTTACGACTTCTTGATGTGGCTTAAATTAAATTAGAACACAATGTAATATATATGGCTCTAAACTGTAACACAATACATTTATATACTTGAATCCAAACCCAAAAGAGGATGCCAAAGTGCCTGACACATAGTTAAGTGGTTGGTTGATGAATTTTCAAGTGACAATGCGGCGACTAACTGAATTGTTTGTGTCATGAAATTCAGCATATCAAATAGCCTTAAACTATTGTACATGCATAACAGCTTCAAGTTTATATAACTCATCCTGAATCACAACTTATCAACGCTACAACTTATTATACATCTCACATTATGACATCATAAGTTCGATGCAAATATACTTGAGTGATATTACACTCTAAATGAAGCTCCAGGATCCCTTATAAGATATGCTCTAACTTAATATCCAGTTTCTGGTTGTGCCCAAACCAATGATTCTATAGTTGCTCGCATCCCATGCATTAAAAGTTTACCCACCAAACACCCCATTCATTACAGAGTACAAAAGAAAATCGTTGTAGATAACAATACAAAAAGTTTTAATAATAGGGAGCGGGATAGTGGGTTATTGTTGATAGAGAATAAGAAGACAAACCACCAGACGGTGGTCAAATATCAAGCCTTTCTGTCCAGCTGAAGGGTTTTCAAGGCAATGAAGCCACGAGTAATAACCTCAGAAGTATCATCATTTTCATGTCTCCAGTTGTGATCATCACTCTCACTATTCCTATAGATAGAGCTTGAGGAACCTTCTCTTTAGTCTGAATAATTATCAAATTACAACACACCACAAGTAAAATTAATGCTACGGAGATGACATAAATCTTAATAATTTGTATTGATTTATCGTGTTTGGGACAAAAATTTAAAAGAAAAAAAATTATGATCAATTTCAACTGAACAGAACCATGAAGTGGTCACAAAGCAACACACTTACTCTGATCTTGAAGAACCTAAGAGACAAAAGAATCTGAAAAACAACCTCGGGGGATACATCGATCACACTCATGGCGGCCATCATCAGAAAGAATAATGTCATTGTCAACCCCAAATATTTAGAAAGCACATTACCGACTATTACGGACTCGCCTTTAGACCAATGAAATTGAAAATGCTTCATATCTCCATTTTTATAAGGCTTGAACTCCCTAATGCTGTCAATGAGATACCTGTATAAGGACATTTGACATAGTTTAGCCCTTGCAGGCAAAATTCATCCCAAAACATATAAGATAAGTGGATCAAATTGACCGTATAAGATTAGCTATTAGATCAAAGATTGGGATAAGTACAGACCTGCATAGGATTCAACAGAATATTCATCCTTAGCCTGATTGAATCTCCACGTTTAGCACCATTTTTTTTGTTTATAAATACTAAAACTGGCCGTGCATCAGAACAGAAAGTCAGATTATATCTCTGTTTCATTTGAACCTTTTGTGACTCATCTCTTTATAACTCATCTTTTTATTCATCATTTCACTGTTACCATCTTCATTTTTTAGGGTACTCTCGGGCGTGCTTTCGATGATTTCCCCTAAGACACTATCTATAGCATCATCTATATGGACTTGATTCACATTCTTTTTTTCTTAGTTTGGTTTCATTCAATATTCATATTAACCTTTTTTGAAATACATGTTGATTTAGCATGTCGTATGCTATGTATTTTAGCATAAACAAAAAAGTTTAAATACAACAAATCTAATCCTAAATACAACAAAGTTTAAATACCATATAGTTTTACCTTAACAGCTTCATCAGCAGCCTTGCAGCTCACGACAGTAGCCTCAACATCACTGATATGCCCAACCATGTTATGTTCACGCGTACCTAAAAGCACATGAAACTCTTAATATTTTGATAAATATTTTAAATAAACACCTGCATACATTTAGGAGGCAATGATTGCTTACCTGGTCAAATTTTCCGCTGTGGATAGGATCACGGGTCTTCTCACCAATCTCCAAAGCTTTCATCTTTGGTTGAACGTTGAAGGTAATAATACCACCATCACTTGGAATTCAACATATTCTTCCAACTTTGAGTTGAAGTAGCCAGAGCGGTTTCCGTTCCAGAAAAATGTGGCGTAAAACATACTAAAGTTGAATCATAAATTTTATATAATAAAACTATTCAACCATAAACAAAGAAAACATCATACATACCTCAGCCGCATGATTGGTTGATGGATTTTTATTAGGGTTTCAAACTAACCTGCAAAAAAGAAACCAAAACAAAGAAGACCTTACAGTATATGCCAAAAAAAAAAAAAAAAAAAAAAAAAAAAAAAAAAAAAAAAAAAAAAAACTAATCAGAAATAAGACCTTACATGAATCCATTATAAACAACATACCTGGATACATATTACCAACAAAGAAAACGTACCACCTGCACGTCAAATGAGAAAAGAAAAAAAGATCGTGTCATTGATAATGAGATGAATGCGATATTAGGGTTTTTGGAAAAAAATACTCTAAAAAAGATCGTGTGTGTGAATGAGTGAAATTAGGGCTTTGTGGAAAAGTATACACCATATAATGAATGGAGTGAGATTTATTTTACATTTGTGAATGCAGTAGTTATTAAAGCATGACATAATTGTTTTCAATTATCAAATCACGATAACTTACATGCTCCACTGGTTGACATGCTTGTATGTGGATGCCAAGACCCTGGTTCGAATCCTGCAAGTGTCTTTTTGAAAAATAAATCCGAATTTTGAATTAAAATACGAATTAAAAAAAAATCGTATTCATACATTATGACGTGGCAATGAAAAAAAAAACCATGGACGAAAATTTTAACCAAACATGATGACATGGCACATAATCCTGATGACATGGCGCTCAAAACTTGATGACTGGGCATTGACCATGCATATGTGGAAATGACTGGGCATTGACCATGAATATTTGGCAATGACTGGGCATTGACCATGAATATGTGGCAAAAAATAGTCAAACGCCTCCAGTTATATATATATATATATATACATATATATATATATATATATATATATATATATATATATATATATATATATATATATTCTATTTTCACCAGATCTATGAATAAGTATTTATTTAAAGGTTAAATATTTATGTGTAATACATTGTTGAAAAAATAAGAATGTTTATTTTTCAATGCAAAAAAAATGGTAAATATTTTGAAGTTCTACAGATAATTATGCTTATTTACAACATCATACTGAGTGTTCGGACTTATATATTATTGTTATATTACATGTGATACATTAGGCGAGTTTGGACTTTCAAAAAAAGTTTATTTTATTTTCTCTAACTTATATGAATAAGTTGTATTGATTTTGAGGTTCAAAAATTATGTATTGATGTATGGATGAAAATCTAAGGATGTGTGTTTTTCAATGCAAAAAACGAAGAATCATTTAGAGATTTACACAAATATTTATGCACATATTACGACAACATGTTGACTGTTCAAACTTACAGATTAATGTTATATCACATGTGATACATCAAGCAATTTGAATTTCAATTAAAAAAAATGCCTTTTATTTTCTCCAAGTTTCATGAATAAACATTATTGATTTTGAGGTTCAAAAATTATGTATGATATATAGTTGGAAAGCTAAAGATGTGTATTTTTCAATGCCAAAAACGATAAATCATTTTAACTAATATACAAATACTTATGCCCATTTTAGCATGTTGAGTGTTCGAACATACAAATTAGTGTTATATCAAGCAAAATATTGTATCCAAAAAAACATTGAAAAAAAACCAAAAGATAAAAATAAAAATATTTTGAAATATATAAAAGTGCCCCCTATTGAAAGATAATTAAATGGTGTAATTTGTGTAGGTTAACGATTTACGGTTTTTGAGATATGTAATTTTAAAACATAATGGTTGAAGTGGGTTTTAATTGAAAATATCAATTAATCCTCTCCCGTTTTCTTCTATAATTGAAAATATCAACTAATCCTCTCCCATTTTCTTTTATAAAATAAAATGAGTGGTTGATTTGTCTCTTATTATTATGGAAAAAGTAATAGCCTCTGATTAAACTTTTCTCGTCATAGTTGGTCGTGATTGTAAGTTTCTTATTCAATGGAGTTTAAGTTTTTATGATATATTTATACCTATATTTCAATATTCAATAGTATCGAAGCAAGTCAAATCTCATACTTATTTGGCCACCTAAATCCAATGCCCTTTGTTGTCCCATTAAACCCTTAGGGGGTGGCAACCCATGCGGTTTGGCATGCGGTTTGGCCAATGCCGATCGGCATCCACAAAATCACTTGATCAGCATCAAAGTCAAGGCAAGAAAATCGGTATACATTACCGAATCAGCATGCTTGGCTTTTCAACATTCGAACGTTGTAACATTAATTGAAGGTGAGGTAAAATAATAAAATTATGTGAGGCATGGTGAATCATGGTTGCCACTAAAAAATGAAGGTGAGGTGTGGTGAATTATGAAATGTGTTGGCAATATTTTATTGGTTAATTTTGCATGATGATGAATTATGGTGTGACATGGTTGTCACCCCCTTAGGGTAGTAGCGCCCTTGCCTAACCTTGCCTCAAGATTAAACATTTCCAACCAATAACATGTTAACAACACATTTTATACTACAACATACCCCAACATACTTTTTTAGTGGCAACCTTGGTACCCAAAATACTAATTATTTTTTTTATTTCTTTTTAATTTATAATTATACTAAACACCAAAAAGAAAACCTTGAAAACACACACAACACCATTGTTTGAGTGTGATTGTTTTGACTGCTACACTAGCTATTGGTTCAAATGGGATTCTTCACCTAACCGTGAACTAATCCACCAAGCCATTGTACTTAAACGTTTTAGATTAATGTATTTTACCGGGTGCAGGATTACTCCCTTTTACCCAAAAATCCACCAAGCCATTGAAGCTTTTGAAGAGTCTTTAACCACTTCAAATGAAACCACCAAAAAGAAAACCAAGAAAAAGGGTCACCGGAGTCTCGCCGGAAAAACTGTTTTCCCGGCACCGGACCAAAAGGGTATTCATGATTCACCAAAGGGTCAAATGGGTCACCGTCATTTCGCCGGAAAAAGCTGTCAAAATTTGGCAGTGGTGGTAAATGGTGTGGAAGATTTACCCTTGCCGGAAAAAGATGAAACTAGGATTTTTTTTGTTTTGAATCAATGCATGTACGCTCCAAACATTAACTCCCAAACAGTAACTTTTTTCTTATTTTTCTCCCCACCGAATCGGTAATACATATCGATTGTGGCACCGCTTTGGACTTGCCGAATGGGTGGCAGCCGGTCTTGCCGATCGGCAAGCTTTGCCAAGATCCATTTGCCGAAAGGTTGCCAGTCCCCTTACTTACCGCCATCTATCCCTTCTCTCTATAAAAAAAACATAGCACATTGTTATGACCATAACACCAAAAGTTTCATTGGCTTCATATTCAAATTTGAATAAAAGCAGACGCAATAACATGTCGTCACACGCCTTAATAAGTTTTCTGATTCATAAAAAGCAACAATGATTTATTGTTTTACCTATAATAATGAGTTAGTTGAGACATTAATATGTATGAAAATAGTTAAATTTAGATGTGTGTCACCAAGGACAGAACCAAGATCAATTATGAAGGGTGTACAAATTTTTTGAAACCGTAATATAGAAACACATTCCGATGGGCATTTAAGAAAAATTGATGTTTTTTTCAAAAATTAACACTGCAACGAAAAAATCCATAAGGGTCCCGGGAACCCCCTAGTTCCTTATGTTTTAGAAAAACAAAATGTTAAAAGTGTTTGGGTAATCTTATTTGAAAGTAGTTTAACTGTTTGCATACATACACTTAACATTTGCTAATGTTACCTCTTTGATTAAAACCAAAAAATCCTTTTCCAGCTTTAACAAAAAAAAAAAAAAAAAAAAAAAAAAAAAAAAA
This sequence comes from Artemisia argyi, assembly GCA_030686995.1. Lineage (NCBI taxonomy): Eukaryota > Viridiplantae > Streptophyta > Magnoliopsida > Asterales > Asteraceae > Artemisia > Artemisia argyi. Next base: position 113,773,688 of record CM060688.1, on the reverse strand, counting down.
AAAAAAACCCTCCAACAGTTAAGAACAGTGATACCAAAAAAAATCTTTTAAACATACAAATAACTAAAATAATCTGCCAAAATACTAGCAGAACAAAAAACCGCCACAACCACACTCCGCAGCAACGCGCGGGTTCGCACGTTCACGCTCGTTTTATAACGATCATGAAAAAATTGATTTGTTGATGAACAAAACTTCCAGCATTCTTAAAAAATCGTAAAACTAAATTTTAGAATGAAAAATTCTCTTTTTTCACTCGGCAACAGCTGAAGCAAAAGCCGATTTACTGACGTGAAGTAGTAATTTACAGATAATACCTAAGAAACAGCACAAATCTATTTGAGATGGCATGAGTTCAAACCAAGAACCACTACAAGGTGCCACTTCATCACTGAGCAAAAGAAGACGAACTAGCTCTATAACTCATACCAAAATCACAAAACAAGACCAAAACGCCTCTCGGTCACAGAATATTGAAGTTGCTAACTATTCTTTTGAGTGCACTGAATGCAATGACTATAAGTACCACTGTCACTACCTTCTTTGAAGCTAGCATTCTCAAGTTCACCCTCATACCATGCTCTCTCATGAACTTCATAGCCTCCCTACCCAATGTAATAAGCCAAGAACAAGCGGCACCGAATGCTAACCTCATTGTATCCTTTGGTCCATAAACATTAGCACCAGTGCTACCAGAAACCTCCACATAGGACCATGAAGCAGGACCAACATGACTGTTTTCCAAGGGGCACAACCCAAGAATTTCGTTAAGCCACCCAGATAATTTCACAAGTAGATTGGCCAGCCATGCCACTTCATCGTTAGATATTGGTCTCTTCATCCAGTCACCCTTGTATCGTATGTCTGTTGTCGGACGGTTTCCAGCTGTTCTAGGCCGGAATATTTCAAGCTGTGAATTTTCGGATTTTTTTCCTTCAGGTATGCTAGAAGATCTTATGATATTGCCACCAAATAAATATCCCATTCAGCTCTTTAAGAAACTTACAAGCTGTAGGTTGTTAGCAAAATTTTCACCGGTAAATTGAAGCTCAGACTCGGCCCTTAGAGCAAGCAGCTGCATTAAGAACAAAAAACCTGTTAATGAGTAGTGCATATTACAGGAAACATCATGAGCCCATATGATGAGCGGGTTTACAGGGTTAACCAATTCTGCGTTACAAGGGAAGTTTTTTTATTTCAGGTCAGTTAATATTAAACCCTCCAAACATGCCTTGTCATTTTGACTTAAAAGTAATTATTTCAAATATATAGTTTTAGGAGGTAGTAGACAAAAAGATACAATTGGGCAAGTTCTAGCCCATTTGTCATTTGACCCATTTCACGATTAGTAAAGATTTTAGATTTTACCATTTGACCCATTCAAATATTCCAAATAGACACATTTACAGTTAAGTTGCTTGAATTTTCCGTACCTTGTATAAAGATAGTAGGTTGGTTTAAATACTAAAGTAAAGGAGATCTCTCCCCTGATCAAAGAGAAACAACAGAAGGGTTGACAACTTGATATTATGTCATCGAACTATAGCCCTTTCAGTTCTGTTTTCTAGAAGCCACATTCACATCTAAGCTAACCCACATTAGGTGTTAACGTGTTTATACATACTATGGAATTAAAATAAAATAAAATAAAAAGGAAAACAGCAAAAACAAAAGAAACCTGAAGAAGCTGCTGTCCACCATCTTCACTCGTGCTAAATAGCTTAAGATCTTTATTCCAGTTCTCATGCAAGAACGATCCATCAGCATTAGTTTCGGATAGACCATCTTCCCAGTCCTAAAATCAAAGTCGGGGCGAACCAAAACAACCAGCAACAAAAAGCACCTAATAGTTAGTTGAGCTCATAAAACCAACTCCAGTACCAAAAAAGCATGTCCATATAACTCATTTCAAATTCAAGTTCATCATATGCAGTAATTTATTTCAACCGAGAAACTAATAAATTAAATTATAATAGCCTTTAGATATGAACTACTAAGTAACTGAAACTGCAAATACTTGGCATTGCAATGTAAAATTACCTGCAACTGTTCACGGATTGAAGGAACGAATCTGTATAGTGTATTAAGCATCGACTTCGATGATCCTGATGGAGCAGAATGAAAGACAATGTCTACATTTTTTATGAGGTCCACAAGTTCCTTAGACGATGTTAAAATGTTTACAACCTGCAAATAACAAACAATAGGGATATTAGTCAGAAAGAAAATTCTGTTCAGCTTTTATACAGTGGTACTAACCTGACTCTATTCCTCACTAAGGAGAAACTACACTAGCACTCATGGTTGTAGATCACTTGCATCTAATTCTTAATCAGTATATTATCTTCAAATATGACCGCATTAATAGATGATGATGCACCTTTATTCAAATTATGCCATCCGGGTTTACATAAAGAAGTTCAAGATTACTACAGGTTGAATCCTACGAAATGACTTGTCTTAGCACAAATGACTTGTCACTTTCCAAGCTATTAAAGATGTTTTAATACATATACTGATCTAGATAACTTCTACTTTCTAACGCTAGTGTGCTTCATGAAAACATTTAGTACTCAATACTAATACGTCAAATTCAATGAATGAAATTTATTTTACAATTCAGAGCACTCAAGATGCATAAAGCGGCAACCTTCTTGAGTAAGTGATGGTTTCTGCAGCTGGCATCAGTTTCACTGGGCTAGAATCTTCTTAATGAAATAATTATGTCAGATGTAAACATTTAAACTAATTTAACAGCTATTGCCAGTAGAGCAAGGCTTTAAAAAACTGTAACCCCCTACCCTCTACTCCTTCAAAAGAATCTCAGTGTATAGATCAAACTTGAATGACTCGAGCACATCCCAAAGAAGCAGACCAGATCAGAAAATATAAATTACCAGTTACCAGTGTGCTTATAAGAAGTTTATGTATTCAACGACTGAATGTAAGATACATTGGATCACAACGATAGCCAAACCTTAATCATCCCTCAAAACAACTGAATTTGGATTTTATCAATAATAATTCTCCACAAATTGGCGAAATAGTATTTGTGACAAAATAATAGAGAAATAAACAAACCTTGGCTGTCATTTGCACTATAACTTCTGCATCTGTGTGGATAAACTTATGAGCAAAACCAATGAAATGCATAACCAACGAAGTGTAGAAAAGGTAGTTTGATATCACAAAGCCTTGCCAAGTGGATGAATAATTGAGTGGTTTCGATACATTCATAGAATGTTTCTTTAAACTATCTGTATTCACATCAGTCTCTGGAAATTCGTCCAAACTAATTGCCCATGGTTCCATATAGTTGACCCAAAGGGAAAACACATGAGAAACGCTCTTCACTGACGTTTCTACAGGACAAAACAGAAACGTTCTCAATATGTATCTATAGAGAGGCCTCTGGATACATGAGTTCCAATAACCAATAGATCCCCCGATACTAGAAGACATATCCATATCAGCAGCCCCCCTCCATGCAGTAACTTCCACCTGATCAACACCCTTTGAAACCAAACTAGAATTCAAATACTTGACCAACACATTAACAACCTCACCCAACCCAGCCGTAGGAGGAAGCTCAGCTAAAACAGACCTTAGCGGAAGCACAACACCAAATGACTTACAAACCTTAACAGGCAAAGGCGAGAAGTCATTATCCAAAATCCAGAAATGTATAAGTGTGTGAACAAAAAACTCGGCGTTCTCAAGAACCAAAGTATTATAGCCAGACGAATAATGCAACAAGGAACTCCTGTAAGGGGACTGAGCATTCAAATCACTAAACGGCACAAAGAAACGAAGATAACCTTGCAAAAGTCTAACATACAAATTACCACCATCCATATTCTTGTCATCATTCACCCTATTATTATTCTTAAACACCGGAATCGCCCAATTCTCTAAAGTAAACCTTTTGCTAACACTAGTTCTAACCGCTACACGGCTCTCAGAATTCCCTTTCGAAACAGGATAATACGCAAACCAGAAGAAATAATATTCCAATATATTCAACTGAAGATGAGGAGTAGGACTATCTTTAAGCCTCCCTCCTCTAAACAAAGGACACAAATCGGATAACACTCCGCCGCACTGTCGAGAATTCTGTAACGTCAAACGGACCCATTCCGGTAATCGTTCAATAGGGAAAACATATTTAACTAAAGACAACCTATCAACAGCTGTAACAGAATTCAACAAGACACCAGAAGGTGAAAGAAAGTTAAAGAGTTTACCAGAGAGTTCCGTTTTATGAATCCATCCGTGGTTAGGGTTAGGGTTAGGGTTTTGAGGTTCGAAACCGAATAATTTGCAAATTAGGGTTGGAAAAGTGAGGGAAAAGAACCAGCGAGACTGGTCGGGAGAGTGTTTTTGGAGAAATGATTCCACTGATGCGAGGGCGGCGGATATTTGTTCCGGTGAGGATGCGGCGGAGATTGTGGCGGCGAGGTCGCCGGATTTTGTTTGGGCGTCTGTTGCGTATGTGTGTGACATCATTGATTGATTGTTGATGGATTGATTGAGAGTGTTTTTTTTTTTTTTAAAGAAAAGAAAAGAGATTCTTATTATTAGGTCAAATTTTGAAGGTTTAAATGGCGGGGATAAGAAGAAGATTGTAGAAGAAGTTACAAGTGTGTGTTAAAAAATTGGATCTTGTGAGTCACTATCGGCCCTACTCGCATGCATATTCTTATTTTCAACCTTCTTTCTTTTTTATCGACATACTCGCTTGCTTTTACGCTCTATTCCCGAGTATAAAACGAAAAAAAAAGAAATAAAAAGGAGAACAAAGTCAGAAAAGAAGAGAAGAGGATAAAAATTTTATTTTTTAATCTTATGTTCCTGAGTGAAAAAAAAAAGAAGAGGGATGTAAGCAAAAAAGGCTTTAAAATCACTTTCTCTCCAAATCATCCCAATTTAGCAAGAATATTATGAGAGAAATTTTGGCATAATTTCCTCTCCTCTTCTCTTCTCTTCTCTCCAGAAAAAACTCGGGAATGCAACTTTTTTTAAATTTCCTCTCCGCTTCTCTTCTTTTCTCTCCAAATAAAAACTCGGGAACAGAGTGTTAGTTTTGTTAGGGTGTTAGCGGTAATGTGATCACACGGGACGTGATCCATCTAGTACGGAACACCGCCGCCATCATCTTGATCATGCACGGGATCCATCATCCACGTGAAACTTTCATGTACGGGATGAAGAAAAATTTGACCGTTGAGCATTGAATTTTTGAAACGTTAGAAGGAATAACGGTTATATTAAACCAAAAAAATATATATTACAACATAATGGCCAATCAAAAAAACATGTCAAACAAAAAAAAACATACCAAACAAAAAAAAACCATACCGATAAAAAATATATATAAAAAAAAAAAAAAAAAAAAAAAAAACAACTCAACCATATATGGAGCATAAAAGAATTGGTTCGACTATATTGTTAGATGAGTCGTTTGAGTGGTCTAACGATAGTAGTTTCGAGGTTTTTATTAACGCGATTGAGGAAGATGATACGGCAAGGTCGACGCGAAAATCAGTAAGCCGCAATCGGATCAAAGCTGCAGAAAGATTGCATCGTGATTATTTTTGTGAAGATCCGAAATTTGACGATGCTTTTTTTGAAGATAGGTATCGTATGCCTAAACATTTATTTTTAAAAATCACACATGCTATTGAGTCTAGATTCGAGTATTTTCAAGAAGGTTATGATAATAGAGCGCAAAAAATTTCACATCAATAAAAAAAAGTACGTCAGCCATTAAACAACTCGCAAACGGTAATCCACCGATGAGTTTGACGAATCTTTAGAAATGGCACAAAGAACGTCACGCGAATGCCTTCAATTTTTTTGTGACGCTATTATTCAGTTATACGGTCGAGATTTCCTACGTAGGTCAACAAGCCATGATGTTGCACGTTTGTACGAAGCACACGAAGAGAGACATCACATTCCGGGTATGATCGGTAGCCTAGATTGCACATATTTCGTTTGGAGGAATTGTCCAAACGAATTGAGGGGTCAATATAAAAGGGGTGATCATCAATACCCTACGATTATGATGGAGGCAGTGGCGTCTCAAGATTTGTGGATATGGCACGCGTTCTTTGGACCGTCGGGTTCAAACAATGATGTGAATGTTGTGATGCAATCTCCGCTATTCCTCACCGAGCGTAATGGTACGGCACCTAAGTGCCCATTTGTTGTGAACGGTCGTACGTACAAGCGTGGCTACTATCTACCCGATGGCATATATCCGACATGGTCTACTTTTGTTAAAGCGTTCAAATATCCAACCGACCCGAAAGAGAAAAAGTTAAAGAAAGTACAAGAGACGGCTCGAAAGGATGTTGAACGGGTATTTGGTGTTCTCAAGGCTAAATGGGGTATACTGAATCGACCCTTACTATAACACCCCTATTTTCACAGACCGCAGCGGATGTTAGGTCTGGGTATTACCTCATGGAATCATAGTCACAATAATAGAAAATGACTCAAAAAGAGATGTTTTTATAAAATGAGTTATCATTCATTAAAATATCAGAGTTTTTATTTAGAAGAGGTCCCGTGAATCTAAGTGTGAAATGTTGTGTTTGAATGATAACGGGTTTGAAAGTCTTCCAAGTCCAGTGCCACTCCATGCCATAAGTTGTTCATTTACCTAGGATACATGCTTAAAGAGTCAACCGAAAGGTTGGTTGAGTGATATTCATAGGTTTTAGTTAAAAATAGTTGAATACGAGTTTAGTAAAGCATGGGCTACGTTGTTATATACCCGTGGAAAGTAGGTAGAAACCGTATTTAAACAGTCTGTGTCAGTATTGTATGGTTAGTACAATACTGGGGAGAGAGTATTATTGCACTAAGCTCATGAAATCGCACGTTAACAGTCCGGGTCGTGCGGTCTGCAAACCAAACCATGAGGGGACGAGAAGGATAACTTGCCAAAGTTAATCCTTAGAGGTTTCAACTATAGTACTTATTGGTTAACCGCTGAGGTAAACCAGCGGGAGTTGTCAAACTCCAATAGATCTATCAACTATACTCGCGTTCACTAGGGTACCCCCACACAAGTGATTATGGTTCATAAATTTTAGTTATGTAATGGTGGCAGAAAGTAACACTCGTGCAATAATCAAAGAAAAAGACTTCTATTCGGTTTAAAGAAAAAGTAAGCATGTAACCCCCTCACAGGGTTTATAAAGCATTTAGAAAGAGTGAGGCTATGAACTCACCTGGGCTTAGGGAGATCAGATTGATGTGAAAGTGACTCAGGGATTAGACTGCCGACTCACGTATCCTTAGGGTAGTGTAGGGGTGTATGTGTGTGTATGTCAAGTCCTAGTTATTGCTTTTAGGTTTCTCAAGTAATCACACTTGGGGTTTCTATATTTAGTTATAACATAACACCGTCCGAGCCATCGTGATTCAGAAGTATAACTCCTCGCATGAAGCTCCCTACTATTGTATTATACTGCCAACATAATACCGTTCGGGCCATCATTATTCAGAAGTATATAACTCCTCACACGAAGCTCCCTACTATTGTGTTAAGTTATCAAGTACTAGATTTAAATATAAAGTATCACCGTTCGGGCCATCATAATTCAGATGTCATATTGTAGTAAACGTTTGAGGAGTCAGGGCACTTTAAGTCGTAAACCCAACAAACAGTGGCGGAGCCAGGAGCCAAGTTTAGGGGTAGCGAAATACGAAAATTTGTTTAGGGGTAGCGAAAATTTGTTTCAGGGGTAGCGAAATCGCCAAAAAATAGCCAAAAATGGTCAAAAATCGCTAAAATTACACTACCGGGTAAAAGTTCAGGGGTAGCGACCGCTACCCCTGGCTTACACATGCCTCCGCCCCAGCCAACAAACTCATCGAAACGAATACACAAATGAAACCCCTCACATGAAGCTCCCTATTATTGTGGCACATTACATAAAAAGATAGTACTTTTATTTATTAACCAAATACTTCATTTAAACCTTTAAGTTTATAAGTTGACACTATTTACCCTCTAAGTTTATATATTTACAAAATCTACCCTATACTTACATATACTAACTTCCTAGATTATTCAATTTTAGTCGCTATACTTATATATTTTAGAGAAATGACATAAATGACCCTTAGACTTATATGTTTTTATAATTTACCGTTTATACCCTTAACTTACTGACATGTACAAAACTAGTCTTTATAAGTTTATAACTATATTAACTTTTATCCTAAGGTTATAGAACTTTGCAAAAAGGGTCCTTATACTTAGTACTTCTAAGAAATGTAAAAAATAGTCCCTAGACTTAGTATTTTCTGAAAGTTACCATATATACCCCTATGCATGAAAACTATTGCAAAACTAGTCCTAAAATCATGCAAACTATTTTTTTATGAAACAAGAAGTTTTCCTAGCTTATGACTAACTAATATAAATTTATTAAAGTAACCTAGATCAGCTTATGGATTATGAAAAGGGCTTATAGCATGCAAATAGCAATTAGTCTAAAATTAGGGTTTTAAAATGAAAAGTTCTAAAGGAAAATGATCAAGGCTTAGGCAAGGGTTCTAAGGCATCCTATAACTATCCTAGGTCAGTACTAAGGATATTGGAATTATAAATAAAGCTTACGTGGTCAAGGGGAGGTCTAACGAAGGTTTTGCAAAGGTTTAGGGTTTCTCGGCTAGTTTTTACTTCGACAAGGGTTCAAGGTTTATTGTTCTCGACTTATTGGCTTACTAGGGGTCTTATACTACTGATAGGACTAAGTGAGGTGAGGTAAAGAAGTGGTGTGGGATGGTTTTGAAAGAATGGAAGTCGAGGGGTATTTATAGGGCTCGTTAGCCGTATAAGCTAAGTAAACTTGGAGTATAGGCCAAGTTAACGTGTGGTGGTGATTTAGGACTGGAGGGGGTGACTAAGGAAGGCTATGGAGTAGGTAGGGGGCTGGAGAGGCGGTGCAGGGCTGTTTGTAGTGGTGGTTTTGCCGTTGGAATTTTGATACAATTGCGTGGATGACGGGTTATATTCCTTAATACCATTCGTGGGGCCGTGTACAATCTTCCCCAACTCTATAAGCTTCTACCTCTTCCTATGTCGAGCCGACAACTAGCTCCTAAAATGGCATCCTTAGTAGTCACTCATGCATTAAATACAACCATTAAAATCATAGTACACATCCGATTCATGTTTCTTAAGATGTTCAAGCAAGTTACCAATTGGAGATTAGCCAGTTTTCTTAAGCCTAACATCGAAATCATTCATCCACAACAACTAATAACAAACAATCAACCAATAATCAATAGCTAGGTTTCATTACATCTAAGCAAACACAAACAGACCTAGCCTAGCATGTTAAAGTAAAGACAAGCATAAGATAGAATCAAACAACACATAGAGATATTGAATGATTATTGGAAGACTTATCTTTATTCAAACATGGATGAAAGAACGGTTTGAAACCCTTACAAGAAGGTGAAAATTCGACCTAGGGTTTGTGGTATAGTTCCTCCGAAAGTTCTCTCCCTAATGAATGAAAATTAGAAAACTATATATAGAGATTACACATCTGACGGCGTCACGTTATACTTCTGACGCCGTCAACTAGCCGCCAATACTCTTCTCAGATTGGCTAGATCCAGATCTGACGCCGTCACGTATGAATCTTCTCTTGCCCATCACTTGTTAAATTGCTCTTGACGGCCTAGGCTTCCCAAAGCATGACGCCGTCACTTGTTAAATCCCAAAAACATTCAAGCGCATCTCGTGTAAACTTTATATCCACCTCTTTGTCAACACACGACGTCGTTACATGCAAAGCGTGACGCCATCAGGTACTATTTCCAGCTTGATTTTGGAGACTTTGCCGTTTTCTTCACTTTTCGCTCCAAAAACGTCCAAAATGCTTCCTTTTCCAGATTTCTTCTCCAAAGTACCTAAAATAACAAAAGGAACGATTTGAGGCAATATTTGATCAAATAATCACGACTTAGGGCTTAAATGACCCCCTAAAAGCGTAACACTTTTCGCCTCATCAAATACCCTTACACTTGAGATTTGCTTGTTCTCAAGTAAATGCGTTTTTATTCTAATCAAAATACAAGCTAGGGGTCATTTAACACTAATATAAAAGTAATTGCAACAAATAATCGTTCCACTTCAACCAAAAACAAGCATGGAAATTATACATTAGCACCTCACAAATAGTATTTAGATACTCACATCTCTCGGGTGTAATAAAAGTATATATCACACATGAAAATGGAAAATATCTATCACTACCTGTCATAGCACATAGATTACCATAGGCTTGGGAAAGGATCAAACCTCCACCACTTGGCGTAAGCACCTAGGATAAACTATCAAAGAGGTATTTTAAAGGGTTGTAACGTGAGGTGTAGGGATATGATAAACACGGTTTTGTTGGATAAAGGCAATCTTTACTGGTGGCAAGTTAATCATCTTGGTCAATTATACGTACAATGTGGCGTTGCTAAGCCAAGACTCGACTCGACTTAAGCTAATCGTAAACTAACAAAAACATAAAATAAACATAAAAGGAAACGGGATGGTAGTCCGTATGTTTTTTTTTTTCTTTTTCTATTTTTTTTTCATACACTCTTGCCCTACCATCCAAAATAATACATCGTAGGGAATTTTCATTCCCCTTACACTTGAACTTTTACATACTTTACAATAAACTATTCTAATGACTCGAATTAAGATAATCAAAACACTTAGAGTACTTTTTAAATATTAACGCACATATGGGGGTAATAATTGACGTCTTCCCCAATACTCCATAACAATAATACTTTACCCATGAGTCCCAATCGTCCCAAAACAATATGTACAAGATATGACTCGACTTAGAAACCATGTAATCAAATAGACAATTAACTAAGGGTTTAAACATGTAACAATAATGCACTAAAGATGAGTGCATACAAGGAAGGCTAAGGCGATTTGGGTGTACATTTGGGGGTGGATTGTAAACAAATTCTACCTTTAAGTAAAATGCTTAATGTTAGAAACGAAAAAGATAGGCTCAAAGGGGTGTACTAGGGGTATCGTGTACTAAAAATGAGTACATCGCAAAGGTGTGGGAAAATTAATTGACTTTAATAGTCAAATGTATTGACTTCATTGGTCAAGTAATTATGATACAGGTTTAACACAAGGGTTATCCTAATGCCTCTTATCATGTAGTAATCCAACTACATGAATGTAGTCTCACATGTGGTCTCGGGATGCATCACTATCACAAGTTCTAGAATCTAAGTACTACTGGTACACTCATAAGCATCTTTTCCTAACAAATCTAGGGGCGAACCTCGCATATTTGGGGTGAAAATTTTTTGAGTGGTACGGTTTTTTGTGCTAGTCATACAACTCCTATCCATGAGACGCTTATTAAGACTAAAGCTTCATTCCTATATGTTGTAAAAAATTTTAAATTGGCGCTAAAATTATCCTAACAAGTGTATCTCTTAGTTTTATTACACACCTACTATTAAACAAACAAAAATCAAGTGCAATTGCATTCTCTAAGGTATCATCATTTACCCTCCCCTTACACTTAGGCTGAACATTGTCCCAAATGTTCAATAAGAAGGATGTAAAAGTAACGAAGGCAAAAGTATGAAACAAATACTTCCCTGATTCGTTCGGTGTGGATAATGCGATAACATTGTTAGATCCTTCTCCAAGAAAATAAACATTGACAGCTTCCCTCTAGAAATATAAATCACCTTCTTGTCCAATATAACCTGTTAAACCCGAGAAAACAATCATAGCAAACCTTGTGTAAAATTGGCGGCAAAATCTATATATGATAAAACCTAGAAAGCAAATTAAGATATAGTGCTTGTGGAATGAATATTTGCAGATTTCCTGGAGTTTATAAAACTATAGATTTAACAAAAACTCTATGACTCCGGTAGAAAAACAAAACTCGCAAAATTTCCAGAATTTTACACTTGACGCCGTCAGGTTATAATCCTGACGTCGTCAGAAGTGACCTGCAGAAATTTTATGTTAAGTTTCCGAAAAATTTCTGGAAAAACTCATGCCTTAATTCCTGAAAATCCTGTAAAACATCATTATGACTCAATAAAAGCATTTGACTCAAATAAATACTAATATGCATAGTCGTTTAATATTGTTGTGATTCATGTTCAATCTTGTTCTTAGAAACGAATTTAGACTTCCCTTACACTTATCGTTTGCAAAATACCTTTATATGTAATCAAGACGAAGTTAAAAACAAAATAAAGAATTTATTTTGAAACATGAGCCACAAACAATAAAAATAAAACATGCATACGGAAACAAATAAAATCAAATAAACAAACAATCAAACAAATAAAGCTTGGGTTGCCTCCCAAGAAGCGCTTTTCTTTATTTACGAGTCTTGTAGCTAGACTCAAATTCACAGGTAATTACGTGACCTCGTCATTAGTCACGGTTTCTAGGTCATCCTCGGGTTTGGTTTTATATTCCGGACCTAGTTGCAAGCATTCTTTGTAGAAGCCAAGTATTTTTCTCATTACATGGTTTACTCCTCTACGTCTATCCTCATCATTCCTATAGTAAATCGCTTGCTTGTGCTCTTTCTCAAGATCCGATAGAAGTCGGTGTTGATCTATCTTATATGGCATTTGGTAGGCTACTTCATCGGTTTCGTCCTTGAACCTAACTATCCCTAAGGATGGGTCATAATTCATTTTAGAGGCTTCAATGAACGGCTTTCCAAACACTACTTGAGTTAGGCAACTATCTACTACCGGACGAATATCTTCTACAACCACAAAGTCGGTAACATATGTGAAATTTCCTACAAGCACATGCAATCCCTTTACTCTTCCTACAATGTTACTCATCCAACCCGTGTTGGAAAATATCCTAGGTCTGAGTTGCTTTTTCATTATCGAATTATAGTAGAGCTGATAACGCTCAAATTGAGCATGTTTTTAGTGGCGTTATTCGTATGTTTTTCGGTTATTTTTATATGCTTTTGTCCCATAATCGTATTAAAGTGTGTTTGCAAGCATTTGCAAAAACAGGAAAAAGTGAAGAAAATGAAGGAAATGTCATTCTTATCTCGAGACTCAATTCATTCAAGCATTTCACAAAGAAGAATCCAAGTTTTCATCATTCCAAAGAACGTTGACAAGGAATAATCAAGTTTAGACAAGGAACGAAGAGTCAAGTAAGGATCAAGTTTGTTGCTGTCAGAACAAAAGCAACCGATCGGTCAGTCATCAAACCGATCGGTCAGAGGAATTGGTCACAAGCAACCGATCGATTATAACTCCAACCGACCGGTTAGTTGCAGCAGTCACAACCAACCAATCGGTCAGAGCCCGATACTGATCGGTGGTCAGCTCGTTAAAGTTTTGCAAGATGTTTTCTATCTCATTCTACTCGATTCTAGGCCCTTCTCTCTGCCATTCTAGGTCCTTCTATTCACCTTGGAGGCCAAGTTGTTGCATTGATGAGCCTAGGCTTGATGATTAGTATAAATAGTGGCTTTGCAATCTCATTTCAACACACAATTCATCACAACTATTACAACTCAATACACCAACAACAAATCAATCCTTTACTAGTCTCACAAGTCTCAAAATTCGTCCATAAAAGTTCAGGAAGCATTGGAAGTCAAAAAAGTCAACATCCGGAGGTCAAATTCTCAAGAAGTCAACACCAACACTTAGGAAATTATTTCCTATTTATTTGTAATCATATTCCAAACATTTGTAAGACCTTAATCATGATTTCTAATGTTCAATATTCTGAGTTTATGTTCCTGTTTGCTATGAGTGGCTAGTAACCTTTTTGCATTTGCTTAGATGATGTTAATTACTAAATGATTAGTCTATGATTGTGATAACATGTTTTAATTTAATTTCAAGTCAATTCTAAAACCCAATTAGACTAAAGTTTCATAGTGACATTTGTTGGGTCAAGTTTAACTAGTTGCTTATAATATCATTGGCCGAAAGGGTTGTTATCATTCAACTAGTTATAATCTTTTGTCTATAAAAGATTGTTTTTCACCATAATTATTCTTGACTAAACAAAGGAACTAAGGTATAATTGTAATGAGGATACTGATTCGTTGTGTTTTGGTGTGAAAACAACAATTTATCAAAATATCAACAAACGTGAAGTTTAATTCGTCGTGAGACAAATAAACGTGAAATAATACGAGTAAACCGTTTAGGAAAACGATTACCTCGCAAAACTTGTGAAAGTGATATTCAAATTGTGAGACCGGGAAGTGATTTACCGGGTCGTACCCCAACGAGGTGTGAATGGAAAGCTTCGAATGAGATTGGGATTAAAATCTTGTATGATTGGAAAAGTTATTTGGTTTTATGATACGTTGAATTAACGAAATTAGAAAATTAACGAACGAAAGTAAAAACAAATTAACCTAAGGCAACTAATAAACTAGAAAAACCTAAAACACTACGGGAAAACATAATTAGGTATCGGGAATCCTAAAACTTTAACTAAATTAAAAACGCGAAAGTTATTTAAAATTATTACGCGAGTGCGCAAAATTAAACGTGAATTTTGAGCTAAAAAGGTCCTACGGGTTTACGAATAATTTTTTAACGTACTAGAATACAAAAGAAAATTTTAGTAAAAAGAAAATTAATTTTTCGACAAAAATTTTATTTATTACGAATTAATTACTAATTAACACTAATTAAATTCTAATAAATATTAAAACTCTTCTAAAAATTCTGAAATTTTTTTGGTAATTAAATAAACTTAAAATTAACCTAAGAAAAATTAAACTTTGAAATAAGCAGTTAGAAATGAGCAGCAATAAGCAATACAAAAGCTGAAATAAAATAAGCTAATAAAATCTATCTAATTTAAATTAAAACTAAATGGAAAGATATACAAGAAAGGTTACTAGCTCAGATGGTTAGGAGGCTGTGAGTGTGATCTGTTAAACCAAGGTTCGAAACTTGCTTACAACAAATTTTCTTAAAACATTTTATTTTTCAAAATCTCTTTTTGCTGGGTCTTTTACCAACCACGAAACACAACTTTAGCATAAACCATTATTGTAGAAATGTTAACATCAAGTTCGAACAGACTCAAAAGGTTAACAGTAGAGGTTTGAGAGTGTTAAATTAGCTTTTGTAATTTTAGGAATCACCACGATCAATACCAACGAGCCAAAGCTAATCTATCTAAAAAGTATAACCATAACTAGAGTAGTAACAACAATAAGACTTAACAACAAGATCCCACGAAATAATCAAACAAACTCAGCAAGAACAACAACAAGTAGCAGCAATAAAAACAGTCGAATGGGCCAAAGAAAGCCACTTAAATAAGCACTTAATAAGCAAGTTGATCTAAACTAAAAGTAAATCTATAAACTATACCTGGGGGGCTATCTAAATCAACGAACTCCTAATCCTAACACTGACTAATGCAGATTCTATAAACCAATGAAGAGTGGACCAAACTGAGGGTGCAGGGCATTAGGTTGCTGATGTAGCAGGTTCTAGGGAGCTATTTGGTGGAGCGCATAAGCTGTGCAGACATAAACTACTGCTACAACAAGTTAAAATTATGAAACTAGACCTAGGATACTACTTATACAAGCAGTGTGGAGTATTTTTTAGCGATAACTAAGCTAAAGGAATTCCCAGTTAACTCTCCTAGAAATTCATCTAATGAAAACCTAGGAATAAACAGCTTTGGAGAGGGACTGACTTGGGACTAAAACTAAGCGAAAATAAACTAACTAGTGGGGAACATGCAACGGGGGAGTAAAGGGAGTCCTAAAAACTACAGCGAAATAGGTATTAAGCAGTCAACCTTAACTAGAAAAGTGCTTAACAAGCTTAACTAAACCTAAACTAGGCTGCAAATGAAACTGATGTACAACCTTACGAATTACCCATGTCAACTAAATTCAAACTTACAACAGCTTAACACACTAACTTATGAAGAATTAATTTGAGCAAGAAAACCATAAACTAAATTTACCCAAAAAGAATTCAGACGAGCCAAACACTCCTTATGTAATTTTACTATGAAAGTCAATTCTACCAAAAACTGTTTTGGGTCAAAAACATTTATCAAGAAACTATCATAAGCTATATCTAAGCTACATAAACAGAGAGCAGAAGTAAACTGAGCAGTTGAGAAAACCTTAAAAAAAATGACTTTTCATTGAATTCAAGAAAATACAAAGACTTAGAAATTAAAATACTACAAATTAAACTAAGACCTAATTCAAGACTGCTAATAAAAACTTAAAAATGACTGACTGCTAAAATAAAAACCTAATAAAATTGACTGCCCTCTGGGGCTTACAAGACACAACCATTTATACAAAACAAAACTAGGGTTTCCTATGCATCTTGGATGTCCACTTGTGATTGTGCTTTCTCTCTGAGAGGGTTGCTGAGTTGGACAACATGTGCATCAATGAATTCACTTCTCCACCCTTAGATTAATCTTGAACATATCTTAGCCCTTTAACCACGTTTTGGCGCCCAAACGAGTTGTGGATTGATGACATGGAGGTGTTAGGTAGGATTTGTGAGGAGGGGGAAAGGATAGTGGGATTGGGGTTGGGGTTTGAGAGTGATGGGAGGATGGTGATGGTTTCGTTTGGCATATGCAGTCACGTGGGGGGGGGATTAACTTGGTGATGGGGATGGGGCTTAGGTTTTTTTATTCGTTGTTTGACTGAATGTGGGGAAGAAGATGTGTGGTGCATTTGTTTGACTAGGTCACAAGCAGACACGTTTTATTAAAAACTTAATATGGGTTTTATTTTGGGCTATGGGAGTATTGGGCCAAGGGTTAGTTTTATTTGTGGTGGGCTGGTGAGTAGTGGATTGGGGTGTGTTTGTGTTGGGTTAAGCCTTAGGTAAGTAATAAACAACAAGCCCTTTTGGTTTTTAGTGTAAATAAGCCCGAGGATGTAACTTGTACTTTCTGAAACTTTGAAGGACCTGATGTGAAAAACTTCCAACTTCATTCAAGGAATCACACCTGTCATAAATTATTAGTTCAAGGACCAATTTTTGATAATTTTCACATTTCAAAACTTCAGGGACCATTTTTGCCAATTTACCAAAGTTCATGGATCAAATGTGAAATTTTCCAAAAGTTTTCACCCAAAGATCATTTGTCATTTATTTTGACTTTTTTTAAAGAGCGTGGGTTGACTTTTCTTTGAAATAAATGCTCAGGGACTAGTTTTGTAAAACTTTGAAAGTCGGGGGACTGAAACTGTCAATTATGCAAATTTTGTTCGTTTTTCGTTTGTTTTCACTCGTTTTGCATCAGAAACATGTAAAACACGATCTTTGGGATTTTCTTCGTATTTTGATGCTTTCTTGAGTATTTTCACGTGTTTTGGCAGTTAAAACGAGATAAAAATGATGAGTATTTACACACTCATCAATCCCCCACACTAAACTATTGCTAGTCCCTAGCAATCTTTTTGAGAAAAATTAATGGATTTGAAGTCTCTTTACCAAAAGCCATCACTTCTGGAGTAGCCGGACGCTATTGGGTTCAAGTAAGAGTTATGGTCCATCCGATGACCATGTGATTTTTAGCAAACCACCAGCTTTCAACGGTTTTGATTTGTCTTTACCAGAAGTCGTTTGCTCCTGGACTAGCCAACTCTTGATGGAACAGTCAACATCTTGGTGAGTTGATTACCAATTATGGTTTTTCCACTGCCTTTACCACAAGCCATAATCCTGCGGGCTAGCCAACTCATTAGCTTTTGAGGATGATGGGGAGTTGAGGAACCATACAATTTTTGGCAAATTGCAAGCCATCAGCAGGTTTGAGTTATCTTTACCAAGAGCCATTTGCTCCTGGATTAGCCAATCCCTTTTGTCGTTTAGACATGGCGAATTGATAACCACAAAAATTTTGAAATAAAGTGAAATTTTTTTTAAAATTTTGGCAAAAAACGGGGGTACTAGACGGTATAATTTGATAAAATTCGCTAGAATTTTCCCCTCCCCCACACTTAGAGTTGAATATTGTCCTCAATATTCAAAGCCCCGGCGATTATGCCGAAATTTTGAATGAAAGACGAGAATATTAAAAGCTAACTGTGGGAATGTCATTTGTATTTTTCACTTTATTTATTCAAACACATTTTTTTTTGAAAGATATATACAACTCAAGTAGCTGCGGGGGGTGGCCACTCCCCCACACTAGGGTGTTAGAAAATAGAAGGAAATCAGATACACGGGTGAAAACCCATGTTTGTTGTTACTTGTTTTTGTTTGTCGAGTCGCTAGCTTGACTCGATCCCCGAATTCATTGGTTCTTGGGGAAGCAAGATGTGGAAGAAACAATCTCCATCGGACTTTCATTCAAGATGTTTGGACAAACATTTGAAGCACGTGAAAGTTCCACACCGATGAGATAAGTACCCGGCTCAAAATAGTATAAACTATAAGCGGTGATGCCGGGGTCAAATATAATGTCTTCATTCCCGAAAGAATGAAGAACAGGAGACGTCACCCGATAGGTGAAAAAGAGAAAGAAAGTCATGATAAACATCTTGACTAACTCATCATCATTAGGAGGAGGATTCATGGATTCATGAATCTCATCATTTAGGCTCATGTGATCAAGACATGTCCTGGGTGTGTCTAGATCAAAGTAGAAGTGATCATACTCCGGTGGAGATATGATATGAGTGGGTTCACAAGAGAACTCATCAAAGGTGAATGAATCATATTCGAGATCGATGTGAGTGAGTTCACAGGAGAACTCATCGAAGGTAAATGATTCATAATCAGGGAGAGAATTATGAGAATGAGAAGTGGTACTGCCACTAATCTTCTCTCCCATAGGATCAAACGTAAAGGCTTCAAACTCCGGTATAGAATCATCGAAAAAAATGTCACTATCCTTAATGGGGATAGGAGATGAAATAGGTTTCTCTTTGAAAGCCTCAATTTTAGTGATGAGGTGACTGACATTTAATAATGTAGCACGAAGGGCTTCATTTTTGATTTCAATGTCAGTCTCATCATCAATCTCATCTTCTAAGCTGACTAGCTCAGAAGGTAATCCTTCCACATGACTGATATTTATAGAATTTTCATCAGTATTTGAAGTACTAAGCTCGATATTGGGATTAGAATTTAAAAGGTTTT
This sequence comes from Artemisia argyi, assembly GCA_030686995.1. Taxonomy (NCBI): domain Eukaryota; kingdom Viridiplantae; phylum Streptophyta; class Magnoliopsida; order Asterales; family Asteraceae; genus Artemisia; species Artemisia argyi. Next base: position 113,754,503 of record CM060688.1, on the reverse strand, counting down.
CAATTTCTCCCAGATCGGCTTCGAAATCAAACAGATCATCATCACTTCCCAATAGAAGTGGATTGAGGTGAGTAAGTTCGTCTGTGAACTCCTCAAGGAGAAGGTCAACATTAGAATGAGGCAGTGATGCCTCTACATACTCAACTTCTCCATAAGATGTACAATCATCATCAAAGTCGGAGAAAGTTTCTCAATGATCTTTTGGATTTTCGGGGGGGGGGGGGGGGGGAAGGTAAATCAAACATATGATCGAAAGTTCCCTGTGACTCTCCTGGGATTGGGACAAGGTTCTCAGCACTAGACTTTATGAATTCGTCCGACTCCTTTTTAGGAACAGTGCTAAGATGCTCATCCCCCATATTCAGAGAGTGAGTGTGAACTTCGGGTGTGATATCGATAGACTGAGGGAGTTGAGAGGAGCTAGCATTCATGGATTGTACAAGTTCCATTTGATCTTCTGCTAGTAATTTCTCCCTCACATTATTTTCTCCCTGATTTTTGACGGAAGGAACCACAACCGATGAATCTGATGAGCCTTGACGAATATCAAGGGTATCTTCATCATCACTATTGTTGTTGTCATCGTCATCGTCATCGTCATCGTCATCGTAGATGATAGTTTTACGCATTCGAAGTCTTACTCTAGCTGCTTCTTCAGCTTCTTCGGCTAGTATTTCTTTGTAAGACTTCGGATGAGGTTCCTCCAGAGCAGGTTTGCTAACTAAATCCTTGAGGGTATTTAAGACATTTTGCAAAAGTTCTTGAGGAAATGGTTGAGGTTGTGTTTCAAAAGTTTGGTATTGTGGAGGTTGATTGTGATAATTGTTGTCACAAGGAAAAAGATTCGTAGTGTGACAATCGGTGCTAAAATGTGTACCTCCACAATACTCACAACCGTATTGTTGTGAAGTTGGTGCATTTTGAAACGATTCGGCATTGAAATTTTGATAACACGGATTATGCTCATATGAAATAAAATTGTTTTGTGGCTCATTGCAAAAGCTCGGATTAGAATCGTAAGCGAAGGAATTACTCGAGCCACAAAACAAACAACTTCCGTTTTGAATATCATTACCACATCGTTCACACGTGCACCAACGAGAAGGTTGACCGACAAGTGGCTCACCACAACCGACGCAAGGAATAAATGATTGCCTTAGAGAAGGAATCGGGTCATTCAAAGAATCGACAAAATAATTCGAACGATTATCAAGTCTCGAAGAATATTTTGAAAAATCCGGAGGTGGGACAAGTGGAATGCTCTGAGAGCTAGGAATTTCTACCACTTCCGTTATGGTTCCCGATTTTTGTTCTTGATAAACGTGATGATCAGGTAAGTCGTTTATTTCAGTCACCGTTTCAAGCTCAGTACGTTTACTTGATAAACTTCGAATCATAAATTGTGAGAGTTGTGGATCCACTCTTGACGGTTTGCCATTCATAGTTTGTATTTCGGGATGTGAGGGGAAGTCGGAAGGATTTTGAGAATCATTGAAAGCATTCGGATTTGCTTTGCACCATTTACAAAATCCGTCTCTAATATTACTTCCACACCGCTCACACCCACACTTGTAACAACGAAGATCGTCATCCACCCGACTTTTACAATGAAAACAGTGATAGTCGAGTGATGACATAAGAATTAAACATTAACGAGGGATGAGAAGGAAGAATTAAACGGTAGGAGACGAAGATTATTTTTGGGTTTTTCGAAAAGCACAACAATTAAAACAAGACCAACTCATAAAGACAGGGGAACTTAAACCAATAATCACAAACGCAAGGTCGACTTCTAAAGAAAAACGCACAAAGGAGCGGGAGAGAAGAATAGATCTCTCACTGGGCGAAGTCCGTTGGATCGCCACATACCGTTTCGACTCCTCTTAAAGTGTGTTTCTCGTTTAAAAGTTTTCCAAATCGCAAGTGATACAAAGGCAAGTTTTGATCTTTTGTTTGGGAACTTATTATGGTCACACCCCCAGTTGGTAGGTGTTCTGCCTTGGTTTGCGGTGGTAAGATTTTAATGTTGTAATTATTAAACAATGAAACGGGAAAATCTTTTTGTGTTTTTCTTTAACTTTTATAGATATAATACATATACTAGAAACAAAAGAAAAATATTTTTGGTTTTTTATACATTTTATAAAAGCGTAACTTCTTGCGAAGGTTCTACAAGACTAATCGTCTAAACCTTATCGAGACTTTCGACACACAGCCTCCCCGGCAGCGGCGCCATTTGATTCGTTGTGTTTTGGTGTGAAAACAACAATTTATCAAAATATCAACAAACGTGAAGTTCAATTCGTCGTGAGACAAATAAACGTGAAGTAATACGAGTAAACCGTTTAGGAAAACGATTACCTCGCAAAACTTGTGAAAGTGATATTCAAATTGTGAGACCGGGAAGTGATTTCCCGGGTCGTACCCCAACGAGATGTGAATGGAAAGCTTCGAATAAGATTGGGATTAAAATCTTGTATGATTGGAAAAGTTATTTGGTTTTATGATACGTTGAATTAACGAAATTAGAAAATTAACGAAAAAAAGTAAAAACAAATTAACCTAAGGCAACTAATAAACTAGGAAAAACCTAAAACACTACGGGAAAACATAATTAGGTATCGGGAATCCTAAAACTTTAACTAAATTAAAAACGCGAAAGTTATTAAAAATTATTACGCGAGTGCGCAAAATTAAACGTGAATTTTGAGCTAAAAAGGTCCTACGGGTTTATGAATAATTTTCTAACGTACTAGAATACAAAAGAAAATTTTAGAAAAAAGAAAATTAATTTTTCGACAAAAATTTTATTTATTACGAATTAATTACTAATTAACACTAATTAAATTCTAATAAATATTAAAACTCTTCTAAAAATTCTGAAATTTTTTTGGTAATTAAATAAACTTAAAACTAACCTAAGAAAAATTAAACTTTGAAATAAGCAGTTAGAAATGAGCAGCAATAAGCAATACAAAAGCTGAAATAAAATAAGCTAATAAAATCTATCTAATTTAAATTAAAACTAAACGGAAAGATATACAAGAAAGGTTACTAGCTCAGATGGTTAGGAGGCTGTGAGTGTGATCTGTTAGACCAAGGTTCGAAACTTGCTTACAACAAATTTTCTTAAAACATTTTATTTTTCAAAATCTCTTTTTGCTGGGTCTTTTACCAACCACGAAACACAACTTTAGCATAAACCATTATTGTAGAAATGTTAACATCAAGTTCGAACAGACTCAAAATGTTAACAGTAGAGGTTTGAGAGTGTTAAATTAGCTTTTGTAATTTTAGGAATCACCACGATCAATACCAACGAGCCAAAGCTAATCTATCTAAAAAGTATAACCATAACTAGAGTAGTAACAACAATAAGACTTAACAACAAGATCCCACGAAATAATCAAACAAACTCAGCAAGAACAACAAGAAGTAGCAGCAATAAAAACAGTCGAATGGGCCAAAGAAAGCCACTTAAATAAGCACTTAATAAGCAAGTTGATCTAAACTAAAAGTAAATCTATAAACTATACCTAGGGGGCTATCTAAATCAACGAACTCCTAATCCTAACACTGACTAATGCAGATTCTATAAACCAATGAAGAGTGGACCAAACTGAGGGTGCAGGGCATTAGGCTGCTGATGTAGCAGGTTCTAGGGAGCTATTTGGTGGAGCGCATAAGCTGTGCAGACATAAACTACTGCTACAACAAGTTAAAATTATGAAACTAGACCTAGGATACTACTTATACAAGCAGTGTAGAGTATTTTTGAGCGATAACTAAGCTAAAGGAATTCCAAGTTAACTCTCCTAGAAATTCATCTAATGAAAACCTAGGAATAAACAGCTTTGGAGAGGGACTGACTTGGGACTAAAACTAAGCGAAAATAAACTAACTAGTGGGGAACATGCAACGGGGGAGTAAAGGGAGTCCTAAAAACTACAGCGAAACAGGTATTAAGCAGTCAACCTTAACTAGAAAAGTGCTTAACAAGCTTAACTAAACCTAAGCTAGGCTGCAAATGAAACTGATGTACAACCTTACGAATTACCCATGTCAACTAAATTCAAACTTACAACAGCTTAACACACTAACTTATGAAGAATTAATTTGAGCAAGAAAACCATAAACTAAATTTACTCAAAAAGAATTCAGACGAGCCAAACACTCCTTATGTAATTTTACTATGAAAGTCAATTCTACCAAAAACTGTTTTGGGTCAAAAACATTTATCAAGAAACTATCATAACCTATATCTAAGCTACATAAACAGAGAGCAGAAGTAAACTGAGCAGTTGAGAAAACCTTAAAAAAAACGACTTTTCATTGAATTCAAGAAAATACAAAGACTTAGAAATTAAAATACTACAAATTAAACTAAGACCTAATACAAGACTGCTAATAAAAACTTAAAACAAGACTGACTTTTAAAAACTAATAATGACTGACTGCTAAAATAAAAACCTAATAAAATTGACTGCCCTCTGGGGCTTACAAGACACAACCATTTATACAAAACAAAACTAGGGTTTCCTTTGCATCTTGGATGTCCACTTGTGATTGTGCTTTCTCTCTGAGAGGGTTGCTAAGTTGGACAACATGTGCATCAATGAATTCACTTATCCACCCTTGGATTAATCTTGAACATATCTTAGCCCTTTAACCACGTTTTGGCGCCCAAACGAGTTGTGGATTGATGACATGGAGGTGTTAGGTAGGATTTTTGAGGAGGGGGAAAGGATAGTGGGATTGGGGTTGGGGTTTGAGAGTGATGGGAGGATGGTGATGGTTTTGTTTGGCATATGCAGTCACGGGGGGGGGGGGATTAACTTGGTGATGGGGATGGGGTTTGGGTTTTTTTATTCGTTGTTTGACTGAATGTGGGGAAGAAGATGTGTGGTGCGTTTGTTTGACTAGGTCACAAGCAGACACGTTTTATTAAAAACTTAATATGGGTTTTATTTTGGGCTATGGGAGTATTGGGCCAAGGGTTAGTTTTATTTGTGGTGGGCTGGTGAGTAGTGGATTGGGGTGTGTTTGTGTTGGGTTAAGCTTTAGGTAAGTAATAAACAACAAGCCCTTTTGGTTTTTAGTGTAAATAAGCCCGAGGATGTAACTTGTACTTTCTGAAACTTTGAAGGACCTGATGTGAAAAACTTCCAACTTCATTCAAGGAATCACACCTGTCATAAATTATTAGTTCAAGGACCAATTTTTGATAATTTTCACATTTCAAAACTCCAGGGACCATTTTTGCCAATTTACCAAAGTTCATGGATCAAATGTGAAATTTTCCAAAAGTTTTCACCCAAAGATCATTTGTCATTTATTTTGACTTTTTTTAAAGAGCGTGGGTTGACTTTTCTTTGAAATAAATGCTCAGGGACTAGTTTTGTAAAACTTTGAAAGTCGAGGGACTGAAACTGTCAATTATGCAAATTTTGTTCGTTTTTCGTTTGTTTTCACTCGTTTTGCATCAGAAACATGTAAAACACGATCTTTGGGATTTTCTTCGTATTTTGATGCTTTCTTGAGTATTTTCACGTGTTTTGGCAGTTAAAACGAGATAAAAATGATGAGTATTTACACACTCATCAGATACTTTTTGTTAATCAAATCGGATTGGTTATAAATGCCTAATTGGTCAAAAGTTTTAGTAGTTTATAATCAATTTTAACCTTGTTGTCTATGATTCGGTTACCTTTTGTATTGACCATTTCTTAAGAGTATTTGATTAAACAAGAAACTATTTTTGTGTTTAAGGTTGTTAATTCAACTTTATGAACCTTGAATTGATCTTGAATTGATTGGTCCAAACCTAATGCTTGTTTTTATAAACTAAAATCTTGATGAAGATTTAACTTGTAGAAACGATAGATTAGAACACCAACTAATTCCAATTACCAACATGTTAAGGAAGTTATCACAATCATGCTTTTCTTATGAGTAGTTAACTAGTCTAAGCAAATGTAGTTTTTAATCATTTGAATTATCTTATAATCATTATCGCTAGAATTAGAGATTTAATTTTAAACTTACGCTTAGATTCACTCACAAATCCCTGCGAACGATCCCGACTTACCAACCCAATCTTGCTATAATGGATGAGTTCACTTGCTCGTATGTGTTATTTCTAGATCCGGTAATTGTGTTTATAAATTTAAAACTTGTACACACCGTTAGCACATCAAGTTTTTGGCGTCGCTGCTGGAGATTTTGATTGTGTTTTCTGTAAGTTTTAAAGTTCCAATTCTTTTCTTGTTCGTTTTCTAAAAAAAAAAAAAAATCCGAGCCAACCAACCGATCGGCATTTCAAACCAACCGATCGGTATTCAATTTAACCGACCGGTTCCTTTTTACCTGATTTTCCAAACTGTTTCATTCTTTGCTCGTTTGTTCCAAAGTTTCCGAGATTCACTCGGAAATTGTATGAACACTCGATCAACCGGAGTAGAACCAATTTCACCTCTTTCTAATCCCGAAAGTCTAATCCGTAGACCAAGAAGAAGAAGAACACCATTTGTTCCACCAAACAACCGTGTACCAAGAGTACCAAAACCACCTTTTGATAACCTTTCTGAAGCTTTTGTTGTTTATAACCCATTCACCAATCAACCATTTCCAATGGCCGATGACCAACCCATGTGGGCCACAAACCAAACCGTAGCACCCACTCCTGGAGCTGCTATTGTTGCCGTTAACCTTGGTGATAACTTCACCGTGAAGGGACACCATCTTTCTATGATCAAAGATCGTTAATTCGATGGCCGTTCGAGGGACGATCCTCACAAACACATCGCCGAATTCATTGAAATTTGTGGCATGTTTCGATATGGCAACACCGATATCGATGCCATTAAACTCAAACTTTTTCCATCATCACTCGCCGGAGATGCCAAAGTATGGTATAATGAATTAACCCCAGGAATTATCAATACTTAGGAGGAGATGAGGCAAGCTTTTGTAAGCCGATTCTTTCCACCTGCCATGTTTGATCGTCTCATGGGAGAAATTCATGCTTTTTCACAAAACTCCAATGAATCTCTTGTCGAAGCTTGGCTTCGTATGAAAGATTTACTTCGTAGTTGTCACGGACATGGTTTAGGACGAGGAACCATTATCCAAATCTTCTACCATGGACTTGATGAAACATCTCAAGGAATTCTTGATGCTGGAGGAATTTTTCTTTATAAAACTCCCAACGAGGCATATCAATTGCTCGAAGATCGAGTGCTTCTTAAACTCGATTGGTCAAAAGATTCCAAAACCAAACCTTTACAAAAGACCGTTGCTTTTGCTGAAAGTTCCGATACTTCTAAACTCATGGAGAAAATGGAAGCCTTAACTTCCAAAATCGACTCGCAATATAAAGATATCAAAGGAGAAATGAAAGAAATGCGAGAAGGTTGTAACAACTGTGGAGGTAATCACACTTCATCCGAATGTGACGACCAACTCATGATTGGATCCAATGAAGGGGAAGTCAATTATGTTCAAGGAGGATACCGTGGAGGAGGTTTTCGTGGTAATTATTATGGAAGAAATTCTGAAAATTGGCAAGATCGCCAAAGGGACAACAACCGTGATTCTCAACCACGAGTAGACAATCCAAATCCACCAAATTCTGACAAAAAACCAGAAGAACATGAGTTCGAAAAAATGATGCGAGATTTTGTGACTGCTCAAAGATCCACAAATGAATTTGTTAAGAACCAATTTTTAAATCTCAAAACCAAAGTTGAGCAAGGTCAGAAAAATCATCAAGCTTCTCTTCAGGATCTTGAACAAAAATTTGGTAGACTCTCTGATCAATTTTCTTCACGAACACCTGGAACATTACCAAGTAATACCCAATCCAACCCAAAGCCTTCTGGATCAAATGACAAAACGTATCGTCCACCACAAACCAGGAATGAGCATATCAATGCTGTATTCATAAGAAGTGGCCTTTCTTACGATCTACCACCCAATCCCAATGAAACCCAAGTCATCGATGATGATAGTGAAGAAGAAGAAGAAGCTGAAGTAGAAAAGAAAGATTTTCCTGAAACACCAAACCAAGAAACAACCCAACCAATCAAAGCATACACTCCAAAAATACTGTACCCAGAGAAAAGAGAAAAAAGAGGAGCATTTTAAGAAGTTTGTTGAAATGATCAAAGAAGTTAGACTCAATATACCCCTTGTTGATGTTCTAGCTGGAATGCCCAAATATGGGAAATTTTTGAAAGAACTTCTTAATAACAGAAATAAGTTAGAGCAAATATCTGCTGCTTTCCTCAATGAAGAATGTTCAGCCATCATTGAAAACAAAGTTCCACCAAAACTAGGAGATCCCGGAAGTTTTTTGATTCCATGCACGTTAGGAAACAACATCACATGTGATGCTTTAGCCGATCTCGGTGCAAGTATTAATTTGATGCCCTATTCGTTGTATTCTAAACTTTCCATCAATACTTTGAAACTCACAAAGATGAGTATTCGATTAGCCAACCATACATACCAATATCCTGTTGGGGTTGTTGAAAACATGCTTGTCCAAGTTGGTAAATTTGTTTTCCCGGTAGATTTTATAATTCTAGAAATGGAGGAAGATAGACAAGTACCTTTAATCTTAGGAAGACCTTTCCTAAACACCGCTGATGCCATAATCAAAGTTAAAGGTAAAGAACTCAATTTAGGAGTTGGAGAAGATAGAATTACCTTTCTAATCGACAAAGCAATGAAATATCCATATACCAGTGATGACACTTGTTTTAACATTGATGTAATTGATGAAGTCACTGAGGAAGAGTTTGATACATTACTTGACGATTCTGATCCTTTCACAACCACTTCTGAGAAAATAAATGAAACGAATTTTGATAAAGAGTTCGCTGAATTTATGGAAGTTAAATTTGAAGAAGATGATGAAGAAGTTGAGGAAGGAGAAATAGTTGAGGAGAATTTCGAAGAAATTACGATTAATGATCAAATGAGGATCAAGACATCTCTTCAAGAACCACCCACCGATCTTGAGCTTAAACCACTTCCAAATAATCTCAAATATGCTTACTTGGAGGAGAATTCACTTCTCCCTGTAGTCATATCTTCGTTGCTCAAAGATGATGAAAAAGAAAAACTCGTTTCAGTCCTTAAAAAGCATAAACGCGCTTTTGCGTGGAAAACTTCTGATATCCCTGGAATTAGTCCTGATTTCTGTAAACACAAAATCAATTTCGAAGAAGATGCTAAACCTGTTGTTGAAAGACAACGTCGACTCAATCCCAACATGAAAGAAGTTTTCAAGAAAGAAATCATTAAACTTCTTGACGCTGGAATCATATACCCCATAGAAGATAATCCTTGGGTAATTCATGTTCATTGTGTTCCCAAGAAAGGAGGAATGACTGTAGTGACCAACGAACGAAATGAATTAGTTCCTACTAGAACAGTCACTGGATGGCGAGTATGTATTGATTATAGAAAATTGAACAAAGCCACCAGGAAAGATCATTTTCCTCTCCCATTCATGGATCAAATGCTTGAAAGATTAGCAGGCAACAAATACTTTTGTTTCCTCGATGGTTTTTCAGGTTATTTCCAAATTCCCATTGATCCTTCTGATCAAGAAAAGACCACATTCACATGTCCTTTTGGAACCAACGCTTATCGACGTATGCCTTTTGGTCTTTGTAATGCACCTGCCACTTTTCAAAGGTGTATGATTGCTATATTCCAAGATATGCTTGAGACATCTATGGAAGTTTTCATGGATGATTTTTCAGTATTTGGAGATTCTTTTGAAGCTTGTCTTTCAAATCTAGACAAAATGCTTGAAAGATGTGAAGTTGCACATCTTGTTCTCAATTCGGAAAAATGCCATTTTATGGTAACCGAAGGAATTGTGCTAGGACACAAAATATCAAGTTCAGGAATGGAGGTTGATAAAGCAAAAATTGATGTTATCACCAAATTACCACCTCCAACTAACGTTAAAGCTGTTAGAAGTTTTTTAGGACATGCCGGTTTCTACCGTCGTTTCATAAAGGATTTTTCAAAAATATCTCGTCCTATGACAAAACTTCTTGAAAAAGATTCTGTTTTTGATTTCAATGCAGATTGCATTAAAGCTTTTGAAACACTAAAGAGTCAATTTATGAGTGCCCCGATTATGGTTTCACCTAATTGGTCACTACCCTTTGAGCTTATGTGCGACGCAAGCGATTTTGCTGTTGGAGCTGTTTTAGGACAACGTGAAGGAAAACATTTTCGTCCTATATACTTTGCTAGCAAAACACTTAACAATGCCCAACAAAATTATACGGTTACGGAGAAAGAATTATTAGCCGTAGTTTTTGCTTTTGACAAATTCAGATCTTATCTCGTACTTTCTAAAATAGTTGTTTTCACCGATCATTCAGCACTCAAATATCTGTTTGCTAAACAAGATGCAAAACCGCGTCTTATTCGCTGGATTTTACTACTCCAAGAATTCGATATCGAAATAAAAGATAAGAAAGGAGCAAAAAATCTTGCTGCCGATCATTTGTCTCGTCTTGAGAACCCAAATTTGGAAGAATTAAAGGAAGACAAAATTGATGATTATTTTCCCGATGAAACTCTTATGACCATCAATAAAATTGATGAAGAGGAAATACCGTGGTTTGCAGACTTTGCAAATTATTTTGGTGGAAACATTCTCAAGAAAGGATTAACTCATGCTCAAAGAAGTTAATTCTTTTCAGATTTAAAACACTATTATTGGGAAGAACCTTTTCTTTTCAAAATGTGTCCTGATGGAATGATCCGAAGATGTGTTTCTGGAGCAGAAACAAGGAAAATTCTTGATGAATGCCATCATGGCCCAACAGGGGAACATTACAGTCCTACCACCACAGCTAAAAAAGTTTTTGATGTTGGATTCTATTGGCCAACAATTTTCAAAGAAGCTCATACTCTTGTTCAAAACTGCAACACGTACCAAAAATCTTGTAGTCTTTCTCATAGAGATGAAATGCCTCAGAAGAGCATTCAAGTCTGCGAAATATTCGATATTTGGGGAATCTATTTTATGGGACCATTTCCTAAATCCCACAAATATGAATGTATTCTCGTTGCAATCGATTATGTTTCTAAATGGGCAGAAGCTGAAGCCTTACCTACAAACGATGCACGAGTTGTTGTCAATTTTCTCAAAAAGCTTTTTGCTCGATATGGAATCCCTAAAGCTTTAATAAGTGATAGAGGAACCCATTTTTGTAATAACAAATGGAGAAAATCATGAAACAATATGGAGTTCATCATCGTTTTGCCACATCATATCATCCACAAACCAGTGGACAAGTCGAAAATACTAATAGAGCATTAAAAAGATTACTAGAAAAAACGGTTAAAAAAAATCCTTCCGTTTGGTCTAGGAAACTCGATGACGCTTTATGGGCCTTTCGCACGGCTTATAAAACTCCAATTGGAACAACACCATACAGACTCCTGTATGGAAAAACATGTCATTTACCGTTCGAAATCGAACATCATGCTTACTGGGCATTACGAAATTGTAACCCCGATCTGAAAATAGCTGGAGAGAAAAGATTCTTGCAATTGCATGAACTCGATGAATTGAGGCTCTAAGCCTACGAAAACTCGAAGCTATACAAAGCCAGCACCAAAGCTTATCATGACCGAAAGCTTAGAATCAGAAAAGAATTCAAAGCCGGAGATAAAGTTCTGCTTTTCAATATGAAATACAAGTTCAAAGCTCCTAAGCTCAAACCCAAATGGATGGGACCGTATATAGTGAAACATGGATTTCCATCTGGATATGTCGAACTTTATGACAAGCATGGTGGAAGTTTCATTGTTAATGGTCACCGCATTAAGTTGTATTATGATAAGGAGCAAATGAGTAAAATTTCTATTGAATATCCAGCCGAATCTGAATACGAAGCTATCACATTCATGGCACCTCATATGAAAAATATACCATGGGCCCATGAAAAAGGTTTTATCTATGATGCTCTTCCTAGAGCATGGGAAAAAGTCGAATTGGAAGATATAGATGAAACTGGAGAAGGAATTGTGGTAGAAAACGTATTGTTCATACCAAAATATCTGAAGAAGAAATCCCAAACCGCATCAACGTAGTTTGAGTCAGGCTGATGACTCTTAAATAAAACAAGCGCTTCTCGGGAGGCAACCCGTGTGTTTCTTATTTTATTTTATTCTTAGTTTATTTTCAGTGATTACACCCCAAAGTTTAAACCACTTGGTTGAACTTAAGTGTGGGGGTGTTTCACTAACTTTAATAAAACATATAGACTTGTGTTTGTTTGTTTTATGATTACTACAGGTAATGATGAAGAAACTTGGACACTTGGAATAAAGAACCACAAAGGAAAAATACGGTTCATTATCTTATTTCCCTATTTTCATACCATGAAGTTCGTTTATCACATTGAGGACAATGCTTAACTTAAGTGTGGGGGGGGGGGGGGGGGGGTTAATAGGTGAATAAGAATTTTGCTGCCCCAATGATCTAAGCTGTTTTCACGCTTTTAGGTTAATATATTAGAATAACTGGATCCATCCACTGGTAAAAATGGTAATTTTTGAAATTTGAGATGTGTCCTGATTAATATTGCAATCCATTCTGGGATTGATAACATTAGCTAGCACATATTGTAACCCTTTCCACTAAATTGTGAGGATTTGAGCCTATTTTTTTTATATATAGCATACATCTTTTATGCTTAAATCTTTTGTTATGAGTGTGCCGGTGATTTTATTTATTCTAGAACTTGTGCTTGTAAATCATTTCGAGACCGTTGTGAGATCACATTTCTTGTGATATAAGTATGCATATGTGATAAGAGGCAATCTTAGGATCTAACCCAAATAGCCTTCCATTTTAATTTTTAGCTAGTTTCATTGACTAGTTAACCACCAACATAACCCTTTTTGTTAGCATTCATTTTTAATGCTAGATACCCCTAGTCACACCTTCTGAGCCTATCTTTTCTTTTGATTAAATCCAGAAAAATACAAAAAGATTTTACACTTTTTAGCCTAGCCTTACCCTTAGTCAAGTCTTAGTTGGTTGCTAGCTATATGACAAGTTGGATGTTATGTGGGAAATCATGAAGTATGAAGAAAGGAGTAATTCCGGAAGCAGCAATCAAAGCAAGTTAAGAATAAGTCATCAAAATTGATGGTGACAAGTATGTTAAAAAAAAGGTATATATTGAATAAAATAGACAATGAGCTATAGTGTGTAGTATTGATCGCTCAAGAATGGAGTTCTAAAGAATACATGATAGTGGTTCAAGAATAGCTAGCAACATTTGGTTAGTAGACTTTGACTATTTTGTATATTCTTTATCATTCACACTCTATAAACTTATCCCATATCTTATTCCTACCCTTGACTCAAGTAAAATTATCAAGTGTTTAACATATAGTGACCATCCGATTTCTTGAGGAAATAACAATGCGCCAGCAATCTAAGGTTATCCTTGGTGACCATCCATTGTGTTGATACAAGAATTCGCGCCAGTGATCTATTTTGTTTCACATAAGATAGTTGAACGAAAGTCTTTATTATCCCTTTTTAGCCTTAAACCCGAATAAAAGCCCTCTTTGATATGAATACTTGGTGCTTACGCCTTTACGGTGTAGTTATGTTTCTTGTACAACCATATGGTAATATTTAAATCATGACTGAGCAATGAGTGTGATTTATCTTATACTTTACCCAAAAATGAGTGTTTCTAGTGAATTATATCTTATTCCCTTTTCGTGAGGTGATTAGTAATGTTTATCTAGCAAGAAAATCATTTTGGTATTGTCAAACATCTCAAAGTTTCAACCATCTAAGCTCAAAATGATGGATCTAACTTGTACTTGTACTTGGAAGATTTGCATCACATTTTTTTCAAAACATCTTCGAAATACCATGTGGATGATATTTTATTTCTAGATTTGCTTGAGGGCAAGCAAAGTTCAAGTGTGGGGGATTTGATAACACTCAAATTGTGCATATTTTTAGTGGCGTTATTCGTATGTTTTTCGGTTATTTTTATATGCTTTTGTCCCATAATCGTATTAAAGTGTGTTTGCAAGCATTTGTAGCCAAAAACAGGAAAAAGTGAAGAAAATGAAGGAAATGTCATTCTCATCTCGAGACTCAATTAATTCAAGCGTTTCACCAAGAAGAATCCAAGTTTTCATCATTCCAAAGAACGTTGACAAGGAATAATCAAGTTTGGACAAGGAACGAAGAGCCAAGTAAAGATCAAGTTTGTTGCTGTCAGAACAAAAGCAACCGATCGGTCACTCATCTAACCGATCGGCCAGAGGAATTGGTCACAAGCAACCGATTGGTTATAACTCCAACCGACTGGTTAGTCGCAGCAGTCACAACCAATCGATCGGTCAGAGCCCGATACCGATCGGTTGGTCAGCTCATTAAAGTTTTGCAAGATGTTTTCTATCTCATTCTACCCGATTCTAGGCCCTTCTCTCTGCCATTCTAGGTCCTTCTATTCACCTTGGAGGCCAAGTTGTTGCATTGATGAGCCTAGGCTTGATGATTAGTATAAATAGTGGCTTTGCAATCTCATTTCAACACACAATTCATCACAACTATTACAACTCAATACACCAACAACAAATCAATCCTTTACTAGTCTCACAAGTCTCAAAATTCGTCCATAAAAGTTCAGGAAGCATTGGAAGTCCAAAAAGTCAACATCCGGAGGTCAAATTCTCAAGAAGTCAACACCAACACTTAGGAAATTATTTCCTATTCATTTGTAATCATATTCCAAACATTTGTAAGACTTTAATCATGATTTCTAATGTTCAATATTCTGAGTTTATGTTCATGTTTGCTATGAGTGGCTAGTAACCTTTTTGTATTTGATTAGATTATGTTAATTACTAAATGATTAGTCTATGATTATGATAACATGTTTTAATTTAATTTCAAGTCAATTCTAAAACCCAATTAGACTAAAGTTTCATAATGACATTTGTTGAGTCAAGTTTAACTAGTTGCTTATAATATCATTCACCGAAAGGGTTGTTATCATTCAACTAGTTATAATCTTTTGTCTATAAAAAATTGTTTTTCACTATAATTATTCTTGACTAAACAAAGGAACTAAGGTATAATTATAATGAGGATAATTTTTGTTAATCAAATCGGATTTGTTATAAATGCCTAATTGGTCGAAAGTTTTAGTAGTTTATAATCAATTGTAACCTTGTTGTCTATGATTCGGTTACCTTTTGTATTGATCATTTCTTAAGAGTATTTGATTAAACAATAAGCTATTTTTTGTGTTTAAGGTTGTTAATTCAACTTTATGAATCTTGAATTGATTGGTCCAAACCTAATGCTTGTTTTTATAAACTAAAATCTTGACGAAGATTTAACTTGTAGAAACGATAGATTAGAACACCAACTAATTCCAATTACCAACATGTTAAGGAAGTTATCACAATCATGCTTTTCTTATGAGTAGTTAACTAGTCTAAGCAAAAGTAGTTTTTAATCATTTGAATTATCTTATAATCATTATCGCTAGAATTAGAGATTTAATTTTAAACTTACGCTAGGATTCACACAAATCCCTGCGAACGATCCTGACTTACCAACGCAATCTTGCTATAACGGACGAGTTCACTTGCTCGTATGTGTTATTTCTAGATCCGGTAATCGTGTTTATAAATTTAAAATTTGTACACACCGTTAGCACATCAGGAGCCTAGTCATAAGGTTTACAGGAGGGATCGCCTGCTTTGATGATTGGTGAACCTAGGACATATGGTGTCTCGGGGTCATCGAATAAATCCCTATGGTATGCGCGTTCTTCCTTAGTTGGTACCCTATCGAAATAGTTCTCTACATTCTCTGCTCCTCTACCTTCCCTTCCTTATTATCCTCCTTCTTAGATTCATTATCAATTCCAACCCTATCTGTGTCACAACCCACTAACTTCCCCTTAGGTTAGGAATGCCTTATTAACTTAACTTAGGCCCCCACTAGCACACTAGGATTAGAAATGCCTTATTAACTTAGGCCCTTATTAGAGCACACTAGGATTATAAATTCCTATAGGATTTTTCCGAGCTAAATTTTTGCTTTAATATATTATTATAACCTAACTAACCTTCAGACAAGCTCACGTATCCATCTATGCCAACGACTACTATGTTTACTTAAGGTAAACATCCCGGTATGTCAAGTCAAGGTAATAAACATATTTTCACTAAGAAAACTAATACTATAATACCCCATACTTGCTAGAAAACCCTAAATGCACCTAGGTGTTTCTGGTTAGTTTTAAAACCCTAACGGCTTATCTGAACTTACATGAAAAGTGCCTAGGACTTAGATATAAGTTATAATAGTTACCTTAGGATATATTAGAACCCTTAGGACATAGTACAAACCCTAGAACTTAGGTACAAGTCATATAAGCACAAAACCTTAATTAGGTCATAACTTCCCGAAACTAGGTCTAAACTAGGTTAAATCTTTACCATAAGTTACCATCACTTAGTATAAGCTACTAATAGTTACTAAACATCATTAGGACCTTAAGTAAGACACTAAAACATAGATAAAACCTTAAACACTTACTAAACAAAACTAGATTAAAAATAGACTTAAACACCTAAACCATGTTACTTAAGCACCTTAAAATGAACAAGCAACCATCCTAGCACCTCTATATAACTAAGGTAGCACCCTACCACCTCCAAGCACCCAAGCTAGGAGGTGAATCACCTCTTTGTCACCCCTTTCTTCTTAACCGCCTCCCTCGGCATCTTTACACCACAACCGGCCTAAGCTCAGCCCCCTAGCTACCATAGCCCGTCCTCATCACCCTCTAGACCTGCCACACCGTCACCTAGCCTTGCTTACTCCCCCTCCCCCTCCATGACACCTACACCCCGTTTTCACCCTAACCGCCTTTACGCGGGCTATAAATACCCCCTACTCCTCTCATTTCTTCTTCACACCTCTCCCTCTTCTCTCTACCTCACATTTCTATAGTAACAAGCCCTTAGAAGCAGTAGGAAACGGGTAACGAAGCTCTGGTCGAGTTGTGTTGTGGTTTAAAGTCGAGCGAGCCCTAGAAACCCTTGAAACCATTGTTAAGCCCTCCCCCGACCTAGGTAACCTTTACTTTACGTATAGTATACTTAGAATAAGACTTAGATAGACTTTAGATGCCTTAGAACCCTTAGCTAGGACCTATAACTTAATTGCATGCATGTTTTCTTTCGTAGCCCCAGTTATAAGTCGAATTGCATGCTTATGTGTTACATAGTTTATTTACTTGATATAATCTGAACTATGTGGCTTATTTGAACTTATATGAGTTAGTTATTGTTGGATCGATATACTCTGACCAAACTACTTTGTAGCTTGTAAGGTTTTAACAATCTTGAATAACTCAAAATAATTAACAATGAAACACTGATATTAATTTGTAAAGTATGCGGAATCTACTAACACAAAGCTAAGAAGAACTTTGAATTATATTAAAACCAACTCTTGAACCTGCTTCTTTAAACACAGATTCACTAACAATCTCTAACTTCTCTAATATTGTTTTCTAGAAATCGTATTGTGAAACTTTAAAACTCATACGTCTAATACCATCCTAAGGCTCCTTTTATAGGCTCAAGGAAAACCTTAAGTCGGTTTACAATAATTACTTGAACGACAAGTAAACTATCCCTAACTAATTCTAGAATATTCTTATGATATTACATAATAATCCTTAAACAATATTGCATATTAGTCCTTGTTCTTAGAAGTACCTTGAGTAATCTTCAACCACGAGCAGTACTTTGACTTTGACCAGCAATTTGACAATTGAGCAGTACTTTGATCTTTCCAGAAGTACTTTGATCTTCATATCCCAACAATCCTCCCCTAACTTGAACTCCACTTGCTTGATTTCAAGTTTCTTTGTTATCTTTGATCTTCAACATCTTTATCATCAAGGAAAATTGTATCTTTATCTCTTTTCTGACTTGTATGTCAAAGTGCTCTTGATCAGCTTCAGATGATATCTTCACAGCAACTCAACAAAATTTTGATAAAGTGTACATCAAATCTTTTAAAGTTTCATACTATTCTTATCACTTCCAGATGTGTAAACTTCTGTGAGAGGTGAATCATTGAATTTTAATGGATTTTGATGTCTCTTTACCAAAGCCATTAACTATGAGTAGCCAATGTTTAGGTTAGAACAACCATGGTACATTTATAACCATATGATTTTTAGCAAATCATCAGCTACCAACGGATTTGATTAGTCTTTACCAATAGCCGTTTGCTTTTGGACTAGTTACTTCTTTGATTACAACCATGGTGAACTAATTACCATAAAATGGATTTTCCGCAGCCTTTACCACAAGCCATTTTCTTGTGGGCTAGTCAACTCTTCACTTTTACAGATATGGTGAGTTGAACACTATACAATTTTTAGTAAATTGTCAACTAAAAACGGATTTGGTTATCACATCAGAGCTGTACCCTCATGATGAGTCAAACTCTTTCTTGTCTGTTAGACATGGTGAGTTGATTACCATTTGCTGTGTAGTACAAGTACTAACACCATGTTTTACTCTCAAATCCTTCTATTGATATCATCTTAAGCTTTAAAAACTTTTATTTTATTATACAAAAAGCTTTTACTGGTTTTATTCAGCAAGCAGTACTTTGGTAAAGTACTGTTTGTCTTGCAGTACTTTGAGAAAAGTACTTTTTATTCAAAATTATTTACACAATACAAATCATACCAGTACTTATGCAATATCATTCATCTGAAGTAGTCCATCTTATGAATAGCTTTATCACCATTAATGCTACTTCAGTTTCATTCTCAACCTCTATTCCATGATCCAACATCCTGAGCATAAGATCTCTTATCAAAAGGATATCTTCTTTCTGCTAACATATGAATCATGGTACCATCTTCCATCTCAAGTGAATGAACCCCTGATGACTCAAAGAATCTCCATCTTGTTATCTCCCACTTTTCTTGATCATTCCACAGAGTATCATTACTTGTTTCTTCAGTCTCCCAGATGGTTATTAAATCTCCCAGTAAGATTAATCCCACTCATGTTGCTTCAATATTCTCATAGTAAATCTGCACTTGTAAATACAAATTGTATAGATCTTCTCTATCTATCATGTGCAGTACATCACATAGCATATTGAACACAGTAAAACTTTCATCCTCTCTGTGAAACATGAGATAATTTCCTTCAATTGATTCAACCACAGAGAATGAGATAATCTTAGACTTCCTTCCAGAGTTTTCTGTTTTCTTGTTTTCAAAATCAACAACTCTGAAATAATTCTTCGGTTCATCAATTGTATCTGATCTGATCATTTTAAGCTTTTTTGACAATTGATCATCCTGAATAGCTTTCTTTCTTTTTAGCTTTCTTTTCTCTGCTTGTTCTTTCATCACATCTTCTAGCTTCTTTTCTCTTTCAGCATCCATAGGCACAAAGTTATCCAGTTCTCTCTTAAATAGATTCTTGAACACTATCCCACAGTGCTTTCACTTCTGGATATCTTAGCCTTTGTAAATTCTTATATCCTCTTCCTTTCAAGAAACTTATCATCCAATTTCTTTCTTGAGCTATAGGTATTCTTGTTTCAGCAACTGGCTTTCTTGTCTCTCTTAAGTACTCAGCATCATAAATAGCTTGTTGTTGTCTAGCAATCTCTTCATTCTTAGCTATTTCAATCTCTCTCAGCTGTGCAAGAGTGTACTTCTTCTTCTTCTTCTTCTTCTTGGTTTCCTTCATGATCCCTTTTCCTTTGTCTTTAGGATCTAGAGATTCAGGTTCAGAAGAAGATTTAGAGACTTGTTGTGCAGGCTCAGAAATATGTATACCTGTTGGTCTATCCAAATTAAGCATTATCTGAGCTATTGTCTCATCATCACTAGCTGTATGCTCCTTGATTTCTTTTTGCTGAATTGGATTAGAAGGACCAGCTTCATCTTCAAATGTTTTTGCAGAAAGTCCAGCTGTAGAAGTTCCAATTTCATCAACATTCATTGCAGCAGTACCTTGATTACCTTGATCCAAAGTACTTTGCACACCAGTACTTTGACCACCAGTACTTTGAAGATCAGCAATATTTTGAATGTTGTCATCTTGAACTCCAGTATCTTGCTTATCAACATTCTCTTCTTGAACAATGTTCTCATCAACATTCTCTTCTTGACCAATGTTCTCAGCTTCATCAGT
The DNA here is from genome assembly GCA_030686995.1 of Artemisia argyi. Classification (NCBI taxonomy): domain Eukaryota; kingdom Viridiplantae; phylum Streptophyta; class Magnoliopsida; order Asterales; family Asteraceae; genus Artemisia; species Artemisia argyi. Next base: position 113,734,223 of record CM060688.1, on the reverse strand, counting down.
CTGTTTCTCTGGCACAAAATTCAAAGGTTCTTCTTGATAATGCCAAAGATGAGCATCTTCTGAATATTAAAACCCAACATCATCTTCATTCAAATTATCATCCTGATTCCTCCCCAATTTGAAAGATGATGACTTCTTCTTACTCCTCTTAGATTTAGGGACCTTCTTGGCTGTCTTATGAAACTTAGATTCCTTCACATAAAGTCTAAAATGTTGAACAAGAGGCCACACAAATCTCTTCAATCTTCTGAACTTATTCCTTCATCTCTTGATCTCTACAGCCTGTGTATCAATAACTTTCTTCATCCTTCTGAACTCCCTAGTCAAAGCATAATTATCCAGTGGTCCCTTACCTCCCTCATCTCCTCCAGGTGTTTGAAACCCACCTGTGGAAGTATAATCATTGGGAGAAAGTGGAGTAGTATGCTCTGAAGCAGTACCTTGCAGAGAAGTACCTTCCTTTGAAACAGAATGTGGAGAAGTACTTTCAGCAGAAGCAGTCTTTTCCTTTGAAACAGGTACTGAGGCAGTTCTTTCACTTGAATCAACAGGCTGAGGTGAAGCAAGAGGTGGTGTTGGAGTATGTACTGATGCAGAATGCTCAGAGTGGTCAGATTGTTCAGCATGTTTAGAATGTTCAGAACCACTAGCTTCAGCAACTTCATCCCTAACAGCTTGTGCTACTTCCAATATATAAGCATTCAAAGGTGTATTGTGACCAGAGAACTTAACACTCTTGTGAGACATAAATGTAAACACCTTATGTGGAAGCACAACATTAGGTATATAATCCTGAGGTTTTGGTATCCCTTCAAGTGGTTTTTCTAAGAAAAGCTGAAGCAATCTAGGGTACATCAAAAATGGTGAACCAGCCTTGATGTGTGCAATCATACCATCAAGAATCATATAAGAAAAATTGAATGGCTAATTGGTAACTAGGCCAACTAGAGCAGATGCTATGGCATGTCCAAATTGATCCCAAGCAGTACTTTTGGGACTTAAGTAATGAAGCAAAACATGGATTAGATATTTCCAATGAGGACTTACCAATGCTTTCTGAAAAGTAAGCTTGTTCAAAGCACCTTCATAGCCAATCTCCCTAAGAGCATCCCAAACATCTTGCTTGTCAAACAAAACAGTTCCTTCCTCATCATCAAACAACAAGATTTCCCTTATTGTTGCTTCAGTAATACGAATTGCTCTTCCTACAACTGTGGCATGAATAACATCTTCTCCTTCCTCTAGTTCAGCCCTAGCCGTAGCCCAAAATTCTTGTATCCAAGGACCAATGACTTCTGGATTAACTAAAAGTGAGTAATTAATGGATGAGCCAGTGAGAAAGTCAATGATTCCATGAAACAGGGTTCTTTTGTGTTTTCTCCAGGTTAGCAATCATATTGTGTTTGGTGATGGTGGGATGGTTTGCCATTATAAGTGTGATTGAAAGAAGAACGATTGAGGATGAATATGCGTGTGATTGGTGAATGAATAAGAATAGGGGTTTGTAAAGATGAAAAAGATATGCTTAAAGAGAGATAATATACAAAAAATCACAATTAATAAATGATTTTACCGTTATTTTTGGAATTTATGTTCCCCATATCTTTCGAAAAGTTGTTACCCGTATTTTTGACCGTTGGAACAGTATCCTGACACGTCAGTACGTCTTTCAAAACACCAAGCAGTACTTTCCATGTATTATGGAACAATACTTTCATCCGTAAACAAAGCAGTACTTTGGTAAAGTACTTTCCCATCAAAATATCTATTAACGTTGACTGTTTGACCAAAATATCTTCTAAAAGTCAACCCAAGACATTTAATACTTTCCATATTTACTCTCCAAAGCTACCAAAGCAAGTAGAATTGAATGATCATCATTGATAACCCTTGAGACTTACTTGCCTATAAAAAGAACTTGCATTAACACTTGTCTTCATCAAAACTTGGTATCATCATCCCAAAAACCCTAAACATCATCATGAGCCACTTCCCATTGATATACATCTCATCTGATGACTCCACTGATTCAGAGATTAGTTACTACTCTGATTCTGACTTTGATTCTAATGCAGGATGGAGTGGGTACTTCCCTCCTAGTGCATCAAGCTCAACCAACCTTAAGCCAAATAAAAAGATGTCTATCCCTGATCCTACTCCAACTCTCTCTAGTGAATTGCCACAGGCCTTGACATAGGCTCTTGAGTCAGCCTTAAAGAACATGAAGTGGCCTGCTCAAAAGAAGCCTGCAAGACCAGAAAGACCTCCAAAGTAAGTGCTTGGCCTGGCTTACCCAAGGAAGCAATCATCTTTTGATGACAAGAGAAAGATTGCTCATAATGGAAAGCAGAGCTATCAAGGAAAAGGAAAAAGGCCTATGGAGTAGGGTGTGTAGGGTGTAGGTTGGGTAGGGTTGGTGTAGGTTGTTTTGATGATGTATCCCTGTCTTTGTTGTGTCTGTGTCTCTTGAATGGTTTGGATGTAACAACTTTGAATGATAATGAATAAAAATTATTTTGCTGTTGAATGATATATGTAGCCTTCCCTCAAAAGATGACTAACTACTAATGCCTCCCCTAAAAAATAGCTTAATTGTTAATCATTCCAATACTCATTACTGAAAAAGTAAATCTTGAAACATCAAAGTCTTTTATGAGTAAATCTGCTACATTATCATCTGTATGAACTTTAAACACATTTATGAGCCTGTGCTCATAGCAATCTTTGATAAAATGATGCCTGATCTGAATATGCTTTGTCTTGGAGTGACATACAGGATTCTTCACAATACAAATTGTACTCTCATTATCAATGTTGATAGGAGTGTTCTTGAAGTTGAATCCATAATCCAAGAGCTGATTTTGCAACCAAAGTACTTGTGCACAACAACTTGCAGCAGCTACATATTCTGCTTCTGTGGAAGATGTTGCTGCAATTGTTTGCTTTTTGCATTGCCATGAGACTAATCTACTCCTAAGATATTGGCATCCTCCAGTTGTTGATCTTCTATCATAGCTTTCACCAGCATAATCACTATCTGAAAAAGATTCTAGATGAAAAGGGGACTCCCTAGGATACCATAATCCTAGCTTAGGTTGTTGCCTAAGGTACCTAAAAATCCTCTTGACAACATTCAAATGTGAAACCTTGGGTTTAACCTGATGTCTTGCACATAAACAAACAACAAAAGTAATGTCAGGTCTAGATGCAGTTAAGTACATTAGACATCCAATCATAGACCTGTATAGTTTGACATCAACATCTTCTCCATCTTCATCTTTTCCCAAAGGTTTGTTAGCATCAATAGGTGTGGAAGCTGGCTTGACAGTGGTGAAGTTGAATCTCTTAAGAATGTCTGCAACATACTTATCTTGACTTATGAAAATTCCACTGCTTGATTGTTGAACTTGAAGCCCCAAAAAGAATGTTAATTCACCCATTGAACTCATTTGAAATTCTTTTTGCATAAGGTCTTCAAATTCCTTCACCATTGACAGCTTTGTAGCTCCAAAAATAATATCATCCACATAAACTTGGACAAGCATGATATCCTTTTTATCTCTTTTGATAAACAAGGTCTTATCAATAGCACCTCTCTTGTAACCATGTTGCAGTAGAAAAGTGAAGAGTCTTTCATACCATGCTCTAGGTGCTTGATGAAGGCCATACAGAGCCTTAATAACCTTGTAGACTTTGTTTGGATGTGCAGGATCTTCAAAACCAGGAGGTTGTTTAACATAAACTTCCTCTGTGATAGTGCCATATAGAAAAGCACTTTTAACATCCATCTGATATACAGGAAAGCCCATATATGATGCAAAAGCCAAAAATAGCCTTATGGCTTCAATCCTTGCCACAGGAGCAAATACTTCATCATAGTCTACCCCTTCTTCTTGTCTATATCCTTGTGCTACTAACCTTGCTTTATTCTTGATGACATTCCCTCTTTCATCTCTTTTAACTCTGAAGACCCATTTTGTTCCAATTAGTCTCTTACCATCAGGTAAATCACATAATACCCATACTTCTTGAAGTTTAAATTGTAAGAGTTCTTCTTGCATAGCTTCAACCCAACTCTTCTTGGCTAATGCTTGTGCTACTGTCTTAGGTTCTTCTTGAGACAGAAAGCAAGAAAATAAGCACAACTGTTGATCCTTGTGATTCACCCTGTTCTGCTTGTAGATAAAGCTAGGTAAAGAAGTATGTTGTTGAGAAAGATTCTTAGCTTTAGTTCTTGTGAGCACTCCTGAAGTAGAAGGTCCAATAATTTTACTAACAGGATGATCTTTATGAATTCTTAGTGTAGGAGTTGGTGAAACTTCAAGATTATCTTCCAAATTTGTGAAATAAAGGTCTTCATTGGAATTTGAGAAAATGCCTTCTTTTTCCAATTCATCATCAGTATCTTCTAAGGCAGGCATGGTTGGATCAGTTAAATCATCAGTATTGATCCAATTGGAAGTATCTAAGACATTAGAAGTACTTTCAAAAGGATCAGCAGTACTTTGAGGTAAAGTACTGTCAGTGCCTTTAGCCTTCTTCTTTTCTGCTTCATAAGCTCTCCTTTGATCATCTTCATAGGACTTAGCAATTGTTTCTTGAAGAAGCATCCTATTAAGTTCATCTTGGATAGCTTGGTCTTCATCAGATACTGTATTCTTTGGTTGAACAGTACTTTGTGGATCAACAGTACCTTGAGGTTCAAAAGTACTTTTCTTCTCATCACTGGGTGCTTCATCAGAATCATTTTCAGATCTTATATTGACTCCATGAACAATTTATTGTGATTCTTCTTCATTATGAACAACTTGATTTTTTTCCCTTATAGGTACATAGTTCATGGATGAGGCCATTAAATCAAGATCAAACATCCAATCAGGACCTTTACCTTTTTGATTTTCTTGTTCTTCTAGAAATTCAACATGAAGACATTCTTGAACCTTCTTGGTAGCCCTGTTGTACACTATGAATCCTTTGCTATTGGTACAATAACCCAATAAGTATCCTTCATCTGACTCACCATCAAATTTTCCCAAATTATCAGCAATATTCAATATAGTCAGGGGACATCCAAAAGGTTTCATGAACTTAATGTTTGGTTTCTTTCCCATGAGTAACTCATAAGGTGTCTTCATTTGAGGTTTTGTCACTGATACTCTATTCAACACATAACAAGCAGCACTTATAGCTTCAGCCAAAAATGGAACAGGTAATTGGGAGTCTGCAAGCATTGTCCTTGCTGCTTCTATCAAAGTTCTATTCTTCCTTTCTGCAACTCCATTCTGCCGAGGAGTTCTGTAATACTAAACTCTCTCTTAATTCCTTTCTTGGCACAAAATTCATCCATTAGCTAATTCTTGAATTCAGTCCCATTATCACATCTAATACCTCTAACCTTGAGTCTTAACTGATTTTCAAGTGCTATTATAAGATCATGAACAACATCAAAAGTTTCATCTTTAAATCCCAAGAAAAAGACCCAGCTAAATCTGCTACAGTCATCTGTTATAACCAAACAGTACTTCTTCTTGTTTAAACTAACAATTGAAACAGGTCCAAACAGATCCATATGCAGCAATTCCAAAGGCTCTCTAATGGTTCTTTCTTCAATCTTTTTACATGAAGCCTTATGTTGTTTACCCTTCTTGCAAGCTAGACATGAGTGATCACTCTTGAATGTCTTAGAAGGTAAACCTCTAACTAAATTTCCTTTGACCAACTTGTTGATTTTCTTGAAATTTACATGCCCTAATATTCTGTGCCATTGATGTGCTTCTTCCATTGTTGCCCTTGCTATCAAGCATGTTGCTCTTTCAGTAGAGTTGATGTTCTTCAAGTTTATGCTATACACATAATGGTTCTTGGTGCTCTCAGCATCACCAAGTTTTCATCTTTTAATCTAAATTCAGGGGAGAGAATAAGACATTCTGTGTCAAGAAATAACACAGGATACTTCTTGTCACAGATTTGAGAGACTGACAAAAGGTTGAATTTAAGCTCCTTCACATATCTAACATTCTCAAAATCAATTGATCCAGCCTTAATGGTTCCTTTGCCAGTGATTCTCCCTCCATCAGGATCATTCCCAAATGCAACTCTTCCTCCAAAATAAGCCTTAAAATCTGACAAGAGCTCCTTTTCTCCTGTCATGCTTCCAGAGCAACCACTATCCACAATAAGATGATCTTTAAGCTCCTCTGCTGGGTTGCCCTGCATAAAAATGAAAAGAGTTAGTTTCTTTTAGGAACCCAAGCCATTACTAACTTGTGTTCCCCTTGTGGAGTAACATACTTAAATTCTTTGAGTATGTAATCACCACTGTTTTTGAAAGCACTATCAAGAATTAATGTATTTGATTCAAAAACCTGTATTGAATTGTTATCAACACTCCCTTTTTCATCCTTATTTTCTGAAAGTACTTTTTCACCCTCAGCAGTACTTGCTTTCTTAACCCATTTAGTTTTAACTTTTGGTGTTGGGTTCTTTGTTCTAGCTATTTTTCTCGAGTTGTAAGGCCTTCTAGGTTTGTAAGAATTGAATCTCCTAGGTCTTACACTAAAGTTTTTCCTAGCAGTACCTTGATTGGGGGACTTCCTAACAGTACTTTGAGAAAGTACTGCTTGACCAGAACTTTGAGAAGTATTTCTTGAAGGTACTGTGGGTTTGGAGAATGGTCTTTTCTGATGAGGGTACCTATAATCTTTTGAAAAATTACTATGGTTAACCCTATTTGAGTAGTTCCAAGCTAGTTTATTCTCCCTTGGTTTATTCTCTTTGTGATTATGGTTTGCAGATGTGGTTTTTGGGTATTTGCTTAGGTATTCTGAATGATAATCACAGTCTTTGATCAAATGATGAGGACTGTAACATACAAAGCATAACTTTGGACCTATATTCCCAAATCCATTCCCAAAAGGTTTTCTATAATAAGCAGTATTTTGAAAAGATTTTCTTGTAGGTACTGCTGAATGATCAGCAGTACTTTGAGAAGTTTTTGGAAGTACTGCTTGTTTTGAAAAGCCATTTTCACTCCCAGAACCCTTATTATCATCCCTAGGTGTCTCAACAGATTCTCTTAAAGACTCAGGACTAGATTGACTTGAATTAGATTGACCTTTAAGCTTTTTCCTAAATTCTAGATTGTCTACTCCAAAATAAGAGACATCTGTCCTAGGTGGTTGAAAACTACCTGTGGGTGGAGGAACTTCATTATATCCTTTGTTTTTCTTAAACTCAGGAGGTGTTGAACAAGGTGATTCCTTATCACTAGATGTGTTTTCCTCTAAGCTTATGAATTCTTCATCACTAGTTGAGGTTTCCTGAGAAATACTTATTTCTTGGTTCCTAGTTGAAAGTACTTCTGAACTATTATCATAACCTAGGCCAGTTTTAATGTTTGATGTTCTTTGTTTTTCAAAAAAACTAACATGTGACATACCTGATTCTTTCCTAACAACAAGTTTTTCTAGCAGCTTATCTCTTTCTTTAGTGACCTTTTCTAATTCAGAAACTTTACATCCTAACTTCCACTCACTTAACTTTAATTGATAATCTTGTTGCTCATATTTTTCAGCCTAAGCTACTTCATTATTTTCATGAGTGATTATCTTGGCTTCCATTGACTCTAAAGTCAATTGGTAACCAGTTATCTCAGACCTAGCCCTTCTATAGTTATCTCTTTCAGTTTCATATTCTTTAAGCATCTTTTGATAAGAGTTACTACATTTGGAACATACCTCAGAGATAGTGGATGAACTTGGTGAAGTAGCCATCATAGCAAGTTGAACAGGTTCTTCTTCACTTTCCATGCTCCAATCAAAGCTTCCTAGACCATCTCTTGACTCCAAAGCTTCATATCCTGGTTCCTCATCAAAAGCTGTGCTCCAATCAACCTCTTCCAATGCAACCATAGAATAGGTTACTGGTTTATCATCAAATTCATTACTCCAGTCAACTTCTGATAAGCTTTCTTGAGCTACCAAAGCTTGTAACTTTGGCTCAGCAATAGGAACCTCCTTTCTTTCAACCTTGGGTTGTTCAATCATTTTGTTTGCTTGATACTTTGCAAACTTCCATTCCCTTGCAAAGTGACCAGTTCTTTGACAATTAAAGCATTCAATCTTAGACTTATCAAATGCTATTCCCTGCTTAGCTTTGAAATCAATACCTTTCCCTGTCTTGTTCATAAACTTCTTGATCCTTGCAGTGATCATGGCAACCTGCCATCTTATGTCAATTTCTTCCATAGCATCATCATCAATTTGCAGGACATCTTCTTGATAGGTCACAGGTAGAGTGGCTTGTTGAGCAAAGAATGAACATAGAACATCATCTGAATTGGGAGTATGTAATGGTTGATGAAGTGGTAGTGACCATGGTTGTACATGGATGCTGTATTTCTGAAACAGTACTTTGGACAGGATAAGCAGTACTTTTAGTGGAAGTACTGCTTCTGTTTTCAGAAGATACAAAGGCAATATTATGAGAACTTGAGCCTTTGTTACCCTTCATCTCATGTTCAAACACCTTTAGATTGTTGTAGAGATCATCAAAGACCATAGTGTCCAAACCAAGTTGTCCTCTAATCATGGTAGCAACCACATGCCATGAAGATGGCAAACTCCTCAAGAACTTCAACTTTGCATCTTCAATAGATGCCTCTGCTCCATACAATTCTAGCATACTGAGTAGATTTTGATATCTGCCACCAACAGTGAAGGTTTCAAACTGTTGCTTCAATAGGTTCCTGTGCATCTTCTTGGAAGCATCATTACCTCCAAATCTTGTTTTAATAGCAGCCCATAGTTGTTTTGCATCCTTGGCATCATGAAACTTCAATAGGTGACCATCAGGAATGGCAGAAAGTAGTATGTTGATAGCCTTATCTTGATTTCTTTTAGTGGCAATTGGCAAGGATGGCTTAGGTGGTGTTGGTTGTCCTGGGATCTCTACTGGTTCATCAATTACCATATTGCCATTGACAATCACATCCCATAGAGCATGGTCTGTGATGGCAATGTACTACCTCATCTTCATGCTCCATAGATCATATTCTCCCTTCTTGACAATAGGAATTCTGACTGCAGTGATGGATGGAGCAGGTGCAACATCTGTCGACATCTTTAAGGGTTTGTAGTAAAATCGGTTTAAAAGGTTTTCTTCTTAATCAGAGTTTCCACACAAGCTCTGATACCACTTGTTGGATCGATATACTCTGACCAAACTACTTTGTAGCTTGTAAGGTTTTAACAATCTTGAATAACTCAAAATAATTATCAATGAAACACTGATATTACTTTGTAAAGTATGCGGGATCTACTAACACAAAGCTAAGAAGAACTTTGAATTATATTAAAACCAACTCTTGAACCTGCTTCTCTAAACACAGATTCACTAACAATCCTTAACTTCTCTAATATTGTATTCTAGAAATTGTATTGTGAAACTCTAAAACTCATACGTCTAATACCATCCTAAGGCTCCTTTTATAGGCTCAAGAAAAACCTTAAGTCGATTTACAATAATTACTTGAACAACAAGTAAACTATCCCTAACTAATTCTAGAATATTCTTATGATATTATATAATAATCCTTAAACAATATTGCATATTAGTCCTTGTTCTTAGAAGTACTTTGAGTAATCTTCAACCACGAGCAGTACTTTGACTTTGACCAGCAATTTGACTATTGAGCAGTACTTTAACATAGCAGTACTTTGATCTTTCTAGAAGTACTTTGATCTTCATGTCCCAACAGTTATAAGCTTAGAAACTAGATTGCCATGCTAGAATTAGAATTATACACATTTAGGACTAGTTTTGCACAATATTACATGCATAGGGGTATATATTGTAAATTCCTAAAACTATAAAGTCTAGGGACTGTTTTTGACATTCCTAGAAGATAATAGTGTAAGGACTAGATTTGCAATATATTAAACCTTAAAATAAACTATTAAAACAAATATTAAACTGAAAGGACTAAAATTGCAAATATTATAAATATAAGGGTAAATAGAGTAAATACTAAAAATTAGTATAATTTAGCTGCAAGGCACATTTTATTTTTCACGGCGTTCGTGTATGGAGTGGCCGCTGCATAACATTGTGTGGCATTTTTACAATGGGTTGCTGAACACTGTTACCATTATTTTCACTCTTTTGTGTGTTACTGTCTTATTGGGCAAAAATGAACCTGCAAAAAGTATTGGGTTACCCAAAATGACTTACAAAATGGAAGATAAGTTTGCCGTGTTGTTGTGCTAGGGTATAAATCTTGTGAAAAGCCTCACATTCTGCTCTTGTTTCGTTTATTTATATGAAAGGCTTGTGCTAGGGTATAAAATTCTTGTCAAGTATTGGAAAGACACACAAAGCAATGTCATTTTTAAGTGTTCATGAATAAAGATGAGTGAAACCTGTTGTTCAATTTCTCTCACAAGGACATTTATGTTCAAATGAACTGGTACCTGAAACGATGACACCCATCAGTAAGCACATGTAGCTTAAGCTTAGAGCGTAATGCTATTTAAAAACAGAAAAAAATGGATTCTACCTGATGCAACAATTGAATACTAATGTGAAACTAAAAATATTAATCGTAACAGAATAGTGATAGTATATGAAAAGTAACTAAATGAACAACCTTGGATTGTTTAATGTGAGCAAGTAATATGCTGTTGTAAATTGGTGGAGCTTTCACTAACGTGTGAAGTTATACCTAAAATAGTTGCAATCGACAGTAAGTTTTCATAAGAAAACTTGAAAGGCTGACGCTATTTAAAACTAAAATAACATATAGCTGGTGAAATAGCAAAAATATTTGAAAAATAAGTGGTTCACTAACGTTGGGTTGTTTGACGTGGCTGACCACCATGTTGTTGTATGGTGGTACAACTTCCTGTAACTTGCGAACTTGTACCTAAAATAGTTAGAATTATCAATAACTTTGTGTAAGCGACTATTGCTAAAACGCAGAATTTAACGGTATTTCAAAAGCAAAAACAATAACTGCGACACAATAGAGAACAAAAAAGAAAAAGAATTAATCAAAAAACTCAAGTTGTTTGACGCAAACGAACAGCAAGTTGTTGTGAACCATTAAATCCTTATTTAATGTGTGAACCTGTAATTCATAATGCAACATAAACGTGCCTGATCGTACCTGGGGCATGGAATCTCTGCTTGTGTTGTTGCCACACAGACCGCTAAATAAATTTTCTTGTCCTCCATTAACACCTATAACAGGAACAAATGTGTAAGGATCAGTATGACTAAAACCATCGTTTATATCATATAAAAATTACAGCTTCAAAAAATGCAGTAATTGTTCAATACACAAGTTCAAACACATAATTTAGTCGAAAGAAATAGGTATACCTGATTAGATAATAAGGTCATTTCATGAGAGTTCTTAGTTTGCATCGGGTCTACTGACCTTGGAGCCACATCTGCCTATCGATAAGCAGGATGCATAAGAACCCTAGAGGATGCCCCTAAACAGTTAGGGAATAGGGAGGGTGAACTTTTGACTTCACAACAGCGATCATGTTAAAACCCCTAGCTGAATTAGCATTCGGCCCTGCTATTTTCTCCCCAGTGAACAAAGGTGTATCGTCTAGTAGAACTGACCCGTCACATCCATACACAAAATTAAAATAGAAAACGATGAATACATCTAATTAGCCTTGGCCTACATGAATCATGATCAACTAAGTCACTCTAACTTAAAATTGCATTGAATTTATAAAAAAAGGTACACACATTCACAAAACAATCATGGAAATGGAGTCTAAGGAGGGAAGCTCCCATGCGCTTTTCGCTTGACACAGCAGATCGAAGCTCAAGATTATTTTTTGTAAATTTTGAAATCAAGAAGTGCCTAAATGAGAATTTATAAAACCTGTAATCTTTCATTTGCCTTATAGTCAAAAGAAAAAAAAGGTATTAGAGAAAATGGAAGCTTATCACTACAGATGGCAGAATGGGCAGGCAAGTAGGCTGGATAACGGTACCGGGTTAGAACGGATACATTTTAATATAGGTCGAACCGCGTTGACTCAAACATTTTTGTAACACAAATAGTGACAAAAGAGGTAATCAACCTATTCAAAATTCAAACCCAACCATGACAGGGGCATAATTTATCTTCAGCTTTTTTGCAAAAAATCAGCTCCTTTGGAACCCTAAGTGAACGGTCCCTGGTGGAAGACACTTCTCAGACCACACACATCCACTCGCCCTCATTCATTCTGTATACAAATGTAAAAAAACTATGGTCACAATTAGATAAAGAAGGCCAATTAAATCTATATTTATGTGAAATAAGAAAAAAAAACTGAAAAAGATTGTGAGTTTAAAGTAATTGCATATGATAACATGGAACATGATTATACTGCAGCATCCTGCACCAATGGCTATGTAACATGCATAAAATGCTCAGAATCTGGTCGACTTGCTCCCAACACTGATGTACATCTTTCCCTTCGTTCATCTTCTTCCTCCAATTATCCCCATGCAACAACTTAAGGTTCATCCTGAGATATGTAAACACACACATCTCGTCATTATCAGATGACGAAACTGCCATCAATATTTCGCACATAAATAATCATCATTTCTTGGTCAGCTCATGATCACGCATCTGTATTCACGTGAAATTGAATATAGCACCATGAAGGCTCAACATTCTGGCTATTGGGAGGTACCCATCTCAGAAACGGTCGCTGTAGTAGCTTGCAGTGAGTTCAGGTGCGTGAGACTGAGTCAAATAGGATAGCCCGGCTGATAGTCGCTGGAACTCTATTATGAATGCATACAACCTCCTAGTTTGGTTTATAAAGAGATTTTGATTATAATTATCATAATATACATGTTCTTACATTTATAACTAACTCTTTCCTTATCATTAGAATAATCAAATAATGGAAATATCACAGGTGAACAGAACTTGATCAGTCGCATTAGTGACAAAATTCAAATTGTGTACCTGGACCCAAATATATACACCGGTTTCCGAGCAGCCTATTCAGCGGAGCACATGATATTTATGTGATCTCCATTTGCAAGGCCCAAGTGGTATGTTTATAGCAGCAACAGCTAAGGCTCAGATGAAGTCCCAAACCATTGCGTTGATTGATCTGTCTATGTCATCACGCGATATCCGTGTAAAACATCCCAAGTAACTGGGCTGGAACCTTTTTTAGCACTTTGAAGCTTGTTTACTGCACATTGAGTCTATTTACATAATATATTCCTGACAAAACAAATATATAAAGTTGCATACCTTCATTGAATCTGAACTTCTCTGTAAAGTGGTATAAGATCTAGAATAGAAGCTTTTTGAAAGGCTCACCTGTGGACGTTGCTTTAGAACCTGTGTAAGCACAACAGCATATGGTTAATGGAAGATTAAGAGGAGTGTTAGGATTACTTATTGGCTTTTCCACTTATATCTTGTATCCCTACCGTCATACTGATCTTTTTCAGAAATACCAGACCAATCAATCCACTTTTTAGTTGATTCTATGACACCAAAGTATGTTGCACCCATTGCCAAATATCCAGTTACCCCAGATACAACCCCTATATAAAAACCTAACAATAACGCAGATCAAGGTAGGCTTAATAAAAGACTCACAGAAGTCCTAGAACAAATACCACCCATGACAGCTTTGACCATTTGTATTATACTCTTATAAGAACATCAATATCAAACGGTTCAAGTGTGTACCAATGTATATTGAGGTGTTCACCACTCACTACAGTAAACAGAACACCTGGGATGTAGAGAACCTAAAAATAAAAATAGATGTATACCGCTCAAAAGAAACTAACAAAATAAAATTGGGTTGCAAATGCAACTGTGCTGAGTCATCAAGAGTTAATTATTCATACATTGTTGTACTCACAATTAAATAGTGCTGAGTCACGATGCCATTTAACTCACGGAGTCTGCCACAATTTTCTAGACCTTTGGGTTAAAGAGCAATATGGCCACGAAAAATGGCTATCAAAACTTCCCCTAGAATTGCAGTCCTTAATAGCATCTTAAGAGCCAAACAACCCCTGAAATTGCAGCCCCTAATAGCATCTTAAAGATGTCATACAGCCCCTGAAAATGCAGCCTCTAATTGCATCTTAAATACGACATTCAGGGGCTGAAACATAAGACAGGGATAAAGCATCTGAGAGAGTATCAAACAGTGACTCACCAATTGCTTAATGCAATCTATCAAAGACGATAATGCTTTGACCCAGTCCAACTTCTACCATCATTGACACAAGCATGATTACCTGCATTTCTCAGCTTGTTTGCCTCCTCACGTAAAGAACGGTAATCTTTAATTGTTCTGCAATATGAAGAGAATTTGTGTGTTTAGGCAACAGAAATAATCAATTAATTTAAGAGATAACCTAAAAAGGACTTACTTTTGTTTCTTAGCATTCTCCTGTTTGATGCTAATAACCATATCCATAGCCATCATCTGGTGTCCACGTGTTTGACCATGCATACCAGACCTTCCACGCTTTCATAGGCAATCTTGCAAATGCGACACCACCCATGCTCAATTGTTCTCTTCCTTAACGGATCAAAAGAATCAGGACCACCCTAGAAATACCCAATACAAAAAATCACCGCCTATTCTTCCTTAAAAGAAATCAACACATAAATTTTTAGGAACAACCTCTAGGCTGAACATAGGCTAGCCTGGGTTCCTACCATGGTTCAATATAAACTATGAGAGTTATTGTCAGCATCAGACAAGTCGAAAATGACGGAACAGAGCCATGTTAACAATACAATAAACATGTTATTCATAACTAATCATTCAATATGAGATGTGTAAAATACCATGAGTACTCGAAAGCTAGTCTGACAATCCCTGCAATTATTTCAAAAAACCTATTATCAGAAAAACTTATATGCTTAAACTTATCAAATGTAGGATTCTATAGTCCCGAATCACGTACTTGCATGAAGATGATCATGTTCTGTACAATTCTTCATGAATCATAACTATTGTTCCAATAGTGACACGGAACAGTATATATCATTAAACAAAAACTTATATCAAATTAAAACTAAAGTAAAGATTATTATACATGATCTTTAAGATGCAACACCATGGATGAAGATGAAGGTTGTGAAGAATTGGTTGTAGGGTTCAAAGATAGTTAAGAAGCATAATATAAATAATTACTTGATCATCATCATCATCATCATCATCAAAAAATTAAAAAAAAAAAAAAAAAAAAAAAAAAAACACTATCAACATAATTCTGTTGATGATGAATCAATGAATTTAGGGTTTTTAGAAAAAAGATATCACAAATTCCCTGGATAATGAATCACTGTTTGATTTTTTAACGAATTACTTACAACATCCTCTGTAGTCCCATCTCTCTATTCATTAAAATCCTTACAGCTTTCCTGATGCCATTCTTATATCTAGTATTCAACAAAAAATCTAGTTAAAATCTTATATTCATCCTATTAAGTTGATCCCTGCTGATCATAATTTATTAAGTGGATGTGACAGTGAATATCTTATACCGTAATAATGATACGTGCTTGATCAAATCATTGATAGTACGTGGCTTTATAGCCTTCATAAAAGGCTGCAAGCTAAACATCGCTATGTATAAAGTAAATACAGATCAAAACTTGTAGAAGAGATATAGCAGTGCATAAACAACTAAACCTTTTCATGAATTGGGAATGAATTCATCGATATAAAACGTACCTCTTTTCATCATTAGGGTTTTGAGGAAAAGTAGCGTATTTTTTTCCTGTACGTGATCAGTCAAAAGGCTATATTGTGAAATTATATTTAAGAAAAAGATATGTATAATAAGTTTTAAAAGAGATAATTATTTGTTATCCTATATAGATTTTGAGTTACAGAATCTCAACAAAAAAATGTGGTGGTTCAGCGGTTAAGATGCCACATAATATCTAGAAGGTCTTGAGTTCGATTCCATGCAAGAGAAATTTATTTATAAAAGATATTTATGAAATTTGATTACATGAAAAATTGTGATAACATGGCTGATAATGAATTACTGGGCAATGAGGTGACATATTCTTCAAATATATATATATATATATATATATATATATATATATATATATATATATATATATATATATATATATATATATATATATAAGCGTTCAAATGAGAAGCTTAAATTTTGTGAGAACGCGAGAAGTAATCCTATCCACTCATTTCATCCTCCTTTAACTTTAATCTAATGGATAATATTAATTAATCAACTTTTTGAATTTTTTTTTTCGAAAAAATTTTTTCTAATTTTTTTTACAAAAGTTTTTTTTCGAAAATTTTTTTAGAAAAATTTTCTTTCGAAAAAATTTTTTTTTGAAAAAAAAAATTTCGGAAATTTTTTTTTGAAAAAAAAATATTTCGAAAATTTTTTTTCCCAAAATTTTTTTTTTCGAAATAATTTTTTTTGAATTTTTTTTTTTAATTTTTTTACGAAAAAATTTTTTCGAAAAAAAAATTTCCGAATTTTTTTTCCGAATTTTTTTTTTTCGAATTTTTTTTTTCCGAAATTTTTTTTCTCAAAATTTTTTTCGTCACATGTAAAAAAAAATTTGGAAATTTTTACGAAATTTTTTTTGTCACGTGTGAAGAAAAAAAATTCATCACATGTGAAAAAAAAATTTCGTCGCATGTAAATTTTTTTTTCGTCACAAGTGAAAAAAAAATTCCGTCACATGTGAAAAAAAATTTCGGCACATGTGAAAAAAAATTTTGAAATTTTCACGAAATTTTTTTTGTCACGTGTGAAAAAAAATTCGTCACATGTGAAAAAAAAAATTCGTCACATGTGAAAAAAATTTTTGAAATTTTCACGAAATTTTTTTTGTCACGTGTGAAAAAAAAAGTTTGTCACATGTGAAAAAAAAATTTCGTCGCATGTAAATTTTTTTTTCGTCACATGTGAAAAAAATTCCGGTCACATGTGAAAAAAAAATTCGTCACATGTTAAAAAAAAATTTCGAAAATTTTTCAAAAAATTTTTCAAAAATTTTTTGAAAATTTTTCAAAAGAATTTTCGAAAATTTTTTGAAAATTTTTCAAAAAAATTTTCAAAGATTTTTTGAAAATTTTTCAAAAGAATTTTCGAAAATTTTTATTTTTTGAAATTTTTTCAAAAAAATTTTCGAAATTTTTTTGAATTTTTTTTGAAATTTTTTCGAAATTTTTTTGAAATTTTTCAAAAAAAAAATAGTTAGCTAATAATAGCCATTAGATCAAAGTTTAAGGAGGATAAAATGAGTGGATAGGATTAGTTCTCGCGTTCTCACAAAAATTAGATTTCTCACATGAATGACCCATATATATATATATATATATATATATATATATATATATATATATATATATATATATATATATATATATCATTTAAGTTTTATAATTTTTTAATATAAATAAAATAATAAAACCGGAAAAATAAGTGGGGGTATCATTTGTAAAAAATGTTACTTATAGTAGAAAGTCTATGATATAATACACTTGGGACCACCAAAATTTATTAATTAAAAGAGTTATTAATTAATCGATAAATTAATAATTATTAATTTATATATTAATTAGTATTTTATTAATTTATAGTAGAATACTTAGTTTACAAACACCTTTCAAGCTTCCACTTAATTATTGTATACAATGCATGTATATCAAATGAACGGCCCAATTTGAAAGAAACCTTCAATCTCCCACCTTATTATGCTTCTTGTGTTCAATGTATCACTTTATGGATATTAAAAATATTTTCTATATAAATATAAGATCAAAATAGGTTAACACAAACAAATCATACACACAACATGGCTTTCCATCTTAAAGGTGTGAAAAAAACAACAATGACAGACGAGATTTGAAGAGCATTATGCAAGCACAACAAGGATAATCCAAGTCTCACTCAAAAGCAATTGCAAGAATGAGTTCATACTAACTATGGTTTGCAGGTGAGTCAAGCGACAATATCGAATACAGTTAAGCGTTCTTTAGAATCATTGAGAAGACGAAAAAGTTCATGAAAGATATGTATCCGGTGGATACTCGAGACTTTACTTTTTCTATTGGTTGGCTTGGAAAGTTCAAAAGACAATTGAGTCATTTTTCAAGAAACATTTATAAATCATTCATGCAATATGCTATATATAAGGAATTATTAATTTATATTTTATATGGGGTCTAAAGAAATTATCAAAAATGTATTATCTTATAATTTTAGCGAATTATTAATTTAGCACCCTATCTCCGAGTCATGACCGGCAAAAAATATTATTAGAGAGTTTATTAAATAATCTACTATCTATACTATCTATACTACTATATAATGTATTTGGGACTATTCTATAATTAGAAAGACTTAAAAATTCAGACTTTTATTTACTAATTATGGAAACAACCACCCCTAACAATCACCCCTACAATTTATAACCACTTCAACAACCACCTCCAACAATTTATAACCACCTCAACAACCACCCCAACAACCACTTTCCACCACCCCACCTCACTCCTCTTTCACCCCAATAATCCGCCCCCGCATCGCGCTCCCTCCTCTTCACCCCAATAATCCGCCCCGCATCGCGCGGGCACCTTGTTAATTATTAAAAATATAGTCACCTCACCAAGAGACTTGCGTATTGACGCTACTAAAATATACCTCCATTATCGTCACGTCCAGCTAAAGAAACCTCCGATCAAAATGGCCGAAAAAACTTCTTCTGCTAAAAGATGGCTTCCACTTGAAGCTAATCCGGATGTTATGAATCAGGTTTATTCAATCGCCCCTTGTATTTATTTATTATTTCAATCCTTTATAATTCAATAAGAGAGATGTAAAATTGATTAAGATTACTGGCTGTTACATTGAAACTGAAAAACTGTTTAATAATCCCAAGATGGCAATCTAGCGGTAAGACGTAACCAAAAGTGCAAGGGTGTAAAATTGATTAAGATTACTGGCTATTGATTAAGATGCAAGAAGGGTTTTTTTTTTTTTTTTTTTTTACAAAGGCAAATGCGTTTGGTAACTGTAATAATAGAGTGTAAAATCTAAGCTTCTTTTTAAAGTTTTTCAAATAGGAGTTTGAACAAAATCCAAAAGCCAAACAAGCATTATATACTTTAATTGTTAATAGTAAATGGTAAAAGAAGCTGAAGGCGACAAAAAGCTTGTTGCCAAGCACAGCCAAAACATCAATATATTATTAAAGGTTTTCAAACCCACTCCTTTTGGTGTATATGGAGAATCCCCAATAATGGGTATGAATGTACAATCCTTAATTTTAAACCACATACCTCTTAACTTAACACATTTGCTTTGAAGTAATCCATGATGAGCAAAATAAGATCTACGTTAATGAAGTAATACTCACATCTTTTAACCACTCGAGTGTGGCCTAGTGGTAAAAAGGCTTGTGATTATCATCACTTTAATGTGAGAGGTCTCAAGTTCAATTCTTGTTAGATGCGGACAATGCTGAAGTGGTCATGCCAAACTCCTGAAAAAAGGAGGGCTTTACCCTATTTGACTGTGTGGCGGTGGGCTCAAATCCCATGGATTAGTCGGCCAAAAGGTCGTAAACCATGGTTACCGCCCCCCACCAAACCAAAAAAAAAAAAAAAAAAAAAAAAGAGAGAGAGAGAGAGACCTTGAAGTAATTACGTCAGTGAATTTGTATAACTGTTACGTAAACCTAGACGAGTTTAAACAGTTGCCAAGATCACACGACTAACACATGTCTCTTTCTTTTATTATGCGTTTGTATTTGGAAAGTTTCTTTGGGGCCTTGGTCTTCCCCCGGGTGAGGCAGAATGCAATGATGTGTACGGATTGGATGAAGAACTCTTGGCAATGGTCCCACAGCCAGTACTTGCCGTGTTATTTCTGTACCCCATCACACCAGAGGTTGTTTTGTTATCCTAAAGACACATTGCTCTTTGGAAGGATTTTCTATGTGAAATCCATCATATTCTTTGATGACTAACTTTTTTTTATATTACTTATGCTTCAGAGCGAACAAGAAAGATTACAGCAGAGCAATATCAAACAGGTGGATTACTGATCAGCATCTTTTACAGAAACGTTCCCTCATGATTTTGTACTAATTATGAGATGAAAACTGCACTTTGTAACTCTATTCTGAAACATTTTTCTTTGTTTATGGCTTTATGCTGTACAATTTTGCATCCACTCAAAACTAAGTTTCCATAATTTGAAAGTTTTTTTTTTTTTTTTTTTTTTTTTTTTTTTTTTTTTTTTTTCAAAGCATGCCACATCACCATATTCTTGTGATAATGTTACATTTAGAGTTTTTTACTATGCAAATAGAATATTTATGTTTTGGTGACTGCAGGATCCTTGTGAGGGGGTTTACTTCATGAGACAAACAGTGGGAAATGCATGTGGAACGATTGGACTTCTCCATGCCATTGGAAATATCAAATCAGAGATAAAACTTGGTAGGCAATTGTTTTCTTTGTTATACATAGATTATCTTCTCCTGATTAGGTTGAATGCTATAACCACTTTACTAGCATGACATTGCGGCTCATATTAGTGTAATCAAGTTCTATGCTAATCAATTCTCAATACTATATGGTTTTTTCTTTCTCCTTTCCCATCTTTAAAATTTTAGTGAAGGAATGGGCCTTTGAAACTTTCTAAATGTCATTAATTATGGGTATATTTATATTTGCTTGTTGAATTCTTAGGAAGAATATCTGCTTTTTAGTTAGTTTCTTCTACTTTTTATTTGTTAACCAGGATGGTAGCCTGCTTTTTTTGTGGTTTTATTGCTCAGCACATATAGCAGATTTTGCAGTATACCTAACTAAAATATTGGCGATTCTTTTTTTTTGGTAGTTGAGGACTCATTTCTGGATAGGTTCTACAAATCTACAGCAAGCATGGATCCAATGGAGGTATTATGTTCTATAAAACTCACTTTTAATAGTTTGAATGTGATGATTAAACATTATGTTTGCCATTTTTGCTTGCATGATATGCATTTCATATTTCTCTGTAGCGTGCTCTTTATCTTGAGAATGATAGAGAAATGGAAGTCGCACATTCAGATGCAGTAGCTGCTGGTGAGACCGAGGTTAGTTAATCTGATGTTGCATTTCATAATTTGATTTTCTATTGAAAGGATGATTATGTTTAGAATTCGAATTGCTATCTGCAGGCTTCTGACAATGTGAATGATCATTTTATCTGCTATGCATGCGTTAATGGTGAGCATCTCACTCTTTCTCTCTGACACACGCTCTTTATTTAACTAAAATAATTGATGAAAGGCATTTTCACTCCTCTTTTTTTTGGCGAACATTAATAATTTGTAGGACAACTATATGAGCTTGATGGGAGAAAAACTGCTCCAGTTTCCCATGGCCCATCTTCACCAACCAGCTTATTGCAGGTATGTTTTTTATAATTAAAAAAAAAAAACACTGTTAAAAATAATGAAAATCAACCTTTTTAGTTAGCAGTATCTGATATGGTTAGGCTAAACCCTTGCTTTCCACTAAATATCTGTAAGATGACACCAGTTGTTTAAACTTTAATATATAACATAGTTCCCTTGGAGATGACACCAGTTGTTTGGTTTATGCGTTGTGTTTGGGGTGCTATTCTAAAACCAATATTTGGTTGTCTATCATTGGAATTTGGATATAGGATTGTAGTAAAGTGTCACATTCATCTTACTACCTGTTCGAGGAAGTTTTTCTTAGAACTGCTTGTTCATTGAAACAAATTATCATCTGCTTGGTATTTTTTTTGCTTTTTCAAAAGTTCAATTCAGGATTGCCAACCCTGAAGTTATCTGCACATCCTGATACAACTGACGTCACTACTGCCTTACTACTTCTTTCTTTCATTTTTGGTGTTGCCAAGCCCGAAAATGAAGTTTTATGGTCCCGGACCTGGAGAATTTTAACTACCTTCGACAAATAACCAACAACACTATACATCTTACTCCCGCCTGCTAAGAATTGCTACGAAATCGATACAACCATTAAGCGTCTTAAAACTGCAACAAAAAACTAATATCAAATGCTTCATGTGGCAGCTTGGCATTAAAACCCAATTGCACCAGCACCGCTATCAAATCTACGTGCCAAAGTTTATTCACTTTCAGCTCCTTAAACTTGTACAGTTGTACTAAGTGGGTCACCACCCTGAAAGCTCTAAACTTGAATTTCCAGGATCCAGGCTATGAACTTCAATCAGATACACTCCAAAAATATATATTTGAGCATCTTGAGAAACCTAAAACAGACTCTTTATCCATCTATAGAATTAATTATTAGTGGACCCCAAATAAATATCATGAACTGAAAGGTCTCAACTAACAAACAGAGAAGATACCATATTGAGAACGATCGTGTACTAGTAACCCAAAGCAGCAAGAGTAATTTCAGTTAGGTGTTTGAGGTTGTCTAATTTTTAGGGTTATGAAACATAAAATTTCACCATCTGACTTGATAACCCTTCAAATGAAAGAAAGAAGCACTAAAGGCAGCAGTATCGCCGGGAGGTGAGGGTACTTTTGGGGATGACTACCCCGTAGTTAGGACTTCTAAAAAGAAAAAATAACCAAGCAGTTGTGTTAGTTGCTTTCGAATACCAGGCAGGTCTAAAAACGTTCCTGTATGAGAGAGAGTATCTTCTTAGGTCATTTTAGTTTGCTCTATGTAATTAGCTTTGCTTCCTTTTCGTAGCGTTGTATACCCTAGAAGTTGAGGTATTGTCTCATATGAGAAATACGAAGCTGACATTCTAATTCTTTTATTACACTGTGAAAAGTATAATACTCGAGATAAACTAAATTCATAAAGATCTCTACAGCCGGGCAGTATAAGGCTATAGATGTTAGAAGTAGCAAAATAATATCATGCAACCCCGAATGCACATTATGGATTATAGAGCATCACATATTTTGGAGTGACATCACAACTAGAACCAGAAAACCACTTTTCGTAGCGTTGTATACCCTAGAAGTTGAGGTATTGTCTCATATGAGGAATACGAAGCTGACATTCTAATTCTTTTATTACACTGTGAAAAGTATAATACTCGAGATATACTAAATTCATAAAGATCTCTACAGCCGGGCAGTATAAGGCTATAGATGTTAGAAGTAGCAAAATAATATCATGCAACCCCGAATGCACATTATGGATTATAGAGCATCACATATTTTGGAGTGACATCACAACTAGAACCAGAAAACCACTTTCTTTGGAGCAGAGTTGTCTGGAATGACATCACATATTTTGGTCAATATAACAACTAGAACCAGAAAACAGCAACTGGTACGTACGATTATTATAAGTTATATAACCTCGCAAGATGCAGGTTCTAATATATGTGTCTTACAGATCTTATAGTACGACCAAATGGTTACATTATATGAACTAGTTGGATACCCACGCACAGCGGCGGCGATAAATATAGTTATATTATATGAATAGTAAATGAATTGGTAGCCCAACTCTCCCCGAAATTCCCTACCCGCTTAGTGAATTTGTTTCACAACACTCTGAATGTATATGTGTTAGTTGTATGTGTTTGCTTGGGTTTCCTGTAGCTTTCCCGTGACATCATTATTCACACATATAGAAAGACCATCGCAATCTCTTACCCTTCAAACACTCACTCACCCCCCCCCCCCCCCCCCCCCCCCAACCGAAAAAAAGTATATGATTTTGACGAATCAAGATTGTAATGATTGAAATAAAGGTTAAAGTTGTAAAAATTTTAATCAAAATAAAAATAAACCTACTAAAAACTAAAAACTGATAAAAATATATATCAAAATGGATGTTGAATTAAAGAGCATAAAATTTTTAAAAATGTGGTGAAATTAGATCATAATTTTTAGTTGAGAAGACACATGTCACCTTATAATTGGAGCTCCTTATCTTAATTTTTGGTTAGGAACTAGGCTGGGAGTTAGTCTTTTCTTATCTTAATTTTTGGTTAGGAGTTAGCCTTGGAGTTAGGATTGGTTATTCATGCATTATACTCCGTATAATAGTATAGAAGTATAGATTAAGATAAGAATCTAAATAAATTATATTTGTTTACATTGGTAGCTGCCAATTAAACCCTGTCTTATTCTTTGATACCACTACAACATGTTGACAAAACCTATTATTAATGAAACACTTAGTCTAAATCCTTCTAACTATGGAACAACCTGCGCCACATAACTTATGCAACTCTATATGGGATCCTGAGTGGAGCATGTCGTTCACTATGTTTACCTTATTCAGCTTTATGCTTGAAACAAAGCTTGTCAAAAGTGAATCTTATTCAGCTTTATGCTCGAAAATCCATTTACGTAACCAAACTACTGCTCGGAACTCTATGCCGTCAGTTCATGCTTACTGGTGAATTATTCTCTCATCTCAACAATCTATGGTGGTTGCAAATGTCAAATCCTAAAACTCCTAAAGCACCCAGTCACCCACAACACTAGTATCTGCTTAGTTTTACCAAAAGAATCCTAAACCCCTTAGTTTTAGTTGACTAAATTACGATTTTTGCGATGAATGTATCATAGATCTGTAAAACTAAACCTCTAACCTAAGTGTTCCCGTTAGAACTATATGATCACTCTTTATGCGTTGATGCAACAAAGGGAAACGAAATATAGACGATGAAGTTAGTGGTAGTGGTGATCTAATCACGGTTGCTTTGTCAGAAGGTTATCAGGACTAATTTCCATACTTGACCCATTATTCTGAAGCATAACTGATGTCAAATTTGCATAGCAGGTGCCAGAATCCGTGTTGCTATATTCTCTCTAGTTGTAGGCACCATAAGGGTATAAACTATAAAGGATATTTTTTTTGAACGGCGATTTAAACTATAAAGGATATTATTATTCTTTTCTCGAGCTAGTTGACTTCAATTCATTTGATCCTTTTCTAATCAATCAATTTATTTACATGAGTCAATTAGGTAGAAATGCTTAGAAATCATTCGAACAATATAGGTGTAGGATGTTACCATGGTAGTAATATCATATAAATGCATCAATCATTCTTAGATATCTGACTTGCGAAATCTCTGTATGTTTCCCGTTTACATTAAACTACTATGCAACTTCTTTTTGTTCACCAAAATTTGTGTATGTTGTTTTGCAGGATGCAGCAAAAGTGATAAAAGGAATGATAGCCAAAAATCCAGATTCAATGAACTTCAATGTTATTGCTATCTCCAAGAAACAAGCATAAACGCATTCCTAAAGTTTTACTTATAGCTTAGAAATTTAGTAACATGTTCTTTCGTATCAGTTCTTAACTTACTCCATGAAGGATCTGTTTGATTATCTCATTGTTTCTAGATATTGATAAAAACAACGTTTTATTTTGGATACATCATTAGTTTGAACAACAAACTCTTGATTACTGATGTGTAGATGAGACACTTTTAGAGGTGTTAGGATTAATATATCTTCTAGAGTCCCATGACAAATGGTTGGGAATTGCGAGCTCCAGTGAATCGTTTCCTAGACTGTCCGCTCTTAAGAGACCCATTAACTGTCTGCAAGTTCGGATCGATGCACATTAGCTGATGGGCTTCAACTGTTGTAGTTGGTTTACTAAGGAGTAACATTTACCATCCAGAGTTTACAGTTCATCTACACTAATCTTTAAAAAAGCATTAAAATACCTCATAAATATATACTTGGTTATCAAATTAGCTTTTAAACTTAGATTTTAGATCATTTGAGGACCAACCATTAATGGTCGACATTAATCCCAACAATTTAAAAAACTCATTTTTTTTTCCCAAATATTAATATCTTTAAAACCGTTAATTGTTAAGCGAAAAAAAATATACCGTTACGATGAGCATTTAATTATCTTTCTATAGATAGGCACTATGATATATTTTCGACAATTTTTTTTTTTTGTATTTTTCACGTTTTTTTTCGTTGTCGAAAAAATCACATGTGATATTTTCGGCCACGAAAAAAAACGTGAAAAAAACAATTTTTGTTGTTGTTGTCGAAAGTATATCAAAGTACCCGTCTATAGAAAGATAATTAAGTGCTTTTCACGACGGTGTAATTATTTTCGCTTAACGATTAACGGTTTAAGAGATATTTAAATTACAAAAAATGAGTGAAATATTAAAATGATTTTAATCTCAATGATTGATTTCTTTTTAGATGGATGGTAGAGATCCCTTGAGAAAAGTTTGGTATGTAAAATAACTCTCCTCTTAAACTTATTAAGCTTTCTATTTTAACACATTTTAAATTTAGTAATATACTAACAACCTAAGCCTAAACTCATTAAACTTTATATTTATTCCTTTTATGTTTCGTACTATACCAAACTAAACTCTAAACCTATTAAACTTTATATTTTTAACTCACTTTGAACAAATTTTCTTATCATTGTTGAAACATTTTAGTAATATAATTGTTAAAACTTTATTCACAGCCACAAAATAAATGTTTTTTTGCAACTGTCGCAACCCATTACATTATACTTTATTGAGTTATTCTAATCATTTGCACATTTTTTTTGAACAATGTTTATGAGGCGTTTTATTTTGCGGATGGGAAAACTGCTACATACCAACGGACCAATCATGGCCGTTGGATCAAAAAAACATATTTTAATAATAAAAAACACGGAGGGACCAAACTTGCCAACTCGGCAAAGTTATCCCAACTACCCCCCACACCGACCTCTCACTTTCCACCCGGTCACATTCATTGAATCTCACCTTTCTCTCTCTAAAAATCACACATAGTTACAAAACCACCATTAAAACACCAAAATCAACCGTAATTAACCGTTAAAATCACTAAAAAAAACGCAAAAATGAAACATAAATCAACTACACAAGCAGAAACCCCAAAAAAACACGACCAAAACGAACCTACTGAAACTAAAAATGAAGGTACGACTAATTATTTACTAGTTTTATTAGTATCTCTAGTGATTTTGTACTTATTTATGAATAATATCGATGATTATGAACATTTTGTGTATTTTTTGTTGATTTTTGATGTGATACTGTGATACATGTGATGATTATCAACTTATTTGAGTTTTATAAGATGTTATTTATTTAGATTATACAGTTTTTGTTGATTTTATATATTTTTTGAGAGATTTTTATAATAATGTGATGAATGTTGTGTTTTTCTTTAGTTTTTATAGTTATTTTATCACTAGTGATAAAAAGCATTTGTAGTTATTTTATTCAGTTTTTGGTAGTAGAAGATCTGTGATGATGATAAAATAGATGTCATTCAATTTTTGGTATTATATCACTAGAGATAAAAAAAATTGTAATGCATTACTTCAGTTTTTGGTAGCTTATCACTAGTGATAAAAAGCATTTGTAGCTATTTAGTTCAGTTTTTGCTAGTAGAAGATCTGCAATGATGACGAAACATTTGTAGTGACTCACTTCAATTTTAGGTAGCATATCACCAGAGATAAAACAGTCGTAGATGTCTTATTCAGATTTTGGTATATTATCACAAGAGATAAAACAGTCGTAGATGTCTTATTCAGATTTTGGTAGATTATCACCAGAGATAAATCAGTTGTAGATGACTTATTCAGATTTTGGTGGGTTATCACCAGTGATAAATCAGTTGTAGATGTCTTATTCAATTTTTAGTAGGTTATCACTAGTGATAAAACAGTTGTAGATGAGCACTTGTACTGATAACTAGTATATATATGATGAGAGACTAATTTTGTGCTTTTTGAAAAAACGTAGATTTTGATACTTTTGCGGATCTGGGCACGATAACAGCTTTAAGCTGTTAGTTTATGTTAATAAATCTTTAAACAAAAAAATTGCATACATTCTCTTAATATGTGTAAAATTGTGAATGCAGTTATGAACACACTGTCATTTTTGAATCCATCTCCAGAGATTAACACAAATAAAGGTATATTGTAACATCTAAGGATGTCTACTTTAGAAGAATTAAGTGTGATAAAAAAACTGAATGTATGCGACGTATTAATTTGACATTTAGGTTCTGTGTTTGTATACTTGCAGTAATGAATACGTATACTTTCAGTAATGAATGTTATAAATTATACGGCGCATACACATTCAAGGTTTACTTATCACATAGCATATTCATAAACTTATTTGGATTTTTTTTTATGCAGGTTTGAGTGTAACAAGGACAGAAAGAACAAAGAAAAATGCCACTGAAAGATAAGCCAAAAGAGCACAATTAAAAAGAAAAAAACAAAGACGACTGAAGCATCAACACCCTCACCAAAAACAACACCAACACAAACACCCTCACCAACAACAAATAAAACAACAAGGAAAGCTATCCGAACAGACAAATCAATGGCTACAACATCATCTACAAACAAAACACCAGAAGTAACAACAACTAATCCAGCAATCTTAGTTACACCAATAAACCAAAGGTCACCTGCCGAAAAAACAACTGAAGGCACACCAACACCAACACCAACACCAACACCAACAATCATTGAAGAAACAACTGACGTGTTAAGACCCGATAGTCCAACAGATTCAGGGATTGTTCTGGCAACTTTGCAAAGAAAAAAGACTATTGGAAAGAAAAAAACAAAAGGAGGAAAGGATGGAAAAGAAGACAATGAAGAAGAAGAGGCAGAGGAAACAAAAAAGAAGGTTGAAAAGGCAACGAAAGACATGGACATTGTCAAGAAAAAACCAACAACTAAGAGAAAAATAACAGAATCACCAAGTGCGACAACAAGAAGCGCTACCAAGAAACAAAGATTAAAAAAGAAGAAAAGGAACAGCAAAACAAGAAAAAAAATGAAAAGAAAAAGAAACAGGAAGAAAAAGTTGAAAAAAAGAAGGTTGAGAAAAAGAAAGTTGAAACAGTGAACGTTAAAAGGAAAAGAGTTGAAAAAAGGAAGAAGGTTGAAGAGGATGATACGGAAGATGAAGAAGTTGTAGTAGAGAAAAGGAAGAAGGGTAAGAATAAGAGAAACAAAAAAGAGGAAAAGGAAGAGATGGAAGATGAAGATTTTGTTTTAGATAAAAAGAAGAATAAGAAAAAGGGTAAGAAAAAAATAGAGGAAAAGTTCAAGTCGTTAAGATCAAAGACGACTGCAAAACCATTTTATGATGCTACACATGCATTGAGCACAGAGAGAAAACAAAGGGTCAGAGAGATGGGATTTGGATCATTAATTGGGTTTCCAATTGAAAAAGTTCCTGGAAAACTCCCATACTTTGTCTTCAAAAACTTGGATGTGGAGACAATGGAGATCAAGTTACCAAATGGCGGGATAATCCAAATAACTCCAAAAAAAATCAGAGAAGCACTGGGAATACCGATGGGGAACAAATCATTCTATGCTAAGAGACCAAGGCTGACACAGGACACAATGTACTTCAGATTCATGGCGCAGCTCCCAATAAAACAAAGGAACAGAACAACAACTATGTTATCTAATATAATTAAAACAACGGAAGGAACAGACTTCCTTTTTGATTTGAATTACTTGATGCTTTTTGCAAACTGCCTTGTGAATTGCGATAATTCAGCTAGATTGAAGTATCAAGTCTTGGAAAACATACAGTCACCCGAAGACATACCAAACATCGATTGGTGCACATTCATTTGGAATGTCTTAAAAGAAAGCAAGAAAGGCTGGAATGATACCACGGTTGAGAATTGGTACTACGGACCGAATCTGACGTTCACGGTAAGTAACAGTTAAATTTAAAAATAAGCTTTCTATGAAATGTGATGTACACAGAGATAATTTCATAATTTTATTTTTTATAAACGAGTAAACAGCTTATAAAAAACAAATCACTGGTGATACCAGACATATATAATCAATAGGCTAAACTAAATAAGCATCTAGGATTAGTTGATAGGTATGAAAATAATTATCAACAGCTAAATATACCACTATAATGAAAAAGCTGATAGTCGTATATTGCTTATTAGTAACGCCGTTAGATTTAACAGCTTAAACATGATGATAATTGTGCAGTATCATAAATGTTTAGCTTTTCATGAAAACTATATAATAATTTCAGAACATGAAAGCCCATTAATGGAAGTTTTGTTTCATTGAAAACAGCTCATTTACTTGCATTACATGAAATTTGAGGAAATGGACGTCCCACGAAAATGGCCAGCAATTAAAAACTGGAACACAACTCTACTACAGGCAAGGGAGGACAGGGAAATATATAATGGAGAGATTGGAAAGGTGACGGTAATAGAAGAAGATGAAAACAGTAAAGAAAATGAAGATGAAAAGCTGAGACAGGTAAGATATAACTAGTGATAAATTACCTTATTGAATGATATCACTAGTGATAAATGCTTATGTATTTTTTTTTAATACAGGATATATATGACACAATAGAAGAAAGCTTTAAAAGAGTTTTAACAGAGAAAGAAGAGTTAGAAAATTCAATAAAAATAAGCATGGGGATGTACGAAGGAGATGAAACGATAGGGAGGTTTATACAAAGGTTCAACTCAGAATTTAAAATAGGAATAACAACTGATAAATTCGCGAGATTGATAGCCGATAAGGCAGGGCTTAGTCGACGAGAAGATGAAGAAAGAAGTGATGAAAGTGATGATGATGGAGAAGGTGGAGAGGATGAAAGTGATGACGATGGAGAAGGTGGAGAGGATGAAAGTGATGATAATAGAGAAAGTGAAGAGGATGAAAGTGATGATAATCAAAGAGGTGATGATGGAAGAGATGGTTCAACTGATGAAGATGAAGAAGATGATGACGAAGAATCTACTGAAACTGAAAAAGAAGGAGAAAATTTGGATGAAAACATAAACGATGCTACCAAAGAAGCTGCAGCGAAAGCGAAGAAGGAAACAGAAAAGGTTAGATATCTTGAATAGTTATTATTTGTATGTAGTATCACTAGTGATAAGATTCTTATATATACATTATACTATAATAACTTGTTATGTTTTACCAACAGAAAGAAGCAGAAGAGAAGAGGAAAGAAGCTGCTGCAAAGGAAGAAGCGAACAAAAAGAAAGAAGCAGAAGAGAAGAGCAAAGCAGAAGCAGAAGAGAAGAAGAAAGAAGATGCTGCGAAGGAAGAAGCAAACAAAAAAGAAAGAAGCAGAAGAGAAGAGGAAAGTAGAAGAGAAGAGAAAATAAGAAAAAGAAAAAGCTGAAAAACAGGCTGCAAAAGAAGCTGCTATAAAAAGATCATCGAATGCAAATAAACAACTTGAGATCCAAATATGCAGCAAAGATGATGCTTCATGAAGTAAAATTAAAATCAAAGAATGATGTCAGATTATGCAATAAAGTTTGAAGCCGAAAACCAAGATGAAGAACAAGTACAGAATCTGATCAACGAGGAGATAAAGAAAAAGATTGCAGAACAAAATGCAAGGAAGGCTGGACCAAGTGGTTAACGAAACAATTAGTTGACTTTCATGCTTTTCCAAAAGAAAATTAATTCCAAAGATAATTAGTTTAACGAAACAATTAGTTTCTGATTTGTGTATCCCGAACCACATTCCCTGGTGATGGAGATTGTGCTATATTTTGTTCTGGATTTTGCGTAATCTGAATGCATCTATGATTAGTTGATAGATATGAAAAAAAATGATGGAATCTTTGAATTATCTTTGTTCTAGATTTTGGGAAATGAAGTCAGATGAAGTTTTTATCTTTATGGTTTTAAATGCCTTTGAATTATATAAACCAGTGTATGATTTTGAATGTATCACTGGTGATACATCATATTTTGTATCACTGGTGATAACTAAAAACTCGTTGGGCCAGTCTTTAAGCACAAACCCTTTGTCCCAGATGAAGTTTTATCATTATGGTTTTAAATGCCTTTGAATTATATAAAGTTTGAAGCCGAAAACCAAGACGAAGAACAAGTAAAGAATATAATCAACGAGAACATAAAGAAAAAAGATTGCAGAACATGATGCAAGGAAGGCTGGACCAAGTGGTTAATAATTTGAGATTTAGTTTTTGTATAATTGGCAATCTAAAAACAATAGTTTTGGGAAATCTAAAGTTGTAAGACAATAAACCTTTGTTATGTTTTATCACAAGTTATGTTTTATGATATGGTTTTGGTAATTTAAATGCTTTATCAAATGTTTAGAATGTTTATGTTATGCTTTTCATAATTTCAATTCTTTATCACAGGTGATAAAACTCAAAATAAACACTAGAGATGCTATAAACTAATAAATCCAGAAAAAGTATCACAAGGGATACACAGAAATTCAATCATTCTAATCAACAAAAAATTCATAAAAAAATGGTGAAAACTATTTAAACACTTTAATGCTTTATCACAAGTGATAAATGTCACAAATATTCCATAAAGTCACAAAAATAAAAGAATAAACCAATAACTAAAAATCATACTTCAATTGCTCCATCAACTCCGCTTGCGCCTACTCCATCACCACCACTTCCGCCTGCTCCATCACCTCCATTTCCGCTTGCTCCACTCCTCAGTGGACAAGTTCGCCTGTTGTGATCAGAAAACCCACAAATACCACATCCCTTCTTCTTCTTATTATTTTCCTCAAGTGCTATCTCACGCCCACTCTTAATACGATCCTTCATATATCCCTTATTACTAGCTCTTGAAGGATTGTTAACATTCCTTTTTTTAGGCTTCTTAACACCCAAAAACCGATGAACAATTTGAGCAACTGTGCGAATAGGAACTTTGGGCAAATCAGACTCAACTTCTGACTTTAGCTTTCTGAGTTTGCCTACAAAAGAAGTAAGCTTTGGTTGATTCTCAATCATCATACTGACACACGACTCAACCAAACTAGACGCCTCAATAGCAAGCTTTTCTATCTCTTCATTCTCTTGACAATAACGGGCCTTTTGCCTCCTCAAATCAGGTGGAATCAAATCCCTTGTCCAACGCTTGAGTATATACTGATCTGGGACCTTAAGCACATTACAATTCTTGAATACGCAAAAAATGTGACGACACAAAATCCCGCAGCAGACAAAAAGCTGACAACAGCAAGCAACTGAACCATCTATTTGTTATAAACCACCTTCATAAATATATATATATATAAATAAATAAATAAACCATATAATACAATAGGTGATACTTCATATCACTGGTGATACTTCATATCACCAGTAATACCTAATATCACTAGTGATACTTAAACCAAAAATACATGTAAAAACAAAAAATAATTGTACCTTGTACCTTCCAGCGTCTTTCTTATACAAGATAAGCTCTTCTTCAACATTCTCTGAAGTACTTTCTTCTTCATCAACAACTTCCAGTATAGTACCAGGAACCAATTTTTTCTCAGAAATAACAGACACATCACATAACTCATCACAAGTTTTTGACTCGATCGAACATAACCAGGAACCAACAATAATCTCCTTTTGCACAAGCACAAACAACTTGCGAGTGTAAACCCTTGCAGCATGTAATTCAATTTCCAATGGCATCAACAAAACAGGGAATGAGTCAAACGAGTTATGATCTAATCTTTCTTGAACATATCTCTGTTTCTCCATAGCAGAATCATATAAAACCATAAACTTAACAAGTGTGGAAGTAGGATTCGTGAAATGTGAAAAGAAGGAATTCTCACTTTCCGACCTCGATGTAGTCCTCATCAATCCACAAAGTGGAGAATCAACAAAGAATGCAGGAATCCATGAAGATCTAATCATATACATCTTGTTCAACCACTTATGATTTAGAAGATTAAACTCTACCATCAACTCATTCCATCTGAACTCAAACTCCTCAGGACCAATATACATATTCCAAACAATCTTGCTAAATTTAGTCTTGAAATCAGTTTCATCATAGATTCTGGTAACAATCTAAAAAACAATAAAGTATCACAAGTGATACCAAACAAAAATCATTAGACAGAACAATGAAAAAAAAAAAAAGTATCACAAGTGATACCAAACAGGAATCATTATACAGAACTGTACAAAAAATAATAAATAATCAAAAGTAATAAAACAAATAATTTTCTTGAAGGTTGCTCAACATCAAAGGTAGTAAGCTGATACTGAGATGTTCCAGGAATAATATGGAAAACTGCACGAGCTTTGCAACCGGTTACCCTAAAATTCGAAGTCCTAACTTGCTTATCACCCTTCTTACGAGCTAAAGTATTCAAATAAATTCTCTTTGGGCAACCTTCCCTATTGCAAACTAGATACTTTTCTTTTACAAAACCATTCCTTAACTTTTTCTGACTAGACTTTCTTATACCAAAACCAGCCTCTGAAGCATATTTCTCATGCATACTAATGCATTACTCAACAGAATCATATACACTAAAAAGCTTTGGTAAAACACTAGCAGAAAATCTAGGAACCCAAAAAACCGATCCACCAGGAGTATCAATAAAATCATGATGAGCAAAAGATTGTGGAGTTTTAAGAACACTAGAAGCTGTAAAAGAAGGTAACAAAACACACAGTCAAAAGGATAACATATCACTGGGGATACTACACATATATCATCAACAGGCTAAACTAAATAAACAAACATATCACTGGTGATACTGTACATTTATCATCATGTTTATGAAAAAGCTAACACATATCACTGGTGATACTGCCCATGTATCATCATGTTTATGAAAAGCTAAACATATTTATCATCATGTTTATAAAAAAGCTAAACATATCACTGGTGATACTGCACAATTATCATCATGTTTATAAAAAAGCTAAACATATCACTGGTGATACTGCACAATTATCATCATGTTTATGAAAAGCTAAAAATATCACTGGTGATACTGCACAATTATCATCATATTTATAAAAAAGCTAAACATATCACTGGTGATACTGCACAATTATCATCATGCTTAAGCTGTTAAAAATAAAAGCGAAACTAATAAGCAATATAGCACTATAATCAACAGTTTATCATCAACAAAAAAGCACAATTATAATCATGTTTAAGCTCTTAAAACTAACAACATAACTAATAAGCAATATAACACTATAATCAACAACTTATCATCAACAAAAAAGCACAATTATAATCATGTTTAAGCTCTTATAACTAACAGCGTAAATAATAAGCAATATAACACTATAATCGAGAGGATAAACTAAATAAGCAAACATATCACTGGTGATATGCTTGATAAGCTTAAAAATCAAAATAAAACTCACATGATGCATTATCATCCTGAACACGCTTAGAAGAAGAAGAATCACTGTAACTGCTACCAGAATTATCACAAACAGCAAGAGCTAAACAATCGGCAGCTACATCCACAAAACTGCGATCAGATCCATTACCAGAATTATCACAAACAGCTAGAGCTAAACAATTGGATGAATTAATAGAAGATTCTGAAATGGAAACAGCAGGTTGATTAAGATCAAAAATCATCATGAGCAATCAATTCGCGCAGAGTCACGGTAGTGTTGTGATGGATCAGCGCAGAGTCGCGGTGGTGTTGTGGAAACTGATTATGACGGTGTAGTGGCGGTTTTCCGGTGGAAACTGATTATAAAGGGAAAGCGTAACTGATTATGGTGGGAAGTTGGTTGAGAGAAAACACACACAAACTGTGTGTGAAAAAAAAGCGAATGGGAAAAAAGAAAATAAAATAAAACTTTATTGAGGTGGGTAAAATTAGGTTTAATTGATTAAATCTTAGATTAATTTTGGCCATTAGATCAAAAAGGATGGAGGGTGGAGATTTGTCCAATAGTATGTACAAAAAAAAGGGTATGCAATTGAATTTTCCTCAGAAACAATAATGAAGCGTGAAGAAAAAAAACACAAAAAAAAGAAAGAAAAAAAAATGGAAAAAAAATAAAGAAAAAAAATGAATAATAAAAAAAATAAAAAGACAAAGAAAAAGGGGGAAAAAACATGGACTTACGTTTCCCTATTTAATCTTAGGTTAATCCCACCATTAAATCAAACTAGATGGATGGTGAGGATTTGTCCATTGGTATGCACCAAAATAAGAGTATGCATTTGAATTTTCCTCCTAGTTTCTTCTTCTTCTTTTTTTTTCTTTTTTCTTTTTTGTTGTCTTTTTTTTCCACCTTTATTTTTTTTCTTTTTTCTTTTATCATATCTTTTTTCTTTTTTCTTCTAATTCACTTTTTTTCCTAATAAACATTTTTTTTCAATTTCATTCATTTTCGTCTGTTTTCATACGTTTTCGTTCGTTTTTATTTGTTTTCGTACGTTTTCGCCCATTTTCATATATTTTCGCCCGTTTTCTTACGTTTCGTCCGTTTTCATACGTTTTGTGCGTTTTCAAACATTTTCGTCCGCTTTCTTACGTTTTCGCCCGTTAACGTCTGTTTTGATACGTTTTCATATGTTTTCTTACATTTTCGTTCGTTTTCATACGTTTTCGTCAGTTTTCATACGTTTTTGTTCGTTTTAATACGTTTTCTTTCGTTTTCGTCCGTTTTTCATATGTCTTCGTCCGTTTTCAGACATGTTTTTACAATTTCATACGTTTGCGTCCGTTTTCAAACATATTCGTCCATTTTCTTATGTTTTCGTTCGTTTTCATACGTTTTCGTCCATTTTTCAAATGTTTTTGTCCTTTTCATACATGTTTTTACACTTTCACACGTTTTCTGCCGTTTTCATACATTTTCATTCGTTTTCTTACGTTTTCGTCCATTTTTTATTCGTTTTATTCCGTTTTTAAATGTTTTTTGGCATTTTCAGACGTTTTCATATGTTTCTAAATATCACAAGTGATATTCTGAATATCACAAATTATATTCTGAATATCACAAGTGATATTCTAAATATCACAAGTTATATTCTGAATATCACAAGTGATTTTCTATGATATGTAGAATATCACAAGTGATACTATGAGTACCACAAATGATATTCTGGATATTATAAATAATATTCTGTGATATTCAGAGTATCACAAGTGATATTCTGAATATCATAAGTGATTTTCTGAATATCACAAGTGATATTCTGTGATATTCTAAATATCACAAGTTATATTCTGAATATCACAAGTGATATTCTTAATATCACAAGTGATTTTCTATGATATGCAGAATATCATAAGTGATAATATGAGTACCACAAATGATATTCTGGATATTATAAGTAATATTCTGTGATTTTCAAAGTATCACAAGTGATATTCTGAATATCATAAGTGATTTTTTTAATTTGACAAATGGACGAATATTACTTATGATATCCAGAATATCATTTGTAGTACTCATAGTATCACTTGTGATATTTTGCATATCACAGAAAATCACTTGTGATATTCAGAATATCACTCGTGATATTCTGAATATAACTTGTGATATTTAGAATATCACAGAATATCACTTTTGATATTCAGAATATAACTTTTGATATTTAGAATATCACTTGTGATATATAGAAACATATGAAAACGTCTGAAAATGGCAATAAAACATTTAAAAACGGACGAAAACGAATGAAAATGTATGAAAATGGAAGAAAACATATGAAAGTGTAAAAACATGTATGAAAAAGACAAAAACATTTGAAAACTAACGAAAACGAACAAATATGTATGAAAACGGACAAAAACGTATGAAAGCGTAAAAACACGTCTGAAAACGAACGAAGACGTATGAAAAATGGATGAATATTACTTATGATATCCAAAATATCATTTGTGGTACTCATAGTATCACAGAATATCACTTGTGATATTCTGAATATAACTTGTCATGTTTAGAATATCACTTGTGATATTCAGAATATAACTTGTGATATTTAGAAACATATGAAAATGTCTGAAATTGGCAAAAAAACATTTAAAAACGGACGAAAATGAATGAAAAAACGAACAAAAATATATAAAAACGTATGAAAGTGTAAAAACATATATGAAAAGGATGAAAATGTTTGAAAACTAGATGAAAACGAAAGAAAACGGATGAAAATATATGAAAACGAACAAAAATGTAAGAAAACGAACGAATATGTATGGAAACGGATGAAAACGTCTGAAAGCGTAAAAACACGTCGGAAAAAGGACGAACACGTAAGAAAAATGGAAGAATATTACTTATGATATTCAGAATATCATTTGTGGTAATCATAGTATCACTTGTGATATTCTGCATATCACAGAAAATCACTTGTGATATTCAGAATGTCACTTGTGATATTCTGAATATCACTTGTGATATTCTGAATATCACAGAATATTACTTGTGATATTCAGAATATAACTTGTGATGTTTAGAATATCACAGAATATCACTTGTTATATTCAGAATATAACTTGTGATATTCAGAATATCACTTGCGATATTTAGAAATATATGAAAACGTCTGGAATGGCAGAAAATATCTGGAAATGGCAGAAAATAATTAAAAATGAACGAAAACGAATGAAAATGTATGAAAACGGAAGAAAACGTATGAAATTATAAAAACATGTATGAAAAGGATGAAAATGTTTGAAAACTAGATGAAAACGAAAGAAAACGGACGAAAATGTATGAAAACGAACGAAAACGTAAGAATATGTATGAAAACGGATGAAAATATATGAAAGCTTAAAAACACGTCTGAAAAAGGACGAATACGTAAGAAAAATGGACGAATATTACTTATGATATCTAGAATATCATTTGTGGTAATCATAGTATCACTTGTGATATTCTGCATATCACAGAAAATCACTTGTGATATTCGGAATATCACAGAATATCACTTGTGATATTCAGAATATAACTTGTGATGTTTAGAATATCACAGAATATCACTTGCGATATTTAGAAACATATGAAAACGTCTGGAAATGGCAGAAAACAATTAAAAATGAACGAAAACGAATGAAAATGTATGAAAACGGAAGAAAAGGTATGAAAACATATATGAAAAGGACAAAAACGTTTGAAAACTGGACGAAAACGGATGAAAACGGATGAAAACGTATGAAAACGAACGAAAACGTAAGAAAACGAATGAAAACGTAAGAAAACGAACGAATATGTAAGAAAACAGATGAAAACAGACGTGAACGGGCAAAAACATAAGAAAGCGGACGAGAAACG
The DNA here is from genome assembly GCA_030686995.1 of Artemisia argyi. NCBI lineage: Eukaryota > Viridiplantae > Streptophyta > Magnoliopsida > Asterales > Asteraceae > Artemisia > Artemisia argyi. Next base: position 113,695,102 of record CM060688.1, on the reverse strand, counting down.
TATGAAAACGGACGAAAATATATGAAAACGGGTGAAAACGTACAAAAACAGAGAAAAACGTATGAAAACGGACGAAAACATATGAAAGCAAAAAAACGTGTATTACGAAAAAACATTTATTAGAAAAAAAGACAAAGTGATTTAGACATAAAAAAAAAGTACCGTGAAAAAAGAAAGACAAAAAGTTAAGGGGTAAAGCTAAAGATACACAACATATTTTTACAAATAAACACAAGTACGCAACATACTTAGTAAACTGTCAAACGTACGCAACATATTTTCAAAAAATCGTCAATCTACGCAATATTACCTGCTGGCAGCAGGTTACCACGTTACCTAGTATTAAAAGTTACACCTTTGGTCCCTAAACTGTCTCATATCTAGCGTACATGATCCTATTTTGGTAACGGTCGTTATAAAAGTTTTAAAAAAAAACTTTTTAACATTTTTTTTTAAATCGAGATAAAATCTTTTTTTTTAACTAAAATTTAGGAAAAAAAAAAGTTTAAAAAATTTAAAATTAAAAAAATTAAAATTAAAAAAAAAAGGAAAAAAAATTTAAAAATTAATTTTTTTTAAAGTTAATATTTAAAAAAAAACCAAAATTTAAAAAAAAAAATTAATATTTGCGAAAAAAATAAATATTTTTTCGCAAATATCAATTTAAAAAAAAATTAAATCAAAATTAAAAAAAAATTATTTAAAAAAAATCAAAATTTTAAAAAAAAATTAAAAAATTTAAAAATAATTTTTTTTTTCGCAATTTTTTTTAAAAATTAATATTTGCGGAAAAAAAAATTTAAAAAAAAAATTTTAAAAATTAATATTTGCGAAAAAAAAAATATTTTTTTAAAAAAATTTTAAAAATATATATTTTTTTAATTTGTTAAAAAATTTTGATTTTTTTGAAAAAAAAAAAAAAAAAATTTAATTTTAAATATTTTAAAAATATTTTTTTTTCTCAAATTTTAATTTTTTTAAAAAATTTTGATTTTTTTTAAAAATATTAACTTTTTAAGAAAATTAATTTTAAAATTTTTTTTCCTTTTTTTTTAATTTTAACTTTTTTTTCTAAATTTTAGTTAAAAAAAAAGATTTTATCTCGATTTAAAAAAAATGTTAAAAAGTTTTTTTTAAAACTTTTTTAACGGCCGTTACTAAAATAGGGTCATGTACGCGAGATATGCGACAGTTTAGGGACCAAAGGTGTAACTTTTAATACTAGGTAACCTGGTAACCTGCTGCCAGTAGGTAATATCGCGTAGATCGACGATTTTTTGAAAATATATTGCGTACGTTTGACAGTTTACTAAGTATGTTACATACTTATGTTTATTTGTAGAAATATGTTGCATATCTTTAGCTTTACCCCAAAAAATAATAAAGAAAAAAAAATATGCGTGACAAAAAAAAACCAAAAAGAAAGAAAGAAAAAAAAATGATAATAAAAAAGACAAAGAAAAAGGAAAAAAACATAGACTTATGTTTTCATATTTAATCTTAGGTTTATCCAACCATTAGATCAAATTAGATTGATGGTGGGGATTTGTCCATTGGTATGCACTAAAATAATGGTATCCAAAATAAAGTGCCTCTATTTTGTAGTCATAAAGTGAATGTTCTTGAACCTGCTGCTATGGGCAAGAATATCTCATTTGTAATAAGCTCTAGTTTTGTGACATACTGGTGCTGCTCAACTCACTCACGACAGAACCACTAGGCAAATGGATTTTCTCAATAGATACAAACCATACACTTGTCGCCATGATTTGAATGTGAAATCCACCACTCTCTATCGACAACAAGATTAGATAACATAAACTCAAGTCGATTGAAACAAACATCTTTGCTTAATGTCACTTCTATGATCTGTTTTTGCGACTAGAAGGAACTTGAATCAACATGGATAAATCGATCTTGACTCACTTAAACGCCCGATATGTGATGATGACATTGAATATTTTGACTCACCTCTTCTTTAGCTGCATTTCCAGAAAAATAGCTAGTATTTCTAGAAAAAGATGCCATTCATTTAATGATAAATAAAAAGGAATATAAAAAATTGGAGTTGCTAAGAATAATTTTGTTGAATCCATTCCAAGACATAAAATAAACACTCTAAATAAAGACAAAAATAATTATTATTTGCTTGTTCCTAATTTTTTTTATCATCCAGATATCGTAGAGAATTGCGAAATCTAATTTCTTTCAATGTGAATGACAAAGTGTACTTTTAAGTAATTGCCCCATAGATCTTATATCTATCTATATAGAAAAGAAATCATGTAACGAAGTAGATTATTATTTGTACAATTGGTACTTCGAACTTGGAACGAGTATGAAGAAATTGACGATACTTCTTTATCTTTTGGGTTGTTATACCAGATCGGTCACTCAAGATCTTTGGTCTCTACCCGGACCAGATTGAAACAAAAAGAGATCACTCCTTATGGACTCGTTGAGAATGATTATGGTCTAATTTGTGGCTTATTAGAAGTGGAAGGCGCTCTGGTGGGAACCTCTTGTACATGCAGTCAGTCTGATAAGGATCGAGTGACATTGCTTCTTCGACCCGAACCAAGGGATCCCTTAGATATGTGATGCAAAATGGATCTTGTTCTATCCTTGATCAAAAATTTCTCTATGATAAAAATCGTGCAGTACCAGACATGAGATAGATCTTCCAAAGAACAAGGCCTTTTTCGAATAAGCCAATTCCTTTGGGACCTTGCAGATCCATTCTTTTTCCTATTCAAAGCTCATCCCCTTGTCTCTTTGTTTTCCGATCGAGAATTATTTTCAGATGAAGAGGTGTCAAAGGAGCTTCTTACTCCCAAAAAAATCCTCCAACATAGCTATATAAACGCTGGTTTATCAAGAAGACGCAAGAAAAGCACTTCGAATTGTTGATTAATTGCCAGAGATTGCTTAAAACCAATCCTTCATTATCTAATGGATCTTTCCATTCTAATACTCTATCTGAGAGTTACTAGTATTTATCAAATTTGTTCCTATTTAATGGGACACCATTGGATCAAATGACAAAGGCATTGTTGAGAAAAAGATGGCTTTTCCCAAATGAAATGCAAATTGGATTCATGGAACAGGATAAGGTTTCCGATTCGTTAGCCGGAAAGATATGTGGCCATGAAAGGCGAAGGGAGGGTTAGAATGCGAACATGCGTCTATTATTTAATTCACCCGACCTGACAGTATCTGTTTGGGGAATGTCCAGTGCAAAAGTCACATAATGGGTAAGTCGCCAATCCCTAAAACAGACTATGTAATGTACTTTATCTGTTGGGTTACAGGCTGTAATTTTACTATTGGTTTATAATCTCCCTTTGTGTGATTCTTGTTGAAGCATATGCTCAAGGATACGTGCAGGGCGGGCGATTTTCAATTTAAAAGCAGACTTCCTATTCATTAGATAGAGAAGATGACCAAGATTTCATGATCCACTTCTGAACTTATTCCAAGAGAGCTCGAATTTAATCGGTATTGTTATTCGAGCACTCTTCTTGAATTGCTCATTCAATGAACATTCTCCATAGTATGCCTTGAAGAGGACTCGGACCTACACGCTCTTGAGCACAAGATTCTGAGTCTCGTGTGTCTACCATTTCACCACAAAGGCATCTTGAAAGTGAATCATATTCGACGAATATGATATCTATCTAGTGTGATGTATGACATATATGGCAGTGGAGTGTTAGGGTGGTTCTACTGATTGGTCATGTCACATAGGTCCTAATTGGACATCTAAATGCTTCAATTTGAATTACCTAGAGAATTCCTTATATAGATATCCAATATATCGAAAATATGCACAATCAAACCTATTTCTCGATTCAAAAGAAGCCCAAGGATATGAATAAGGTCCCAAATAACGAGAGATATTTATAAAGTAGGTCCGAATTACGCCTGAAATGGAATGTAATGACGTAGGGATCTGTTAGAACATAAAAAGTGTATTCGTATAGGGTCTTATATGTATATAATGATGTAATAGTTGTTAGTATGTTTTGTGTAATATACTTTGTTAAGATAGGTAACACCCTCGTAACACTTGTATAGTTAGGAGGGGAAGCGTTTAGTTCCAAGCATTAGAATGTGTACATGTAAAGGTATAAATACCCCTACATTATGGGAAATAGGGTTTGTGTCTAATGCAATATGTTTCGAGCTCACTTTCTCCATTTCTCTCTCTAGATTAGAAATGTCTACACCAACTCTCTCTATATTAATTTTTACTTAGAATAGTTATGGGACAAAATTTGCTATCAAGAGCAAGTATATAAGATAGATTAAGAGATTGTCGTGTTAGTTTTATAGCTTAAATCATCATTAGCTACTTTTTAATATTGATTTTTCTGTTTAAAACATACGGTTTCTCTCACTAGATTTGTATAAATTTTTTGCTTTAAAAGTTACGTTTTGTAAAGGTGTTTATTAAGCATCGCAATCTTTTGGAATAATCTCACAGGTTTATCTTGGAATATTAGGGTGTGTTAATATAAATAATCTTGTAAAAACGTTATTTCTGTTTTATGATCTTTCTAGGTTTTGTTAATAACAAATTATAAAAACATATTAGGTAAAGCTAATATAAACAAGTTTTAACATAAGGTTTTTAACTCGTCATATATCACTAAAGATATGAATAATGGATATCTAAAAACCTTAGTGTTAATACAAATATTGCCTAAAAACGTTATTTATATTTTACGATCTTTGCTAAGTTTTGTTAATGACAAAGTATGAACTTTAGCTAAGAGTAAATCATCACTTTAAGTGTTTAAGTTTTGTTTAACTAAGATTTACATTTCCTTTTAAACAAAACATTGTTTTTATTTCTTAAATTAGAAAGTGTCTTGTCACATCACATTTATTTCTTTAAATAGAAATATCACATCACATTTATGGTAAGTTTGTCATTATACATTTATGGAAAGAAAGTGTGTTTGACTAACCATAAGTTTTCTTGTGCAAGTTGTGTTTGACTAGTGTTTATGTGATGTGACCTTGCTTGGTTTGGAAGATTTATTGCAAAACCAACTGCAGCCCTGACGGACCCCTGGGGATACACGGGCGGATCCCTTCTGAGGGGTCCGCCGTATCCGCCAGGCCTGCAGAAGGCTTTGCTATAAATACCAAGCCACAAGTTGATTTTTGGCTTATCACTTAGAGTCATATTTTACACATATTCTCTCATTATACTCAGTAGCTACTAACTTGTGTGATTCTCTTATGTAGCAAGGAGTTCACATATTCATCTAAGAAGTTACAAGTTTCAACTCTAAGTTGCAAGACTTGTTAGCTTTGTTGTGTATAGACTTTGGTAGTTTATACTTCATGTGTATCTTGTATAGAAGTAATCGGTTAGTATTTTAGGCCTCAAAATACGTAGTGTGTCGGGAGTTGTTGTACCCTTGTAAAAGAACTAACGGGAGTGGTTGTACCCTTGGTAAAGAACTCGACATCTAGCTTAGTGTCGGTAAAAGTGTAAGCTACGATGGGAGTGGTTGTACCCGTGTAAAAGAACTCGACATATAGCTTAGTGTCGGTAAAAGTATAAGCGACGTTGTAAAGGTTTTCTCCGCCGGTGAAAGGAGCTTGTTGATTAGTGCTTATAACTCTCGAGTTGGAAACTCGGGGCGTGGATGTAGGGCAAGGAAAAAGAGTCCTTGTAGCCGAACCACGATAAACAATCGTGTTGTGGTTTGATCGTTTCTTTCTTTATCTTTGCTTATTACATGTTGTCTTTTAGTTAAAATTGCTAGTCACATATAAAGGTTTTCAAAGAATTAAACAAGTAAAGTTGTGTTTATATCTTCAAACAAAAGTAAAGCTTTTCAAAGAACTAAACAAGCAAAGTTAGGATCATTACAAGCAAAGCTTTTCAAAGTATGAAACAAGTAAAGTTAGAATTGTTATTCACATGAAAAGCTTTTCAAAGAATCAAACATATAACGTTGTGTTTATATCTTTAAGCAAACGTAAAGTTTTTTTTAAAGGATATTCAAGCTAAAAAGGATTTAAAAAGCGGGAAACTATTCAACCCCCCTTCTAGTTTTTCACACTTAGTAATTATCAAAAAATCACATTTTGCACTTACAAGTATTTTCATACAAATGCATCATTTATTTTTAAATTAGCTAAAAACCTTTAGCTTTAAAGTTTAACTACACATTTTTAGCAAGTAACTACACATTTTATCATTAGAAGTGACTCTACATTTTGTTTTAACAAGTCACTTGCACATTTTATTTTTAAAAAGTTACTTATACATTTTTATTTTATAAAGTAACTTATACATTTGATTTTATCATTTAAACAAAGTCTAAAATTAAATTAGTCACATAATTCTAGAAGAAAATCTTGCCAAGTCTAAAGTTGACTTTTTCAAGATTTTGGAAAGATATAGTTAGATTTTGGAAAGATTTCTTAACCTAGAGTCTTGCTAGATCTAGTCATTGTTAGACTAGACGGATCCCTTTTTGTAAAGGATGGATCCCTTCGAAGGGATCCGTGTGATCTGTGGGTTATCTGGATTTTTTTGCTATAATTAGAAGCCATTTGTTCACCATTCAACTCACATCTTGCATTCACATTTCACACACACTTTCTTATCTTCTTAATATCAGTTCATTGATCATCACTTTAGTCTTTACATATCCATTCTAGTGATTATCCACTACCCATCTTTTTGCAAGAGAAGATCACATCCATTACATTCAAGACTTTCAAGCTTCAAGCCTGGTTGCTAGTCTTTGCATAATTAGTTTATTCGTTATACATTTGTATATCATCATCATACTCCATACACCATACACCATACACCATCGTTTAGAGATCGGTTAGTATTTTAGAACTTAAAATGCGTAGTGTGATAGGTTGCTTCTACCTCGAACTAGAACTCGATATTTAACTTTTTATCGAAAAAGGTGTAAGAAACCTTGTGAGCTTTTCTCCGCCAGTTAAAGGAGCTTGTTGACATAGTAAAAGGATAGTCTCAAGTCGGATACTTGGGGAGTGGAGTAGGACGATGAAGGATTTCCCGTAAATGAACCACTATAAACACTCGTGTCGTGGTTTGATCTTTTCATACTCTTACTTATTATCTTACATATTACTTATCATCTAGTATTTAATCTCATTATACATAGTTATCGTGATTGGTTGATTTCACATAATACTTGAATCTTAATTTTATCGAAACTTAATTTTAAAATGGTAAAACTATTCACCCCACCCTTCTAGTTTTCAACAATTAGCCTAAGAGCTAGGTTAATAAAGACTTTTTTTTTATTTATTTTTATTTTTTTTTTATTTTAGGGATAATTACCAAAATAGACCGGGCAACCATGGTCAATTTGGTTCCTGCCCCCTGATCCAAAAATGTCTTTTTTAGACTGGGGCAACTTGTACAATTGGGCAACTGACGAGGTGTCACTTTTCTACAAGTGACAAGTGTCGCTTGTCTGTAAGTTTTTTGGGCAACTTGTGATTTTTTTGGGCAACAGCCGTCATTTTTTGGCCAACTGGGGACACTTGTCATCATATGAGTCGAGTTGGCCAGTTACCCGGTCTAAAAAAGACATTTTTGGATCTGGGGGCAGGAACCAAATTGACCATGGTTGCCCGGTCTATTTTGGTAATTATCCTTTTATTTTAATGGATTTTGAAAACTACAAAGAAGGGCAATATATGCAAAGACCACCACTCTTTGAAGCCAACGGTTTTATTTATTGAAAAAATAGATTTGAAACTTACGTGAAATTTAAAGACAGTGATTTATGGCATGTTATTATTGATGGTGACTCTAAACCCATTGTTAGAAATGTTACTAGTAGAAGAGATGAAATTGCTACTTATGAACGTCAAAGTGATGTAACGATTGTTAAAAATAATGAGGCTAAAATGGTTTATATAATGATTTACCTAAAAGGAGATCAAAATACTTTTTATGTTTACAACAGGTAAAGATATTTAGGAATCTTTAATAGTCACTTATCAAGGAAATTAACAAGTAAAAGATAATAAAATTGGTCTTCTTATTCAACAATATGAACAATTTTCTATTTCTAAAGATGAAAGTATTGATATTAGGTTTGCTAGGTTTAATATTATTATTACTTCACTAAAAGCACTTGGCGAATCTTTTTCTAGTCAGAACTATCCGAAGTGGAGGGCAATTGTCACCGCAATTGAAGAATCAAAAGAGTTGCCAACATTATCACTAGACAAAATTATTGGTAACCTCAAACTCTCAAAGTAAAAAAGACTCTGAAATATTTAAAGGTAAGAGAAAAGGTAAAGTCTCTTGCCTTGAAGGCCAAAAAGGAGTCTAGTGATGATGAAACCTCCACTTCGGATAGTGAAGACGAAAAGTAGGCTATGGTGGTAAGAGATTTTAGAAGTTCTTTAGGGGAAGAGGAAGGTTCGTTAGACAACCACGTGACGAGAAGAAATCATTCCGAAAAACATGGGATAATAAGAAAGGCAAGAACGAGAGAAAGTGATCACTTTATCTCATGGCTCTCGAAACCAACGAGATACATTCTAACTCTTCTTACTATAGTGATGATAATTCTTCTATTGATAATGACAGTTTACAAAATGAGTACAATAAATTATGTAAACTTAGTCTCAAAATTATTAACAAAAACAAGTTTTTAAAAACTAAAAATAAAGTCTATGAACTTAAAGAAAACTAAAAGGTTTGAGAAAAGAAGTTTTACATAGAAATACTTATATATTATTTCAAATTTATGTAAACTACGTCTTATGTTTATTTTACCTTTAATTTTATGAACACGCTACAATTTGCAACAATCAAAAAAGCATCAAAGATTTATATTGATGAAAATATTTCACCAACAACTTGGTTCAAGGACAAAGATCATGAAGTTGATATATCATCAAAATCTGTTAAGATTAAGAAGAATGAACATGATGAACACAAAAAAGTTATCAAAGAAACAAAGTACTTCATGAGCTCTCATGTGACCTATAAATATCTTTTAATTTTACTAGTTAAATTTTATTATACATTATATAAATTTATACTTCATTAATATGTTGAGAACTTAATTTTTTTAAAATTAACTTTATATTCATAATAAATTTCCTATCAAATGATATGTTGTTTTCATTAAAAAATATATCCTCTAATAAATGCATAGTTTTTTCATCTCAAAATTATAGTCCATATTTTATATTTGGAATGTTTCAAAGAAATTATCTACTTTCTATTTTAAATAATAAAATGAGAACTTAATTAATTTTATTTGGCTGATTGAAAATTATAATTGTCTCATTTTACGAAACTATGTAATTTTAATTTTCTAACAATAATTTTGAGACGGAGGGAGTATAAAATGTTTACATAAAAAAAGAGTAAACTGCAAAAATGTCCCTGAACTTTCCGAAATATGCAAAAAATGTCCTAAAAAAATGCAAAAATTATCCCTAACGTTTCAATTTTCTGCAAGAATGGCCCATGAAGAGTTACTATAGTTGCAAATTCAGTTTTTTGGCTAACACTCGTTAGGAAATCCTATTAGTTTCTCGTCACGTGCATTGCACGTGAGGGTAATTTTGTCAATCCATTGTTCCCACCTTTAACATACACTTGCTACTACCCCAGGCACGATAATCGGCGAGGACTTTTTTACACATCAACTTAGTCGTGTATAACACTTTAACATGATCAAATCACTCACTCACCCACAAAACAATATCATGGTAGTTGTTTCTCCACTTTGGCATATTCAAACTCATGAGTTTCCAACACATGAGCTTGATGCTATTTACGACAAGCTTAAAATTTTCAAGTTGTCATTCGTTTTTCTTATTCGAACATGCATGTGTACATTATAGGATATGTGATTTTCATACTTTTAAGTTGTTATTTGTTTTTTTAACCAGATTCGCATGGTACACTGTTCACTCTGAAAATCCACCACAATGGGCTTTTCACAAATCCAACAAACTGAGAATATCGGTTTGGACATATAGCCTATGTTGACTGTTTCTGCATTCGGGAGTATGTTGGGATGTTAGACGCACTAGGATTAGGGGATAGTACTATGTTCTCACATTTTAGGATCCCTAGGAAATCTTTGGATGATGGGTTAGTCCCATTGATGAGTGTGGAAGATGTAGTGTAAATGTTTAAATACGTGCATTGGTTTAAGGAAATAAAGGTTTTTATTGAATAAAGTATTTCATCAGTCGAGGAGCATTTGTTGTACATGAGGAATAGTCGTGGTAAGGGTGTTCGAATTGAAGATATAGAAGATGGTGATGTCGTTAAGGAATCTGAGAAAGCTGGTGAGTTGTGTTTGCTAGAGTGGCATGGTGCTACTGAAATAGGAAAAGATGGAAAATAGGGTGATACTTCAACTCATGTTTCATCTAGTAAGGCTGGATGCATGGATGATGAGAATTGTTTTTTCATAGATCTGAATGATGATGAGCTTGTTATTCCAATACCATAGTCTGATGAAGGGAAGAACAAAATAAAGGCAAAAAGGTTGAGTGGTGAGTACGAGTTCAAAAAGATCTTGTTTGAAATGGAATTCATCTTAAACGATGGGTATGAGAAAATGAAGGAGAAGCTAAGAAAAAAAACTAAGGGCAGTAAAAAAGAGGGTGTGGCAGATATGAATCAACTGTTGACAATGAAAAAGAGAAAGTTAGTCAAGAGGATGTTGGAAAGGGTATGGGTGAACCTGAACATGAACAGGGTTTGGAAGGTGAGTTGGAAACAGGGAAAGAGGCTAATTTCTTCCACATAGAAATTGAAGATGATTGTCTGGATGAGCAAGTATACTATGGACCTATTGAAGAGGCAGAGATTGATTTGTTGATTCAAGAGGCAGAGATTGATTTGTTGTATGTTGAGGAAGGTGAGTTGGAGACAGGCAAAGAGGATGATTTTGTCTACAAAGAAATTAAAGTTGATTGGCTGGATGATCAAGCAGCCTATAGACCTGATCAAGATGCAGAGATTGATATATTGTATGCTGAGTTAGAATTTGTTGTTTAATATGTGGCTTTTCTACACAATGAACTCAGAGATGAAGCTATAGTAGTTGCTAATGAAACTCCAACAGTAGATGTTGAAGATAGTTTGGAAAGGGCATACATGGAAGCTCCAACTACAGTTGATAATTTGACCTATGGCATAGAAAAGATGAGAAGAAAGTTGGATCCAGCTGACAAGGATGAGAAAGCAATAGAAGCAGATGAGGAGGTTGATTCCATGTAGGGGTGTTAACGATCCGAGCCGAGTCGAGTTTTGGCCTAAACGAGCTAGGCTCGTTTATTAACTACTCGGCTTGAGCTTGAATAAATTTTTATAAATTGGCTCGAGCTCGAGCTCGAATACTTTTTTGTTGCTCGAGCTCGGGCTTGAAGCTCATTTAAAATTTTCAACTTAGGATGCTTGTATAGAAGATCGAACTTGATAGGCTCGTTTATTAACTCAAGCTCGAGCTCGAAAGCTCGTTTACAATTATAAAAATTGTTCTAGTGCTTAAACTAAAGTTTATGTAACTTATAAAAAATACTAGTTTGCATTTGAAGCAAAAGAGTGTATACCAATTATACTTATATTTTTATAATTTTAAGTAGATGTGGTTTTTTATAAAAAATGAAGTGGGTCTTGGTTTTATAGTGTACATCTCTCTTCACATTTCTTATTATTTCCAATGTGGGATACTTTTCATTTTTTTTCTTTGATTATACAATATATAACTACTACATAAAATTTTTAAAACATAAATTTTATATGGTTACATTTTCTATTATAATTATTCTTACTTAAAACTATGATATTTTTTTTCATTAACTTATGCTAACAAATTTTCTAACTAAACTAAATAACAAAGTTAATACACTTGTGCAGAAACTAGAAGGGGGGGGGGGGTTTGAATAGTTTCACCGTTATTATTTACGTTTTTAGAAAATTTACTTTACCAATTGCGTTTGTGAAAATGATTCAATTCGATGTTTACGTGAAAACAATACAACAATAGAAGTAAGCAATAACAAGTAAATAAGTAAAAGAGAGTAAAGGAAAGATCAAACCGGCGCACGGAGATTTATAGTGGTTCGGCCACGAAGCTCACTCCTTCGTCCCTACTCTACTCCTCGAGTCTCACACTCGAGAGTCTCACAAACACTATATCAACACGCTCCCTTGTGGCGGAACAAACCTTACACAAGCTTACACCAAGTTTAACGACACTAAGCGGAATGTCGAGTCCTAATCCTAACTAGAACCAATCTACCAAAGCCCACGTGGCTTCACACCTCGTACCAACACGATGGCACGATACAACACAATATACAATATAAGACTTGCACTCAAGTCCTATTACATACACGAAACAATGAATGTATAACGATAGATCCGCAACAATGGGTTGAGATGAGCAAAACTCTTCTTCAACACTTCATTTCTTGATTACAACAAATGTTCTTCTCTTGCACTTATAGGAATGATGAGTGTGATCACTTGTAAACAACTAGAACCCGATAATGTGATCAAGGAATATGTTTTGGAAAGAATTTTAGAATACAGAAGGTTTTAGTGCATAAGAGGTGAAGATTTCTGAAACAAAACAGCTCTGTATTTATAAAAGCCAGGAGAGAGGCGACGGTCCCGTAAATACCAGACGGTCCCTTATCGATAAGGGACCGCCGCCCTATTTAAGGGACCTACCAGACATACGCTCCCCATTTTGTCCTGACGTGGTGAAAAACTATCTGATGAAGTTTTGTTGTCGGTTTTGAGCGGGAAATATGGCTATTATGGTTTTGAATTTTGAAAACATTTTCTTAATAAAACATTTCTTTAAATTATACAAAAATACTTTTTTAAAAATGTTTTGTGATATGAAAATGTAAAGTTTTAAATCCTTTGATCACATACGAAAGTTGGTAGAAGTTTGTACATACTTTAAGTGATGTTGGTGATGAAAACGAGTTTTCTCGATTAAAAACTTATTATTCGTTGTTTTACGTAACATGTATTTGTATTTTGTGGTTATCAAAACTAGTAGAGACCAATTAATGCAAATGACATTTTTGACATTATTTGTATTAACAATCTCTCCCTTTTTGATGATTACAAAATATAAACTCATTTTAGATAAAACTAGGCATTAATGAGTTTTAAAATGAGTCTCGTTTGTTCTCCCCCTTTTTGCAGAATCAAAAAGGCTTTGTAGAAATAAAGAAGTCCACGGCATCATGATAACTCCCCCTAGCTTAGGGCTCCCCCTTGATGAGGACACTCGGGAATCGATCGATGGAATTTAGCTGCAAAATGTTAGAGGAAACATGCAAGAAAACATAGAAATCCTGCATTAAAAATAAGATAACGCAGGAGAAATATATAATGCGGACGGTCCCATAAATGGGTTGACGATCCTTTAAAGTTTGGGACCGCCACCTTGATAAGGGACCGCCGATAGAAGGAGGTTCTGGATCAATAGTTCAATAATTCATGCAGAAACTAGATCATTCATTAAGAGACAAGAGTAATGCCATTCATATGACAATTACAACATGAGTTTACAAGCATAATTCTAGTATAATCTCCTAGGATATCTCATGCTAAATCCGGTTTTATTAGTGATCATGCATGCTTTTCTAGAACTTGCGACCGCATGATGGAGATGAGTTTTTAGGTAGGGGTTGTAGAAACCCGGATGACAAGAGGATGGAAATGATGTAGTCAAGATCATTCTTCATCTTTTGAAAGTGGTTGTGATAGTAAATGCAACAAGCACAATAACCCCCATGGGCATCCACTTGGGCAAAAGTGGGATGAGACATTGTTGGAGGATGAAGTTTTTGGGATAGGATGATATTTAGGAGGCTCAAATCAACAAGATTGGAGAATTATTGAACCTTCATGGAGTGTAGGGAGTTGACATTTGTCATTGGAGGTGGAAACAGAGGTGGTAATGAATGATCTTGAGGATTCAGGTTTGTATGCTCATTGTGAGTGGATGGTGGCCCATTTTGTGGTTGAGAGGCAAAGAAGGATAATGATGAAGATGATGCCTCATTATGTGATGTGGGACTGGAGTTGACATGGTTATTGTGTGAGTTGTTTGAGTTGTTCATGAAATTGCCAAGGCTTTATTTCTTCCTTCATATGGGTTTGACCGATATTCTTGGTTTTCTAGGGGATGACATTTTGTTGGATGACATTGAGAAGGAGGAAGGTTATGCCATGACAATGGATGGAGGAGGTGGTGGTTTAAATAGAGGATGAAGGTTGCAAAAATAGTAAAGCATGCATGCATGGTTAAATTAGTTCAAATGATGCTTAAGCAAATTAGGAATGTGTGATACATGGGAATTGCACCCTCGCAACAGGTTTTACCTCAAGGGATCTTGAGAAGCTTACAACCCCCACCAGGCAGTGTACCTGATCGTTGTAGTATAGTATAGTGACAAGTATCGGGGGATTGATCGTTCAACTCAGGAATAGTGTCGTTAGGATTAGAAAGCCTACTAAACTAGGTCTAGAGGTGAGAGATGATTCTTTTTGTATTTTTATATTTTATGAAAGCAAGTAAAAATCTTGGGTTTTGAAGGAGTGGGCGGAATTAGTTGCTAGCCAACTAACCCAATAAACTAAAGATGCAATCAAAATAAAATAACAGAAATGAAAATAAAACTATTAGACTAATGTGGTGGAAAACAATAATGAGGAAAGTTGTGTTTACTTAGATTTCATTACTCCCTAGATATCTTTTACAGGTTGATTAGCTTGTTACAATTGCATGGATGACAGGTCATATTCCTTAATACTAGTCGTAGGGCCGTGTACAATATTCCCTAACTCTATAAGATCCTACTTCACGCCTATGTCGAGCCGTTAGAAGCTCCTAACATGGGGTCATTAGAATTCTCTTACGCATTAAATACAACCAAAAATCGTAGTACACCTCCGATCATGTTTCTTAAGACGTTCAAGAAAGTTACCAATGGAAGTCTGCCAGTTTTCTTAAGCCTAACATCGAATACAATCATCCGTAACAATTATAAACAAACAATCAACCCATAATTAACATCTAGGTTCACTACATCTAAGCAAACACAAGAAAGATCTAGCCTAGCATGTTAAAGAGAAGACAAGCGTAAGATATAATCACACAACACATAGACATATTGAATGATTTGAATGAATACTTATCTTCAATTGAACATGGAAGAACCAAGGGGTTGAAACCCTTGAAAAGCTGATAAAATTCGGACTAGGGTTTATTCCATTAAAGTTGCACACTAATGAATAAAATTTGGAAAACTATATATAGACTTTACACTTTGACGGAGTCATGTATTAGCTCATGACGCCATCAACTCACTGCCATGATACAAATCGTATTGCCTAGATCCATTTGTGATGTCGTCATGTAGGAAATTACTCTGGGTCGTCATGTGTAATTGGACCCTGACGGCCTTGGTGACGCCGTCAGACCATAAGCTTGAAAACTCTCTGGGTCATCACGTTATAAGTCCATATCCACCTCTTTTGTAACTCTTGACGCCGTCATGTGTAGAGGCTTGACGCCGTCAGGTGCTATTCCCAGGAAGGAAATTTGAGACTTTTTCCGTTTTCTTCACTTTTATGCTCCAAAAATGTCCAAAATGCTTCCTTCTCCAGATTTCTCTCCAAAAGTACCTAAAATGACAAAAGGAACGATTTAGGGCAATATTTGATCAAATAATCTCGAATTCGGGCTTAAATGACCCCTTAAAAGCGGTACACTTTTCGCCTCATCAATGTGCATAAAACCTAAGGGTAGGCTAGTCAAACATGTAGGAACAGAGAAAGAATTACGACACACAACTATATGGACGGTCCTGTAAATGGGTGGACGGTCCCTTATCACTTGGGGGACCGTGGGTCAATAAAGGACCGCAACCAGGAGGTTTGCCAGATTTCAGAAAATGTTTCTAGTGTGTGCCTACATGAAACATATGTGGAGATGCGATTATCTCGACCCTAAAAGAGAGAAAATCCTAAGAGATAATCCAAAGTCTCCTAATTTCAATCTTGCTCATCTTTCCATGTCGGATAACATATTTATTACATGATCCAATAGAGGAATTGAGCACATCGTGCATGCATGGAAAAACGTTTTTGAATTGTATTAACAATGCAAGAAAAATTGATTTTTCCTATTCATGAGAAGATTTTGAACATATGAATTGGGGTTTTAATGCACAAAATCAAGTTTTCTTATTATCATGCAATAATGGTTGTCAATAAAAAGAAATAGTTACTTCCCCAATTTCTAATTTTTGTGCGTAAGAGAATCCTAGACTCAGATTAGAAGGAATGCATTAAATTTGAAATTTAAGGAGATATATGTTCCATCATACGTAATCCTAAATGAAGATAAAAGAATGGTTCACGCTTAAGTGGTTTAGTAAGAATATCAGCTATGTTTTCCTCCATTGGCACTTTTTCAATAGATATGTTACCCTTTTGCACGTTATCCCTAAGAAAATGGTGACGAATTTCTATGTGTTTGGTACGAGAGTGTTGCACGGGGTTTTTACTTAAATCTATTGATCCTTTATTATCACACATGATTTGAATGTTATCAATTGTAATACCATAGTCTACGAGAGCTTGTTTCATCCATAGTGCTTGTTGACATGCCTTTTCGGCGCTTACATATTCGGCTTCGGTTGTGGAGATAGCTAGTGCCGTTTGTTTCTTGGAGAACCAAGAAGTTAAGCAACAACCCATGAAGGTACAAATGCCACTAGTACTTTTTTGATCCACATAATCTCCCGCATGATCATAGTCGTCGTAAACTATAGTTTCTATGCCGGTCCCCTTAGGATACCATAATCCTAAGTGCATAGTGCCTTTAATGTATCGGAAGATAAGTTTAACCGTTTCTAAGTGAGAAGATTTTGGATATTCTTGAAAGCGAGCACAAAGGCAGACACTAAACATGATATCGAGCCTACTTGCCGTTAGGTACAATAAACTTCCTATCTTACGTCTATACTTAGTACTATCTACCGATTCACCCTCTTCATCCTTGGTGAGCTTTGTGTTCGTAGCCATTGGGGTTTTCATAGGCTTAGTATCTTTTAGTCCAAATTTCTTAAGCATTTATTTAATATATTTGGATTGATTAAAGAATATTCCATCATCTAATTGTTTTATTTGTACGGAGGTCATACACTAGCACCTCACAAATAGTGTTTAGATACTCACATCTCTCGGGTGTAATAGAGTATATATCACAATATGGAAATATAAAACATCTCTCACTACCTGTCATAGTAAATAGATTACCATAGGCTTGGGAAAGGATCAAACCCCCATCACTTGGCGTAAGCACCTAGGATAAACTATCAAAGAGGTCTTTTAAAGGGTTATAACGTTAGGTGTAGGGATATGGAAAACACGGTTTTGTTGGATAAAGGCAATATTTACTGGTGGCGAGTTAATCATCTTGGTTAATTACATGTACAATATGGCGTTGCTAAGCCAAGACTCGACTCGACTTAAGCTAATAAATAAAAAATAACAAAAACATAAAACAAACATAGAATGAAACGGGATGGTAGTCCATATGTTTCTTCTCTTTTCCTTTTCGACTATTTTTTTTTTTTTTTTTTTTTTTTGCATACACTCTTACCCTACCATCCAAAATAATACATCATAGGGAATGTACATTCCCCTTACACTTGAATTTTTACATACTTTACAATAAACTAATCTAATGACTCGAATCAAGATAATCAAAACACTTGGAGTACTTTTTAATATTAACGCACATATGGGGGTAATATATGATGTTCTTCCCCATTACTCCATAACACAAGTACTTTACCCATGAGTCCCAATCGTCCCAAAACAATATGTACAAGATATGTCTCGACTTAGCAACCATGTAACCAATTAGACAATTAACTTAGGGTTTAAACAAATAACAATAATGCACTAAAGATGAGTGCATACACGGAAGGCTAAGGCGATTTGGTTGCACATTTGGGGTGGATTGTAAACAAATTCTATCTTTAAGTAAGATGCTTAAAGTTAGAAACAAAAAAGATAGGCTCGAAGGGGTGTACTAGGGGTATCATGTACTAAAAATGAGTACAACGCTAAGGTGTGGGAAAATTAATTGACTTTACTAGTCAAGTAATATGACTTAAATGGTCAAGTAATTATGTTGGGATTCTTGATTTGATGTGACAAAATAGATAAAAGAATGAAACAAAGGGACTATAATGCAAAGCTGGAATTCTACAAAAGATGAAGACTGAAACAAGAAGGACTTGCTTGATAAAGAAGATTTTATATTTAGTCCTTCGTAGTCTTTTGTAAACCCTAATATCTCTCTATATAAAGAGACATAGGGTACAGGTTTTTCATATGTTTTTCACAATGTAGTCGACTAAGAAAAGTGTGTGTGTGTGTGTGTCTAGGGTGTAAAATATAAACGCCTAGACTAGAGTTGGTTAGTATTAGTTCGTATCCTTCAAGGTCTGAGGTGTCTTAGATCCTCGTTACGATTAGGTAACAAGTTATTATTCTGATCAAATAATAATTAGAGGTGATTGGGAAAAACCTTGTTGTCAATAACTTTGATTTGTTCTTATTCCTCTGCATGTTATTATCATTGTTATTGTTTAACCCTAGTGCTCAAAACAGTCCAAGGAGTCTAATAAACTCCACAATTGGTATCAGAGCTAGGTTGGCACGTTACCTAGGGATTCTACAAGGTTTGCAATTGGTGAATTAATTCTGTTCTCGATTGGTTGTACAGGTAACTGCGTACTAATTTTTATCATATACAATGGGTCGTTACTGATTACTAATATTATTTACCTCGTACTGATTCAAGAGTTACATTGAATTAATTGAGTTGGTGGAACATTAATGCTGTGAGTAATTTAATGGGTCAATGATGAGGTGCTTTGATTATTTAATTGAAACAATTAATTGGTTGATTCTACATCAAATAAACCTCGTACAAATTCTTTGTCTCATTGACAAATCGACAATCATTGATTAATCATGAGGGCATTAATTGATCGGTCTTTATTAACATCTGTTAATTATCATTATTGAATGATGGTTTGATGCGACTAAAGTTTATTGAATGGTGCAAATATATTGTTGAAGATTGAATTAATGGGACGGTGGCATATTAAATTTAATTGTAGCTTGGTGGAAATTTATTATTGTGGATTGGTCCACGTTTATTAGTGAATCATGGGACTTTGTGATTGGTGTAAAGTACAACATCATGGGACGGTGGTATTAATTATATCAAGCTCCTTGATTGAAGAATACTACTGCTGCACATGTTTTTTGTTAAAGATTTATACTGTTGTTAATTCTACACTGAGATCAGATTGTTTATTCTGCTGCTACGCTTGAAAAGTTGCTATGGATTTTGATTTATACTGCAAATTCAAATACTACTGCTACTTTCGAGACTCTACTGCTAGTTATTTGATTCTGCTTCTCGAAAGATTTATTCTGTTGCTACATTTAAAGACCGGTTTGAAGATGGTTTTACACACACAGATTGGTTCACACACAGGAAGATTTTGGTTATTTTGCTCTTAAAGATTTTTAAAAGGCTTGTTCTTATTGGATTAATTGATTACGAAGAAGATTGATTATCATCTATTTGATGTTGTAGTTGAGTTTCACAGGTTTGTGTTCTTATCATATCTCAAAGTGGGGAGTTACACTTTGAAGATAACTTGTTTGTTTTATACGGTGGTGACAACAGCTTGATGAATCTAGCAATGTGTGATTTTTCTTATGATGCTCTATGCACATGTTGGCTATCACTTAAAGGAGTTACATTGTAGTGCTCAGTGTCTCATTAAAGATGAGGATTTATCAAGGGGTCGCGGTCTACTTATAAATTTGGTCTTGGATATAAGTTTAGAGTCACGTGATTAGTACAAGACATAAGCCACAAATTTGGGTTATTCTACTTCTTCATCTAATTCGTTATATTTGGTTTTCTTCATCAGTGATCATTACATAAGAGCCTACAGATTTGAAGAATCATGAAGATAGTTAACACATTGATTTCAGGGGAAGCATATTCTGATGTGTTTAATCATTTGATCTACATGCACCACTCGAGGGGAAGTTTATATTGCTTACATTCCCTATTTGTTGATAACAAAAAAGGGAAGAGATTTTTGAGTGGCATGTCATGGCTTAAGGGGAAGACAAGATTTGTTTCATTCAGGGAGATGCATACATCTCAACTTCTTTACTTCGTCTAGGCAAGTTTGTACAAGATTCATGGTTGTTTTGTCATCATCAAATATGGGAAGATTGTTGGGATTCTTGATTTGATGTGACAAAATAGATAAAAGAATGAAACAAAGGGACTATAATGCAAAGCTGGAATTCTACAAAAGATGAAGACTGAAACAAGAAGGACTTGCTTGATAAAGAAGATTTTATATTTAGTCCTTCGTAGTCTTTTGTAAACCCTAATATCTCTCTATATAAAGAGACATAGGGTACAGGTTTTTCATATGTCTTTCACAATGTAGTCGACTAAGAAAAGTGTATGTGTGTGTGTGTGTCTAGGGTGTAAAATATAAACGCCTTTGTTAGTATTAGTTTGTATCCTTCAAGGTCTGAGGTGTCTTAGATCCTCGTTACGGTTAGGTAACAAGTTATTATTCTGATCAAATAATAATTGGAGGTGATTGGGAAAAACCTTGTTGTCAATAACTTTTATTTGTTCTTATTCCGCTGCATGTTATTATCATTGTTATTGTTTAACCCTAGTGCTCAAAACGGTCCAAGGAGTCTAATAAACTCCACAAATTATGATACGGGTTTAACACAAGGGTGATCCCAATGCCTCTTATCATGTAGTAAATCCTACTACACGAATGTAGTCTCACTAGCGGTCTCGGGATGCATCACTAACACAAGTTCTAGAATCTAAATGCTACCGGTACACTCATAAGCACTAATAATGAATGCTTTTCCTATCAAATCTAAAGGCAAACCTCACATATTTGGGTGGAAAATTTTTCTGAATGGTACGGTTTTGTGATAATCATACAACTCCTATCCATGAGACGCTTGTTAAGGCTAAAGTTTCACTCCTAAATGTTGTAAAAAATTTTAAATTTGGCGCTAAAATTACACTAACAAGTATTTCTCTTAGTTTTATTACACATCTACCATCGAACAAACAAACTCAAGTGCAATAGTATCCTATAAGGTATCATCATTTACCCTCCCCTTACACTTAGGATGAACATTGTCCCCAATGTTCAATTAAAGAATGTAAAAGTAAAACAGGTAAAAGAATGAAAACAAATACTCCCCTGATTCGTTTGGTGTGGATAGTGTGTCAACAAGGTTAGATCTTCCTCCAAGAAAATGAACGTTCAAAGCTTCCCTTCCAGAAATATAAATCATCTTCTTATCATATATAACCTGTTAAACCTGAGAAAACAATCAAGGCAACCTCGCGTAAAATCGGCGGCAATCTATATATACTAACAAATCCTAGAAAGCAATTTAAGATATAATGCTTGTGGAATGAATGTTTGCAGATTTCCTGGAGTTTATAAAACTAAAGAATCAACAAAAACTTTTAAGACTGTTAGAAAAATAAAACTCGCAAAATTTCCAGAAT
The DNA here is from genome assembly GCA_030686995.1 of Artemisia argyi. Taxonomy (NCBI): domain Eukaryota; kingdom Viridiplantae; phylum Streptophyta; class Magnoliopsida; order Asterales; family Asteraceae; genus Artemisia; species Artemisia argyi. Next base: position 113,673,398 of record CM060688.1, on the reverse strand, counting down.
TTTACACGTGACTCCGTTAGGAGTTAACTCCTGACGCCGTCAGAAGTGACCTGCAGAAATCTTTATGTTAAGTTTCTGGACAATTTCAGGAAAAACTTATGTCCTACTTCCTGGAAAAAATCCTGCAAAACATCATTATGACTCGATACAAGCATTTGACTCTAACAATTACTAATATACATGTTCATTTAATATTGTGGCGAATCAAGATCATTTTCGTTCTTAGAAACAAATTTGGGGTTTCCCCTTACACTTAGCTTTTGCAAAATACCTTTATATGAAGTTAAGACGAAGTTAAACAACAAAATAAATCATTTTCACAATTTAATTTGAAACATGATCTACCAACAATAAAAATAAAGCATGCATACGGAAACAAATAACAATCAAACAAATAAAAAGCACACAAAGCATGGGTTGCCTCCCAAGAAGCGCTTTTCTTTATTTACGAGTCTTGTAGCTAGACTCAAGGTCATGGGCTATCCTATATGTGTGAGCTCCTCGTTGAGGACATCTTTGGGATCAAACTTGGGTTTCAACTTCCTATCGGTTTTCTTGGTACGATATGAATTTTCAAACTTTTCTCCATCCAAATCATATAAAATCATCTTCATATGCCATGATCCGTCACCTTCCTTAGGTGGCTTGTCCCAATTCCATTTACACTTATCTCCTTCCCTTTTCCATTTGTTCATCTCTAGGTTCATCGGCATTAGGCTTAAGAACTCAATCATTTTCCTAAAGACTAGGGGATCCTCAAAAGGGTCAAGTTCCTCATCTCTAGCTATGAGTTGTTCCATCGAATGTGTTTTATCGATGAAATTTTTTACTAGATAGAATGGGCGTTGAGGTCCTATAAAGTTTCTTTCTATCCAAGGCCCATATCTAGATGGTCTCCTATTCATCTCTACCCAATGTGGTGTCGGTTCGTCCTCACAATCGTAGCTATGTTTCTTAACATCATAAACCGACCAAGTCTCACCCTCTCCTACCGCTATCTTAGATTCCTTACAATCTATCATGGCACTAGCGATTGCTAAAAATCCTCTTCCTACTAACAACGGGCATGTAGTATCACTAACCATATCTAGGACGTGAAAATCCGATAAAATAGTTAATTTTCCTACGTGAACAACAACATCCTTGATCATTCCGACCGGGTGGGCAATACTTCCATCCGCTAGACCAATTAGTACTTCCGTCTCCTCTAACTTTCCTAGCTTAAGAGTGGTGAAAAGGGATAAGGGAATCAAGTTGAGGCTTGATCCTAAGTCGGCTAGTGTGTCGAAAGCTTCGGATTTTCCTATCTTACAAGGCAAAACAAATATACCCGGATCATCAAGCTTCTTAGGCAACTTGTTTTGAACGAAGGCGGTCCCATTTTTATCCAATTTAAATTTCTCATATTTTTCTAGGAGGGCACTATAGTAGGGAGCACGGGATAAGACATCAATGACGGGGCGTTCAAGGTGGAGCTCCTTGAATTCATCGTCAAGGTCTTGTGTAGGAGGTGTTTCAACTATATGTTATTGACCGGTTTGATATCGGATGTTTTATTCAATTGGTCCTTTTGAAGAATTTGGGTTTGCTTGAAACACGTGCTTATTGCGTTGTGTTTACTTAGATTTCATTACTCCCTATATATCTTTTGCAGGTTGATTAGCTTGTTACAATTGCATGGATGACGGGTCATATTCCTTAATACTAGTCGTAGGGCCGTGTACAATATATTTCCTAACTCTATAAGATCCTACTTCACTCCTATATCGAGCTGTTAGAAGCTCCTAACATGGGGTCATTAGAATTCTCTTACGCATTAAATACAACCAAAAATCGTAGTACACCTCCGATTATGTTTCTTAAGACGTTCAAGCAAGTTACCAATGGAAGTCTGCCAGTTTTCTTAAGCCTAACATCAAATTCAATCATCCGTAACAACTATAAACAAACAATCAACCCATAATTAACATCTAGGTTTCACTACATCTAAGCAAACACAAGAAAAATCTAGCCTAGCATGTTAAAGAGAAGACAAGCGTAAGATATAATCACACAACACATAGACATATTGAATGATTTGAATGAATACTTATCTTCAATTGAACATGGAAGAATCAAGGGGTTGAAACCCTTGAAAAGCTGATAAAATTCGGACTAGGGTTTATTCCCTCAATGTTGCACACTAATGAATGAAATTTGGAAAACTATATATAGACTTTACACTTTGACAGCATCATGTATTAGCTCATGACGCCGTCAACTCGCCACCATGATACAAATCGTATTGCTTAGATCCATTTGTGATGCCTTCATGTAGGAAATTACTTTGGGCCGTCATGTGTAATTGGACCCTGACGGCCTTGGTGACGCCGTCAGGCCAAAAGCTTGAAAACTCTCTGGGTCATCACGTTATAAGTCCATATCCACCTCTTTTGTAAATCTTGACGACGTCATGTGTAGAGGCTTGACGCCATTAGGTACTGTTCCCAGCAAGGAAATTTGAGACTTTTGATGTTTTCTTCACTTTTATGCTCCAAAAACGTCCAAAATGCTTCCTTTTCCAGATTTCTCTCCAAAAGTACCTAAAATGACAAAAGGAACGATTTAGGGCAATATTTGATCAAATGATCTCGAATTCAGGCTTAAATGACCCCTTAAAAGCGGTACACTTTTCGCCTCATCAATGTGCATAAAACCTAAGGGTAGGCTAGTCAAACATGTAGGAACAGAGAAAGAATTACGACACACAAATATATGGACGGTCCTGTAAATGGGTGGACGGTCCCTTATCACTTGGGGGACCGTGGGTCGATAAAGGACCGCAACCAGGAGGTTTGCCAGATTTCAGAAAATGTTTCTAGTGTGTGCCTACATGAAACATATGTGGAGATGCGATTATCTCGACCCTAAAAGAGAGAAAATCCTAAGAGATAATCCAAAGTCTCCTAATTTCAATCTTGCTCATCTTTCCATGTCGGATAACATATTTGTTACATGATCTAATAGAGGAATTGAGTGCATTGTGCATGCATGGAAAAACATTTTGAATTGTATTAACAATGCAAGAAAAATTGATTTTTCCAATTTGTGAGAAGATTTTGAACATCTGAATTGGGGTTTTAATTCCCAAAATCAAGTTTTCTTATTATCATGCAATAATGGTTGTTAATAAAAAGAAATAGTTACTTCCCCAATTTCTAATTTTTGTGCGTAAGAGAATCCTAGACTCAGATTAGAAGGCATTGAATATGAAATCTAAGGAGATACATGTTCCATCATACCTAATCCTAAATGAAGATAAAAGAATGGTTCACGCTTATGTGGTTTAGTAAGAATATCAGCTAAGTTTTCCTCCGTTGGCACTTTTTCAATAGATATGTTACCCTTTTGCACGTTATCCCTAAGAAAATGGTGACGAATTTCTATGTGTTTGGTACGAGAGTGTTGCACGGGGTTTTTACTTAAATCTATTGATACTTTATTATCACACATGATTGGAATGTTATCAAGTGTAATACCATAGTCTACGAGAGCTTGTTTCATCCATAGTGCTTGTTGACATGCCTTTTCGGCGCTTACATATTCGGCTTCAGTTGTGGAGATAGCTAGTGCCGTTTGTTTCTTGGAGAACCAAGACGTTAAGCAGTAACCCATGAAGGTACAAATGACACTAGTACTTTTTTTATCCACATAATCTCCCGCATGATCAGAGTCGGCGTAAACTATAGTTTCTATGCCGGTCCCCTTAGGATACCATAATTGATGAGTGCTCAAACACTCATCATTTTTGGTCAAATCTGAACTGCAAAACATACAAAAACACTCAGTAATGCATCAAAATACTAAAAATATTTCAAAATTGTGTTTTATATGTTTTAGATTCAAAATGAGCAAAAACAAATGAAAAACGCACAAAGTTTGCAAAATTGGCAGTTTCAGTCCCCCAACTTTCATAAAATGACAAAACTAGTCCCTGGATATTCAAAATATGGAAAATTATCACCAAAGGTCCTTTTGAAATCATAAGTTGTCATATTTTGTCCTTTGGTGAAAAATTGGAAAGTTTTGGAAATTTACACTTTTGGTCCCTGGAGTTTCAAATATTGGCAGAAAAGGTCCCTGGTGGGATAATTTTGAATGAAAAATCAATTTTGGTCCTTGGGAATTCACAAAAATCACTTTTAATCCCTGGATGAAAATTTTGAGAAAATTACAAGTTTAGTCCCCGGAGTTTGGAAATTTGCAAAATTAGTCCCCGGGTATTTTATTTTGGAAAATATTAAATTTCATCCTTGTAATATTCTTATGTTGTCAAATTTAGTCCTTGTGAATACTTTGTGAATTTTACATTTCAGTCCCTCATGATTAGCCAAATTACAATATTGGTCCTTGTTAAATGCAAAACCAAACGGACCTTTTGTATTATTATTACCCAACACCAAAACAGCCCACCCAATCCAACATAAACCCCTTAGCCCATCACAAGCCCAACCCCACTCCCTGGCCTGTTCTAATATAAACCCAGTCAACCCACGTGGTCAAACCGACCACTATTCATCATCCTTAACCTCTAATTCACCCCCTAATTACCAGGTTCATGCCCCCCCCCTCCTCACCTTCTCCACCAACTATAATAAATACACTCACCAACCTCACCTTCCCCCTCCTACCCTCCATTTATTACCCTCACCAAACCACCCAATCTGCCAATCCCATATTTCCCGCCAAAATGGAATTTAAACGGCTGGGATCAAAGAAGCCAATCCAACGGTCAATAAAGGTGTGGGAAAGTCAAGGTTTCACTCCAGGACTATAAAAGAAAGAAAAGGAAGGAAGATTAAGTAGTAGTTACTGTAGCATAGTTGTAATGTAGGTTTTTATGTCAAATTAGTTTAAATTAAGCTTTTCAAGTTGTAATTTCATTCAAGAAACTTGTAATTCACTCTGTTAGTTTTATTATTGCTATTTGAATTCAGTTTCCTTTATATAGTTAAGCTTTTAATAATTTCAAATTTAAAGTTCCAAATTGTGCTTTAAGTTTTGAAATTTGTTGTTTCCTGTGGTATTAAGTCCTAATACCATATGAGATAAGCTCAGTAAGCTCTCTCATAGCTTATCTGAGCCTATCTCATAAAGTCATATAGAGCAAGTCCCCTGGGCATCCTAATTGCAAAGTAAGCTTTCTGTTTTTAATACTTGCAAACTTCTCTACAGTGGTTTATAAGTTGTATTTCATTGCTTATTGGTGTTAAATACTGCTTTTCATAGTTGTTGGAGTACTTGTTATTAACTTGTGCATGTTCTTTTCATAACTGGTTATTCCACTCTCATTTCAGCTTAATTACTGAATCATAGGTTCTTTAGGTTTAATCTTATGTGTCTGTGTTTATCTTGGTTTAATATATTCTAGAAAACCTGTGTATCTCAGTTCCATAAGCTTAAATTGCCCATTTGTTTTAAAAACTCAAACAGATCACAGATATAGGGGTGTTTGGATCAGTGGTTTTGACCACTGATTCTTGTATTTCAGTTGGAATATTTGGTTTAAGTATGTTAAACTATATCACCTTAGGCCCTTCAATCAATTAAAACTTGTCACTCCTTTGGAAAAAGTCAAAATGCTTTGTGATTCTATATGGCTTGTCATCTGTTAGGTTTTAGGGTGTGAGATCCCACCATATCTTTGCATAAGTGGGTATTGTAGCATATTTTGGATTATTTATAGCTTATTCCAACATGTTAAATCAGTAGGAAAGATTAAAACCTCAGAAAAGTCAATTTGCTAGTTTCTTATAAAAAGTCAAAGTATACCTTAGTGCAGAATCTCAGATTTTCAAAGCATTTTTGTGAATTGTGTGTTCAAGATTAGGATCTCAAATTTCTTGTGGATAAAATATGTCACCTCAGCTTCAGTAATCAGTTTCCATTTCATTTTTGTGATTTTTCTGGTGGGCCCTACATCCATCCAAAGACACCTGCAGGGCAAGGTAATGCCCTGCTTCACAGACTTTGTTCCAAACACCCATCTTTCAAGCCCTCCCCTGGACTCATAAGTGGGTCCCACAGGCTCCCATTAGGTTCTTTGCATTCCCTAGGTTGGTGGCTCTCCATAGCACCCATTCTTGTGCCCCCAATCAACCTGGTGTGCCCCCTAGATACCCCTGAAGTCTGTCCCATTTCAGTGTTCACCACAATAAGCCAAGTGCTTATTTGTGGCTTATTTGCTTATTCTGAGGTCCCCAAGTATCTTTTCCAGCTTATTCATGTCCCAGTAGCTTATTTAGATTAGAATTAGCAAGAGTGGGTCCCACTTAGGCCCATTTTGGCTTATTTCCCTCCACAGTTGACCAAAGTCAACTGTCTCAAGTTTTAGCTTGTTTTTAGCTTAATTTTAAGTTGTAGAAAGCTTGTTTTCACAAAAAGTTCTCATTTTTAGGTATAAATCAGTTTTCAAAAAGAAAAATTCCAAAAATCCAATTTAATTTTTAAGTGATAGTTTCTATTTAATGTAATTTAATTTTAATTTTCATTTTTAAATTTTTATTAAGTACTTGTCAACTTTATATTTTTATTAAATTCCTCTTATATTAAAGTAGTTATAATAATTTTCTCAGATTTTTATTTTGTTGTTTAGTATTTATTAGAATTAATTTAATTTTATTAATTATTAATTAATATTAAGTTTAAAATAGCATAATTAGTTTTTATTAAGCAAAACCAAGTTTTTATATTTTTTATAGCTTTTATATGTTATAAAATAATTTTAGAAATTTTATTAGAATTTTTACTGTTCATTTAGTATTTTTCTTAATTTAAAATAGTTTAATTAGGTAATTAGTAATTAATTAATTAAAAAAAAACCACAAAAAGACAAAAATACTTATTTTTATTTTTAAAATTAGTTTTTAGTTATTTTATAATTTTAGAAATTTTATTTTTATTTTTCTAGTAATTAATTAGTATTAAATTATATTTAAGTGTTTTAAATAATAATAATTAGTATTAATTAGTAATTAATTAATATTAAATAATTAATTAATGTAAAAATTTATTTTCTTTTTCTAAAAATTTTCTTTTATCTTTTAGTTTGTAAAAAAGTCATTTTCACCCCCTGGGTGTTTTCAGATTTCCGTTTTCACTTTTTATTTCGTACATTTACGTTTTATTTAAACGTAACGTACGCGTTTTTAAGTTTTAAACGTTTCTGGTTTTTCCAACTTTCAAGTTTTATTCATATAGCTTGCTTAAGCTATTTCTTCATATATTCCTTAGTTTAATCACTCACAAACCTTTGAAAATGTTTTGTGAAAAGTCAAAGTATACCTTAGTGCAGAATCTCAGATTTTTGGATCAATGTTTTTGGATAATGTCATTTACCAGGGTGCATGATTACTCCCCTTTACCCAAAAAAGAATCTCAGATTTTCAAAGCATTTTTGTGAATTGTGTGTTCAAGATTAGGATCTCAAATTTCTTGTGGATAAAATATGTCACCTCAGCTTCAGTAATCAGTTTCCATTTCATTTTTGTGATTTTTCTGGTGGGCCCTACATCCATCCAAAGACACCTGCAGGGCAAGGTAATGCCCTGCTTCACAGACTTTGTTCCAAACACCCATCTTTCAAGCCCTCCCCTGGACTCATAAGTGGGTCCCACAGGCTCCCATTAGGTTCTTTGCATTCCCTAGGTTGGTGGCTCTCCATAGCACCCATTCTTGTGCCCCCAATCAACCTGGTGTGCCCCCTAGATACCCCTGAAGTCTGTCCCAGTTCAGTGTTCACCACAATAAGCCAAGTGCTTATTTGTGGCTTATTTGCTTATTCTGAGGTCCCCAAGTATCTTTTCCAGCTTATTCATGTCCCAGTAGCTTATTTAGATTAGAATTAGCAAGAGTGGGTCCCACTTAGGCCCATTTTGGCTTATTTCCCTCCACAGTTGACCAAAGTCAACTGTCTCAAGTTTTAGCTTGTTTTTAGCTTAATTTTAAGTTGTAGAAAACTTGTTTTCACAAAAAGTTCTCATTTTTAGATATAAATCAGTTTTCAAAAAGAAAAATTCCAAAAATCCAATTTAATTTTTAAGTGATAGTTTCTATTTAATGTAATTTAATTTTAATTTTCATTTTTAAATTTTTATTAAGTACTTGTCAACTTTATATTTTTATTAAATTCCTCTTATATTAAAGTAGTTATAATAATTTTCTCAGATTTTTATTTTGTTGTTTAGTATTTATTAGAATTAATTTTAGTTTTATTAATTATTAATTAATATTAAGTTTAAAATAGCATAATTAGTTTTTATTAAGCAAAACCAAGTTTTTATATTTTTTATAGCTTTTATATGTTATAAAATAATTTTAGAAATTTTATTAGAATTTTTACTGTTCATTTAGTATTTTTCTTAATTTAAAATAGTTTAATTAGGTAATTAGTAATTAATTAATTAAAAAAAACCACAAAAAGACAAAAATACTTATTTTTATTTTTAAAATTAGTTTTTAGTTATTTTATAATTTTAGAAATTTTATTTTTATTTTTCTAGTAATTAATTAGTATTAAATTATATTTAAGTGTTTTAAATAATAATAACTAGTATTAATTAGTAATTAATTAATATTAAATAATTAATTAATGTAAAAATTTATTTTCTTTTTCTAAAAATTTTCTTTTATCTTTTAGTTTGTAAAAAAGTCATTTTCACCCCTGGGTGTTTTCAGATTTCCGTTTTCACTTTTTATTTCGTACGTTTACGTTTTATTTAAACGTAACGTACGCGTTTTTAAGTTTTAAACGTTTCTGGTTTTTCCAACTTTCAAGTTTTATTCATATAGCTTGCTTAATCTATTTCTTCGTATATTCCTTAGTTTAATCACTCACAAACCTTTTCCTGTCCAAATTCACCCGATCACGAAACCGTTTGAATACAATCCACACCTCGTCGGGACATTACGACCCGGGGAAACACTATATTCCGCGGAGCATTGATCTAAGCTATTTGACTTTATTGACCATTCCCTGGTCAATATAAGTTGGTGGTTTAACATCAATCAATTTTTGGCGCCGCTGCCGGGGAGGTTGTGTGCGTATCTTAACGGTTTTTCTGATTAGTGTCTTTGGAATTCGTTCCATTGTACATTTATCCATCCTTTGTTCATATTTTCCCATTATCAAAACAAAACCGTTCCCGAAAACTTTTTAAACTCAGTTTTCAACGAACACAAAAAACACAAAAACATTTTCTTTATCATTTGTACAATATGTCTTTTCAAAAACCCAAAAATATTCACCTTTACCCACCTACCCTTTTGATTCTCATTTCCTCACCCTCTATACACATTTGATTCTTTCTATGTCTCACCCACACCTTCTGGTTTGCCAGTGGTGTGGTAATCCTTATAATGGTGGCAATTGCCCCGGTTGTGGCATGGTAGAGTCAGGAAACGGGTCTGTCTATAACCAGAATCCCTATTCCTACCATGACACAACTGATTCATTCCATCAGTTACCACACCATCAGTCTCAGCAGTTTTACTGTTGTGATTACTGTGGTGGTTCACACTACAGTTATGATTGTCAATCGGGAAACACGCTTGTCTATGAGCAGTCTCCTGATAACAATTGTAATTCTAGCACATACAACCCACAGCCACATCAGTATTACTATTGTGATTACTGTGGAGGTCCACACTCTAGCTCGGATTGTCAAACAAGGAATCCATTTCCTTGTAACAATTACGACTATTCGTTTTCAGACCCACCTCCACAGTACGACATGATTCACACAACTCCTCAAGAAACCGAGCAAGACCTTTTACTAAAGGCTCTTGATATTTTAAAAGAACTTAAGGAGGAGTTGGTTACTACACCGTTTCGAGACTCTCGTGAGAAATCTATGGTAGAATTACTTGCTAAGGAACGAGAGGCTAAAAACGAATTGAGCATGGAAGAATTACTTGTCTTAGAGCAAGCAGCTATAACGCGTGCCAAATTTCGTCAAGCTGCTCTTCTAGACTATGATGATGATAGTGATATTGAAGACACCCTTGATATCCTTCAATTTTATAAGGGTTCCTCAGATTCATCAGTTGTGATTCTTCCCATTGGAAATCAGGGAGAAAATAATGAGACGGGGAAATTACTAGCCATTGAACAAATGGAACTTGAAAATTCCATGAATGCTAGCTCCTCCCATCTCCCTCAGTCTATTGTTATCACACCCGAAGTTCACACTCACTCTCTGAACATGGGGGATGAGCATCTTAGCACTGTTCCTAATAAGGAATCGGACGAATTAATAAAGTCTAGTGTTGAGATCCTTGTCCCAATCCCGAGAGAGTCACAGGGGACTTTTGATCAAGTGTGTGATATTCCTTCTCACCCTAATAATCCAAATGATCAAATTGAGAGTGTCTCTGATTCCAGTGATGATTGTTTATCTTATGGAGACATTGAATATGTTGATGCATCCATTCCCTACTCCAATGTTGACTTTCTTCTCGAGGAGTTCACCAATGAACTTACTCACTCCAATTCACTTCCATCGGGAAGTGATGATGATCTCTTTGATTTCAAAGATGATATGGAGGAAGTCGAAGCATTCCTTGCTCTAGATAGTTCAACTTCGTATGAAGTTGATGATAACTATCTTGATTCTGAGGGGGATATTCTGTTCCTTGAAAGCTTATTGAATGATGATGATCCATCACTCAATTCCTATCTCAATATCGGGCTTAATGATTCACCCACTGATGAAAAGTCTTTATCTCATGGAGACATCAGTAATGTTGATGAAATATCTTCTGAGCCCATCATTGATCACCTTATCATGACTCCTCCGGAGTATGATAGCCCGGGGGGAGATACGCTCAATCTTAAGGATTTGCAAATTCCCACCCACCCTCCCGGGTTGTTTACGAGCTTAACCTTTGAAATCCAAACTCAGGCTAATGAGCCTGTTCTCGAGGTTCCTTCCTCTCTTCTTCACTCCTTTGGGAATGAAGATATCATCTTTGATCCCGGCATTTTCATGTATCATTATCTTGAGCCGGATACTTATCTCATCGGTGTGGAACTTTCACGTGCTTCATATGTTTGTCCAAACATTTTGAATGAAAGTCCGAGTGAGATGGCTTCTTCCACATCATGCTTCCCCAAGGACAAATGAATTCGGGGTCGAGTCACGCTAGCGACTCGGTAAACAAAAACAGAGCATGCTTAAAGGGTTTTCACCCTAAGTGTGGGGGAGTCCCCCATGCTATGATTACAGAAGTGAAAAACAAAATGGTGTTTTCCACGCTTAGCTTGTAATGTTGCCCTTTTACGTTCAAAATGTCGGCATAATAGCCGGGATTTTGAATATTGAGGACAATATTCATGCTAAGTGTGGGGGGGGGGGGGGTATTCGCTATTCTAGCGAATTTTATCACATTTTACTATATAATACCCCCGTTTTAGCCTAAATTTCAAAAATTTTAAAAAAAATTTTTTCACTGGTGCTTCAAAATTTTTGTGGTAATCAGTCCGCCTTGTCTAAGCGACAAAAGGGATTGGCTAGTCCAGGAGCAAACGGCTCTTGGTAAAGACATATCAAATCCGTTTACGGCTTGCAATTTGCCCAAAATTGTACGGTTCCTCAACTCCCCAAAAACAAATGAGTTGGCTAGCCCACAAGATTATGGCTTGTGGTAAAGGCCGTGGAAAATCCATAATTGGTAATCAGCTCACCAAGATGTTGACTAGGTCCATCAAGATGCTGGCTAGTCCAGAAGCAAACGGCTTCTGGTAAAGACTACTCAAATTCGTTGACAGCTGGTGGTTTGCTCAAAATCACACGGTTATCAGGTGTGCCACAGTTCTTACACCTGGCTACTCCAGAAGTGATGGCTTTTGGTAAAGAGTTTTTCAAATCCATCAAGTTTTCAAAACAGTATTGCTAGGGACTAGCAATAGTTTAGTGTGGGGGATTGATGAGTGCTCAAACACTCATCATTTTTGGTCAAATCTGAACTGCAAAACATACAAAAACACTCAGTAATGCATCAAAATACTAAAAATATTTCAAAATTGTGTTTTATATGTTTTAGATGCAAAATGAGCAAAAACAAATGAAAAACGCACAAAGTTTGCAAAATTGGCAGTTTCAGTCCCCTAACTTTCATAAAATGACAAAACTAGTCCCTGGATATTCAAAATATGGAAAATTATCACCAAAGGTCCTTTTGAAATCATAAGTTGTCATATTTTGTCCTTTGGTGAAAAATTGGAAAGTTTTGGAAATTTACACTTTTGGTCCCTGGAGTTTCAAATATTGGCAGAAAAGGTCCCTGGTGGGATAATTTTGAATGAAAAATCAATTTTGGTCCTTGGGAATTCACAAAAATCACTTTTAATCCCTGGATGAAAATTTTGAGAAAATTACAAGTTTAGTCCCCGGAGTTTGGAAATTTGCAAAATTAGTCCCCGGGTATTTTATTTTGGAAAATATTAAATTTCATCCTTGTAATATTCTAATGTTGTCAAATTTAGTCCTTGTGAATACTTTGTGAATTTTACATTTCAGTCCCTCATGATTAGCCAAATTACAATATTGGTCCTTGTTAAATGCAAAACCAAACGGACCTTTTGTATTATTATTACCCAACACCAAAACAGCCCACCCAATCCAACATAAACCCCTTAGCCCATCACAAGCCCAACCCCACTCCCTGGCCTGTTCTAATATAAACCCAGTCAACCCACGTGGTCAAACCGACCACTATTCATCATCCTTAACCTCTAATTCACCCCCTAATTACCAGGTTCATGCCCCCCCTCCTCACCTTCTCCACCAACTATAATAAATACACTCACCAACCTCACCTTCCCCCTCCTACCCTCCATTTATTACCCTCACCAAACCACCCAATCTGCCAATCCCATATTTCCCGCCAAAATGGAATTTAAACGGCTGGGATCAAAGAAGCCAATCCAACGGTCAATAAAGGTGTGGGAAAGTCAAGGTTTCACTCCAGGACTATAAAAGAAAGAAAAGGAAGGAAGATTAAGTAGTAGTTAGTGTAGCATAGTTGTAATGTAGGTTTTTATGTCAAATTAGTTTAAATTAAGCTTTTCAAGTTGTAATTTCATTCAAGAAACTTGTAATTCACTCTGTTAGTTTTATTATTGCTATTTGAATTCAGTTTCCTTTATATAGTTAAGCTTTTAATAATTTCAAATTTAAAATTCCAAATTGTGCTTTAAGTTTTGAAATTTGTTGTTTCCTGTGGTATTAAGTCCTAATACTTATTTTGCCAGGGTGAATCCCTTTTACCCAAAAAAAAAAAAAAGTCCTAATACCATATGAGATAAGCTCAGTAAGCTCTCTCATAGCTTATCTGAGCCTATCTCATAAAGTCATATAGAGCAAGTCCCCTGGGCATCCTAATTGCAAAGTAAGCTTTCTGTTTTTAATACTTGCAAACTTCTCTACAGTGGTTTATAAGTTGTATTTCATTGCTTATTGGTGTTAAATACTGCTTTTCATAGTTGTTGGAGTACTTGTTATTAACTTGTGCATGTTCTTTTCATAATTGGTTATTCCACTCTCATTTCAGCTTAATTACTGAATCATAGGTTCTTTAGGTTTAATCTTATGTGTCTGTGTTTATCTTGGTTTAATATATTCTAGAAAACCTGTGTATCTCAGTTCCATAAGCTTAAATTGCCCATTTGTTTGAAATACTCAAACAGATCACAGATATAGGGGTGTTTGGATCAGTGGTTTTGACCACTGATTCTTGTATTTCAGTTGGAATATTTGGTTTAAGTATGTTAAACTATATCACCTTAGTCCCTTCAATCAATTAAAACTTGTCACTCCTTTGGAAAAAGTCAAAATGCTTTGTGATTCTATATGGCTTGTCATCTGTTAGGTTTTAGGGTGTGAGATCCCGCCATATCTTTGCATAAGTGGGTATTGTAGCATAATTTGGATTACTTATAGCTTATTCCAACATGTTAAATCAGTAGGATAGATTAAAACCTCAGGAAAGTCAATTTGCTAGTTTCTTATAAAAAGTCAAAGTATACCTTAGTGCAGAATCTCAGATTTTTGGATCAATGTTTTTGGATAATGTCATTTACCAGGGTGCATGATTACTCCCCTTTACCCAAAAAAGAATCTCAGATTTTCAAAGCATTTTTGTGAATTGTGTGTTCAAGATTAGGATCTCAAATTTCTTGTGGATAAAATATGTCACCTCAGCTTCAGTAATCAGTTTCCATTTCATTTTTGTGATTTTTCTGGTGGGCCCTACATCCATCCAAAGACACCTGCAGGGCAAGGTAATGCCCTGCTTCACAGACTTTGTTCCAAACACCCATCTTTCAAGCCCTCCCCTGGACTCATAAGTGGGTCCCACAGGCTCCCATTAGGTTCTTTGCATTCCCTAGGTTGGTGGCTCTCCATAGCACCCATTCTTGTGCCCCCAATCAACCTGCTGTGCCCCCTAGATACCCCTGAAGTCTGTCCCATTTCAGTGTTCACCACAATAAGCCAAGTGCTTATTTGTGGCTTATTTGCTTATTCTGAGGTCCCCAAGTATCTTTTCCAGCTTATTCATGTCCCAGTAGCTTATTTAGATTAGAATTAGCAAGAGTGGGTCCCACTTAGGCCCATTTTGGCTTATTTCCCTCCACAGTTGACCAAAGTCAACTGTCTCAAGTTTTAGCTTGTTTTTAGCTTAATTTTAAGTTGTAGAAAACTTGTTTTCACAAAAAGTTCTCATTTTTAGGTATAAATCAGTTTTCAAAAAGAAAAATTCCAAAAATCCAATTTAATTTTTAAGTGATAGTTTCTATTTAATGTAATTTAATTTTAATTTTCATTTTTAAATTTTTATTAAGTACTTGTCAACTTTATATTTTTATTAAATTCCTCTTATATTAAAGTAGTTATAATAATTTTCTCAGATTTTTATTTTGTTGTTTAGTATTTATTAGAATTAATTTTAGTTTTATTAATTATTAATTAATATTAAGTTTAAAATAGCATAATTAGTTTTTATTAAGCAAAACCAAGTTTTTATATTTTTTATAGCTTTTATATGTTATAAAATAATTTTAGAAATTTTATTAGAATTTTTACTGTTCATTTAGTATTTTTCTTAATTTAAAATAGTTTAATTAGGTAATTAGTAATTAATTAATTAAAAAAAAAACCACAAAAAGACAAAAATACTTATTTTTATTTTTAAAATTAGTTTTTAGTTATTTTATAATTTTAGAAATTTTATTTTTATTTTTCTAGTAATTAATTAGTATTAAATTATATTTAAGTGTTTTAAATAATAATTAGTATTAATTAGTAATTAATTAATATTAAATAATTAATTAATGTAAAAATTTATTTTCTTTTTCTAAAAATTTTCTTTTATCTTTTAGTTTGTAAAAAAGTCATTTTCACCCCCTGGGTGTTTTCAGATTTCCGTTTTCACTTTTTATTTCGTACATTTACGTTTTATTTAAACGTAACGTACGCGTTTTTAAGTTTTAAACGTTTCTGGTTTTTCCAACTTTCAAGTTTTATTCATATAGCTTGCTTAAGCTATTTCTTCATATATTCCTTAGTTTAATCACTCACAAACCTTTTCCTGTCCAAATTCACCCGATCACGAAACCGTTTGAATACAATCCACACCTCGTCGGGACATTACGACCCGGGGAAACACTATATTCCGCGGAGCATTGATCTAAGCTATTTGACTTTGTTGACCATTCCCTGGTCAATATAAGTTGGTGGTTTAACATCAATCAATAATCCTAAGTGCATAGTGCCTTTAATGTATCGGAGGATACGTTTAACCGCTTCTAAGTGAGAAGATTTGGGATCTTCTTGAAAGCGAGCACAAAGGCAGACACTAAACATGATATCGGGCCTACTTGCCGTTAGGTACAATAAACTTCCTATCATACGTCTATACTTAGTAATATCTACGGATTCACCCTCTTCATCCTTGGTGAGCTTTGTGTTCGTAGCCATTGGGGTTTTCATAGGCTTAGTATCTTTTAGTCCAAATTTCTTAAGCATTTCCTTAATATATTTGGATTGATTAAAGAATATTCCATCATCTAATTGTTTTATTTGTAGTCCAAGGAAGAAGTTAAGCTCGCCCATCATACTCATTTCAAACTCGTCATGCATGATTCTTGAGAATTCATCACACATGTCTTGACAAGTTGAACCGAATATAATGTCATCAACATATATTTGGATGATTATGATGTTTGAATCTTTCTTCTTGGTGAAGTGTGTGTTATCTACCATTCCCATCGAGTATTCATGCTTAAGAAGAAAAGCTTTCAACCAATCATACCAAGCCTTAGCTGCTTGCTTTAAACCATATAAAGCTTTCTTTAGTTTATAAACATTCTCGGGGTACTCGAAGTCAATGAATCCTGGAGGTTGTGCTACATATACCTCCTCATTGATGAGACCGTTTAGGAATGCACTTTTCACATCCATTTGGAACAACTTAAAATCTAATGCACATACATATGCGAGCAATATCCTAATGGACTCAACTCTAGCTACGGGTGCATAGGTTTCGTCATAATCAATTCCCTCTTGTTGATTATAACCTTGTGCAACTAGCCTAGCTTTGTTCCTAGATATAATACCATTTTCATCTAGTTTGTTTCTAAATACCCATTTAGTTCCTATTATGGTGACATTCTTAGGTCTTGGTACTAACATCCAAACATCATTAGACTTAAATTGGTTTAATTCTTCTTGCATTGCGATGATCCAACTATCATCCTTCAATGCTTCATTGACATTTTTAGGTTCAATGATTGAAACAAAACAAAAAAGGTTGCTTTTGTTTTGAACTTGTGATCTAAGGGTTCTTTGGTTTAGGCTTCCTATGACGTTATCTAAGGGATGGCTTTTAGATTCCTTAATATTGGTAGTTTCACCTATTTCGATGGTTTCTTGAGATATGTCTAGGTTTTTCATGTTTTCAATTATGGCATTTTCTTCATCTAAATCATCATCTAACAAAGGTGATGTTTTAGATGGAGGGGGACTCTCATCGAATGTCACGTTGAGTGATTCTTCGATGACCATTGTTTCCTTGTTTAAGACAATGTAGGCTTTGCTAGTTTGAGAATAACCTAGAAATACACCTTCGTATGACTTTGGTTCGAACTTGGTGAGAGAATCTTTGGTGTTTAGAATTTAGCATTTACTACCAAATACTCTAAAGTAATCTAGGGAAGGTTTCCTACCTTTCAAGATTTCATAAGGGGGTTTTCCTATGATTGGTCTAATGAGAATTCTATTAAGGATATAGGTGGATGTATCTACGGCATTACGCCAAAACTTATGAGGAATGGATTGCTCATTGAGCATGGTTTTACTCATTTCTTGTAAGGTTCTATTTTTCCTTTCGACTACCCCATTTGATTGTGGAGTTCGTGGAGCTAAGAAATTGTGAGTAATACCATTAACCTCACAATAAGCTCCGAATTGAACTTCATTATCAAATTCTCTACCATGGTCCATTCTAATGGAGACTATGTTGTATCCTAGTTGATTTTGAACTTTCTTACTAAAAATTTTGAATTGTTCAAAAGTTTTAGTTTTGTTTTTAAGAAACCTAGTCCAAGTGTATCTAGAGTAAACGTCTACAATTACTAGGATGTAAAGATTTCCTCCATAACTTCGTATGGCGGAAGGACTGAAGAGATCCATGTGAAAACTCTAGACATCTAGATGTTGAGATCATGTTCTTAGGCTTATGACTTGAGTGAGCTTGTTTTACAACTTTGCAAGCATCACAAAAATGTTGGTCGAACCTAAGTTTAGGAAGATTTCTAACTAAATCCTTAGAGGCCAATGATTGTAGAGTAGAATTATCATTAACTGTAGCTAAGCAAATGTTGTCACTAGGTTTATTACTAATCTGCATGACATATAAGTTACCTTTTCTAATCCCTTTGGCAATTACTTTTCCGTTCTTTATGATTTTACTATCGTCTTTGGAAAAGATTACCTTGCAATCATTATCACATATTTGACTAATACTAAGTAAATTAAATCCTAGGTTATCTACATGTTCTACATTAGCTATCGTAAGAGAGTTATGAGTGATCGTACCTTTGCCGATGATATTACCCTAGATCTTACTACCAAACGTAACGTTACCTCCACTACTTGCATTATGATGAGAACAGCTTGCGGTTACCCGTCATGTGATTTGTGCATCCACTATCTTTAACCCATTCGTCGGGCTCCAAGTCAATTCCCAAACATATCTAGTGATAATATTTACAAATTCAAACATATGGTCCCCAATATCTCATGGGTCCAAAGTTGTTAGCACCAAACATCTTATACATTTGTTGCATTTGTCTAGGATGTTGAAATGGTGAGTAGAATCCTATCGGAAGAAAATCATTTCTCCAATTTATTGAATTATTCCTATGATAATTATGATTTCTAGTTACTCTTGATTTAGTTTGTCCATTTGTTTTTCTAGGAGGTGAAGATTTAGATCCTATAGTTGGTTTGTTGTATCCTAATCCGAGTTTTGGTGTAGGCTTATAAAATTTCTTTACCTCTTTTATATTAGCAATGGGTATTTCTAAGTTCATTATGGTTAATTGTTTCGGATCAGAATCAGGGATTGGTTTAGGCAAGAACACGGTTTTTCTTACTGGAGACGGTCCTTTATACTTAAGGGACCGTTTGGTGGATTTAAGGAACCGTCACCAGTATATAACAACCCACAAACACCCATTACTATCATTCCCATTACAAATACCTATAGTAGGTATTTCACAGGTGAATTTTTGCTTTTTATATGCATTATTACTTGCATGACTCACTAGACCTGCTCACGTATCCACACAAGCCAAATAACTCAACACTCTCATCCTATAAACCCCAGGTATGTCAAACATAAAATCATAACAACACCATAATAAGTAATTCACCAATCTAAAACACTAAACATAACACAAAACCCTAATAAACACTAACTAAAACTTAAGTAGGATTATGTGCTTATTTGAACCTATATGCTTAGTTTAACTAGTATGAATGTGTCCAAGGCTTAAGTATGAGTTTCCTTAGTAATATTAGGATATATTAGGACCATTAGGCTATAGAATAAACCCTTTAGAACTTAGATACAAACCCCATAAGCACAAAACCATAACTAGGTCATAATTAACTAGAATTAGGTCTAAACCATCCCAAAACTTCCCCATAGGTCACTACCACTTAGTATAAGCCTCTTAAAACTTAGGAATAGTTATTAGACACTCATAGGACACTAAACTAGACACTAAACCATAGGATAAACCCTAGTCTCTCACTAAACACACTTAGGTCATTTAGGTCACAAAACTAGGTCAAACCTTCCCAAACCTTTCCCATAAGTTACCCTCACTTAGAATAAACCCATTAGGTCTTAGGATTAGTTACTAAACACACTTAGGAACTTAACTTAGGCACTAAACCTTAGGTAAAACCTTAAAAACTTAATAAGTAGAACTAGGTCTAAACTTAACTAAAACAAGTAAAACCTAAACATAAGCACCTTAAACACCTCAACCTAGCACCCTAACACCTTAATCATACCCAAGCACACACCCTAACAACTCTAAGCACCCACACAAGTAGGTGCATCACTTAATTGTCTAATCCACCACTAATCACCACTAAACCACCATTAATCCACCTCCTTATAAGCTACTTACACCAAACTGCCTCCACGGCTAAACCACCACCACTCCCGTCTGATGAGGCGAAAGGGGGTCATTTAAGCCCCAAGTCGAGATTATTTGATCAAATATTGCCCTAAATCGTTCCTTTTGTCATTTTAGGTACTTTTGGAGAGAAATCTGGAAAAGGAAGCATTTTGGACGTTTTTGGAGCATAAAAGAGAAGAAAACGGCAAAGTCTTAATTTTCCTTGTTGGGAACAGTACCTGACGGCGTCAAGAGTTTCCAAGTGACAGCGTCAAGAGTAATACAAGAGGTGGATGTGGACAATACATGTGACGATCCAGAGAGTTTTGTGCATTGGAGATGACGGCGTCACCCAAGGCCGTCATGGTCCATTTGTTAGTGACGGCCCAGAAGAAATTTACACATGACGGCGTCAAAAGTGGATCTAGGCAATCCGATTTCATTATAGGTGGCGAGTTGACGGCATCACAAATTCCTTCTTGACGCCGTCACCCTGTAAAATCTATATATAGTTTCCAAATTTCATTCATTAGTGTGTAACTTTGAGGGAAAAACCCTAGGTCGAATTTTCCAGCTTTTTCAAGGGTTTCAACCCTTAGAATCTTTCATGTCAATTTGAGATAAGTACTGTTTCAATTCAATCAATATGTCTATGTGTTGCTTGAATATATCTTACACTTGTCTTCAATTTAACATGCTACGCTAGATTTCATTTGTGTTTGCTTAGATGTAGTGAAACCTAGGTGTTAATTATGGGTTGATTGTTTGTTTATAGTTGTTACGGATGATTGTATTCGATGTTGGGCTTAAGAAAACTGGCAGACTTCCATTGGTAACTTACTTGAACGTCTTAAGAAACATGATCGGAGGTGTACTATGATATTTGGTTGTATTTAATGCGTAGGAGAATTCTAATGATCTAACGGCTCGACATAGGAGTGAAGTAGGATCCTACAGAGTTAGGGAATATTGTACACGGCCCTACGACTAGTATTAAGGAATATGACCCGTCATCCATGCAATTGTAACAAGCTATCAACATGTAAAAGATATCTAGGGAGTAATGAAACCTAAGTAAACACAACTTTCCCCATCATTGTTTACACCACTAGTATAATTAGTTTCATTTCAATTTTGTTATTTAATTTTGATTGCATTAGTAGTTATTGGGTTAGTTGGCTAGCAACTAATTCCGCCCACTCTTCCAAAAACCGAGATTTTACTTGCTTTTATAAAACATAAAAACACAAAAAGAATCATCCCTCACCTTTAGACTTAGTTTAGGAGACTTTCTAATCCTAGCGACACTAATCCTGAGTTGAACGATCAATCCCCCGGTACTTATCACTATACTATACTACAACGATCAGGTACACTGCCTGGTGGGGGTTGTAAGCTTCTCGAGATCCCTCGAGAGGTAAAGCCTGGTGCGATTCCCACGTATCAAGTTTTTGGCACCTCAACCCGGGGAATAGTTATTGTCTAGGTTAGTATTTCTTTTTATTAGGTCTACTTGCTAGATTCTTTTCTAGTAAGATTTTATTTTCATTTTTAGGTTTTCTTTAGTCTATCTTATTTCTTTGTTTCCTTTGTTCGTAAAACTATCTCGATGGATAACAATAGCATTGATCGCTTGATTCCTGTTATTCGTGTTTTTCGTCGTAGGATTTTCCAAATGCCCGCCCCAATCCCTTTTGTGGAAAATGAGAACCCACCTAATCTCTCACCTAACCACCACTTTGACAATAACTCGGAGATGGAGGAGTCCGACCTTGCTAATGATCATAGGGCTAGTCCTTTTTACTATTCGGACTCCGATGAGGACCTAGATGATGGTGACGTAATTAATGAGGATAGGATGGATGATGAAGTGGACCCTCTTAGGTATGTCGACCCTAGAACAAGGATTGAGAATGATAACCTATTTAATATGCAATTTCCTTGTAAAATTGGATTTAGGATCTTTGATGCCTACCTTAACTCATCTCTACCAATGAACATAATCTCGCGTAGTGAATACAATAAAATTATGGTAGATGAGTTAGAATACAAAGGAGATAATATTATTGCTAGGGCAATATCATTGCATGTGTTTGTGGGAAGCTTTGTTTATCTTGTTGAGTTCATGGTTATGGAGAATCCAGGAGAATTTATCGATAATAAGTTAACCCAAGTTGTGTTTGGGAAACCCTTCAAAAGGTTAACCAACCTTGATGAAAAACTTATGGAATGGTTAATTAAATTCTCGGATGGGGATGAAGATTTTGTTTACCAAATGCCCCATGCACACCCTAGGTTCAAGGATTTTTCTATGGAGAAATATAGTAGGTATCCACCCCTAGAAATGCTAAGTGACAATGATAAAAGAAAAGGGCTTAAATATCCTCATGAAAAGAATAAGAGGTATTATCGCGGATGTTTAGAGCTAAGTGATGACTATAAGAAAGATGAGGCGACTATTAGATGGCTCACCCTTGGATATGTGAGCATAAGCGACACACGATAGCCCATGACCTTGAGTCTAGCTACAAGACTCGTAAAATAAAGAAAAGCGCTTCTTGGGAGGTAACCCATGTTTTGTGTGATTTTTAATTGTTTGATTGTTATTTGCTTCCGTATGCATGCTTTGTTTTTATAGTTGGTAGATCATGTTTCAAACTAAAATTGTGAAAATGCTTTATTTTGTTGTTTAACTTCGTCTTAACTTCATATAAAGGTATTTTGCAAAAGTTAAGTGTAAGGGGAAACCCCAAATTTGTTTATAAGAACATAAATTGATCTTGATTCGCTACAATATTAAATGAACATGTGTATTAGTACTTGTTAGAGTCAAATGCTTGTATCAAGTCATAATGATGTTTTGCAGGATTTACCAGGAAGTAGGACATAAGTTTTTCCATAAATTTTCCAGAAACTTAACGTAAAGATTTCTGCAGGTCACTTCTGACGGCGTTAGGAATTAACTCCTGACGGCGTCATGTGTAAAATTCTGGAAATTTTACGAGTTTTGTTTTTCTAACGGAGTCTTAAAGTTTTTGTTAATTCTTTAGTTTTATAAACTCCAGGAAATCTGCAAACATTCATTCCACAAGCATTATATCTTATTTTGTTTTCTAGGACGTATTAGTATATATAGATTGCCGCTGATTTTACGCGAGGTTGCCTTGTTTGTTTTCTCAGGTTTAACAGGTTATGTATGACAAGAAGATGATTTATTTTTCTGGAAGGGAAGCTTTGAGTGTTCATTTTCTTGGAGGAAGATCTAATCTTGTTACCACACTATCCACACCGAACGAATCAGGGGAGTATTTGCTTTCATTCTTTTATCTATTTCACTTTTACATTCTTTAATTGAACATTGGGGACAATGTTCATCCTAAGTGTAAGGGGAGGGTAAATGATGATACCTTATAGGATACAATTGCAATTGAGTTTGTTTGTTTGATGGTAGGTGTGTAATAAAACTAAGAGAAATACTTGTTAGTGTAATTTTAGCGCCAAATTTAAAATTTTTTACAACATTTAGGAGTGAAACTTTAGCCTTAGCAAGCGTCTCATGGATAGGAGTTGTATGACTAGCACAAAACCGTACCATTCAGAAAAACTTTCCACCCAAATATGTGAGGTTCGCCTTTAGATTTGATAGGAAAAGCATTCACTATTAGTGCTTATGAGTGTACTGGTAGCATTTAGATTCTAGAACTTGCGTTAGTGATGCATCCCGAGACCGCTAGTGAGACTACATTCATGTAGTAGGATTTACTACATGATAAGAGGCATTAGGATCACCCTTGTGTTTACCCGTATCATAATTACTTGACCATGTAAGTCATATTACTTGGCTAGTAAAGTCAATTAATTTTTCCCATACCTTAGCGTTGTACTTATTTTTAGTACACGAAACCCCTAGTCACCCCTCCAAGCCTATCTTTTCATTTCTAACTTTAAGCATCTTACTTAAAGGAAGAATTTGTTACAACCCACCTAAATGTACAACCAAATCACCTTAGCCTTCCGTGTATGCACTCATCTTTAGTGCATTATTGTTATTTGTTTAAACCCTTAGTTAATTATCTAATTGATTACATGGTTGCTAAATCGAGTCATATCTTGTACATATTGTTTTTGGACGATTGGGACTCATGGGTAAAGTACTTGTGTTATGGAGTAATGGGGAAGAACATCATATATTACCCCCATATGTGCGTTAATCTTAAAAGTTCTCCAAGTGTTTTGATTATCTTGATTCGAGTCATTAGATTAGTTTATTGTAAAGTATGTAAAAATTCAAGTGTAAGGGGAATGTACATTCCCTATGATGTATTATTTTGGATTGTTTTGATTATCTTGATTCGAGTCATTAGGTTAGTTTGTTGTAAAGTATGTAAAAATTTAAGTGTAAGGGGAATGTAAAAATTCAAGTGTATGCAAAAAAAAAAAAAAAAAAAAAAAAGAATCGAAAAAATTAAGAAAAAGAAAAAAAATAGAAAAAGAAAAGAGAAAAAAACATACGAACTACCATCCCGTTTCATTCTATGTTTATTTTATGTTCTTGTTATTTTTGATTTATTAGCTTAAGTCGAGTCTAGTCTTGGCTTAGCAACGCCATATTGTACATGTAATTAACCAAGATGATTAACTCGCCACCAGTAAATATTGCCTTTATCCAACAAAACTGTGTATTCCATATCCCTACACCTAACGATATAACCCTTTGAAAGACCTCTTTGATAGTTTATCCTAGGTGCTTACGCCAAGTGGTGGAGGTTTGATCCTTTCCCAAGCATATGGTAATCTATTTTGTTATGACATGTAGTGAGAGATGTTTTTCATTTCCTTATTGTGATATATACTTTATTACACCCGAGAGATGTGAGTATCTAAACACTATTTGTGACGTGCTAGTGTATGACCTCCGTGCTTGTCTTTGGTCTTTAGTGAAACGATTATTTGTTGTAATTACTTTTATATTAGTGTTAAGTGACCCCTAACTTGTATTTTGATTATAATAAAAGCGCATTTGCTTGAGGACAAGCAAATCTCAAGTGCAAGGGTATTCGATGAGGCGAAAAATGAACCGTTTTTAAGGGGTCATTTAAGCCCGAAGTCAAGATTATTTGATCAAATATTTCCGTAAATCGTTCCTTTTGTCATTTTAGGTACTTTTGGAGAGAAATCTGGAAAAGGAAGCATTTTGGACGTTTTTGGAGCATAAAAGTGGAGAAAACGGCAAAGTCTTAATTTTCCTTTATGGGAACTGTACCTGACGGCCTCAAGAGTTTCCAAGTGACGGCGTCAAGAGTAATACAAGAGGTGGATGTGGACAATACACGTGACGATCCTGATAGTTTTGTGAATTGGAGATGACGGCGTCACCCAAGGCCGTCATGGTCCATTTATTAGTGACGGCCCAGAGAAATTTACACATGACGGCGTCAAAAGTGGATCTAGGCAATCCGATTTCATTATAGGCGGCGAGTTGACGGCGTCACAAATTCCTTCTTGACGCCATCACCCTGTAAAATCTATATATAGTTTTCCAAATTTCATTCATTAGTGTGCAACTTTGAGGGAAAAACCCTAGGTCAAATTTTCCAGCTTTTTCAAGGGTTTCAACCCTTTGAATCTTTCATGTCTATTTGAGATAAGTACTCTTTCAATTCAATCAATATGTCTATGTGTTGCTTGAATATATTTTACACTTATCTTCAATTTAACATGCTCGGCTAGATTTCATTTGTGTTTGCTTAGATGTAGTGAAACCTAGGTGTTAATTATGGGTTGATTGTTTGTTTATAGTTGTTACGGATGATTGTATTCGATGTTAGGCTTAAGAAAACTGGCAGACTTCCATTGGTAACTTGCTTGAACGTCTTAAGAAACATGATCGGAGGTGTACTACAATATTTGGTTGTATTTAATGCGTAGGAGAATTCTAATGATCCCATGTTAGGAGCTTCTAACGGCTCGACACAGGAGTGAAGTAGGATCCTATAGAGTTAGGGAATATTGTACACGGCCCTACGACTAGTATTAAGAAATATGACCCATCATCCATGCAATTGTAACAAGCTATCAACATGTAAAAGATATCTAGGGAGTAATGAAACCTAAGTAAACACAACTTTCCCCATCATTGTTTACACTACTAGTATAATTAGTTTCATTTCATTTTTGTTATTTAATTTTGATTGCATTAGTAGTTATTGGGTTAGTTGGCTAGCAACTAATTCCGCCCACTCTTCAAAAAATCGAGATTTTACTTGCTTTTATAAAACATAAAAACACAAAAAGAATCATCCCTCAACTTTAGACTTAGTTTAGGAGACATTCTAATCCTAGCGACACTATTCCTGAGTTGAACAATCAATCCCCCGGTACTTGTCACTATACTATACTACAACGATCAGGTACACTGCCTGGTGGGGGTTGTAAGCTTCTCGAGATCCCTCGAGAGGTAAAGCCTGGTGCGATTCCCACGTATCACCATCCTACTCCACCCCCTAGCTACCTCTATAGCTCGTCCCTGTCATCTCTAGACCCTCCACAGCCACCACTAGCTTTGCTTGGTCACCCCTCCCCCTCATCGACAACTAATACCCCGTTTCCACCCTTAACCGCCTTAACGAGGGTATAAATACCCCTCGTACGCCCTTACTTACAAACCACACCCTTTCTTCTCCTCACCTTACATTAGTTCAGTAGTAATAAGTCCTTAGAAGACCTTGGAGTCGAGTAGCAAAGCTTTTGTCGAGTTGTGTTGTGGTTTGAGTCGATACGAGCCCTAAAAAACCCTAACCCTGGTTTTAACCCACGTAAACCCTTCCCTAACCAAGTAGTTTTACATTTAGCTTTATTTTAGTCTTAGGATAGATTTAGGATGCCTTAGATAACTTAGGAACCCTTGCATGAGCCTTGAACCATTTCATTTACTAGTTTATGTTTTAAAACCCTAGATTGAATCGTATACTTGCATGCATGCTATAAGTCACTTCTTTAAGTCATACGCTAGTTATAAATAACCTAGATAAATTAAAATAAGTAAAACATAAGCTAGAAAACTTAGTTGCTAGATAAAATATAAGTTACATGCATATTAGGACTAATTTTGCAAAACTTTACATGCATAAGGGTATACATCATAAATTCCTGAAATTATAAAGTCTAGGGACTATTTTTGACATTTCCTAGAAGTTATAAGTGTAAGGACTAGTTTTGCATAATATTAAAACCCTAGAATAGATATTAAAATAAGTATAAACTAAAATGGACTAAAAATGTAAATATTATAAAGTTAAAGGTCTAAATGGTAAATATTGAAAACTTAAGAGTCTAAGGTTAGTTACTTAAAATATAGAAGTCTAGGGACTAGTTGTGTCAAATATAGTTAGTTATTAATATGAGTAATATAAGTAATATAAATATAGGGTAGAAAACGTAAATATATATATATATATATATATAGGGAAGGGATCGGGTGCGTTTCACTTTTTAAGTGCGGATGGTACGGATGAATGTGGACCACACGATCATCCGTCTATCTCATCAAAGATTAAAAAAAACGCGGTGGCATTTTCGTAAATAGTCCAAAACGTTTACACTAATAAGATAATATCGTTATATATCTTGCTTAAAAAAAACACAAAAATTCAAAAAAAAAAAAAAACAGATTTATCGATAATGAATTTAAGGAAAGTAAGATTTGCAGAAATTAAAGAAGGTATTCTTAATTATTTCATATTGTTATTATACGATTTAACTATACGTATTCTGATATGAGTACATCAGTATGATTGCTATTACGATACTAACATTTTTATTATTAAAAAATGAGTAATTATCATTATGAACTGTTAATTTAATCTTTTTTGTTTTTCAGAATTACAAATATGTGTTCTGCATTTAAAAAAAAGTTATTCTTAAATTAATAGTCTTTAAGATAACTACTGCGATATTAATTGCATTTCTATGATAAATATTCTGATATTAATTGCATTTCAATGATAGCTATTCTGAAATGTTATATATTCTGAAAAAACATATTCAGAAATGTTATATATATCATGCCTATTCTGATAGAAAAAATATTAATATCTATTGACGATACCTAATCCGATATTGATATAATTATGATACCTTGTGTGATATTAATTCACATTCAAGGATATGTATTTTGATATTAATATTTTTTCTTTAATCTGCATTTACAATGAACAATTTAATACCTATTAATTGATTATATCATTATTATGTTAGTAATCAATATGACACTTACGGTGATATTATAACTGCTAACGACATATAAGGTTATATATTCCGATATTAACATTTTTCCTTATTTTAAATACAGATGATGAAGATGATTCTGAAATTGAATACATGTTACTTTATAAGATCCAAATGGAAAAATGTATGACTAAAGTAAAAGAAGAAACAAAGTCTGCAATATCTTTGATATCTGAGACAATTTGTTACCTTACATGTGGACCTAATTCATTCGACACAACAAATATTTGTCTCTTGTTGAACAATCTTAAAAGTTTAGAAGAAGAGATGCAAGATGTTAAAGATGCAATTATTTGGAAAACTACAATAAGATTTGATATCTTAAATGAAGATAAACAACAGGTATTGTTGAAATATATCTCTACTTTTTTGAGCAGATAAATGAATATTTGATTGTTCTTGTTAATTTTTTGATTGTTATTGTTAAATATTTTTTGAACAGTTACATGAAACTTGCCTCGACAAGGTTAAACAAATTGTTGATAAAGCTGCTGGAAATCTTCAAGACACTATTCGTTTTTTTGATTTGAAGCCTAAATATGGGGAACTGTATCCGAAAGTTAGCGATATTCTTTCAAAGATAAGTAACCAAATTTCTGATATTAGAGATCCATATTTCATGACATTTGAAGAGATAGAAATACTTGACAAGGCTGCATCAGAATTCGAAGAAAGAAATAAAAAAGCTAAAATTATTTGACTGATGGAACAATTAGAAGTTATTGAAATTTTGTTGTGTTATTGAAATTCAGTTGTCTGTTATTAAACTATTATGTTATTTTACATATTTTTTATTGTTAATGTTACTATGTTATTGTTTATTTGAAATGTTTACTATGTTATTGTTACTATTATAATGTTGCAGTTACTTTATAATTTGTTAATTTTATAATTGTTGTAAACTAACATTTTTGTCTGACATTAATAGTTGATTTTCTAAACATCTGGTGTATAATAAAAATTAATAAACTTATTCCGATACTAAATAATTAATAAACTTATTCCGATACTAAATAATTAATAAACTTATTCCGATACTAAAAATTAATAAACTTATTCCGATACTAAAAATTAATAAACTTATTCCGATAATAAAATATTAATAAACTTGTTCCGATAATAAAAATTAATAAACTTATAATTGTTGTAAACTAAGATTTTTTTCTGACATTAATAATTGATTTTTGAAAGTTCTGATGTATAATAAACATTAATAAACTTATTACGATACTAGAAAATTAATAAACTTATAGTAAAACGTATAGAATAAGATAGTGCAAAGTTAGTACGATATTAAAAAAAAAATTACTGCGATATTTAATAAATAAAAAATTGACTATATAAGATATAGAGAATAAACTATATTCTTACTGTCATATTTAATAAATAGAAATTAATAAACTTATTCCGATAGTAAAAAATTAATAAACTTATTCCGATAGTAAAAAATTAATAAATTAACTTTTGATATTTTGTTTGAAATGTATACCCACATAAGGATAAGCTTCTTGTCAGATTGTCAGATTGACAGGTGTCAGAAGTGAAAATTAATTAACTTTTGATTTTTTTCTGTCAAATACTTTATTGTTATTTAATGTAACGGTTGAAAAGTAATTAATTGTATGGGAAGTGTAACCAAAAATTACTCTACGCGTTTGGTTAACGAAAAGTTTTTTTTTTTTTTTTTTTTTTTTTTTTTTTTTTTTTTTTTTTTTCTATATATATGTCTGTGTAAATCCACTTTCATAATAATTCTTATATTTTTTCACTTTTTTTGTATTTTTCTCTCATCAAAATAACAAAGAAAATGGAAAATTATTTTAGAACCCCTAATCTAGAGAGGTTGAAAGACGCCGCTTGTTCTGACGACCTGCTAAAGGCTTTTAAGTTTTTTTTTAAGCAACAGATGTTGGAGTTACAAGGTTTCATTAATAAGATTGAGGAAGATTGTGAACAACTTAGAAAGCAGATTGAAAAGCAAGAAGAGTATCTTGGTGAATTGGAGATCTCCAATGAAGATGCAACCTTGATTATCAATATAATCAATGATACTTTGAAAAAGGAGCGTTCTAGGCTTGACGATTTGGGAAATCTGCTGGTTAAGGCGCGTAATGATATGTTCGATAAGAAGCGAGAGGTCGCCTATATTAAGCAGGAGATGAAGAAGGATCAAGACTTGTCCCTTTAGGTTTTTATTAGTTTTGTCTTATTTTAATTTTCTTAGTTTATGTATGTCCAAATTTTGAATTATAAAATATGTAATGGACTTGTATTGAAATGAAGTTAAGTTTTTATCATCTATATAATTTTAACTAATATGTTATTTTATATATTCTAATGTTAATGTTACTATCTTATTCTTAATTTGAAATATTAATTTTATTATTGTTATAAACTCAGATTTTTTTCGAAAATTAATAATTGTTTTTTGAAACTTCTGATGTATAATAAAATTTAAAACTTATTCCGATAGTAAAAAATTTGACAAATTATAAATACGGAGGTTACGATAATAAAAATTAATAAACTTATTTTGATACAAAAATAATATTCTTTGACAAACATTCTGACAAATTAATAAACTTATTCCGATACTAAAATATTAATAAACTTATTCCAACTCTAAAAATTAATAAACTTATTCCGATAGTAAAATATTAATAAAGTTATAAATACTTAATTCATTTAATGCTGCTGCTGCAAGCATTAGCTGAAAATATAAATTATAAATATTAATAAACTTATTCCGATAGTAAAATTAATAAACTTATTCCGATAGTAAAAAATTTGACAAATTATAAATACGGAGGTTACGATAATAAAAATTAATAAACTTATTTTGATACAAAAATAATATTCTTTGACAAACATTTTGACAAATTAATAAACTTATTCCGATACTAAAATATTAATAAACTTATTCCAACTCTAAAAATTAATAAACTTATTCCGATAGTAAAATATTAATAAAGTTATTCCGATATTAAAAAATTTAAATCCAAATAAAGATAACGTTAAGATTATTAATATAAATAAGTAAAAAATTACTGCGATATTTAATAAAATAAAAAATTAACAAATACTAATTTAGTTAAGATTATTAATATAAATAAGTAAAAAATTACTGCGATATTTAATAAAATAAAAAATTAACAATATAAGATATACAGCATAAAACAATATTCTTACTCAAATATTTAATAAATAAAAATTAATAAAATTGATAATAAAAATTAATAAAATTAATAAACTTATTAATTAATAAAAATTAATATAGTAATAATTAATAAAATTAATAAACTTAATCCGATACAAAAAAATTAATAAACTTATTGCGATACTAAAAAATTTATACCCACATAAGAATAAGGTTCTTGTCTATTAGCAAATACTAGTATATTTAATATTATTAATATAAATAAGTAAAACGTATAGAATAAGATACTGCAAAGTTACTGCGATATTAAAAAAATTACTACGATATTTAATAAACTTATTGCGATACTAAAAATTTTATACCTACATAAGGATAACGTTCTTGTATATTAGGAAATACTAGTTTATTTAATATTATTAATATAAATAAGTAATACGTATAGAATAAGATACTGCAAAGTTAATGGGATATTAAAAAAATTACTGCGATATTAATAAATAAAAAATTAACAATATAAGATATAGAGCATAAACTATTTTCTTGCTGTGAAATTTAATAAATAAAAGCTTATATTGAACATATTCATAAAATAAAAAAATTATATATTGAATAAGTTTATATATTGCAGAATAAAAAAAGTTACAATTTTAATGATTCAGCTATAATGTCTTTTTTATATTTGTTAGCATCACTTAACAAAATTTTAACAGCATATAACTTTCTCAGAGTCGCCAATTCATTCTTGCTTCCATTTTCTCTGAAAGTTGATCTCCATTGTTTGTCTTCAATTCCAGAATAGAACTCAAGATGCCTCATAGTAAAAATGCCACAATCTGTTTTATTTTTAGATGTTTGCCATTCCATTTGAAGTCTTTGAGGAGCACACTTTGATATTTGTTGAGCCTTTGGATGATTTGAAACTTTTAAATAGTGACAAAACAATTTAAACTGAAAAAAAAGAAAACAAATATATATATATATATATATATATATATATATATATATATATATATATATATATATATATATATATATATATATATATATATAAATAATAATAATATTACCAAAAAAAACAAAAAAAATTAAAAATATAATTCAAAAAAAACAAAACAAAAGAAAATGTAAAAAATACAAATAATATTACCAGATTTTCAGTTGTATTGCCATATATACCAGCACTTTCCTTCAAATTGTCGATAATCACAAACGACGGATTCAAGAGATTGAAGCAATAAACATAGAAATGATTTTGCCTACAAACTGGGAAGAAAACCTGTAAAAAGTAAATAATAATTAAGATTTAAAAAAAAAATTATCTTAATTTTAAATAGTAATATTAACAACTATTAAATTTAAATAATTAAAAAAAAAAAAAAAAAAAAAAAAAAAAAAAAAAAAAAACTTACTAGATTAACTGCAGATAAATCATTATAGTTCAGATATTTTTTGCAAGCAAAATTAATTGCATTCAAAAAATTTTCTTGTTTCTTCTTAGTGGAAAGTGTAACTTTTTCTCTTCGAGATGACTGAATAAAATAATAAAACAAACATTAGTATTAAATTTAATATACAAAAATTAATAATAATAGTTAAAAAATAAAAGAAAAAATAAAATAACATACCATTGCTTGGCTTGTTAAGAATAATCTTAAACCAGATCCCGGTCTTCTATATTTTTCTTGAAAATTCAAAACTATGGCCCAAATGTCTATGATGTTTGATGTTACAAGTTTTGTTTTATTAATGAGTTCTTTAAAAAAAGCTACGATTAGTAGCACAAAACAAATCTGAGTCAAACAAATGATCCCTGCAATAATAATAATAATAATAATAATAATAATAATAATAATAATAATAATAATAATAATAAATTAAAAAAATAATGACAATTGGATTCAATGCAAATATATTATGAAAATTTTAATAAAATTATAAAGAAGAAAACTTACGCAAGATTGCTGTTGTTCTTTTTTTTTATTAACTCTAACACAGACTTTTCGATCTTATTAAATTTGGTTAGAATATCAACTTTTCGAACATTGAATGGCGACTTCAAAACATCAGTAGGATTCCTTTCTCTATTTACTCTATGCCTTAAGTCTTCATTGTTTTCTTTACAAACATTTACCTGGATAAAAAGAAATTAAAAAAAAATAAAAAAATATTTTTGAATTATTTGAAAAACTACAACTAATTTACTAACATCTTTGCTTAAATTTTGAAGAGTTTCAGCTCCATTCCTCATCTGTATTTCAAAATAACATTTATTGTATGAAAAAAATATGAATTAAATTGTAGAATCAAAAATTTAACTTTCATTATTTTGATAATATTATTAGTGAATGTTAATACCTTGTTTAGATCTTCTTCAGACTCTTATTCAATATATTGAATATCTTCTGATTCATAAGCATCATTTTCTTCAAAAACATCTTCTTCACTTGACATACTCTCAGGAACAAAATTTATAGGCTCCGGACATTGAATTAAATCCTATAAGAATAACAAATAAGATAAACTAACATATTAATTTAGAATGCTAACTAAGGTTTATATTAAACACTTACTTGAGAATTACTTAATTCATTTAATGCTGCTGCTGCAAGCATTAGCTGAAAATATAGGTATAAAATTCTTATTTAGAAAAAGTTTAAACATTGTAATTAAAATTTCATACTATGTGACAGAATAATTAAATACCGTTTTATTCTGGTCTTGAGGAGATTCGGCAAAATTGTTTAGATCTGAAAGCTCATCATCTATCATGTCGTTCCCATCTGTCAGATAAAGTAACTTGACATTATTCCCATCTCTTTCTGAACTTTGGTGTTTCTGAAAATTTAAAACCACGTCTGGAAAATATATTAAAAAAAATAATAATAATAGAAAAAAAAATTACCAATCAGTAAAAACATAATTACCTCCAAATTATTGATTTGATAATTCATTGCATCTCTCATGACCTTGTAAAACTCTGGATGTTTAGAAAGAGCTTTTTTTTGAAAATGTAACGCTCTCAAAACTCTTTCTTTGAATGGTGCGTTTTGTTCAGTAACACAAAGCTTATAAACACAACCATATCGAGTAGCCGCAGATTAGTCACATTAGAAGAAGACTGAAAACTCGGTTTTCCATCTTTTGTCAAGAAACAAAGACCTTCAGTTGGTTCTTTGCAATACTTAAGATCTTCAAAAATGACTCCATCTGGAACTTGCTCATCTCCATGTAATACCTCTTTGCAAATCTTAAAAAAAAAACTTTTGGTTTTCTGGGTCTTTGAATGGCAATAAACCGATATAACTCTGGTATGCTTCATCCACTGAGATCTCGTTCATTATTTTGGCTTTTGTTAACAGTTTTTGAACTGCATTAATGGCCTTCCTCTTCATATCGGCATTTAAACTTCTGCATTTATGAATACAAAGCATAAACTCTTTCCATTCTTCAAATCCTAAGTAATGAAGCTCATGAGCTAAAAGTTTATGCTTCGTTCCGTCATCTAGTGTTAATAAGAATGATGTTTGTACCTGATCAACTTCTTCGCAATCAACACTGCAGATTTTTTTATAAGCATACTTCCTTCGATGCTTGCATTCCTTCAAATAATGACCCATTTTCTTTATTTCTGATAAAAGCATGTTATTGTACAATTCATCCTTTTGTCTTTCTTTTATTTCAGAAAGAGGAAGATTATATTTCAAAGAATCTTCTTCATAAATTCTGCTTTTTTTGGCTTCTGTACCTTCTTCTTCAAACTCATCTGGGTATTCTGAAATCCAATCTTTTGCAGACTCAAACATCTTTCGTTGGTGTTTGTTGATTTCATGAAGAAGGATCTTAGTTATGTATCTATTCCTCAAAACATCCATCTGAATTCGATGACGTGGATCTTCTTCAACAAAAATCCCAATATCCCAGTTTTCATCATCAAACTCATAAAGCTCCATATGAAGCATGGCATATAAACCACAATTAATCTTGTCTTTCTTTGTTCTCCATTTAAAATTAAGCACTTTTGCTTCATTTTGAAGAAACCAATTTTCTGGAATTGCATAATTACGCTTGAGCAAGAAGTCGCAAAACAGACATTGCTGTTCAAAAAAAATTAAATTAATAGGCTATAACATGATTGTTAAAAAGATATATGTTATTTAAAAAATATCAAAAGATATGCATAAAAAACAAAAAAACTTACCACAAAATCAAAAACTTTTTTGTATTTTCCTTCATATGGAGCACCTGATTCAAGGTTGTCCAAAATGACAGCAAAACCAGCCCTTATGTTGAAAACTATAACGTAAAAATGTTCATACGCAAGTATTGGAAAGAACACCTATTTTATAAATATCAAGTTAGTCAAAATTATGAATAGTAAACTAATAAAATTCGGATAGAGTAGTAAATTTACCAATTATATATATTTGAAACTAAATTCTTGTCCAAAAGCATCAAACTGATCTTTTACAGAATTAAAAAACTCTGTTTCTTTTTGGGCACGATCTTTTTCATATTCATCCATGTCTTTTGGCTGTTAAAAAAGATATATATGTATATATATATAAGTACATAAATGATAAGAAAAAATAGAATAAAAATAAAAAATAACACATATATAGATATATTAAATTATTAACATAAATTGAAGTTAAACTTACAATAACTATAGTTTTGAAGAAATATCTAATCGCTGAGCTATTCTCCTGTGTTAATCTTTCTTCAAAATTCAGGATATTCACAAAGTTATCTATAAATTCAAGCTCAATATATGTTTCAGAGGCAAGTGATAGGATATGAACATTGAGAATAGGTTTGTCTTCTCCAAATTGGAATATCTTCTCCCTAACAAGTAAAAAATGTAAAAGTATGATTATCAAAACAAAAATTGAAAAATGATAAATAATTCAGGTTAATAGCAAAAAATTTATGATATCTTACATAGCATTTTCTTCAGCAGCTTTTTGAAGAATGATTTTTGGAAATAAACACTCAGCTTGTGTTTCATATTCTGCTTTTGTATCCACTCGCTTGTTCATATATGGAGATTCAAAATGAATGGATGTTTTCGCTTTCCTTTTGAGCATCTTTTCTTTTTGATCCTTGACGAAATCATCTTTGCTTGAAAGCTTGAAAGAATTTAAACAGAAATTTTAAAGAATTTAAAATGAATCTTATTTCATAATTGTAAAAATAAATATATGATTCAAACCTGGATCTCTGTAACATTTTCTTCTTTAACACATTCTGCAGTTTCAGATTCATCTTCAGTTAAAACTTTCTCATTTATCTGATTCAAACCCTGAAAAAAACATAAACATAAGAAAATGAAAAAGTTTTATTTAATTTATTTAATTTCACATAATGTATAAAGTGGGAATACAAAAAATATACCTCAGAAATATTTTCATCTTCATTTGAATAGATTTTCTCTACTTCATTAACAGGAGAAAAATCTTTATGCTCAACAAGATGCTGATTTTCACAATCATTACTGATAGTTAACTGATTATGAAAATTAACATCTTTAAATGAACAATTATCATTTGATATATTCCTGTCCATAACTTCTTCACAAACAGATGAGCCGGTATTATACATTGTTTCAGCAGAATCTACAGAAGCCAAATGAGTAACGCTAACAGAAGCAGGAAGAGATTTTATATAAGTTTCATCTTCAAGTTTCTTCTCAGATACTTCATGTTGCATATTTGAGATATCATTGCCGTCTTCATTTACTTGAATCTTTTCAAAGACAGTGGTTGCAGAAACCGTAGACAATTCTTCCAGAATGTTGACGTTACTTTCTCTGTGATGATCTTCATCAATTTGCATGTCAGACCTTTCAATAGACTGAGATTGTATTATCACATCATCAACTTTGTTAGATTCTTTATCTGCAGTATCAGAAATAATGTCACAGTCTTCATTTTGTTGAATTGTAACATGCGAACCATCTTGACAGACTGCAGATTCATTTCGACCTTGTTCAATTGCACATTCCATTGTCAATTTATTGACATCTGGTTCATCCACAACTTCTTTTGCAGTTTCAATTCCTCCTTGTACATCATCAACTTCCTTTGTGGGTTCATCACCTACTTTTTCCTCATCAACTTTGTTACATTCTTTATCTGCAGAATCAGAGATAATGTCACATTCTTCATTTTCTTGAATTGCAACACGCGAACCATCTTGAGAGACTGCAAATTCATTTTGACATTGTTCAATCGCACATTCCATTGTCATCTCATTGTCATCTGGTTCATCCACAACTTCCTTTGCTGTTTCATTTACACCTTGTACATCATTAACTTCATTTGTGGGTTCATCACCTACTTTTTCCTCATCAACTTTCTTACATTCTTTATCTGCAGTATCAGAGAAAACGTCACAGTCTTCATTTTCTTGAATAGCAACACGTGAACCATCTTGACAGACTGCAGATTCATTTCGACATTGTTCAATCGCACATTCCATTATCAATTCATTGACATCTGGTTCATCCACAACTTCCTTTGCATTTTCATTTCCTCCTTGTTCCTTAAAACTATCATTTCTTTCAACAACCATCTCCACTTGAGTACTTACAGAACCATCTACTGAGCCATTATCAGACATCATTAATACATTAACATCTTGAGTTTTCGAAAATGATTCATTTGCAACTGAACTCTCTTGAGTTTGAGAAACCTAAAACAGTAAATAACGTCAGATGCTAAATTTGGCACAAAAATAATTTAAAAATTGATAAAACTTTAGTTTTCTAAAATTAAAGACACATACATGAGATGATGCTACATCTTGGGATGTAATAGGAACAACAAAATCTTCTTTATGAATTGCCGCTACATCATCGGCGGGACCCCCTAGTTCCGTTGCTATATCTTTGTTTTTGGGAATCAAATTGTCTGTAGTATCCAAATCAGCATTTTCTGAACCACTGCATTCAGTTGCTATATCTTTGTTCTCGTTTGCTTCATCTACAACTTCATTTGTAAGTTCATCACCTACTTGTTCATTAAGATCTTGAGCTTTCAAAAATAATTCGGATGCCACATAACTATCATTTTGTTCCAAGCGATTCTCTTTGTTATGATCCTCATTATTCATATTATCATCCATCTTTGTATCAGATCCTTCGAAATGAAATGAATTTGCTGAATCACCAGTGTATTCAGTTGCTTTACCTTTGTAATCGTTTGCTTCATTGAGTTTAACAACTTTTTCTGCTTGCGTACTTACAGTACCACCATCTGTGAGTTCATCGCCTACTTGTTCCTTAAAACTATCATTTCTTT
This sequence comes from Artemisia argyi, assembly GCA_030686995.1. Classification (NCBI taxonomy): domain Eukaryota; kingdom Viridiplantae; phylum Streptophyta; class Magnoliopsida; order Asterales; family Asteraceae; genus Artemisia; species Artemisia argyi. Next base: position 113,634,925 of record CM060688.1, on the reverse strand, counting down.
CAACAACCATCTCCACTTGAGTACTTACACAACCATCTACTGAGCCATTATCAGACATGATTAATACATTAACATCTTGAGTTTTTGAAAATGATTCATTTGCAACTGAAGTCTCTTGAGTTTGAGAAACCTAAAACAGTAAATAAAGTCAGATGCTAAATTTGGCACAAAAATAATTTAAAAATTGATAAAACTTTAGTTTTCTAAAATTAAAGAAACCTACATGAGATGATGCAACATCTTGGGATGTAATAGGAACAACAAAATCTTCTTGATGAATTGCCGCTACATCATCTGTGACCATATAATGCTCTTCAGTGACACCTTTGTTATCATGATGTTTACTTGCAATTGTCATCAAAGTTTTTCCAGTACTACTTAATTGCAAATTGACATTTGTTTCCGGAAGTATGTCTGATGTTGCATGGACATCATTACCTTTTGCAGACAATTCAGAACCTGTAGTCAATTCGTCATGCATTTCAACATTATCTTTTGAATTGTCATCTTCAGATAAGTGCATATGGCAAAATTGAATATTTGAAGGAGCAACATCATCTTGAAACGCACTAACAAGTTCTGCAATAACATGAAAGGGATTCACTTTATTATGATGTTCAGAACCTTGTAAATGAAATAAATATGCTAAATTACCAGTGCATTCAGTTGGTTTACCTTTGTTCTCATTTGCTTCACTGACTTTATCAACCTTTTCCGCTTGCTTACTTAAAATAACACCATATGTGCTAGCATGAGACTCGCATAATGCAGTAACAACTTGAGTTTTTGAAAATGAAGCAGCTGCTTCATCTAAAACTTCCTTTGTGAGTTCATTCCCTACTTGTTCTATAATATCTTGAGTAGCAACTAAACTAACTTTAGCATCAATAACTTTCTCTTCGGAAACAAGAGTACAGGACTTGCTAAAGGCAGTAAAGTCTTGAGTTTTATAAACTTCCATTTTGGTTTCACAGGCACGTGCTTCAACTACAACTTCATTTTCTGTGTTGTTGTTTGCATTCTCAGTAACTTCTTTTTCAGACAAAACAATTTCTTAAATTTCAACACAGTCATACTTTTCAGAACCTGTAGTTAATTCATCATGCATTGACGGTATTGGGACCCATAAACCGTGGAAGACGGTATTGGGAGTTGCTTTGTTATTGATTCAAAACAATTATTTATGTAAAAAGAACATTCTACATACTGGAAATTAAACTAACAACCCATCTTTCAATATTCTATCAAAAACAATTTTTTTTTCACAAAATAAAACAAAAAACATTATTTTGATCAAATACCTAATGCAATATAAATTTTATTAAAAGCTTTCTTATATACAATAGGAATCTAATCTAACAGATCATATCTGTTTCAAAACATGTATTACTCACTTATTTAATCTTTAAGAAATAGAATACAATGTTTGATCAATAGATTATAATTATTAAGTAATCTTATCATTAGCAAACATAACATATCATACAAGTAATGTTATAATTAGCAAAGTATTCCATAAATGTGAGATCAACAAGATATACATATTGCAAGTAGATTCGGATAATTTTTAGAAAAAAAAAATTGGATATTCTAACCTTTTAATTTTTTGACGGTTTGTTGATATGACAACTGATAATCTGAGAGACAAGCTAGTTATAGAGCCAAGTGAAAAGTTATTGATGGTAATGATGGTCTGAGATTGTATATGCAAATTGTGCATGCAGTCAACAAAGTCAAACAAAAAAACGTTTCTTTCTTAGGCTAAATAATATTTTTATTGTTAAATATTTATGTAATTATTAATTTTTTAAAAATAAATAGTGAATTAACTTTATTCGGGTCAAGCAAAAAATTGAACCGAACCAAATTAAAAAATTAACCAAACCGAACCAAACTAAAAAATCAAGCTGAATAAAAGAATTTGAATATGGTTAGGTTCGGTTTAACCAAACTAATTGAAACAAACTAACCAAACAAATTTATAACCGAACCTAATTATGAAAAAGTTTATTTTGAAAAACATAAATAAAACTTTGAAGACATATTTTGAAAAAAGAAGGAAACAACAACATGTAGTGTTCAAAGTGTCGTTGTTGTTTTAACAAACATGAAACAGATGAAATGGTCTTGTGTTGGACTTGGTGTGGTCGTAGAAATCAAACATGTATTTGAAGCGCATCATTTAATACTGTTATCTTAAAAGAATATTCACATTTTAAAAAGTTTTGCGCTTTTTAAATATCGGCTTTCTAAAAATAATGAGCTTTGGAAAAGTTTATTAACATTAAAAATATGGGCTTTTTTTAATAAAATTAATTTATTTTAAAATAAATAAAAAACATTTGAATAATATTGAAGATATTTTATTTATAATATTTACTTAAAATAACTTTATTTATTAATTTAACAATTACTGAAAATTTTAAACATACTTTAAATTTTTTTAAAGATTATTTAATTTTGAAAGAGTTAATCATAATCAAAACATGCTTGTTTGAATTAAAGCACACTAACAAAAATGAAGCGTCTTTGAGAAGCTAAATATTACTACATAGTACGAATCAAACCGGACCGGACTGACCGAACCGAGGACCGAATTAGCCAAAAAGCTTAGACCGAGGACCGGAACGAATGTGGTCGGTCCGGTCCATCCGGTCCATTTGCTCAGTCCTACTACGTACTATATATTAGAATATTCTTTTTTGCAATACAAATAATAACATATACTTAATTAATAAAAAAATAAATTTAATTTAAAAAAACTATTGATTAAATTTAATTTATATTAAAAAATATTATTTTAAGAGATTGATATTTTGATAAAACTCAAAAAGTCAAAACAATCAACAAAAAATCCCAATTTCATTCCACCTTCTTCATAGTATCAAAAAAAACCCTATAAAAAAAAATACAGCAACAACAACCACAACACTTCAAAAATGTCAGACAACATCCCGATTGAACTGCAAATGGAAATAATCAAAAAAGTTTATGAGGTTAAGATATTGATTGGATTCAAATTAGTTTCCAAACAATGGAAGTCTTTTATTGAGAGCTCTGACTTTGTGATTGGTCATAGCAACCGCCATCCACAGCCGCTTAGTTGTTCTATCATAGGCTACAGAGAAGATACTTCTTTTTTTAATGAAAAGTACGTTTTTTTTCTAGATGATGGTAAGAATGAAACTCTTTTTAATGTTTCTGTATCTAATGTTATTTCTAAAAACATTGAACAAAAATTTTCTATATCAAAAATTATTGGTGCAACTCATGGTTTAGTGTGTTTGTATGGTTTCCACAAAGTCTATAAACAGTGGATGGTTATTTTTTCGAATCCTTCAATTTGAAAATCAATTGGTATTGTTGCTCCTTATACTGAAAGTAATATCTGTCCTACTTTAGCTTTTGGAATTCGCCCGGATACTTTAGATCCTACAGTACTGAAATTAACATATGCTAAGAATACTATGTTTTGGGTTGTAGAAGGTTTTTCATTAAGTGCAGGTGTTTGGAACAATGTGAATCCAAATGCTAATTGTCCTCGAGAAACCATCAAATTTAATGACTCAACTTATGTTGTATTAGATAGATTTGTTTATTGGGTTGCATATGAATTGATTGTTGCTGATGATCGTGACTATAACAAAAACATGCTTATCTCATTTGATTTGATTACAAAAGAGTTCAAAGAGATACACTTACCAGATAGCTTAACAAATGAAATATTTGAACCTTTCCAATTGACCGTTTGTAAACTAAGGGAGTCTCTTGTTGTGTGTGGATGCATTATGATTGATGGAGCGCTACAATGTGGTCTATGGATAATGCAAGATGATTTTTCTTTCAGAAAGCTGTACACTATTGATGCAAACATTTATAGAATATTGGGGTTTACAAAAAGTGGTGAAGCTATATTTGAACCTCGAGAAGACTATGGAAAATGTTCAACACTTCATGTTTACGACCCATGTTCACAACAAATCAAGAATCTTGGGATTATTGGAGTAGAGGGTTCATTCATCATGGGCTTGTACAATGAATCGATTCTGCTAAATGATCAGTAAGAATCATAAAAATATATTATGAAAAATAGGTATTGTTAAATATCTTTTATTTAATTTTTGGTTCTATTACTTGATGTAAGTTAAATGAATTACGATTTATGAAAACCAAAGAGCATATAAATTCATTTTCTTTGTATTTTCCCAAACATATTGCACAAACCCAGTCCATCTTGTAAAGCAACATTATTCTTTCACTTACTATGGATCTCGTAGAAAAATTAGATGAGCCAATATTCTTAGTTTGTTCTTGAAAACGAACTATTTCTTGTTCTTCAAGTTGTAATACATCTTCATAAGACCTCTCAATAATCAAATTGACTAAAAAAGAGAGTATATCGGCATACGTTCAACAAATTGCTGCAAATGGTTTCTGTTAGAAGATGATATATGTAAATTTTGAAATTAATGAACAAAAACATATGGAGGTACCTGACTAAATGGTATAAAACAATTACTCATCTTTATTTAAAAAATATATAAAGAATTATAAATGTAATTTTATTTTGGTATGTAACTCAGATACATTCAATTATTAGTGTTTTTCAGAATCTCATTCAGCATCATATGATGATATGATGTATAAACATTTTATTTTAATGTTTATGGTGTAATCTGATATAAATTTGTTCACTTACTTTAAACCAATATATGTTTTAATATGCTGGGTTTAGTTTGTGGATTACACATACTGGTTTAAGTTTACCCATTAGAGTTTATAGTATAATCTGAAATAAGATAGTTGTAATTCATAAATTTTCTGCGGAGAGAGATTTATGAAGTTTCATTATTCTTTATTTTCTTTCAGCAGAAAGATTTTGTAATTTTTTTCAGCATACTCATTATTATTTTATAGTGGAGTATTTAAGATCTATTTTATTATTTAATAGTGTTTCAAAGATTTGATGGATGTGATGTTTACGGGAAGTGTGTACGCCGCCTGTTTGCTTACTTGACCCCTACTTTTTTTTTCTTTTTTTTTTTCCTTTTTTTTTAATTTAATTACTCATCTTTATTTAAAATAGGTTTAATACGATATATATATATATATATATATATATATATATATATATATATATATATATATATATATATATATATATATATATATATATATATATATATATATATATTTGTTATGTCAAACAAATAACGGCCACGTGTAAAGAACACAAATGTCTCATAGTAAATATTAAATATCACAATACAATTTATAAATTAATATCGTAATACCTATCAGAATACGAAGTTACAAACCTTAAATAATAACTATCGTAATACCTACCATAAAAGAGATATTAATATCGGAATAACAATTTATATCGTAATAACAAATTATACAGTATAATAATAATTAAATCAGAACAACAATTTATATAATAATAACTATGTAGATATGCTTATGTAAAAAATAACAACTTTAATAAAAAAAATCTGTAATTCAGAACAATAAAATTAAATAACATAAATTACTTTCAATTATTCAAACTTATCAATCAGTATCCTCCTCAGAATTAAAATTATAAACACCATCATCCTCCTGAGAGTTAGCTTTAGTTGATTATCCCTTAGTTTTCCTCCCTTTTCGATTCGCCTTCTTAATGCCTTTCTTAGGAGCCAGTTTTTTCCTATTTGGATTGTTGGGACAATTCCTGAAATCATGATCTGTTTTTTTTTTTTTTACAGATTCTGCGATTTCTCAAATTTTTTCCACCTTCTTTTGCAGATTTAATTCTGACATCATTATTAGAAGGTTTATACCTATGACCACTAATTCCACCTTTGTTTTTCCCAAAATCAGGAGGAAGAACTTCAAGAACATCAGGTTTAGGAACTCCAATCATAGATGATATACTTTGCTGTTTACTTGCTGAAGTCTGAGGCACATTTGATGATTCTAAACCGGATTCATAAATACTCAATTGATCAAGAAATTGACTTAGTTTATCTTCATCGTATCCACATTGATTGATTATAACATTCACTTTTGAATAAATATTCGAAATACAAGAACCAGAAGATCCACTAGATTTATAAGAAGAACCAATTGGAGGTAAAACAACAGCTTCTTTTCTCCAACGCCTTAACAGATATTGCTTTGGAATCTTCTTAACACCATTTGCTCTAAGAGTATAAAAGGCATGACGACATAACAAACCACGTCTTTCAAAATGCAGGCAACTGCATTTTACAGAATGAGTATCTTCATAATAGTCAACCTGAAAAAAAAAAGTAAATAAAAAAATATATAAAATATTTTTAAAAGAAAGAGTTTCTTGATAATATTTATTAAATTAAAAAAATTGAAATCTAATACCTTAAACTCTCCAAACCACTCTTTATCAGTGTCTTTAACATAACCCAAATTTCTCGTAGAACCAGTACAAGAATCTACAGAAGTAACGATCTCAATCTGAATAACATAGAATGCCTCAAGAGTGTAAAAATCTGCAGCTTGTGCTTCAACTAATTGTCTGGTTTTCAATGATGGCTTACCAGTTCTTGTATTATTATCAAGAACATGTTGAATATTTCTTTGCTGATCTAAAGCACTTTCATAACGAAAAAGAAAATGAACTAGAGTAGAACTCCAATTAGAATTATGACCAAAAAAAATAGTTTTCACTTTCAGATCTTGACGTAGTTTTCATTAAACCACTCATTGGAATATCTCTAAAATAAGCAGGAATCCAACTCTCTTTAATATTAAACATATCATTTAACCATTTATGCTCATCTAAATGATATTCAGCTAATAAAAAATTCCATTTTTCAACAAATTCATCAGGTTCGTCGCTTTCCCTCCATACAATACGACATAGACGCTTTTCGAATCCTTCTTCTTCACATATTTCAGAACCAATCTACAAAAAAAATAAAAGGAAAAAAATTTATATAAAAAATAATTGTTTAATATTAAAAATAATTCTTACAATATATATGTATATATGTATAAAAAAGAAAAGAAAAAAAAAAAATATATATATATATATATATATATATATATATATATATATATATATATATATACCTTTGTAGGAAGTTTATTCATTATATGCCACATGGAAAGACGATGTTTAGCAGTTTTAAAAATATTAGGTATTGCAATTAACATTGAAGGATCTTGATCTGTTAAAACAAGATACGGCTCCTTAGTAATTTAACAAAAGCTTGTAGTAGCCACTCATATGAAACAACATCTTCTTTCGAAAGCAAACCAGCACCGAATATTACACATTTTTGATGATTATCAACACCCGTAAAAGGAACAAACACCATATTGTACCTACAAAAAAATATACATATATAAATATATATATTTAAAAAAAAAAAAAAAAAAAAAAAAAAAAAAAAAAAAAAAACATACATATTAGTTTTGAACGTAGCATCGAAAGACAGAACATCACCAAAAGCTTCATAATTCCTTTTACTTGTATCATCAGACCAAAACAAACAACTTAATTGACCCGCAGTATTAGTCTTAAACTCAAATGAAAAATTTTCATCTCTTTCCTTTAAAACACTAAACTTATCAATTATCATTTGGGCATCATATTTACCAATATAATTGTAAATATCACGACTCATATTCTTGAAATCAATCTTTGTTGCACCAACTTTCTCATATCCACCCAAAAGCTCAGCAATAAAATTGAACGACATACAAGGATCAATGTTCAAATTTGAAGCTTTAATAGCAAAATACTGATGCGCCAAACTCATAGACCTGTGAGACTTTTGCAAATGTCTATCTTCAGAAGTAAAAAAACCATGATTGTGCTCTTCCACAAAGTTTTTAACTTTATACTGTTCACCAGATTTAACAATATAAAGTCTAGCTTTGCAATTTGTCCTAAAATCAAATCTTTTTCTCTTAACTGACTTAGCGTTACAATCTTTTTTTAAACTATCAAATTCTTCAACTTTAACTTTTTTAATCCCTTCTTTACTGCAAAGAAATTCCTTATTAAGAATAACACCTCCTGCTTTACTTTCATGCCCTCTACGAATAATAAAACCAGCTTCATCAGCATAATTTTTGTACACCCTGTAAGCATCTTCAACACTATTAAACAAACTACCTTCTGCTGGAACAACTGCTTTAACAACAACAGGTTTAATTAACTTTGTAGTTAAGCTAAAAAAATCAGGCGAATTTACTTCCTCATTGTCTTCTAAATTATCATCAGGAGATAAATTTACAGCTTCAACAACATCATTACTTGCAGAATTCTGCATCATAGAATCACCTAAAAAAAATAAAGTCAAAAAGTGACTTGATAATAAAATAGTATTACACAATTAAGTAAAAAAAGTATAACAGTTCATACAACTTATAACTATAATAATATCAAAATTGATCTAACAATTCCATATCACAGTACATCCAGTTAATACATACAGTACTATATAACAATATAAATGCCACAAATCAATTGCACAATTGAGTCATAATAACTATTAAATATCACAATACCATTTATATATAAATATCGTAATACCTATCAGAATACAAACCATACATCTCAAATATCATAAAATACCAACAATAAAAGAGATATTAATATTAATATATATATTTGTTATGTAAAACAAATAACACCCACCAGTAAAGTATACAAAAACTCATAATAAACAATAAATATCACAATAGCATTTAAAAATTAATATCGTAATACCTACCATAAAAGAAATAATAATATAAGAATAAAATTCATATATGCAGAATAACAAAACGACATTAATATATAAATTTGTTATGTCAAACAGATAAAGGCCACGTGTCAAAAACAAATTTCTCTACAATAAAAACAATTAATATCACAAAACCATACATATATTTTAATATCGTAATACATATCATATACGATACTTATATTTTAATATCGTAATACATATCATATAAGAAAAACAATATCACAATACCAAACTTACATTTTAATATCGTAATACATATCATATAAGAAAAACAATATCAAAATACCATTCTTATATATTAATATCGTAATACATATCATATAACGAAAACAATATCACAATACCATATCATATAACAAAAACAATATTCACAATAGATTAATATCACAATACCATACTTATATTTTAATATCGTAATACAAATTATATATTAATATCAAAATACCATTCTTATATATTAATATCACAATATCTACCATATAAAGAAATAAATTTGAAAATGCAGAATAAGAATCTGAAAATGCAGAATATCAAGAAAATAGCTTATAAAAAAATACCTTCGACACGGTTTTTTGATAAAAAATGATCCGATAGATCAGGACCAATACCAGAATACTGATCAGGTAAATCCATTCGATAATAAAAATTAAATAAATATAGTTGCAAAAAATAAGGAAAGAAAATATTCAAATAATAATAAAAAAGATAAGGAGATATTAACGGGCGAAGATTTGACCCGTATTTTCTAAATATAATAATTACGAGAATGCCACTCCGTGTTATATAATCATATCTAATCACAGCCGCTGATGGGAAAAGATCAACGGTCCATACGCATCCGTACGTCCGCACTAAAAAGTACAATCGGCACGTGATCCTTTGCCTATATATATATATATATATATATATATATATATATATATATATATATATATATATATAGGGTATGTTTCTAGAGAAAAGTCCACTTTGTTAGAAAAGTGAGAAAAAAAGTTATAGGGGTTTAATTTGAAACATCTCAAACTTCATGGGTATGTTTTGAAACATACCCCCACCCCACCCCACCCAAACCCCCCCCCCCCCCCCGAAAAAAAAAATTTTCCAGCCAAAAAATTTTTTTTTTATGCAAAATTTTTTTTTTTTTTTTTTTTTTTGGCCAAAAATTTTCCCGCCAAAAATTTATAACCCTGATGCACTTTTTTTTTTAGTGCATCTCAGTTATAAAAATTGGTGCATCTCAGTTATAAATATGATGCACCAATTTTTATAACTGAGATGCACTAAAAAAAAGGTGCATCAGGGTTATAAATTTTTGGTGGGAAAATTTTCGGCCCAAAACAAAAAAAAAATTTTTGCCCCAAAAAAATTTTTTTTTGGCGGGAATTTTTTTTTCCGGGGGGGTGGGGGGTGGGGTGGGGTGGGGGTAGGGTGCGAATTTACAGAACCTCCTTAAAGAATGAAGAAAAATACAATTATGTCCCTGTAGTTTGGTGTGAAAAAAAAAAGGGGAAGAAGGGGCTGATTTGTACACTTTTATCACTTTTCTATCAAAGTGGAATTTTTTCATGAACCCACTCTCTCTCTCTCTCTCTCTCTCTCTCTATATATATATATATATATATATATATATATATATATGTGTGTGTGTGTGTGTGTGTGTGTGTGTGTGTGTGTGTGTATATATATATACTATAAGGGTAAAAAGTGAAAATATCATATAAATATAAAACCTAAATAAAGTTAGAAGCATAACACAATACTAGGGAGCTTCATGCGAGGAGTACTATGTGGATATTTCGTTTTGACGAGTTTGTTGGGTTTACGAATTAAAGTGCCCTGACTCCTCGAACGATTATTGCATATACTTCTGAGATATGATGGCCTAAATGGTGATATGATTATAACTAAACCCTAATAACAACATAACTCAATAATAGGGAGCTTTGTGTGAGGAGTATTAACTTCTGAATTATGATGGCCCTAACGGTATTATATTGATAACATAATACAATAGGGAGCTTCATGTGAGGAGTCATATACTTCTGAATTACAATGGCCTGAACGGTGTTATGTTATATATAAAACATTAACAAACCTAAAAAAAATAACTTGAGAAACATAAGCATGATAACTAAAGCTTGACATACATCCAAAACCAACAACACACTAGGATACGTGAGTAAGGCGGTCTAGTTTCCGAGTCACTATTTGCATCACTTAGATTACTCCAAACCCAGGTGAGTTTTCGTAGCCTCACATCTTTTTAAATACCGTGAGTTCATAGCCTCATACTTTTTAAAAATGCTTTCACTCTAAATGCTTTACAAACCCTGTGAGGGTGATACATGCTAAATGCTTTACTTAAAACTGAATACAAGTCTTTTTCTTTGGTTGTTTGCAAGAGTAAACTAACTGCCACCACTACATAACCAAAATTCATGAATATAATCGTTTGGGATATTTTACCCACGCGAATGCGAATATAGTTGATAGATCTATTGGAGTTTGACAACTCCCGTTGGTATTAACACCCCACTAGGTGGTACCAATAAGTACTATATTTGAATCCACTTAAGGAATAACTTTGGCAAGTTATCCTTCTATCCACTCATGTTGGGTCTGCAGCTCACATGACCCGGATTGTTAAGGTGTGATTCATGAGCTTAGTGCAACACACTCCACTCCTGATAATTGTGCATGCATCACAATTATCACAAAACCTACATTTTCCCAGATGGGTGTAACAACTGAACCCAGGGAACTTGTATTCACTAACCCCTAAACCTGTTATTCTCACACAACACCTAGTGTTGACTTTTTAAGCATGTATTCTAGGTATATTACTTCTATGGATTCATGGCATAAGGAGGTACTAAACTCGGAGGAATTTTCATGGTTATCATTCAAACACAACTTAACTCTTAGATTTTTGGGACCTCATCAAAAATAAAAAGTATATCTTTTATAATTAAAACTCTAATAATTATGAATGATAACTAAATTTCTAAAACATCTCTTTTCGAGTCGTTTTCTATTACTGTATCAGTGATTCTATGAAGTAATACCCCAAACACTTTATCCTTTGCGATCAGTGAAAAATGGGGGTGTTACACAGTAGGTCCTTCCGACTGAGATTTCACAAATTTTATTTGTTTTGATATACTAGTTGTTGCCTCAACAAAGTTATATCCTATACCAGTTTTATTGTCGGAAGCCTTTTGAGCTCCTATTAATTGCTTTAGGGAATGAGTACTCTTTTCAAATTTTCTTAATCTTGAAGCTTCCTCCTTGAGTTCCTCATTTTCGATTTTAAGCTTTTCACTAGATTTACATTCCGAATCAATTTCTTTTCCTTTCTCAAACCTAGATAGTTTCTCTTTTAATTCCCATATTTTCTTTTTCAATTTTGACTTAGTAGATTTTAATGATTTATTTTTCAAAATAATCTTTTGACTTACTTCGCAAATTTTATCATATTCATTATCTAGGTCAAGTGAATCTAGTGAGCAAATATCATAATTATGGAGATCGGTTCGACATGTACCTCTTTTGAAGATCCGGCCATAAGACAAGTTTCATTCTTACCATATACATTGCTATCACTCCAAGCACCACTTACGTATGCCCTTTGGTTCTTGTCCTTTACTTGGTGTGGACAATCTCCAACTAAGTGTTTTGTGTCACTGCATCCAAAACATCGTTTCTCGCCCTTACTATATCTATCTTCTCGAGCTTTTAGAGGTGCTTTCTTTTCATCTCTCGGTTGTCTTACGAATCTTCCTCTTTGCTTGAAGAATTTCTTGAAATCTCTAACTGCTAAAGCATATTCTTCGTTTTCACTTTCCGAGCTTGAATCTTCATCATCACTTAACTCCATTTTAGCTTTCAAGGCAATGGATCTTCTTTCCACCTTGCTTTTGACAATCTCGGAATCATTTTTGATGATTAACTCATGGACCTTTAAGTTTCCAATGAGCTCATCCAACGATAGAGATGCCAAGTCTTTGGATTCTTCAATTGCCATGACCTTTGCTCTCCATTTTGGATGTAAAGCCCTGAGAAATTTCCAAACATAACTTTTGACAGAAATACCTTCATCGAGTGCTTTTAAACTCGTGATAATGGTGTTAAATCTAGCAAATGCACTATCTATAGATTCGTCTTCAGGAATGACGAATTGTTCATATTGTTGGACCAAAAGATCGATCTTGTTGTCTTTGACTTGATTATTACCTTGGTGAGTGACTAACAAAGTTCTCCAAATATCTTTAGCCGTATTACACATGAAAATTCTTTGAAATTCCTTTTTAGGTAAAGATTATGCGTTCTTGTTTATGTTAACTTATTTATTGATTTTGTATATCATATCTTTTAATCGTATAAGTTTAAAATTAGTTTAAACAAAACAACACTTATAAAATAATATATTGTGCATAATTAAATAAAGTTTATGTTTTTTTGTCTATGTTCATTTATGTTCGATCATTTATGTTTGTTTAGCGTTTTAGTGTCTTAGACCAAGTTGTTAATACAAATAATGTCAAAAACGTCATTTGCATTAATCGGTCTCTACTAGTTTTGATAATCACAAAATACAAACACACGTTATGTAAAACTACGACTAATAAGTTTCTAATCGAGAAAACTCGTTTTCATCACCAACATCACTTAAGGTATGTACAAACTTCTACCAACTTGTGTATGTGATCAAAGGATTTAAAACTTTACATTTTCATGTCACAAAACATTTTTACAAAAGTATTTGTAAGATCGTAAATCTATCAACTTTATCACACACAATAGCCTTGGTGACTTGATATGTGAAGTATGCTAGAGAGAGAAAGTAGAGAATGTAGAGAAAGAAAGAAGAGAGAATATTATTAGAGAAACACACACTTACACACACAAGCACACACCTCAAATAAGCTTTGAGGTGTTTATATAGTGAGATACATGAGATGCCCTAAAGGCTTTCTATGGGCTTGGGCTTGGACTTGGTTACATGATTAGATAACAAGGCTTATATAACATAGCACATAACATATCAGCTTGCCAAGTCTAAAGCCCAATGACTTTTCTAATAACAAGAACTAAGACACATTACAACGTTACAATATATGAGAATGACCATCACTTTCTAATGTAATTTTTAATGCTAACAATCTCCTCCTAAGGGGTGGTCATTCGAGTGATGCTCCACGTGATTAGGGCTTCTTTGTTCTTTGTTGTTGACCATTGTGTGTCGTAGTAGAATAGTCATTAGTCTTTGTTCCTTCATGCTTTGTGATCTTTGATGACTGATTTTTCATCGTTCTTTGTTCTTTTGTGATGTGGAGCGATCTGCCTTTTGTCACTTCTGTGTCTGTGGTGGTTGTCCGCCATTCCAACATGCTCATACGTCTTTAGTCTTTGTGATACATGCATTTGTTATTCTCGTTCTTTCACACCGATCTTTGTCACTTTACTTCTGTAGATTCATTCACAATGCGTAGAATCTTTCTTTGAACCTTACTTTGCTTTGATCTTAGTGAGAACTTTCCTTTGACTTTGTGATGCATGTATGAGCATGTGGAATCCTTCGCCATGGAGATGATGTATAGCTGCATGAAAACAGTTAGCAATAAATTAACCGGTACTTACAGATAAAGAATTAGAGATCGTCAACAGCATAGTCTGAAGACTCCTTCTAACCCTTACCATGGCCGTTCCCATTTCGGATACTCCCGAGGGAGCTTACAAGACCTACTAAGTAGCTCAACGAATGGGTGAGTCGCTAGGGATCACTCCACGACTGTAGACCGTTTGAAACCACCGCGAACACTAAGCGTAACCCATAAAGAATTACCGAAGTGACTTGCTGTCAGGGCTGTTAGATGTTGACCCTGGCAGGAATTTCCATTCAATCATTGAGAATCACTTGTGTGAATTCTCTCATGAATGTTCTGGCAGATTGCTAAGATCTGCGTAGGACTCTAAAGTTTACATCTGGCGTCCTTAATGATGAACAACCAGTGTAGAAATATCATGTGTTCCTATGAGATCTTTTGATGAATCTCGGGGCTCTAGACTCGATAAGTGCACATTTGGTTTCCTATGCGGAGATTAGGGAGAGGTCTCCTGTTTCAATATCAACTATCTCTAAGAGACAGATCGATAGATTACACCGGTTCCCCATGAGAATGAAACAAGCTCTTTTAAGAGAACTTGAGTGGTTAAGAAGGTTTAGTGCAGTGCGTCACTGGGTCCATGACGTCTTTGTCTTCAATACCGGTGTCACCTTAGTAACAACCAGTAGCATACGAATTGTACCCAGTGTCTGCCCTAAGGTTGAACATATGGAGGGCTATTTCTTTTCACCCTTTTTCATATCTTTTCTTTTTAATTCTTCAACCCCTTCTTTCTCCTTTCTCATTTTCTCCTTTTTTTTCAATCATACCTAAGGACTTCTAATTCTAATCTATTGGATTTGTCCTTGGGTAGATCCCTCCGGCTCTGGCAGATCATAAGACGGTTTTTGTCACCTTATATCTTCATGACTATCCTATTGTTGCCATAAAACCATTTTGTGAAAAATCTCTCAAAGTGTTTATGATAATAAAACACATTGTTGTTACCACTTTGAGAGTTTTGCATTTCATTTGAAGGACTCCCCCTTCACATGTGCTCATGGATAAGAAATTTGCACATGTGGGAGGAGTTTGCACTTTTTGAATTGATCCACTTTCAGTGAACATGACCGATTCGAGACACGCTTACATCACTAGTTAGACTAGCTTGAAATTATTACCCGTCCTGGTCAAGTCCAAAGAAAGTCTCTCGATACGGTACATTCTACTCAGACAAGTTCTATTCGAGACACGCTTACATCACTAGTTGGACTAGCTTGAAATTATTACCCATCCAGGACAAGTCTTTTCGATTACTGACATTTTAAGCTTCGTCAATTCATTGGTACATTCTGAGTCGAGCTCTTTTGAGATTCAGTCACAAACTTTAAACATCTTTGATCACATTTTAATAATGTCTTCTCCCCCTCAAAAATAGCATATCGTGATATTTTTGATATCAACTGATTAAGGAAAAGCTTTTGGAGACAAAGACAGATTTGTTTTTGCATGATTTCGGAACATTTTTGTGTTTGTACTCCCCTTTAATGATAGCACATTTACAATCAATTAAGGGTTTTGAGGGAGTTATCTTGAGCACTCATTTTGAGAGATTTTGAGAAATCTTTTGAGAAATCTTGAGCGCTCATTTTGAGAGTTATCTTGAGCACTCATTTTGAGATATTTTGAGGGAGTTATCTTGAGTGCTCAAGAATTTTGTTTGAAAACGAGTTTATGCTTGAAATCTTTTTCGTTTGTTTAGACTCGAACTTTTTGAAAAAGAGTTCATCATTGAACGTACGAGTCCTTGATTTGAAAATAATCAGAAGTCATTGTTTAAGTACGGGTTTCGTACTGAAGTATACGAAAGCCATCGTGAAGAAACTTTTTGAGAAACGACGTGTTTTAGAAAAACATTTTAAAGAACTCCCGCTCAAGCATCTGTACATGTCCGTATCATTGTTGAATGACATTTCTAGAAACGTACAGAATATTGATTTATACGAGAGACATGTCGTGAGAAGAATATTTTTGTATTTTTTGATTTTATATTGTTTTTGGATTTTTGAAATTGTATATTTTTGTATTTTGTTTTTGTTGGTTTTTCAAATTTTGTATTTTGTTTTTTCAAAAAAATATTTACAAAGAGAATTTGAAGAAAGAAAACTTAAGTTTGGATAAGTAAAAGTGGAGTTAGAAAAGGATTTCCACATGCGAAGTTGGCATAAAATTCTTCTTTTCCATAACGGGTGTATGAATTCTCATCACTTTCATAAGTACCTACATCCACAGAAGAAGAATTTGCACAAATAATAGTGTTAGAAGTACATGTTTCCTCACATTGAGGGTGTTCACTATCAATTGTTGTTGTGGTTTCTACTTCTCTATCATGATGATGTACACTATCATTAGTCTTTGTGCAACTTTCAAAAATCTTCCCTGTAGGAATCCATCTAAGTCCAACTGTTTTAAAAACTTTTCCCGTAGGAATCCACCTAAGGTAAGATCTAGATGTAGTTTTCTTATCAGATGCAGCGGAAGTCTCAGTCTTGGAAAAACTACATCCTTTCGGTATCCACCTATTAGGTTTCTTATCCATTTTCTTGTTGTCAATGGGTTTGTCTCTATTTGGTGTCTTAGTGGATTGTGCCTTGACGCTTGACTTTCTTTTCTTGATAAATTGTGCAATACATGCATCATGGTTAGCTGAAAAAACACATTTATGACATGTAGGACAGACAAATTCAACATCCTTGTTTAACACACCAACTTTGACTTTGTCACTACAGTCTTTTGGAAGGGAATTTTTTGTGTTGCATTCTACATTCCTAGCATTCACTTTTGTGCCACTACTCTTAGATGCAAGCCAATCCATAGTATTTTGTTGATTGTTCCTAGGTAATGGTTTACTACTACTAGCAGTGCTTTGGAGTCTTGTAGAATTCATCACACTAGGTTTTGCACCTAAAATTCCGTCATATCGAAGTTGTGCCTTTTTTCTAGCTTCTTCTAGATGGTGATTTTGGACCATGTCATTAGAACCAACAGACTCTTTAACTGTTTTTGTAGTCACATTTGGTGTACTATTCCTAGAAGGGCTAGGTACACTCACATTTGTGTTTCTTTCAACAACCAATTTTTTCAATTTCCTTTTGCTTGGGCAAGGGTTGTGGAGTGACTGATTTTGACAAATCCTTTTTGGCATCGACTTTTGGAGCAAACCGGGAAATTGACATTTTTTGTTTTTCAACCGTTTTTGAAACATTTGGTGTCTTCGAAGTCGATGGTTGTGCAAACTTAGTATCCACACCCTTCCCTTTTATACTTTCAAGCAGATCTCTCAAAAGATCATTTTCCTTTTTCATGTCCTTGTAGGCATGCGCATACGACAATTTGTCATACTTGCATTCCTCTGATTTTCGATCAAGTTTTTTGAAAAATGACATGTTTTCTTTTTCAAGTTTTACAAGAGGATTTTCATATTTTGAAACAATTGCAGATGTCTCAGCTCGCAATCTTTCATCGTCCTCAACCGAATATGTTTGTAAAATGATGGACATTATATCAGTAGTCATAACAGCTTCGAAAAGAGAATCGTTTAGATTTTCCAAAAGTTTGATGTTTTGAAGATTTGCATTAGCTTCCTTTACCAGGGATTTGTGGTCCTTGACAAAGTCAGCCGTTTCTTTCAAAAAAGCTTGTTCAAAATGAATGACTCTCACATTAATGGCATTGATTGGAGGAGCAAAGTCTTTTTCAAGAATCTTTTTCAGCTGTAAATGAACTGTGGAATTCCAATTGATCTCATTTAGTCTCATTTTAGATTCTAAAAGCGTTTAAAGTTGCCCAATTCTGGTTTTAAGATCATCAATATATCCTCTGGCAGCACTTGTGTTAAAAGTGTTGTTTGAAGACATCTGTTCAATGTTTGAAAGTGATTTGGAAGCAACTACTGGTTTAGAAACTAGTTTTGAGAATGGTCGTTTTATGGAAAACGCTGATGCTTGTTTTTGTGGAAAAAAAGTAATTCCTGAAAGTTTGTTCAATTTGTTGTAATCAATGGGTTTCAAATCCTTTTGTTTCATTTTAGTAATGCTCTCTTCGACAAGTTCCATCGTTTCCACAGAATCCCGAACAACGGGAGGATCATGTTTGGTGTAAATAATATTATCATTATACAAAACATTCTGTTCTTGCTGAGCTTTCTTGAGATTACAAGGAAATGTGTTACCAAGAGCCATTTTGTGTTTCGTATGGTAAATCGGATTAGTTTGATTTGAAATCATTTTCATTGTTTGACTTGACTGACCCGACTTAACCACTAATTCTTCTAGTTTTGCAATCTTGTGTTCTGACTTTATGATTTCATCCAAAAGTTTATCTTCTTTCTTTGCAAAGTCTTTTTTCAACTCATCCCGTTCTTTTTCAAGATTGGTATAAGCTGATTTTTGTTTTGAAAGTTGGTTTGTTAACTCAGAAATTTCTTGTTTTAAAGAGTTAATGGTTTTTGTTGAACTTATTTCAAGAGTATCAAATTTGTTTTTCCATTCCCTATCTTTAACAAGTAACTTCTTATAACCAATTTCAAGTTCTGACTCACGTTCTTTGTGAATTTGAAAACTTTTTGAATTTTGCTTGTATCTCTCAAGCTCATTGGTCAATCTCTCATTTGCGGTTAACTTCGCGATTGACCTTTTTAACTTTCTCAATTTCAATACCACAATTGTTCAATAATGATTCAAATAAAGCACGTGTTTCCTCATCATTAGCACCATTTTGTGCAACTTGAACTCCATTAGGACCCATATCTGGAGTTTCATAGTTAACATTGCTATTAACTTGTTCCCCCACATATGTATCATAATTAGGTTCAAGTGGCACATAATGTGGCTTCTCATGAGCAAACGGATTAGCATCATTACCATAATTTGTTACCTCATGGAATGGATCTGAATCATAAGTAGGAGGAAGATCAGAATCACTGCTTGATGTTGTTGCCTGATGATTTGCCATAAAGTTGTAGGTTTCATTAAGATCTGCCGAATTGTCATTAATTCTTGTTGTAGCTCTAAACTCATTTTCCTCAGCAGTCAACGGTATTCCCGATTCTTCTTTATTGGCTAACATCAACAAGTACTGGATCTTTTCTACCTTCGTCATTGCATTGACATTGTAATTATTACCAATATCACTGCGGTGAATTTCAGATGTAGGTTTTTGAATCGAAGTCATAAAACAATCTATCCCATTTTGATTAAGCACATTTTGATTCACAACCTGATCCATTTCATTTCCTACACACTGCCCTGCATATTGCATCTGATTCCCCATCTGTATACTCGAAGCATATCCTTGCTGATTTTCAATAACTTCAGGCATTTGTCCTTTTTGCCCATATGTATACTTGGTTGACCAAACTGCGTAGTGTATGACGAAATCCATTGATTGTTGTTGTGTTGTTGGATGTTTAATGCCTTGAAGAATGAGGCAAAAGCATTGGACAAAGCACTTGTGAAACTGTCATGGTGAGTTGCCATAGATGAATGATAAAGTTGATTCTTGGATCGTTCCAACGAAATAGGAGTTGAATTTGGTAAAGGTTACGTTCCTTGGTCTACGAACTTACAATCCACCAAAAAATTTCGAAACTTTGTCCACCAAAAGATTTTCTAAAAGAGTTCTAGGAAAAAAAAATTTCTAAAAGTGTTCTAGAAAAAAATTCTAAAAGGTGTTCTAGAAAAATTTTCAGTGTTTTAGAAACTTTTCAGTGTTCTAGAAACTTTTCAGTGTTTTAGAAACTTTTCAGTGTTCTAGAAACTTTTCAGTGTTTTAGAAACTTTTCAGTATTTTAGAAACTTTTCAGTGTTCTCGAAACTTTTCAGTGTTTTAGAAACTTTTCAGTGTTCTAGAAACTTTTCAGTGTTCTAGAAACTTTTCAGTGTTTTAGAAACTTTTCAGTGTTCTAGAAACTTAGCACCAAAACTTTCTAAATTATACAATTTAGAGAGTATACCACGAGTCGAAGTGTTTTTTCACTTATACAAGCAAGGGAAACACCGAGTAAGCAACGGGAGCAAGTGTGTTCTTGAAACTTTGTGATTTAGAAACTTTGTGATTTAGAAAGATGGAACAAGTGTTTTCTAGAAAGTTTGCTAGAATTTTGATTTTGCTAAAAGCTCACCCAAATGAAGTTTGTATTCCAAGATTCTTGTACTTCTAGTTATAAAAACAACAAAACTTAAAGAAAGTTGCAAACTTGATGATTTTTATGAAAAGTTTTTGTGATCTAGAAAGTTTGCTAGAATTTTGATTTTGCTAAAAGCTCATCCAAATGAAGTTTGTATTTCAAGATTCTTGTACTTCTAGTTATAAAAACACTAAAACTTAAAGAAAGTTGCAAACTTGATGATTTTTATGAAAAGTTTTTGTGATCTAGAAAGTTTGCTAGAATTTTGATTTTGCTAAAAGCTCATCCAAATGAAGTTTGTGTTTCAAGATTCTTGTACTTCTAGTTATAAAAACACCAAAACTTGAAGAAAGTTGCAAACTTGATGATTTTTATGAAAAATTTTTGTGATCTAGAAAACAAGTACAATAATCAAAATCGAATTTTTTAAGCAATAAATCTTCAAAAAGATTGAAACTTTCTTGTTGGAAAAGGTTTATAACACTAGTTTGTAATCAAAAAAGTGTTAAAGACCAAGAAAAACAAGAAAAGTAATGAACTTTTCTAAAAAAAACGTGTAGAAAGCAATAAAAATCGAAACAAACAAACTCCCAACACTCCTAAATCATTGTTTGGCGATTGATACCACTTGTAAGAACATAAATATGACAACGTTATCAAATACAAATATAGAAGCAAAGATGAAGTAGAGATGGTGACTTGATATGTATATGTATGTCGTATGGTGTAGAGCGAAAGAGATGGAAATGAGAGCTTTTATTAAAGAGAAACACACACAATACACACAAGCACACACCTCAAATAAGTTTTGAGGTGTTTATATAGTGAGATACATGAGATGCCCTAAAGGCTTGCTATGGGCTTGGGCTTGGACTTGGTTACATGATTAGATAACAAGGCTTATATAACATAGCACATAACATATTAGCTTGCCAAGTCTAAAGCCCAATGACTTTTCTAATAACAAGAACTAAGACACATTACAACGTTACAATATCTGAGAATGACCATCACTTTCTAATATAATTTTTAATGCTAACAGTATTTTGTTATAATTTAAAGAAATGTTTAAAATGTTTTCAAACTTCAAAACCATAACAACCATATTTTCCACTCAAAACCGACAACAAAACTTCACCAAATAGTTTTTCACCACGTCAGGACAAAATGGGGAGCGTATGTCTGGACGTCCCTTAAATAGGGCGGCGGTCCTTTATCGATAAGGGACCGTCTGGTATTTACGGGACCGTCGCCTCTCTCCTAGCGTCTATAAATACAGAACTATTTTGTTTCAGAAATCTTTACCTCTTATGCACTAAAACCTTCTGTATTCCAAAATTCTTTCCAAAACATATTCCTTGATCATGTTATCGGGTTCTAGGTGTTTATAAGTGATCAAACTCATCATTCCTCTTTGTGCAAGAGAATAACATTCGTTGTAATCAAGAAACGAAGTGTTGAAGAAGAGTTTTACTCATCTCATCCCATTGTTGCGGATCTATCATTATTTATATTCATTGTTTCGTGTATGTAATAGGACTTGAGTGCAAGTCTTATATTGTATATTGTGTTGTATCGTGCCATCGTGTTGGTACGAGGTGTGAAGCCACGTGGGCTTTGGTAGATTGGTTCTAGCTAGGATTAGGACTCGACATTCCGCTTAGTTGTTCAATTTGTTTACAGTCCTATATGTATGTGTATGTGTTTATGTATTTATGTATTTTCATATGTCTCTTGTAAATGTATGCATGTATCATATGTAAGAATGTATGTAAGTGTTTGTACGTATAAATGCTCATATGAGAGATATTGTATGCGTATGCACAAACATGTTTGTATTCACATGTAATGGATTATAATTCATAAACCATTATCATAATTATCTCAACTAGTTAACATGATTTAAACGAGTGTAAGAGTTAGTTAGTTCATAACTAAACTCAGAATAAGAGTTTCTACAAGAATATTACCAACAACAATCTTTTGTGTTTCATCATCAGATTGATCAAAGAAGATAACGTTGTTTATGTTCTATTGTCTAGGAACCATGGACCAATTGTTTTTAGCAACCTCACAATGAGTTTATGCATATGTATTTGATAAAGGGTTATTAAACATATTAGTTACTTTTTTATAAAACACTTAACTAGTATAAAACTAATAGTAATAATTATAGGATCAATGAATATGTATGAGTAACAATTTATTTAACACATTTGACTTATTCATACATATTAAGAATCCAAGTAAAACTAGTAAGCTTGAATGAAAATAAAAAAAGAAAAAAGATTCAATTTCACATCCCACATTGGATGAGTGAAACAAAAGGAAGACAATGTGGGGTCTCTAGTTTATATTTATATTTTACATATAAAATACAGTGTAGATCTTTGATGTGATTAAAGGTTAACATATTATTAGTTTTGGTTTTAAGTTTAACCTATAATACTAATAGTAATTAAAAATTTATAATTAAAATATTTTGAAACTACATAAGCTAGATTTGCTCGTTCGGCTCGTTTAGCTCGAGTAGCTCGTTTGGCTCGTCCGGCTTGAATAACTAAACAAGCTTTCGAACAAGCTGAGCTAAATAGAAGTTTTAAAATCTCAACTCGTGAAATTATTCAAGCTCTACATTTTGTTTGAGTTCGACTCGAGCTCGAAAATTATCAAGGTCGACTCGAGTTAAACGAGCTCGAGCTCGAGTAACTCGTTAAAAGCTCGACTCGTTAACACCCTTAATTCCAAGTGAGAATGGACTGCTCAAGGTCATGACAAGGCAATGATGATGGTTCTTCTGTTTATTTTGTTTATCTTATGGCATGGGATGACATGTTTTAGAACAGTTTAGTTTATGTAGGTCTAATAACATTTTAGTGTTGTGTCTAGTGGTAGTTTGTGCCACATGTGTATGTTTATGAACATGTTGGGTTATGTATGCATCACCTGTGTTTGGCACACAGTATTTGGTGTTACTCATGTGTTGTTACATATGTTTAGCACATTTGACATGTTAATTTGGTGTTTTACTTATTGGTTGACGACTAAAGTCAATGAATGGTATGCATACACAAATGGTTATGTTTATGATGAAACTCAATTGGTTGACTACTAAAGTCAACAAATGATATGGGATGGTTAGTTTTAGATAAACATGTGTGATTCGCCTCAAACGGTCAGATAATATCAACCAAGTAATGGTCAACAAGTCAAACAGCCGAGGCAAATGCTTCCGAGGAATACAATGTTTTCCCGGGTCGTAATGTCCCAACGAGGTTGTGATGATTGAAAACGAATCTGTGATTAGTGAATCTGAACAGGGAATGTATAAAATGTGTGTGTGTGATTTAAACTAGGGTTTTATAACTTAAAATAACTATTAAAACGATTACGTGAAACCTAGATATCTAAAACGTTCACCAAATTAAAATCAGACGCGACTGCGTACTGAGAAAAAGGTGAGTTTTAAAAAATAAACTATAAGGGTTAAAAATGAAAATCTTATAAACTTAAACTTAAAATAAAATTAAAATGATAATAAAACTATTTTTAAGATTATTATATTTATTTATTATTAATTATTTAATTAAAAACTATTTAACTATTTAATTAAAACTTAACTTAATTAAAAACTAAAAATGATTAACACTACAAATTAAACTAAAAATTTATAAAAATAATTTCTAAAACTTAAAATGAACTTGAAGAAAGTATAAAAAATAAAAATAAATGTTTTTGTCTTTTTATGAATTTTCTATTAATTAAAAACTATTTATATTAATTATACTAATTAAACTATTTTAAATTACAAATAATATTAAATCAAACTAGAAAATTATGGAAAAATTTATAAATCTAATTAACCATCATGGGAATCCTAAAAAATTATAAAAACTTTATTTTATATATTTTTAATTTAATCTACTAATTATTATTCTATTTATTAAATAATTACCAATTAAACTATTTAAATTATGAAAACTACTAAATGAACAGTATAAATCACAAGAAAATTTATAAAATTATTTTATGACTTATAGAAGCTAGGAAAAATATAAAATATAGGTGTTACTATATAAAAACTAATTATGCTATTAATAACTTATTTATTGATTAATTACTAATAAAACTATTTTTAATTCTAATTAATACTAAAAGACAAAATTAAAATCTGAGAAAATTATTATAATTACTTTAACCTAAAATGAAATTAATAAAAATATAAAAATACAACTTTCTTAATAAAAATGTAAAAATGAAAATTAAAATTAAATTGTATTAAATAGAAACTATCACTTATTTTTATATTGTTTTTTCTGGATTTTTATTTTACAAAACTTTATTATACATAAAAATAAGTAACTTTAATAAAAACAATAGTTTTAGAACTTAAAAATAAGCTAGTTATAAGCTATAATCTAGACAGTTGACTTTAGTTGACTTAATGAGCAAATAAGCCAAAACTGACTTGTTTGGGACCCACTATGGTATATTCTGATTCTAATAAGCTACTTGGACTTGTCAAAGCTTAAAATGGACAAATAAGCTCAGTAGATAAGCTGATAAGTACAAATAAGCTAATCCAAAACTCAATGTGAACACAGAATAGGGACAAGGTTTAGGGCTTATTCTAGGTGGGGTCCACTGAGTTAGAGGTCAAACAAAAGGTCAAACTAAAGAGCCTACTAGGAGGGGGGTTGTAAGAACCTAAGTAGAGGGTGTGGGACCCACTGGGTTGGCCACAAATCACCACCAAAGTGGTGGTGATGGCTGTGTATCTGATGTGCAGGGCAAGGGTGTTCCCTGCAAGTTACTTTGGACAGGGATGGGGCCCACAACAAAAATCTTAAAAATAAAACACAGATGGGATATTGAAGTTGAAGTGGTAGATTACCAATCCTCAAAAGCACAAAGCCTGAATCACAATACACAAATCTACAAAATTCACCCAATAATTGAGAAAATCTGAGACAATGAAATTTGACTTTTAATAAAACTTTGCTTCTTTGACTTTTGTGAATTTCTAGGCTACCTTACTGATTAGTTAAGTTATAATAAGGTACAAGAGACCTAAAATAAGCTAAAGCTTATTGATATAAGCTAAATAGTGGGTTTATGAAACTCAATTCCTTGACAGTTAACTGTCAAGGAAATTGGTTTTGGATTTTGACTTTTTAACTTATGAAACCTCAATTTTATGACTGATATGATATACCTAAACCTAATGTGATATGTTTAGAGCAGAAACAACAACAAAATATATCTTGAACACCTATGAGTAGCATGAACCAAACACCCCTATATTGCACTGTTTCACTAATTTTAAAAGCTAAATAACAATTTAAACCATAAGTTTAACTAGTTACTGTTTAATAAGCTAAAACCAACTCAGATGAGCACAAATAAACAGCCAATTGCACAAAGTAATCTAAGTACCTAATGTAAGAAAAAGTGAGTAAAAAAATCTTACTTGAAGTCCAAACCTCAACTGATGAACCATGAACAATGATCACTTCCTATTGGATTCCCATAAATCCTCTAACCCAGAAGCAATCCAATTCACACCCTGCTCAGCTTTAATCTTTCTTCTTGGAAATTTTATTTTCTTTTCTATTTTCTATATATTTATTGGAATTTTTGGAATTTATTGCAAATATTATCTAAACTGACAATCAATGTTTTCTAAGACTTAATAAAGCTTTGTCAGAGCTTATATAAGCTTATGAACACCCTTAACAACAACTAAAAACAACAAATAACTATTTGAGATTTTGATCAAATTCTGAAAATGGCATTAACTGAGGTACAAAATGAAACTTGAAATTACTTGAAAATAAAGATTAAATTACATGAAACTAACTGAGAACAAGAGTTTTTAATGGAAATTACAACTGGAAATGTAAACTATACTACCTACGATTAAATTAAGCTACTCCTAAACTAATCATCCATCCTTCTGGCTTCTTTTCATCCTTATAGCCCTTTTCTGAGTTTTGTGGGACCCACTTGACTTTTCCCACCAATTTAGAACCGTTGATAAGGTCTCAATCATCCAGGCCGTTTAAAACTCTTTTTGGCGCCAAAGTCTCTTTGGCAACTGTAGATTGCGTGGAGAGTATTTTAAGGGCATTAAATGCGCCTTGGAACTTGTGGAGAGGTGGAGGTGATGAGGTGGTGGTAGCAGGTGGCAAAACAGTGGGTATGGAGGTGGTATGGTTTTGCAGTGGTGGAAGTGGTGGTATGGGAGGGAAAAAGTGACGGGGTGGTTTAGTTTTGTTGGGTGTTGACCAGGTTTGACCTGGGGTGGGCTGGTGGACTTGGGATTGGGCTGGAAAAGAAGTGGGTGGGCTTTGGTAGTAGTGTGGGTTTGTTTGTTTTGTTATTTATTATAGGGTCCGTTTGGTTTTTTGTAACTTGGAAAACACAAGGACCAATTTTGTAATTTAGGTAAAGTTGAAGGTTTGGTTTTGTATTTTCCCAAAGTTTATAATAAAAGTTAAATTTGTCATATGTGAATAGTACAAGGGTATTTATGATAATTTTCATTTTTTTATGCCCAGGGACTAAAACTGACAATTCACCAAACTTCAGGGACTGATTATGTATTTCCACCAAACTTTTCACATAAGGACCAAACCTGCAAAAGATTATTAGTATAAGGACCAAAATTGCTTTTCTCAAAGTTTTTACATCCCAGGGACCATTTCTGTCAATTTCCAAAGTACAGGGACTAAACTTGTAATTTTGTGAAACTTTGCACCAAAGGACTAAATATGTAACTTTATGATTAAAAAGGACCTTTGATGATATTTTCATGTTTTTAGAATAACCAGGGACTAGTTTTGCCAATTTATGAAACTTGAGGGACTGAAACTGCCAATTATGCAAACTTTGTACGTTTTTAATCTGTTTTTGCATATTTTGCTTTTGAAACATATAAAACACACCTCTAAGATATTTTAAGTATTTTGATACATATTTGAGTGTTTTTGTATGTTTTAGCAGTTCAGATTAGTATAAAATGATGAGTATTTAGACACTCATCAATGTGTAACATTTGTAGACACATTACAATGGACAAATGAGTTGGTACTCCTTTTTCAAGTTTGAACAAATGGGTCTGATTTTGGAAACACATTGTAGTTGACAAACGGGTTAGAACTTGTTTTACTTTGCCATTGCATGGGTAAGATTTAGAAACACATTAGAAACTAACACCAAATTTAGATCTTACAAAAGTATAAAATAACACAATGAGGCTTTGGACAAACCCCAAAAGACCTCACCAAAATAAGTTTCACTGGTAACCAAAAGATACATAACAGTTAACCATAAATAAGACTTAAGCTTCTTAAGCCTAGAGATTTTTGGGGGCAAGCACATACCATTCCATCCTTTTCTTGCTTGAGCAACCCACCTTTGCTCCAAGACCCAGTACAAAATTTGTTATTCTTTTACCTATGTTTGGTCTTTTAAGCTCACTTGCAGGAGCTCTAAGAACAAGGGGGCCAACAGTTTTGGAAGTGGAAGATATGTAATTGGCAGGCTTTTTCCCCATATTTGCCCCAGATGTGGAAGCCTTTCCCTTCCTCTTCCTCCCCCTTGTAGTGCAAGTCTTAGAAGTGGTAGGTTTTCCCTTCCCCCTTGCTTTAGATGTGGAAGCCTCTCCATTCATCCTCATCCCCTAGTGCAAGGCTTGGAAGTGGTAGCCTTTGGTGGTATATTCATTTCTTCATCACTGGATGGTATGTCCATTTCTTCATCCTCATCACTAGATGATATGTACATTTCTTCATCCTCATCACTGGATGATATGGCAATCACTTCTGCAATTGTCTGTATATCTTTATTCCCTATCCCCATCTTTTGCTTGTTTGCCCTAACACACCCATTTTCAAGAAACTGTATCCTTTTTTCAAGAGCTTCCAGTTTTGCATCAACCTTAGTCCCGTTTTCAAGATAGCCTATCCTTTTTTCATGACCTTCCAGTTTTGCATTCACCTTACTCACGTTTTCGGTATCTTCACAGCCCTCATCAAGTTTCTCATCCCCCTTATTGCTATTTTGAGTATCTTCACAACCCTCATCAAGTTTTCCCTCCCCCTTATTCCTGTTTTGAGTATCTTCACAACCCTCATCAAGTTTCCCCTTTCCCTTATCATCTGAAAATTGGTATCTTTGACAAAGGGGCTAAATACATAACAATGACCATTTGTAGACTAAATGTGTAATACACACAAATCAGAACAATGGAAAATAATACACCAACCTTTCAAGACTTCAGGTTCTTTATGCGCATATTCCAATAAGTCATCAAGAATCTCATCAGACGTTTCATCAGTTTCCATCCAATTTCTTCATCCTCATCACTAGATGATATGTACATTTCTTCATCTTCATCACTGGATGATATGGCAATCACTTCTGCAATTGTCTGCATATCTTTATTCCCTATCCCCATCTTTTGCTTGTTTGCCCTAACACACCCATTTTCAAGAAACTGTATCCTTTTTTCAAGAGCTTCCAGTTTTGCATCAAGCTTAGTCCCGTTTTCAAGATAGCCTATCCTTTTTTCAAGACCTTCCAGTTTTGCATTCACCTTACTCACGTTTTCGGTATCTTCACAACCCTCATCAAGTTTCTCATCCCCCTTATTGCTATTTTGAGTATCTTCACAACCCTCATCAAGTTTTCCCTCCCCCTTATTCCTGTTTTGAGTATCTTCACAACCCTCATCAAGTTTCCCCTTTCCCTTATCATCTGCAAGTTGGTATCTTTGACAAAGGGGATAAATACATAACAATGACCATTTGTAGATTAAATGTGTAATACACACAAATCAGAACAATGAAAAATAATACACTGACCTTTCAAGACTTCAGGTTCTTTATGCGCATATTCCAATAAGTCATCAATAATCTCATCAGACGTTTCATTAGTTTCCATCCAAGTGTCCCCATATTTATCCTGAATAAACGCTACCATATCATCGGTTAACTCGGAATTGCTCCAGACCTTGTTTGCCATTGTACAAAATCGTGTGAAAAGTGATCAACTTTTGGTCTCTAGTAGAGGAGTGTGTGAGGATTAGAGCGGGAAAACATGGGTTGTGCAGTTATTGGGTAGACACAAGTGCGAAGTTTAGGGTTTTACTTAGGTTGCACACTTGCAAATTATGTCCCTTGACTTAAGTATTTGGTTTGACTAAAATAGGCCATATCACGTGCCAACATCCGTTATCTTAACTTTTAGTAGTCAACAAAAAAGTCCTCTTTTGTCTTCTTCCCCAATTTAAACACTCTTCCAAACCCTACCTAAACCTTAAAATAACTCATTTAATTGAAATGGCTTCATCATCATCTTCTGTTCGAAGTCGTCGTCCTCCACCACCTACCCAGTGCGAACATGAAGAACCTGTTTTTCAACAAACATCACGAACCATCTATCATCCTTTATGACGTTTTCTAGGCTGCATAAATTATTATAATGTAAGTGATTTTTACTTTGTTTATGATATTTTTACTTTCTTTATGATCGGGTATATGCTAATATGTCTAAACATGTAGGGTTCAAAATGTGGCACCTTTTACTAGCTTGTTCCTGAATTACCAAGTGACTATTACAAACAAGAAGTGCACAAGTTGATTTAAATGGAAAAAGAAATGAAAAGAGACAAATGTAGTTTGAATGAAAAACTAGAGACTTACAAAGGGATTTTGACTATCAAAAGTCTTATTTGCAAAACCAAGTGTTACTTCTGCAAATAGAATTGAAAGAAAGCAAATTTGACTTAGTGGTTTATAGGAAATGTGTTGTTGTAATGGCTCTGGTTGTTGCTTTTATGTTGTTTGTAATGTTATGATGTAAATGTGGATCCATATGAATTTGTCTAGTTTAATTGTAATGCAGTAATCATGAGTTGTGGTGTAGAAGTCATGATGTAATGTAGAAGTAGAATTATGCAAGATGTAATGTAGTTGACTTTTGTTTTTGACTTTTACCTCTATGAATAGAGCTCTGTATTCGCATTTCCAGTTAATGAGAATCTAACAACCTTTCCTCAAATATGGCTTAACTCTTATTCTCTCTAACTCTCAATAAGTTTCACTTCAAAAGTTAGTTTGGCAAATGGAAAGAAAACAACCTACACTAATTTGATAGAACCTGCATTGGCCAAATATTTGACTTACAAAAGTCAAATAATGTCAATTGGTAATAGTTCAATACAACCTGGAATACATCAATACAACCTGCTACATTGCAGCACCCACATAGACAATATTTGATAGAACAGAAATTCGTCCAAAAATCCATTTAAAAACCTAAACTTATGTAGATAGATTGCATCAGCCACAAATGCAAATAAACAACATTTACAACTGGACTACATAAACCATCATATCAACCTACATAAAAAACTTACAAAACAATCTTCAAGTTTTTTCGTGCCCACTATACATATAGGCTACTATGGACAAACCCATATGGTTTATCCGAATCAGATACTACAAAAGCTGTTTATACAAAATCATTCATCCAACTTACAAACAATTTCAAACAACTAACTGGACACAAAAATAGAGGACCACATTAACCTATCTTGAACAGCCATCTGCACACATCAAACTTTAAAACCCTTTGTGACCTGTATGTTTTATCAGTTAGAAAGAAGCAGACCATTATACCTAGAGCAAACCCTGCTTAGTCCCTCAACTCCCTGAAACTAGATGATGAAACAATTGCCACAGTCCTCTTCACCTTCCCTCGACCAACTATCTTTGTTCTCTCACGTACTTCGTACACTTTCTCTATCTTTCATGCTTCACAGCAGTGACACAGAACCCATACAGGCTGTACTTCTTCAAACGTCTTGATGGTATAGACTGTTACAAATTTTACAAAACTTAGCATTAGTTTTTTAGGTGATTCTAGCAGACATTATGATCTATCAATCATCCTATCAGACACACAGTATCTTAGACAAATGACAGCTATAAATCTGATTAAGCAAATCTGTCACTACTGCTTCCCAAATAGGCCAAATACATAGAACAAAATAGAGGACCACATCAACCATAATGGAAGTATAGCAGCTAAAGATCCAGCTCAAGCTCAAGCTAATGACAAAAGAAGAGTTGGAACAGAGGAAGCAGAGCACAAAGTCAACCATATCAAGTCTGTGTCGAAGCTACAACAACCTCACAAGCTACAGCTTCATCTAAAGGTTCAGAGATATTGTAAAGGGATGTCACAGATGTTATTCTTGATAGTTTGAAGTTGTTTAGTTTGTAATCTCATTAAAATTGTAGTGTAGCATTACTTTGACTTTGAATTTCAGTTTGTATATAAACTATCATTTGTGCCCATTTTCATTGAATGTGAAATACAAAAGTTTTTCCATCCATAATATTTTATCTCCAATTATCAACAAATCAACATCGACACTAACATTAAGCGTAACAATTTAACAAATTAGCAAAGCTTCAATACACTTACAAGTCGCCCATCTCTCCAGAAGCATGCAGTCATCTTTCTGTATAATGTCTTTCTTCTTGGTCATGGACAGTGTGAAATGTCCAGTTACACATCTGACGGGCTTCAAAATCTGAATTTAATAATACAAAATTAGTTACAGATAATCCAAAATGTTACACTGATATCATATACTTGATGTAGTTAAAGCTAATAAAGAAAAACAAACCATAGTCATGTGCTTCGTGATAGAGGGCATTCATGGCTATGTTGGCGTTATATGTTTCCACTGTTGTGATGGCCCCTCCATTAGGTTCAAACAACATGACATTATACTCCTCCCCTGGGACAACCTGAGTAAACGTCATCCACTGACCAGGTTTCATTTTCAAGTCTTGAACCAGTCTCAACCAACCAAACCTAAACAGGAAGGAGTGGACGTATCGATCATAGACATTTTCACTTTCCACCCTAACATCGTACTCAGTGGTGTTAGTGGTAACCACGACCGAATCAGTAGGGGTTGGACCATTTAGATATTTAAGAAAAACTTTTGGTAACAACTGCATAAGCAGAGATGTGTGAGTCACTGGCACTAAACATCTCCAAAACTGAGCACTTTTAGGTTCATAATTATGAAATTCCTCCCCATCCTCACTGTAGCAAGTTACATAAAACACATCCTCACCCTCTTCTATAAAATGTATGTAAGCAACATCCGAACATGTGATGTTGTGCAGGAGAAAATCATTCCACCTTGCTCCCTCAACAACACATACTAATTCCAAGACTCTCCTTAAACTAACTCTCCATCTAATCCCCGTATAGTTAACTAAGTAAATATAACGATTCCTATGATAGGAACCTCCTAACAAGTAATCATTATGCAATTCCTGTATATCAAAATTAATTTTTAAGCATTGCCAATTTTTTAAAAACTAGTTTCTTAGAGAAATAACAGTTAATTCATATATGGTGTTAACTTACAATCTCATCCAAAACATGTTCAGGATTGTCCACAGTGCAAACAAATTGATTCCCATACAGTTTTACTACATTAACGATTAAGATTAATACAAATAACGTTTAAATGAAGTAAAAATCAGTAAATATTGTTACCTGGTATGTGTGTTGTTTGATTTTGCATGCCTGCTAAGTTCCAATGGTATGTGTTTATGGGTGTGTGATTTGATTGGATGAAAGAAGATGGAATGTGTTTGTGTGTATGATTTGATACTGTTAATGTGTTATACACGACTTAGGTTATTTGCAAAAAATCTATTTCTGCGTGGGAGGTAGCTGAAGGGTGATAAAGGCATGAAAAGTGGATTGACGAAATTACCCTCACGTGCAGTGCACGTGAGGACTAACTAACGGGATTTGCTAACAAGCGTTAACCAAAAAACTGAATTTGCAACTACAGTAACTCTTCACGGGCCATTCTTGTAGAAATTTAATACGTTAGGGACAATTTTTGCAGGTTTTTTTCAAGGACATTTTATACATTTTTTGCAAAGTTCAATGACATTTTTTGCAGTTTACTCTAAAAAAAATATACCATATAGTTAGTGGTGCACATCCGAACCAGACCCAAAAGCAAACCGGAAGACCGGATTGGTCAACACCGGTTTTGACTGTAACCGGTTCAGTTTTTCCACAAAATGCCAATTTGGAACCGGTTTGGGATTTTGGATCTTAGACCGGTTAGGGGACCGGTTTTTTGGAACCGGTTTAATTAACCGGTTAGTAACCAGTTTGGAGCGTATTTTTTGGACTTTTTTTTGAAATTTCAACTTTTGAATTTTAAACTTGAGCGGGAAGGCGGGAAGGAGCGTGGGGGGCCGAATATTTAATTTTTTAGGCTCGAAATTTACCATTTTGCCATTGTAGCTTTAGTATAAATAGAGAGATTGTGTTTTTGTTTATTTACAACTTTCATTCAAGCAAAATACACTTTAAAAAATCAAAACCAAAAGTATTTCACTAATGGCAAGTTCAAACACCACCGGTAACACCGATGCTGGTTCAACAAGTGCACCGACGATTGTTAAATATTTTTTCATGCGACCGTGTATAAGATGCTTGGGCTAACTTTAACTGCGTCCTAATGTTAGATGGCAAGAAAAAGGCTCAATGTCAGCATTGTTTGAGTATAATGTCTGTCAGTTCCAACTCGACGTTGAGGGCTCATATCAACATGAAGTATTGCAAGGAACTCAAAACGGTTCCAGAATCGGGTCAATCGTCTATGGGTTGGGACAGGAGTATTTTTGTATATGATCATGAAGTAGTTTGTCAATAATTTGCCGGTTTGGTGATTCAACGAGGTTTGTCGTTCAACCATTTCGACGACGGAAGTGTTTAAGACTTATGTCAAGCCAATGTATAATCATGTAAGTCGTATGACTCTCAAAACGCGATGCTATAACAATGTGGAAAACGACCAAATAAAAATTAAAAAAATATTTTTAAATTTTATATTTAA
Source organism: Artemisia argyi (assembly GCA_030686995.1). NCBI lineage: Eukaryota > Viridiplantae > Streptophyta > Magnoliopsida > Asterales > Asteraceae > Artemisia > Artemisia argyi. The sequence continues at coordinate 113,600,416 of CM060688.1, read as the reverse complement.
ATGCATGTGTTAATTTAACAACGGATAATTGGTCCGCTCCTAATAAGGATTTATTTGATACGCTTTTAGGGGGTCATTTAAGCCCTAAGTCATGTTTTTATGGTCAAATATTACCTCAAATCATTTCTTTTGTCATTTTAGGTACTTGGGACATGAATTCTGGAAAGTGGAGCATTTTGAAGCTTTTCGGACGTTTTTATGCTCAAGAATGAAGAAAACAAGAAAACCAAGAAAAGTTTGGAAATTACACCAGACGACGTTAGGCTTTGGAGCTGACTTTGATTAGTGCTAAACAGTCAGATAATATTGACCAAGATAAATGGTCAACAAGTCAAAAATAGCTTAGACTAATGCTCCGCGGAGTACAATGTATCCTCGGGTCGTTAATCCCAACGAGGTGTAAAATCTGTAATAAAATGGAATTTGGGATCGGGTGATTATGAACGGGAAAAGGTGAGAATGTTTTATACTACTGATTTATACAATGAAATAGTTTAAACAATACACTTAAACAGTTACGTGAACTAAAAACGTTTACAAATTAAAAACTTACGTCTACGTACAGGGAAAAAGGTGAGTTTTAATGAAAATTAACTACAGGTGGTGAAAATGAAAATTCTATAAACTTAAACTTAAAAGAAAATTTAATTAAAAAGAAAATTATTTTTTTAGATTATTTTATTATTTAATATTACTTATTTTCTATTTAAACAATTTAATATTAATTAAAACTAATTTAGATTTCTAAATAATACTAAATTAACTTAGAAAATTATGAAAATTTTTATAAATCTATTTAACCATTATAGGAATCCTACAAAATTATAAAAATTATTTTCAAACTATTGATCTAATTATTATTAATTAATTACTATTTATTAATTATTAAAATCTAATTTAAATTAAACTAGAATACAATTAAATATTATTTTATGTAAGAAAATTAAAAATTAAATGTTAAAAATTATAAAATTACTTAAAACTATTTTTGAAACTGAAAATATAATTTTTATACTTTTTATATAATTATTATTAATTAAAAACTAATTATTAATTATTTTAAACTAATTTAAATTATAATAAATACTAAATGAAGAGTGAAAAATCTAAAATTATTTTATAACTATAGGAACTTATAAAAATGAAAATTGCTTTTGAAATAAGCTAAAAATAAGCTAAGTAGCTTAAATAGAAACTATCACTTATTGTATTTTTGTCTTTTTCTGATTTTTATTTTACAAAACTATTTTTATACCTAAAATAAGTAACTTTAACAAAGACACTTTTGTTTGATCTTAAAAATAAGCAGTTTAGGCACAAAAGTTCTTGATAGTTTATATATATATAGCTTATTAGGATTTAGTGATTATTGAAAAAGCTATAATATGGTATCCCAAGAGTAAATAAGCTATAAACAGATTTAAAGAAACCTGAAATAAGCAGGTTCAATAAGCACACCAATTAAGCTATTAATCACAATTAAGCACTAGACTTAACCACAGACCAAAACAGGCCAAGTTGAGAACCTTTGGTCCCCTGTGGGGTCCACAAGGGGGTTCAGGAGTTCAATTTTATGCTTGAACTTTAAATTTGGACTGGTAATCTATCAATTAGGCCAATAAGCTCATCAATAAGCTCACTAATAAGCTCATATTGAGCTTTGGAAATAAGCTTTAAAACCTGAGTTGCTCAGATGCTAGGTGGTCAAGGCCAATAAGTAGACCTGTGTGGGGTCCACAAAAAAGGTCAGGGGTCCAATTTTCTTCTTAATCCTCAAAGATAAGCCAAAGGGCTTTTAAATAAGCTAGGAATTAGCTCCTGGGTTCCACTAATGAACACAGGAGGGGGGGGGGTTGGAAATTGGGTGTTATAAGCTGATAACTCAGTACAAGGGGTTGGGATGGTCAAACTTGAATGGGCATGCAACCCTACCTAATAAGCTAGAAAACTTGAAATAAGCCCTGGTCCAAGAAGATTAGCTTATTGGCTTTCTAAAAATCCAATAATCACACAGTGGGGCCCACTATGGAACTAATTATGAACCTGTGAAAATTGTGTTTTTACCCTGGTGCAGGGGAAGTTTCAGGCCTGCAAGCTTTTTCAAGCTATCATATAAGCCACACAAAAATCACAAAAATAATCCAAACATTGATTTTGAAAGTTAAGCTAGTATTTTTTTAGCACAAAAAGTTTCAAAGCTTGAATCTTAACACAAAATTCACAAAAATTCCTTGAAAATTTGCATTACTGACAATACATGCAATTTTGACTTTTTAGAATTTGAACTTAAGTTGACTTTTATGAGATTAGATCTTAATCTACTTACTTATTATGATGTATTAAGCTACTTAGATATGAAATTAAGCTAAATAACCAACTAATGAACTAGTATGATGAAAATGGAACTTTAAATTCTAACAGTTAATAAGTAAATAGAGATTAAAGGCTATGTTGACTATTTAGTGAACAAGCACATGTTTATATGGTTTGTTTGACCTAATAAGACCTAATGTAACATATAGCAACCAAGAACAACAACATAAACAACCTGTATACCACAAATATCAACAGAACCAAACAACCCTTAAAGAAACTGTTTATGAGATTTTTGAAGCTTGTGAGATATTGAGACCATGAATTTGAAGCATAAGCTCATAAAATGACATAATAAGCTGAGATTATCATATAAACACCAACAATAACAACAACTTCTCATGAATTATTTTAATACTATTTTCACAGTAAAAATGAAATTTAAAGAAACTATGAATTCTATTGATCAAGCAGGCTAAGTAAAACAATAATCTCACTAGACTATACCCAATAAGCACAAATTAGCAAAGATAAGCAGTTATAAGCACTTGCACAGTAATAAGTGAACCATTGAGAATTTAGCTTACAAATTGCTTTCCAAGACAGAACCATGATCCAAGTACCATAAACATTTCCTAAAGCTTCCAATAAGCTACTAACCCAAGGGCAATCCATTATTTCCCTTGCTCCTTGCTTCTTTCTTCATTTTTTCTGATTTTTTTATTTTTAACTTATTTTTTTTTGTATTTTTGAGTATTTTTTATTTTCTAAGTAAAACTGGTTTTTATGATTCAAATAGCTTGCAGAAGTTATATAAAGAGCTTATAAGAACTTATGCAACCATAACAACAACTATAAACAACATTTAAGATCATTGAGATTTTTTATTAAAAGATAAAAATTTCATAAACTGAGATTGAACATGAAATTGAAATTAAGCTTGAATAAAGTTTTATTACAACATAAAAACATTAGTACAATGCTTAAAAGCTTGAATTTAAACTAAACTAATAATCTAAAAATTATACGACATACATGAAAACTAAATAAAAAACTAACTCTTCAATCTCTGCTCCTTCTTGCTTTTATAGATACCAAAATTGTTCCACGTGTCCTCATGATCAAATCCCACCAATTTTTGGCCATTGGATGTGTCTGAATTCATCTCAACCATTTAAACTACTTTTTGGCGCCAAAAGTCTAAATGGTAACTTGTAGCCGATTTCTGAGCATTAAATGCAATTGGGATGTTTGTGATGATTGAGGGGACAATTTGGAGTGTAGATGTGAGCTATGGGTGGTGGTGTAAGGTTTGGCAGGGTGTAGGTGAGTGACAGGTTGTAGGTTTGGTATGTGTCCTCCCCTGGTGCAAAACCAGGAGAAGGGGTTTAGTTTAGAAGTTGACAGGGAGGGTAGTGGGGTGGTGAAGGTGGAAGGTGGAGGTGGAAAGGAGAGTAGTAGCAGGGGAAGCAGGATGTGGAGGTTGGGGGTGATGGTCAACGCGGGCTAACGAGGTCAAAGGTTTGACCCCGTTTTATTATAAAGGGTGAGTGGGCTTTTGGTATATGGCTGGACCAGGCCTGGTTTTGTGTTTGGATTTTGGAATTGGATTTTTGGTTTGTAAGGATAATAAGCCCAAGGACTTATTTGGCATTTTTTGAATTTCCAAGGACCAAATCTGTAATTATTCCAAAGTTTATCAAAAAGGACATTTCTTGTCATATGTAAATATTATAAGGACCTGTTTGATATTTTTCCAAAATAAAACAACCGGGGACCATTTTTGCCAATTTTCAAAGTATAGGGACCTCTTTTGTAAATTCCTTGAATTTATCATCTAGGGGTCAAACTTGACAACTTGTGAATTACCAAGGACCCTTTAATGATAAAATTCCATTTTTAAACACTAGGGGTATTTTCTGCCAACTTTGAAACTGTAGGGACTTGTTTTGCGATTTTTGGTATTTTGAACTTTCAAGGGTAAGAATTGTTATTCCTTTATTCCTGGGGGACTGTTGTTGACTATTCTTTAAAATAATTCTCTAGGGACTATTTTTGACATTTCTTGAAAGTTCAGGGACTGATTTTGCCAATTGTGTAAACTTTGCCCGATTTCCTCTGTTTTCAGTTCTTTTATACCTGAAACATATATAAAAAACACCATCTAAATTTGTAGTATTTTGTGGTGTTTCTTTGTGTTTTTAAATGTTTTTGTTTGTTCAAATGGGACAAAAATGATGAGTTTCTAGAGACTCATCAACGCTGTCGCCCTTTGAAGTGATGCGATGAAATTTTACACTAAGCGCCCTAGAAAAGAAGTTGGAAGTTATAACCTGACGGCGTCAGGTGCAAAAGAGGCAAGGCCGCCTCGCTTTATGCTTACAAGAGACGGCCCAGAAGAGATACAACGAGACGACGTTAGAAGCTATCTTGGGTGATACGAAACCCTAAAAACGGCGACCTAACGGCGTCAGGAATTATAACCTGATGCCGTCAGCCTTGTAAATCTATATATAGTTTTCGATTTTTTCATTCATTAGTGTGTAACTTTTAGAGAGGAACTTGTTAGTTCGACTTTTGCAGTAACTTTAGGGTTGCCAAACCCTCTTTTCTTCCATGTTCAATTAAAGATAAGCTCTCTCTTTAATCATTCAATATGTCTATATGTTATTTGATTAATTGTTTGTCTTCTCTTTACTTTAATATGCTAGCTTAGATTTCTTAGTGTTTGCTTAGATCTAATGAAACCTATTGATTGTTTGGTTGATTGACTAGCATTAGGCTTAAGAAAACTGGCTAAATCTCCTATACAGTAACTAGCTTGAACGTTTTTAAGAAATATAATCGGATGTGTACTACGGTTTTATTGATTGTATTTAATGCATGAGGGAATATTAATGAGGCTATGTTAGGATACTAAACGTGTCGACATAAGAAGAGATAGAAACTCATAGGGTTGGGGAAGGCTGTACACACCCCCACGAATGGTATTAAGGAATACAATCCTTCATCCAAACAATCATGACAAATTAATAAATCAATAGGAGATAACTAGGGAGTAGTGAAATCTAAGTAAACACGTTTTTCCTCTTATAAGTAGTTCACCAATTTTATTTTCTTGTCATTTATTTTATTTGTTTTGTTAATTAGTAGCTTTTGGCTTAGTTGACTAGCAACTAATTCCGCCCACTCTTCCAAAACCCGATATTTTAATTGCTTTCATAAAATATAAAAATACAAAAAGAATCATCCTTCACCTCTAGACCTAGTTAACGTAGTTTTCAATCCTAATGACACTATTCCCCTAGAGAACAATCAATCCCCTGGTACTTGCCACTCACTATACTACACCGGTCAGGTACACTACCTGGAAGATTGCAAGCTTCTCAAGATCCTTTGAGAATTAAAACTTTTGCGAGTTTTGTAATCCCGCATCAGCTCCTCATAATTTGCCATTTTCGTACCTTTGTGTTATCGCACATTGGGTTGATCCCTAAAGTTTTGCAAATGATGAAGCGAGTCACAGCATTTGAAGACTTTCTGGTTCCTTATACAGGAGATGCTTTATTCAAATTGTTTAGAAAAGTGTTCGTCAAATTTCACTTGTCAAAAAAAAAAAAAAAAAAAAAAAAAAAAAAAAAAAAAATCAGTTGCGTTGGATAATGCTAATAATAACACAAATGCAATGGGTAGACTAAACATGGAGTATGAGCCAACTTTAAATGGCGATTTTTATCATACTCGATGTGTTGCACACGTCATTAACTTGGTTGTGCAAGCGGGATTAACGGATCCCATAATGTATCAAATGAAAGAATGTTTTAAAAAAATGTTACACGATATTTTTAAAAAGGTTACTACATTCGGATGTGTGTTAATGCGGGGAAACCTTGTTTTTCACCTAATTGGGATATGGATACAAGATGGAATTCCATTTATCTTATGTTCGTGAGTGGTTTAAAACAAAATGTGACTTTACAATATTTTCATGATAAATTGTCAGAAAAGGGTAGGGTTGCTCCATTTTTGGTCAAACATTGGGATACTATTGAAAAACTAACCCGATTACTTGAAGTTTTTTTCAACGCCACAAAAAAATTATTGGGAGTTTATTATCCAACATCTCATTTGCTATTTGAGTAACTATACTTAGGGTGTGTTTGTTTTATTAAGATGTTTTGGGTCTGAATCTGACTACCACATTTTACTAGTAAGATGTGGTTATAAAGTCTGAATCTAGATAAAATGATGTTGTTTGTTTTTTTTAATAAATGTCTGAATGATCTTAATTTTTAATTTTTTAGTACATATTAAACCAAAATTCTCGCAAAACAAATTATAACACATAAAACTTCCACCAAATAGTACTAATACCAACAAGCCCCTAATGAAATTGATTCAGCCCAAAAATCATAATCTCTAATCTATTTTGGCCCAAACAACAAATCCACTAAGTAACCCTAAACCTAATGATATATAAGTTCAATCCTTATTTTTTTTTATTCCTATTCTCACGCCTCTATCACTTTCACACACAACAACTTTTTACTTCCTGGTTTCTTTCAACCTTAACTCAAGCCACAATATTTTAGCAAAACACAAAATATGATTTTCCTTGATGTTGATGTTATAACACACAAACTGAAGATCGAACATCCCTTTTCTCAAACCCACAAACAAAAAAAACTCGTGTAGTGTTTTGGTTTATCTCGGCTTAGATCTTTTTGAGGTCTCGGGTAAGGTGTATCCTCTTTGTTTGTTAAAGATCAATGACTCTTGAAAAGATGTAAAAACAAAAGTATGCAAAGCTAAGAGGTAGTAAGAGGTAGTCAGAGGTAATCACCACATCTTACTCGGCAAGACATTTCAGATCTGACCGTGTCTGACTCATTAGAGAAAAACAAACAAGCTACACGCCTGACCGCGTCTGACTAGTAAGATGTCAGACACTAGTAAGACATTTTTGGCAAAAACAAACAACACCTTAATGTGTTCAAGTATGGCCTCATTTGAATATATACAAATATGGTTGAACCATTGAAAGAAAAGCTTAAGAAATATTTTGAAACTTTGCCACCGGTAATTACTTGTGCAGCTGCATTAAATCCATGTTATAATGTAAGCGGGGTAGAGTTACTTATCGACTCGATTACAACTGATTTAGTGTGTTTTTTTGACTAACATGAACTTTGGTGATGATGCAAAAGAGTCTTTTAAGAATTCTTTTGAAGGTTTATGGGAATATTATTTTGAAAAATATGGTAACCTAACTCGTTCAGTGAGTGCGGCTTCTTCATCACCGAGGTCGCATAGAGGGAATCCGATACAAGGTTTGCTACAAAAGTTAAGAGAAAATCCCAACAAACGGGCAAAGAGTGATCGTTTCACAAACAATGAATATGCAAGATATACCACAACTGATTGTATCTTACATATTCCACCCGAACAAGTTGAAAACTTTGATGTTTTGGCGTTTTGGAAAGCAAATGAAACAATTTTTCCCGTTCTATCTCGAATGGCCCGAGATCTACTAAGTGTACAAGCTACTTCAGTAGCTTCTGAATCCGCTTTTTCAACAAGTGGAAGGGTGTTATCAAACAAAAGAACAAGGCTCCCACCGGCTTCTTTGAGGATGTGTATGTGTTTGAAAGATCACTTGGATGCAACCAAACGAAGACAAGACAAAACAAATCTTGAAAATCCCCCAGACTTCAAAGAAGAGATCTATGAGGAAGAGGTGCAAGAGGGTGTATCCGAATTGCTTTCCGATGAAGAAATAAGACAAGATGAAGCTGCTAACGAAGCTAGGTCCATCGGATCCGATGAAGATATTTACGAATAGCTTTTCGATGTATTATGTTTATGTATTATGTTTTAAGTTTATGTATTATGTTTGATGTATTTCCTTTCACGATGTATTTCCTTTCAGTTGTACATCCGATGTATTAAACAAAAGTTGAAGTTTATTCAGTTTACTTTGTCTAAACGACCAAAAACGAAAAAAAGGCCAAAACTGGTTAACCGGTCAAACCGGTTGGATGTTATTCGAAATTTCAAATTTTCACTTGGTGGGCAAAAAAAAAAAAGTGTTAAAACCAGTTAACCGGTTAAAAACCTTAGGTGTTTTTTGAAATTTCAAAATTTTGAATTGAGCCGGAAGGCATGAAAAAATAAACCGGTTAATAACCGGTCCTAAACCGGTTTAATCGGTTGGGTTTTTTTGAATTTTAAAATTTTGATCGGGAAGGTGGGTAAAACTTGGGGGGAGGGGGGGGGGTCCGAAAATTTGAATTTTTTGTTTCAAATTTACCATTTTGCCATTGTATGTTTAGTATAAATAAAGGGGTTGTGTTTTTGTTTATTTACAACTTTTATACAACCAAAATATACTTTAATAATCAAAACCGAAAATATTTCACTAATTGCAAATGCAAATCAAGGACCCGAGGTTGTTGCACCAATTGCACCGGCGATTGTTTCGGTTTTACTATGCAACCGTGCACCAGATCCTTGGGCTAACTTCAACTACGTCCTATTTTCGGATGGCACGAGAAAGGCTCAATGTAAGCATTGCTTACATTTAATGAATCCCGCTTCCAACTCGGTGTTGAGGGCTCATTTCAACATGAAGTATTGCCGGCACTCGAGCCTCGACGAGTCGACATTGAGTAGCTTTTCGATATTTTATGTTTATGTATTTCCTTTCAGTTGTATTAAATAAAAGTTGAAGTTTATTCATTTTACTTTGTATAAATGACAAAAAACGGGAAAAAAATTAATAAATAAAATAAAAACTGTCAAAACTGGTTACTAACCGGACCCAAACCGGTTTCAACCGGTTGAGTTTTTATCTCACCGATCCCGGTTTGTAACCGAACCGGTTAACCAGCCAAACCCGTTTTTTTGCGTTGACCATAACTGGTCTGGAGTTGACCGGTTATCAAACCGAACCGGTTAACCATTTTGTACCCGACTACGTATAGTTACGCGTTTTTAAAAATTATTCAGAAAAAAACATGAAACTAGTATTTCCATCGAACGGGCCTCGAATCCAGTATTTAATATTTGAGACCATCTTTTTAAACAAAACCCAAACTTTTCTCACTTTGAAAAAAAAAATAATAACGATAATGAAGAAAGGGGGTGCCGGAAAAAAAGAAGAAAAAGCAGACGCCATTGATGAAGTTGAACAACTTTTAAAATTAACACAAGATGATCTCCTCCTTAAACTCACTGTCAACACTCACCACAAATCCAACCCCATTTCCAAATTTCAACCATCCTCTTCATCTTCAAGGCTAAGCTCAGATCTTGACCGTCGATTTGAAGCACTTCGTTCAAAATCCTCTAAAAATGAAGAAGAAGTTGAAGATGTTGATAATTTGTTTGCTAGATTTGCCGCTCTTAAAGGTGGTCAAAGTGGTGCTAATAATGAAGAAAAACAGAATCATGGGATTGGTGTTTTTGAGGAAGATGATGAAGAAGATGAGGTTGCTAAGATTATTAGTTGGGCTGTTGATGCTGCTCGTCTTGATCCCTCTCCTTCTTCAGATGTTGATCAAGTTGACGAAACCGATGATGATGAGGATTCTGATTCTGTTTCTGAGGATTCTGATGACGATGTTAAGCGTAAAGTGATTGGTAAAAAAGTTACGCGTAAAGTGATTGGTAAAAAGAAGGGGTTTAAAAAGTGATTTTGGATAATCTTGTGTTGTTCATAATTGTCTAGTTACTACCTGAAATTTCAAATGCCGGTTAGATATTAGTAATTCCTATGCTGTGTCCATAGCTAGGGTCTCACCCATGGTTTAGTCGGTTACTTATGTTTGGGCAAATGTCACTTTGTTTTGCTATGGAAATCATATGATGTACCAATGCAGTCTTTAATTCAATATGGATTGCTTCATTTTTGTTGGTTTCTGATGTTGTAATATAAAATGGAAAAGTACTTTCTCATAAAAATGACAAATTTATAACATTGTTATGTTACTGTTTTATGATATTGCCTCTTACTATGTGTACTTTATCTGATTAATTGTCTAGACGCTGTAGGGTATTTTGGATGGCTTTGGAGAATGCTTAATGCTATGGTTGTGATTTACTAGCTACATACATCTTGTCTGCATAACCTTCTTGATTTGTTAACCATGTATAGGCGATTACAAGTATCATGTATCTTGTATACGGATGAAAGAGTGCCTAGAACATTCATCATGTATATTGAAAATGCAATAGGCACGTACGGCTTGAAGCGTGTATGTCATTGTTTTAGGCAAAAATTGCTGTTTCTAATATAACATAAGAGTTTTGTGATGGAAGACATTGGAAAATACAAGGCTATGCGTTTCAGAGTCCAAGAAGAGCCCCTTTTTTAGCAATGCCTGCTTGCTTAACTCGTAGCCCGAAAAGTATGTGCCTGAGAGTTTTATCTGTCGTTGTTCAGAAAATCAACAAGTCAGCTTGGTGATGAAATTTGGTTTATTAGTATTATGTAGTTTTGTAAATATAAGACTTTCTTTGAGTTTACAGAAGTGAATACCAAAAAGTGTATGGTATGGACTAACAGTTAAGAGATAGGGGTTGCACGGTTGCACCTGTAACAGCCAGGGATAAAAGACTTAAGATTCACGTTAAACCCTTGATGAGTTGATAATATATGTAAAATCTGTATGATAGTTCAGGTTAATTTTGTTCTTAAACCCTAACTCGTTTCTCTCTCTCTCTCTAGGTATCTGGCCGCCACTTCTTCTCAAATCCGGCCATAAACCAAACACAATCGTCCTCTCTACCCTTCCTGGGTATGCAATACGGTTTGTGGATTGTGTTTAATATCATAGAGGTGGCGGCTGGTGAGTTCTTGATTTACCGAAACCCTAATATCCCTTTATTTTCAATCGATTGCCTTTAATGGTGTTTCGTTTCTGCCTAGGGTTTCGTTAATCTGTTATAGGGCGATTGTTAATCACTTATGTCGGTTTGGTTTTCTAAATCGACTCTATATACATAATCGCTGCTGTTGGGAGGATCGATTTGTATTGGATCTGTACTGAACGCTTATAAAACCTATTTTGGTTTTTATATTTTATCATTTATGGCGCTTCAATGCTGAACGGAACCCTATAATTTTAGGGTTTTGTTTATTATCTGCTGGAAGTATACCCTCGTTAGGGTATTGATTTATTGCTGGTACTTTTTTTAGGGTTCATATGTTCTTATTATGATGGTTGTTATTGTTTAGTGGGTTAATGAGAGAAGGTAAGTGACTGTAGTCTGCTGTTGATCGATCTGGTTGTTGGGGTTTGCTTGCTGCTGCTACGTTTCTGATTATACCATAGCAGATCGATTTGGATGTTGCTTGTGCAAGTTAGGGTTTCGTAACCTCATGACTGATTGGAAACTTGATGCTACTGTTGCTGTTGCAATGGTGATCGTGATGTCAGTTAGGGTTTCATTTGACCCTATGTGTTGCCTCTATAGACATGTATTGATCGACACTGAAATTTGACCTAATACAGATATGTATGTCCGTGTGGATACTTTTGAATTATCTCATGTCTGGATATGATCATCTAGACTCTGGAATTTTAGTATCTATGCATATATCAGATACAATGTACACCTTGTATACATGAATATGTATATCTAGAATCTCGTTTTCAAAGATGTAAACTAAGTGTCACTACAATAGTTCATATCATATCTTTTTAGGCATACCAGAAATATATTGTTAGTGATCCAATGTGCATCACAATTATGGATTTGACATGCATTGCTCCTACATGAACATAAGGTAATGTTAACTAGACTATTAAGTAGTTCAGGAGAGCTCTCACTTGCATATATTCCGATAGCCTTAAACTTTGCTTATTAGATTTATAGATATTATAGTGTACATCTTTACCATCAATAAGTGTCATATTCTCTCAATATATTTACCACAGCCTTGATGAGTGAGACATAATGATAGGAGGTACATCTACACACCCTTTGAGAAAAGAAACCATCAATACAGTGTTGCCCAAATGCATACCTGTGTGTAGAAAATTGGTGCCCAATTGGATAGTCTTGGTTTCATCAACCACCATAAGATGGGAGGCCTTTTTCTTCAGATATGTTAAAGTTTTTTTTTTTTTTTTTTTTTTTTTTTTTTTTTTTTAGTTGACTGATTCCTTTGGACACCGTGATCTCTACTTATACAGGTAGCTAAGTATCTCTTAACACCGAAGTTGAGATGAAATATTTTCAGTAATTTGTAACTAAACAGGGGCTGTTATGGTGCAGAGTTTTACATGTAGCTTTGCAACTTGTGTATATACCATTACTTCCCTCAAGGTAGAGGGGTGGTAGATGCACTTGTTGTTGACGATGTTGTGATGAATTTTTCTGTGGAGATTATTTAAAGTATCAGTGGTTTGTCTCTATAGTTTCTACATGAGGTAAAGAGATAACTCCTTTGTATAACTTAGCCCTAACAAAATGACAATCTGTGTTAATGTGTCAAGTTCTCTCATGAAATTCCAACTTTAAGCAGTATGGGTGGCTACTTTGCAGTCATATTTTACTGCGACTAATAGAAGTCACTGTTACTTTGTGTACCAGTTTGGTGAACCATGTTAGTTCTGCAGCACCCTTTTCACACAATTTGCTACTTCAGATGATAGAGAGACATTTGCCTTATTCTTTTATTTCTAATAAAATAGGGCTGCCTCCTATTCTGAATTATTGATAAACCTTTATAGTTGGACATAATCACCACAGCTCATATATTTTTGGATTTCTTGGTTATTGCAAAATTGGCTAAAGTATTGGACAAGAAATTTGGATCAGTCTGACATCCAAATAATTCAGCTTACTAACCAGTCTTCTGCATAATTCAGGATTGTTGAATGGTAACCCTTTTTTCTTAGTTAACCTTAATATTGTGCTTTTAGTAGTGCAATGAAATGTGATAATTTGCGACCGCCTAGTTCATGTATTAGATTTTGTGCAAACTTCTTTTTGTGCCATGATACCAGATGGTTAGAGTTTCACTTTTCAAGAAGTAATTTGGACCCCTTAGGTCCTTGATTTTAAATTGTGCATCAAAGTAAGTTTTAAGTTTGCTCATTTGACGACATTGTTTTCTGCTATCAAATTATCATCCGAGTATACTGCTATGAACACTAAATTCAGTTCTATGTGAAGTGGTGAACTAATCATTTTTGGCATTTGCATACCCCTACTGATATAAGTTTAGACTTCAGAGTAGTATGCTGAAAAGCCTGTTTTAAGGTTTCAGACTGCATTAGAGAAATGCTAATTAGTCCCTCAGGTGGTTCCATATATTTCGTAATAAAAGAATGCTCTGTTGACATCAAGTTAAAAAGTTCCTGTTTGTTTCTGGTGGTAAGATGTGATTTGTTTTCATTCTGTCAACTGGTGAGAAGGGTCTCCATATAGTTTTCCCTCGTCTTTAGAGCACATTCTAAAATTGCTGGTCTGGCCTTAACATGCTTCCATTATTACTTGTACCTGGACTTAAGTTTTGACGTTTGTGTATCAATCTGGAACTTGATTGTCTACAGCAGAACCCAAGAGGACACATTCAACAGCTAAAGGATTTAACTAATCTTTCTCTTCTTAAGTGTGCAATATGCATCCAAAGGATCTTATCTGGTCTGCAGGTAGGTTGTAAGAAATGAAACAAGGATTGACCAAATAATCACAAGTAGAGAAGCCTTTTTATGCGAATGCTCTTTAAATGAATTACATGCCTCTTCATTTAAGGGCCTGCAGCATTAGGATACTTAGAAAAAATTACACGGATGGTCCTTATGGTTTACACAGATTGCATGTTTAGTCCCTATTTCATTTTAATTACACCAGTCGTCCCTATTTTGTGAAACCTTGCACATTTTAGTCCCTAATTTGGATGGGCCGTTAGTTTAGCCGTTAAGTTATTTGCACCGTTAGTCCTCCGTTAATATTTTTAGCACCGTTAGTCCCCATTTTCTAAAAAATTCCTCATTTTTTGCACCGTTTGTCCCTATGTTAATATTTTGCACCGTTGTCAATCTTTTTACGTTTTTGTCCATTTTTTAACGTTCTCGTCCATTTTTTTAAACGTTTTCGTCCATTTTTTTTTACGTTCTCGTCCGTTTTTTTACGTTTTCGTCCATTTTTTTACGTTCTCGTCCGTTTTTTTTACGTTATTCGTCCATTTTTTACATTTTTGTCAATCTTTTTACGTTTTAGTCTATTTTTTTTACGTTCTCGTCTGTTTTTTTATGTTTTCATCTACTTTTTTTACGTTTTCGTCCATTTTTTTTTTACGTTTTTTGTCCATCTTTTTACGTTTTCGTCTATTTTTTTACGTTCTCATCCGGTTTTTTACGTTTTCGACCAATTTTTACATTTTTTTCAATCTTTTTGCGTTTTAGTCTATTTTTTTTTACGTTCTCGTCTGTTTTTTACGTTTTCATCTTTGTTTTACGTTTTTGTCCATTTTTTTAACGTTTTCGTCCATTTTTTTACGTTTTTGTCCATCTTTTTACATTTTTGTCTATTTTTTTTACGTTCTCGTCCATTTTTTACGTTTTCATCCACTATTTTACGTTTTGTCAATCTTTTTATATTTTTGTCAATTTTTTTACGTTTTCTACTGTTTTCTTATGTTTTTATCGATTTTTCCTATTTTTTTTTGTTTTCGCCTATTTTTTGTGATTAAGTAAGTATACTAAAAGAAAATTTGACATTTGATAAAAATGTGTCTGTGTTAATTTTAAATCATGATTTTGACCCTTTCTGCTCTGAATCACCAAAAGTGTAAAACACGAAAGTTGTCTGAAATAATATTTTACATCAACGCGAGATTTTAACCAGAAAATGTAAAACAAGGGATGTTTGCTACAAAAATTCGCGATTTTTTGTAAAATAAATGGCTTAAGTTTTGGTAGTAAACATTCCTTGTTTTGCATTTTCTAGTTAAAATCTCGCTAGTCTTGATGTAAAGTATTATTTCGGACAACTTTCGTGTTTTACACTTTTGATGATTCAGATCAGAAAGGGGTTAAAATCGTGATTTAAAATCAACATGGGCACATTTTTATCAAATGTCAAATTTTCTTTTAGTATACTTACTTAACTACAAAAAATAGGCGAAAACGTAAAAAATAGCAAAAATCGATAAAAACATAAGAAAACAGACGAAAACATAAAAAATGGACGAAAATGTAAAAAGATTGACAAAAACGTAAAAAAGTGGATGAAAAAGTTAAAAAAAACGGATAAAAACGTAAAGAAAATAGACGATAACGTAAAAAATAGACGAAAACGTAAAAAAATGATGAAAACATTAAAAAAACAGGCGAGAACGTAAAAAAACAGAAGAAAACGTAAAAAGATGGACAAAAACGTAAAAAAATGGACGAAAACGTTAAAAAACGGACGAGAACATTAAAAAATGGACGAAAACGTAAGAAGATTGACCACAGTGCAAAATATTAACGGAGGGACCAACGGTGCAAAAAATGAGAACTTTTTTAGAAAATGAGGACTAACGGTGCAAAAAATATTAACAGCGGACTAACGGTGCAAATAACTTAACGGCCAAACTAACGACCCATCCAAATTAGGGACTAAAATGTGCAAGGTTTCACAAATTAGGGACGACTGGTGTAATTAAAATGAAATAGGGACTAAACATGCAATCTGTGTAAACCACAAGGACCATCCGTGTAATTTTTTCGGATACTTATTACTGCTATAGAGCCCAATGTGTCCAGTGGAATGATAAGTTTTATTTGACGTAATATAATGAATTTAGGGTGTGCAAAACTAAGTTCAAACTGTAAAGACCGGCAATATTTAATGTCGCAACATTTTATTAAAATATCGTATGGGTTAAGTGAAGATGTAAACCAAATTGGTTATTTAGCAGCTCGTGTGAAAAAGAACAATAAACCAAAGTTGTGTGGTTCGTGACTTTATCTTTAGGAAAGCCACAACAATATCATTTCGACTTGGTAAAAGGATTAAGCATCTCACCAAACACGATTTGGCTGACAATAATGCCAACTTGATTAACCTCACACTATGCCTGATAAATCTGCTTGAATTTGCTAAAACCCCAGTTATACATTGATAAGAACAAAGGTTCAATGCTACACACTGAGCGTTTCCCGCAGGCGTTCATCAGGCCTCCACATGTTCCGTCTAAAGTTATTGTCACAACTTGCGTGACTTATAATCTAGACTACCTTTTGCAAACTTGTCAGAGTGAATTTGTATTTCACTATTTTGTTCCATGTTTGTATGCTTTCTTGACTTCCAAATCAAATCTTGACTACAACTTAAAGCTCCAATAATGGTAGGCGACAAAATACATTAAACTAGTCTAATACTTGGTAACTCGCATAAAAGGGCGACTCTGAAGAAACACCTGAAGTCAGAAATGCCGACATATCCCTCTTTCATTCTAAAGAAAATTCGTAACTTGGACGCTTATTTTTCACCAAAGTACAATAATAAACCTTATAACACCCATCATATCAATCATAAACATGTTCGTTAAGAGACTTTTAACTAGTGACGATGAAGACTTGAAGCACTTGCAAGGCCGGAGGTCCTTTTCTACCTTAGGTATAACTGGAAGCAGCCTCTCTATCTTAGGTAGGGGTAAGACTGTCTACGTCTCAATCTCCCCCATACAACGTGAAAGATGGTATTGAGACTCATAACTCGTGAAAGACTAGCTAGAAGCTATCGCTTCGGGTCGAAGCACTAAAAGAAAAGGACCGGGAAAGGCGGCGGCATAGGAACCACGGGACCCCTACTAGTAAAGGGAAAACGGAAGTGCGCTACTGCGCACTAGCTGAAAAAGCCCTTTCCCTTTTTAATAAAAAGAAGGTAAGCTTCATAGCTCCAATCTAGTAAAGGGGCTTTGATGGATGCCCTTTGTATAGGTTGGGTTGGTTAATTTACTTTTACATTTGGCGATTTTGTTTAATGAAAGAGTTGTATTATTCATAAAGTGTCAACTCGACTAGCCACAACTTTCATAGCAACATTGCTCCATCATTTATTCAAGTCTCACATGAAAAAAAGATTAATTATACAAGGTGGAACATGTGTGTGTCTTCATTTTGTACAGGCGAAGGCTTTTTGCCTAATGATACGTGAGTAGTTCAACCAACAGGTTGTGAGTTTAAGTCTCTTTGTAAACATATGTAAATTTATTATTTGTGAGATTGATGTTATAAGTTGTAAATGTGTGTCGTTATAATAATAATAATAAATCAAAAATTACTGGTGATTGTGAGGAGTGAACAATAATGATAGATAATAATTATTTTCTCACTAAGTAAAATGCTATTAGTTTAGCATAGGAGTTAGGATTATTGCTTAGTCTATATAGTATATTTTGTCTAGTGGAGAGTTATTTTACATATCAAACTTTTTTTACATACGAAAGGACTCATCCTCACCATCCATTTAAAAAGAAATCAATTGTTGAGATTAAAAGAATTTTAATATTGGGAAAATTATCTAAAAAAGCATCATATTTGACACTTTTTACCATTGTGTGTACTCAATTTTTTTTCTTTCTAAAGTATCATTAGACTTTTTAATTTGGTACATTGTATGTACCCGGTGACCTTCTATCCAGTTAGCCGGTTATACTCTTATTTTTGTTTAAAAAACAATGCCACGTGGATATATTATATCCAACTAGGATACTCACTTATTTTTAACTCACCCTACACGACATAACACACACAAAAACACACACATCTTTCTCTGGACCACACTTTTCTCTCTCACCTTATCCCCAAAATACCCGACCAAACCCTAATCTTTATTCCTTCCAATTGACAGTGATTTGTCGATCAATTATTAAAATTGAATGGTGCTAAAGGTTTGTACTTCTTTATTCTTCATGGTCCCCTTGTTATTTTGTTTGTATTGATGCTTATTACATGCACATTTATTAGGGTTTGTAGTTATACATGCATATATGTTAGTGTTTTTTTATGGCACCTTGTTTATTCAAATTATTTTGCATTTTTTTATACAGGATGGCACCACTTGGGTCAGATGCTCTTTGGTTTGATCTTCACCATGATGGTTACTTTGAAGGTAACCCACTTAGGTATGAAGATGGTTTAGTTTATGAATGGAAGTTATATAAGAGTAACCCACTTACTCTTTATTAGGGTTTGTAGTTATACATGCATATATGTTAGGGTTTTTTTATGGCACCTTGTTTATTCAAATTATTTTGCATTTTTTTTATACAGGATGGCACCACTTGGGTCAGATGCTCTTTGGTTTGATGTTCACCATGATGGTTACTTTGAAGGTAACCCACTTAGGTATGAAGATGGTTTAGTTTATGAATGGAAGTTATATAAGAGTAAGAAAATGGATTATAAGAGTATGTGGAAATTTTTGAATGATAAGACAAACCATCTAGGCAAACCTAGTTTGTATTTCTGCTTACCAGGATGTCAATTAGAACTAGGCTTGAAAATTTTAGAAAGTGATTCAGATGTAGATTCAATGTATACGTTTGCTGAGTCTTATGGTAAGTTGCAAGTATTCATGACTCATAGGCATCAAGACTTGTATGAGTATTATTTTAAAAACCTTAACATTGAAGAGTCTGAGGATGAGGCTACATCTAGGTTGAGCATACATGAAATAATGGTCAAAGATGTTTCTAATATGAGTGTAGATGAGCTTATCTCATGGGCTGAAGAAGATGCGGAAACACGAACCCCAAAAAAGAAAGTTGTTGAACCTGTGGAAGAGGATGTAGACATACCTATTGTGAACCTAGTTAATAGCCCTGTCCTTAAGAATAAGTTACTAGGAAGAAGCAGCCGAGTCCTAGTACTAAACGCAGGTTGTTGGATAACCATAAGAGCCCAACTTCTTATGTTGTTAACAAGGGAAGGAGTGGTGATAATGGTAAAGGAAGCAGCCCAAGTCCCATGGTTAATGAAACAACTGATAAGGGTAAAGGGATAATGGTAGAGGATACCAATACAGTTAAGAAAGCCGTGGATAAGGGTAAAGGGATAATGGTAGAAGATGTCAGACCTAAGAAGTTGCTTGTACGTAAGAACAATGGCATTGTAATTCAAGAGAATGTTGAGCCATCTGTTATGGAAAGTGATTCTTCTAGTGACAGTGAAAGTGATCCTGCAAATGGGATTAACTTTAGTTTATATAGTGGAAGTGACAGTGAAAGTGATTGGTACTCAGACAAATCAGTGGACTACTTATCGGAGGGTGAAATAGAGTTGATGGAACTTAGGAAGCGAAAGAGTGAAGCAAAGAAGGCACCAAAGAATAAAAAGAAACAAAGTCAGCCTGCAACAGAAGGTAGTTCTTGTGGTGTAAAGCAAAAGAGGGCATATGTTGTTGGTGATAATGAGACAGTTATAGAGCATGAGGAGTTCATGGATGACTTGTTGAGGAAGCTGAGAGATGATAATGGTAATACTGATCCATTTCATGTAGTAGAGACAAAGGTCGAAAAGTATCCCATACATGATGAGGAAACTCACTGGAGGATGCGTAAACCAAAGGTCATATATTTACTTCATAAATAGTTGTTTACATTAACTGTTATTCAGACCGTTAATATTGATAATCACTTTTATGTTTTTGTTGAAGGTGTAACACCCCCAATTCATGGATGCAGCGGAATTCGAACTGGGTGTTACTCGACGGCACAATAGTCACAATAATAGAAAACGAACTCCAATTGAGTCGTTTTAAAAGATTTATCATTCAAATTGTATAAATATCAGAGATTACAAAATGAGGTCCCAGATGGTTCCATGTTTACAAATTACATTAAATGAGTTTTTGAATGATAATAAAATTTATAGCCCTCTTGAGTATCCGTGCCCTTCCGTACCATCCTTGATCGTCATGAACCTGAAATACATGCTTGAGAGGTCAACACAAAGGTTGAGTGGAATTCGTAGAGTTTAGTTAAATCGTTTGAACACAATAATCGTAGTGTGAGCTATAGACTCACACTCATAGTTAGAAAACAAAATCGTTATTTATTTCACTAAGCTCATGCAACCAAAACATTAACATCGAACCAACAAAATTGGCATTATAGAAGCCCTATCAAGGTACTTTTGCCATCATACCGCTAAATCTCAAATATAGTGCATTTTTGTGAACTCATCGTTGTTCAACACAAATGGGATCCGTCAATCCCAATAGATCTATTCACAATATTCGCGCTCACTATAGGTAGTGACTAATGGTTCATGATATAGGGACTTCGAACATGGCAATCGTTACTTAGTGACAATAAAACATAGTCGGGAAGCATACATTAGAAAGCATTGTGTTCGAGTAGAAAAATAATAGCATGTATTCCCCCCATGGGTTTGTAAAATAGTTAAACAATAGAAAGTGGGGCTACGAACTCACCTTAAGTAGGATAGCAAGTAATGAAGGTGATGGTTGGATCGTGTAGGTTTCTACGAGCAACCTATAATAGAATGTTGCGACTTAGGATCGGAGTAAAGAATATAACGGAGTGCCTATATATATATCTTGCATTTAGTCCATGATGTGGTATGATGTATATTGTATGTCCTTGAAAGAAAAGATTCATGAACATGTATGTTTTGTATATCGTTTACTACCGTTCGGGCTGACATATTTCAGAAGTCATGTTAGTAAGCGTTCGAGGAGCCAGGACACTTTAACTCGTAAATCCACAACTCATCTCGACGGCTTACATAATGAACTCCTCACATGAGGCTCCCTACTATCGTAGTAGTTGATAAAATATATAGATATAAGTTTTGATCCGAAAAGTTACATGTCCGATATTTGAATAAACTTAGGAAAGTTTATTAGTACATGAAGATTGTTATTAGGGGTAGTTTCATAAGTCTTGAATGACCATTTTCTCTTGGTAATATCTCATGGTTTCCTTTTAGGTGAAGTAGATCCAAATTGCTTGTTCATGTTATCGCCTAATTCATTGTTTCATGTTTACGCCTATGTAAGTTGTTATGGTCATTTCGTCATGGCCTAGCCATGACCTTTGGTCCTTGTTCCAAGGTCATGAGACACAACCTTGGCTCTAGCCATGGTTGTGGTCTTGATTATAGGTCATAAGACCTCTTGTTCCTTTCAAAGTATAACCATAATCTAGTGACTTTTGCCTAAAAAATGGGCTGTTTAGAATTTGAAGAATTTTATCACTCGGAAAGCATTTTTAGGTCTCGAGCTTCTTTGTACCTGAACGAAAACGGCGTTCCGGACAACTTTCGTGTTTTAACTTTTTGATGAATCAGACCAGAAGTGTGACTTTCAAAACCCAAATTTGATCAGAATGGTATTTGGCAGTTTGCCGCAAAGTTTTGGTAATTTCAAATCGTCATAACTTTTGACTCGTATATTCGTTTTAGGTGGTTCAAATTGCTACGGTTTCCTTTTTAAGTCCTCTACTGTAATATGTAATAATCCAATATCATATTTTTACCATTTTGATCAGGTCTTACCAAGAAATTCACTAGTTTGCTTGTTTTAGTAACTTATCTTAACAATCCATTATAACAACATCTTTTACTCATTTTTATGCATCATGGACATCAATACAAGACATAATATAGCAAGAATAACATGTAAATAACATGAATATGATTATTTAACAAGAAGCAAGTTAGGGTTTGGCTTACAACTTGTGGCTTTCAACAAAGAAAGGAAAGTAACTAGTAAGGAAATGGAATTTGATAGACTTGCTTCAACCCTTTTTCACTTTCATGCAATCTTTCTACCCTTGTAATCTTGAAAGATGGATGATGAAGGTTGAGGTGAATTGAGTGGATTTAAACTCAAGAGAAATCACCAAGTATATGAGGTTATGGAAGAGTTTTGATTAATGATAATCTAGCTAGGGTTTCTATCTTGAAGAATCACTTGAACCTTGCAAGAACTTGGAAGAAATAAAGCTAAGTGTGGAATGAAATGGGGTGTGGTGATGGACGGCATAACAAGGGGGGGGGGAGGGGGTATTTATAGTTCCATTGAGGAGGTTAGGAAGCTTACTAGGAAAATGTTACAACTTGGTGACCAAGTTGTAATTATGTGTTGATTTAGGGGTAAATTCATGAGATGAAGCCACATGGGTGTGACTCCCCCCTCCTAGGGCGGTTCATGAGCTTGGAGAGCAAGGGTTAGACTTTTCTTGGTATTATCCAAGATACTTGGTTAGTTTTGACTCCGGGAAATGCCAATCGTAAATGATTAAGCCTCAAAACGTAAAACCGGGTGTCGTAAAATTATGGAACTTGAAATTATTGTTAAACATGTCCATATAGTCCATAATAAAATATAAAATGAGTGGTAGGATCTATCGGGTGCTAAAACCCTGCTAAAAAACTGGAAACACGGGTCTAAAACGCGTAATTCGCGTAAAACGCTGAACTGGAAAACGTAAAATTCCAAAACTTTTGGAATTGTCATAAAATGATAGAAAATCATATTTCTATTGTTTATGACGTTTTATGGATATATCGGGATGCTGGAAGGACGTTTAAACCTAAAAGTAAATCTCGGACACGGCTTTGTGATTTTTGCAGAAATGATCCGACGAGCGTCAAACTCTCGGATTATCGTTAAAATAGTTTAACTTACGAGAATATGAAATAAAAATTTCTGAGATGAATAGTGAAAAGTGAATAGTAAAAAGTGAATAGTAAAAAGTGAATAGTGAAATTTTCGGGAATAAAAGTTAACCTGAAATTGCGAATTGTTACAGTCTCTACCCCTTACGGGGAACTTCGTCCCGAAGTTCTGTGTGTGTTATATGTTGGGGTGGTGTCGATGAAGAGGTGTGGTTACTTATGAGGATTAGAGTGATGTAGTTTGATTTGTCGTTTCAGTGTATGGCGTAGGATGAGGTTACTTATGAGAAGTTTGTTTCTAAGTAAACATACAGGTGACTGCTCCCAGCATAACATGATCCCTCCTGAATTAGACATAGGTGATCAGGCTATGTATAATTTAGGACCGATAATGTGATGTTCGGTTTAGTCACGTATGGTATTCAATCTGTAAGGCTGATGAGGTTGCTTGTAGTGTAACTAAGGATGATTTGAGCTTTAAAAGTGCATCAAGATCAGAAAGTGAGCTTATGGAATTAAGGGTTGTGAAGATGATGATGGTGAGAAGGTTAAGAAGGTTTGTGTTCTTCATTTTGGTATGTTGAGATTTAGTGGTTTGTGATGAAAGTTGGAAATGAAGGCATGATATTGATTTATAGGGTGGTATCAACGAAGTGATTTTTCTAGGATGGTGGTAGAATATCTTGGAGTAAAATGATGTGAAACAATAAAGTGATAACAAATTAGCTTGAAGTAAAATTTGTTGAATGGTTTATAAGATAACTGAGTAAGTCTCATAGAATGGTAATAGTCTGCTAATCAATCAAATTGGTTTGGAGATAGAAAGTACAATAGATGAGAATTATCACAAAGAGTTATTTATTGAACAATAAATATTCTTAAGTCATATAACTCCCATTACTAGGGATGACATACACGTAGTACAACAGAGTGCATAAATAAATATGACTGCTAAGTTCTAAACTTCATTGTTCTGCAGTGTTGTTGAGATTTTGATAAGCTCCTTCTCCTCTTATCATATATGCTCACCCTTGGTTGTCTTCAACTTGTTGACCTTGGTTTTGGGGACATTGGTTCTTGTAATGTCCACTTTCTCCACACCCGAAGCATATAACTATCGGTTGTGTGTTGCTACCGGTAGCTACATCCTTGACTCTACAATCTCTGGCAAGGTGTCCAGTGTTCTGACAGTTGCGACACTTAGCCGGGCAAGGACCTGAGTGATGGAAGTTACACTTATTGCATAGTGGAGCATTCCCGGTATATCCTGCGCCTCTAGTTGGTGCAGCCACATAAGCCTTTGCGGTCTCTTGTCTTTTGTTTTGCTGGTTATGATGGTTGTTGTTTTGATTTTGGTTGTTGTTGTTGTTGTTGTTGTTGTTGTTGTTGTTGTTACTTCCATGGTTACCATCCCATGGTCGCTTGTTGTTGTTGTTCCTATTGTTATTGTTGTTATTGTAGTTGGAATTGTTGGGGTTATTGGTATTGCTGGCGTTGTTGGTGTTGTTGTTGGTGTTGAGGTTGTTTTGCTTTCGGGTTTCTGTCATTCGTACCACTTGGTCCATGAGGCTGCGGGACATCCGCATAGCTTCATCAAGTTCCTTTGGATTTGCCGAAGTTACATGCCCTTGTATGCTTGATGGAAGTCCCCAGATATACCTTTCCAACAATTTTTCCTTTGTGGAAACCATTGTTGGACAAAGTATCCTCAATTCTTGGAATCGACGATTGTAGGTTATGATATCATTTCCCTTAACCGTATGATCCCAGAATTCAACCTCCAACTTTTGTATCTCACTGCGAGGACAGTATTCCTTGATCATCATTTGTTTCAAATTAGCCCAAGTAATTTTGTAGGCATTCTCAATGCCCATGGGTTGAGCAATTGAGTTCCACCAGGACAACGCCTCATTCAACAGAGTACTCGTGGCATACTGAACCTTATCCTCCTCGGTACATTTACTAACCAAGAACACCGACTCCGCCTTTTCAAACCAGCGGGTCAGACCTACAGCTCCTTCAGTACCATTGAATTTGATGGGTTCACATTTCAAGTAGGAAATGAACGAGCAACCCTTTGGTACTGTAGTAACATTGGTCACCGGAGGGGTAGTTGAGTTTGGTCCTCCCAGGTTAAGACTGGCAATTCTTGCAGCTTCTGCAGCTATTGCAGCTTCCGCAGCAGTGGCGGCTTCATCAGCTGATGCAGCATCAGCAGCACCAGCAGCTGTGGCGGCTTCGGCAGCTGCTGCAGCTGCTGCAGCTACGGCTGCTCGCTCCGTGATAAGTGCTGCATTGATACTGTCCTTTACCAGTTTGCGGATGGCGGCTTGCGTCATCGTTGGTGGTGTCTTTTTCTTTGGCGCCATGATTCTATTGTTCAAAAGATACATCGTAATTAGAGAGTTGTGAGATGAGCACAATTTTTGATAAGAATGATAGGATAATAATGTTTGAAACTTAAAAGCATAACACATGATAGTATATAAAACAAGAGTTTTATTCGTACAATGTTGGTTGATTTACAAAATCGAAACCTATTACAAGTTTCTTCAAAATTTACTAACTGATACTTTCAGTTTAGTAATGACAACGTTTTTACTATCGCTAGTTATTACATAGATTTCGTAACGTTTACTAACTGAGTCTAATCAGTTTAGTAGTACGAAAGTTAACTAGTATCATCACACTAGTCTATTGTGGATTAGAAGGTCCGAGCAGCTCTGATTGATCGACAACTTCTTGGTTTAGTGTGTCATAGAGGTACGAGTCGATGAAGTTTGAGAAGCTGTAGTTTTCATGTTGACTTTCTTGTTGGATCAATGGTGGTCGAGGTACGATCCATAATGAGTGGTCCAAATCATCACATGTAGGGATATCAAAGGGAAGTGATAGTGGTGGTGGTAATGGCTCTAGTACATATTCGTATTCATTATCCTCCTCGGAGTCTGCCTCAACCCAATTTTGTTCAAAGTAATTAGAAGTATTCGATGCAAAAATATTTGGCATTGGTTCATCCTCTTCTTCGTCGGTTGAATCTTCGAAAGGTTCTTCTTCGTCATCAGAAGCGAAGGCATTTACGAAGTCAAATCCGAACTCGGGTGAGGGTGGTAAGACTTGGAAATTATTAGGTAGAGTGGGCACATAATCGGGAGAAGTGGGTACGCACATGATTTCTATAAGAAGAATTACAATGTTAAAATAATTTTATCGTTTATGGGGAGTGCTCAAAATATGGCAAGCATATATATAGCAATATACTATATGTTTATGTAGCCTAACTTGCATAATAAGTCCATAATCGTCTGGAGGATGGAAGGCACGAAGAGCGGAAGGCTATAAAATGTTTTTGCTTGTAATTGTAGTTATAGTTTAGGTCTCAATTAGACCCGTTTCTCTATAACCATGGCTCTGGTACCAATCTGTAACACCCCCAATTCATGGATGCAGCGGAATTCGAACTGGGTGTTACTCGACGGCACAATAGTCACAATAATAGAAAACGAACTCCAATTGAGTCATTTTAAAAGATTTATCATTCAAATTGTATAAATATCAGAGATTACAAAATGAGGTCCCAGATGGTTCCATGTTTACAAATTACATTAAATGAGTTTTTGAATGATAATAAAATTTATAGCCCTCTTGAGTATCCGTGCCCTTCCGTACCATCCTTGATCGTCATGAACCTGAAATACATGCTTGAGAGGTCAACACAAAGGTTGAGTGGAATTCGTAGAGTTTAGTTAAATCGTTTGAACACAATAATCGTAGTGTGAGCTATAGACTCACACTCATAGTTAGAAAACAAAATCGTTATTTATTTCACTAAGCTCATGCAACCAAAACATTAACATCGAACCAACAAAATTGGCATTATAGAAGCCCTATCAAGGTACTTTTGCCATCATACCGCTAAATCTCAAATATAGTGCATTTTGGTGAACTCATCGTTGTTCAACACAAATGGGATCCGTCAATCCCAATAGATCTATTCACAATATTCGCGCTCACTATAGGTAGTGACTAATGGTTCATGATATAGGGACTTCGAACATGGCAATCGTTACTTAGTGACAATAAAACATAGTCGGGAAGCATACATTAGAAAGCATTGTGTTCGAGTAGAAAAATAATAGCATGTATTCCCCCCATGGGTTTGTAAAATAGTTAAACAATAGAAAGTGGGGCTACGAACTCACCTTAAGTAGGATAGCAAGTAATGAAGGTGATGGTTGGATCGTGTAGGTTTCTACGAGCAATCTATAATAGAATGTTGCGACTTAGGATCGGAGTAAAGAATATAACGGAGTGCCTATATATATATCTTGCATTTAGTCCATGATGTGGTATGATGTATATTGTATGTCCTTGAAAGAAAAGATTCATGAACATGTATGTTTTGTATATCGTTTACTACCGTTCGGGCTGACATATTTCAGAAGTCATGTTAGTAAGCGTTCGAGGAGCCAGGACACTTTAACTCGTAAATCCACAACTCATCTCGACGGCTTACATAATGAACTCCTCACATGAGGCTCCCTACTATCGTAGTAGTTGATAAAATATATAGATATAAGTTTTGATCCGAAAAGTTACATGTCCGATATTTGAATAAACTTAGGAAAGTTTATTAGTACATGAAGATTGTTATTAGGGGTAGTTTCATAAGTCTTGAATGACCATTTTCTCTTGGTAATATCTCATGGTTTCCTTTTAGGTGAAGTAGATCCAAATTGCTTGTTCATGTTATCGCCTAATTCATTGTTTCATGTTTACGCCTATGTAAGTTGTTATGGTCATTTCGTCATGGCCTAGCCATGACCTTTGGTCCTTGTTCCAAGGTCATGAGACACAACCTTGGCTCTAGCCATGGTTGTGGTCTTGATTATAGGTCATAAGACCTCTTGTTCCTTTCAAAGTATAACCATAATCTAGTGACTTTTGCCTAAAAAATGGGCTGTTTAGAATTTGAAGAATTTTATCACTCGGAAAGCATTTTTAGGTCTCGAGCTTCTTTGTACCTGAACGAAAACGGCGTTCCGGACAACTTTCGTGTTTTAACTTTTTGATGAATCGGAGCAGAAGTGTGACTTTCAAAACCCAAATTTGATCAGAATGGTATTTGGCAGTTTGCCGCAAAGTTTTGGTAATTTCAAATCGTCATAACTTTTGACTCGTATATTCGTTTTAGGTGGTTCAAATTGCTACGGTTTCCTTTTTAAGTCCTCTACTGTAATATGTAATAATCCAATATCATATTTTTACCATTTTGATCAGGTCTTACCAAGAAATTCACTAGTTTGCTTGTTTTAGTAACTTATCTTAACAATCCATTATAACAACATCTTTTACTCATTTTTATACATCATGGACATCAATACAAGACATAATATAGCAAGAATAACATGTAAATAACATGAATATGATTATTTAACAAGAAGCAAGTTAGGGTTTGGCTTACAACTTGTGGCTTTCAACAAAGAAAGGAAAGTAACTAGTAAGGAAATGGACTTTGATAGACTTGCTTCAACCCTTTTTCACTTTCATGCAATCTTTCTACCCTTGTAATCTTGAAAGATGGATGATGAAGGTTGAGGTGAATTGAGTGGATTTAAAATCAAGAGAAATCACCAAGTATATGAGGTTATGGAAAAGTTTTGATTAATGATAATCTAGCTAGGGTTTCTATCTTGAAGAATCACTTGAACCTTGCAAGAACTTGGAAGAAATAAAGCTAAGTGTGGAATGAAATGGGGTGTGGTGATGGACGGCATAACAAGGGGGGAGGGGGTATTTATAGTTCCATTGAGGAGGTTAGGAAGCTTACTAGGAATGTGTTACAACTTGGTGACCAAGTTGTAATTAAGTGTTGATTTAGGGGTATATTCATGAGATGAAGCCACATGGGTGTGACTCCCCCCTCCTAGGGCGGTTCATGAGCTTGGAGAGCAAGGGTTAGACTTTTCTTGGTATTATCCAAGATACTTGGTTAGTTTTGACTCCGGGAAATGCCAATCGTAAATGATTAAGCCTCAAAACGTAAAACCGGGTGTCGTAAAATTATGGAACTTGAAAGTATTGTTAAACATGTCCATATAGTCCATAATAAAATATAAAATGAGTGGTAGGATCTATCGGGTGCTAAAACCCTGCTAAAAAACTGGAAACACGGGTCTAAAACGCGTAATTCGCGTAAAACGCTGAACTGGAAAACGTAAAATTCCAAAACTTTTGGAATTGTCATAAAATGATAGAAAATCATATTTCTATTGTTTATGACGTTTTATGGATATATCGGGATGCTGGAAGGACGTTTAAACCTAAAAGTAAATCTCGGACACGGCTTTGTGATTTTTGCAGAAATGATCCGACGAGCGTCAAACTCTCGGATTATCGTTAAAATAGTTTAACTTACGAGAATATGAAATAAAAATTTCTGAGATGAATAGTGAAAAGTGAATAGTAAATTGTGAATAGTGAAATTTTCGGGAATAAAAGTTAACCTGAAATTGCGAATTATTACAGAAGGTTGGAGAAAAGTTTAAGGATATCGATCAACTTAAAGAGTGCATGACATATTATTCACTTGCAAATGGTTTCTCCTTATGGTTTGAGAGAAGTGCTAAGAACAAGGTGATCGCAAAATGTGGGTTGAGACCAGAGATGATAAAAAAACCAGAACTTGGTAAACAAAGTAAGTTTAAGAGATATCCAAGTGAAGCTGATAGGAATCTATGTCAATGGAGATGCTATGGTAAGAAGATGACTAAAGAGAATTCTGTCCAGGTAATATCAATGGTAGATGAACATAGTTGTGTTAGGCAGTTTAAGTATGGTACTTTAGTTAACTTTAAATGGCAAGTAAACATTTTGGTTCAAAGATAAGGCAAAATCCAGATATTAAGCTGCATCAAATAGCTGATTTTGTTGAAAAAGTATAAATGCATAGTGACCCCTAATGAGTGCAGAAATGCAAAGAGGTGGGCACTTGATGAGGGAGAAACATGCATTGAGGATCACTATGGATATATTAGGTCATACGGTAAGGCAATCCTAGAGTCTAATCCTGGTTCAACTGTGAAAGTTGGTGTTACAAGGAACCCAGATGACAAAACATATTTTGATAGGTTCTATGTTTTCTTCAAAGGGTTGAAAGATGGTTGGAAATTGGGTTGTAGGAAGATCATAGCATTAGATGGTTGTTTTCTTAAGAAACCTATGGTAGGAGAGATACTCACTGCAATTGGTAGAGATGCAAACAATCATATCTTTCCTGTAGCATGAGCTGTCTTAAATGTCGAGAACAAAGATAATTGGAGTTGGTTCCTTGACCTATTTGGTGATGACTTAGACATGCCTACTGGTAATGGTTTGACCCTGATGTCAGACCAACACAAAGTAAGTTCACTCCTAACCATCACTTAGTATATAAAGTTCTCATTTGTATATAATTTATGTTTAATTTTTTTTGTTAGGGACTGATTGAAGCAGTGAAGGAGGTAATGCCAAACGCCGAGCACAGACAATGTGCAAGACACATTTACGAAGGGTTCAAAAAGCAGTTCAGTGGAGTTGAGTTCAGAACTCTTTTTTTGGGCTGCTTCAAAGGCTACTTATCCTGGATTGTTCAACAAAATCATGGAGAGGATCAAGAAAGCTAACCCAAAAGCTTATGATTATCTGTTGAAAAAGGACCCAAAGACATGGTCAAGGGCTTATTTTCACATTGGGCAGAAATGTGAAGCAATTGAAAATGGGTTTAGTGAATGTTTCAATTCAGTTATTTTGAATGTTAGAGAGAAGCCACTGATAACTATGCTTGAAGCAATGAGGGTTATTGTCTTAGAAAGAATGAACATCATGAGAAAGTTTTGTGATAAATGGACCGAGGACATATGCCCTAATATACAGAAGATTTTGGAAGCAACAAAGATCAGCATAGGTAATCATATTTGACCAAAGTTATTATGTGTATTAACAGTTTAATCACCTATTTGACCAAAATTATTATGTTTATTAACAGGTTCTGGCATGTTATATCAACTGGAGGTGGTCTTTTTGAAGTTAGGAATGGAAGTGAGGCTTTTGGAGTGGATGAGCAGCGTAGGACATGCACTTGCAGGCTTTGGCAACTTTCAGGTTTGCCATGTTGTCATGCAATAGCTGTTATATTTAGGTTGCATAAGAGTGTAGAAGACTATGAGCTTGTTTTAGGAAACAAGCTTTTCAGAGCACTTATAATCAGTATCTCAAAC
Organism: Artemisia argyi; assembly: GCA_030686995.1. Taxonomy (NCBI): domain Eukaryota; kingdom Viridiplantae; phylum Streptophyta; class Magnoliopsida; order Asterales; family Asteraceae; genus Artemisia; species Artemisia argyi. Next base: position 113,569,194 of record CM060688.1, on the reverse strand, counting down.
CTTTAGGTGGAATGACTTTTTGGCCTGACTGCTCTGACATGTCTAGAGTTTTACCACCGAAACCCAAGAAAATGCCCGGTAGGCCAAGAAAAAAGAGAATTAGGGCTCCCCATGAACACAAAAACACAAGAAAGGTTTGTAGGGCTGGTGGAACCATGACATGTTCTAATTGTTACCAAAAAGGTCACAACAAAAAAGGTTGCCAAAATCCTACTGTCCATTTACCACCTGAAGAACCAAAAAAGAAAGGTAGGCCAACAAAGAAAAGGGTAGAGGAACCAACAATAGTTGATGAGGATTTAGAAGGTGTTGGGATGTCTAGAATGTCAACTGACCATGTTGTGGATGAAAGACCTGTTGAGGCTGGGGTTGGGGGTTCTAGCATGAAATGTTCTAATTGTAAACAAAAAGGACACAACAAAAAAAGTTGCAAAAATCCTACTATTGTCTTACCACCTAAACCACCAAAAAAGAGAGGTAGGCCAACCAAAAAACAAGTAGAAGGTCCTTCACTAGTTGATGAGGATTTTGTAGATGTTGTGGATGAACCACATGTTGAGCCAGAGGTTGGAGTTGATGAAATGTCAAATGGGGATTTTGCGGATTTTGTGGATGAACCACATGTTGAGCCAGAGGTTGGAGTTGATGAACTACATGTATCTGGTATTGGTGTTGGGGGATCAGGCATTGTTGAGGGTTCTAGCAGAAGAGGTAGAGTTAAGACAACAGTCAAAAGAGTGGGATCAGGGTATAAAAGGCACAAAATACCTGCTGGAAGGTTCACCACATTGAGTAGATGGTTTGGAATAGGAGAAGATGATATGGATTCAGATCCTATAAGTGGCTCAGATGAACCCAACCATAATGGAGGTACATTTTTTTCCATCGACACAACAAGTAACAATAAAGTTAACTTAATTACTGCAAGTGAGTAATGAACTTTTCTAACCTAATGCATGTACATGTTATTTTCCAGTCACACAAGAGAGCATCAACTTGTCTACAACAACATTTGCAGCAACACAAAACAGTCAAGCACCAATTCCATATCAAAGCCCAATTGCAGATCAAGTGCATGTAGCAGGACAACCAGTGAGAAGGTTCAACTTCATAAGGCCAAGGGAAACAAGTCAAAGGATACTCCAAAACAAATTGTCCAAGAAAGTGCCTGGAATTGGTTCAAGTTCTTCAAATGCACTTGACTCGGAGTAATTTGTCTTATCAGTTATCTACTTAATTATGTAAATTATGGATGTTATTACTTTATGTTTGGTCAAAACTATGGGTCTCATGTACACTGAATATGTGCCTTTCTTTTGTTCATCTGTGCCTTAATGGTGTGCACAAAAACTATTGGTCAAATGTGCACTGAAAATGTGTCTATCTTTTGTATATCTATGACTCTTGACTAATGTCTAATGAAATTCTGCACTGCAAATGTGCAACCCTTTTGTATCCTTGTTTTCTTCATTATGCATATAACTTGGAAAAGGAGGCGATTTTAGGTTGGTAATGGTGGATTAGGGGTTTATTGGAATGGAGTGATGGGGAGAGAAGGGGAATAATATATTAAGTTGGGTGAAAAAGACAAAAATTAAAAAAAAAATGGAATGTAGTGACCAAAGAGAGAAGGGGAATAATATATTTGGTGAAAAGGACAAAAAAATAAAAAATAAGCTTAGTTGGCAAGGAACCGGCTCCACGTAGGACAAGCCCGGTTAGAAGGTCAACGGGTACATACAATGTACCAAATTACAAAGTCTAGTGATACTTTAGAAAAAAAAAAGTTGAGTACACACAATGGTAAAAAGTGTCAAATATGATGTTTTTTTAGATAATTTTCCTTTTAATATTTCACCCATTTTTTATAATTTAAATATCTCTTAAACCATTAATTGTTAAGCGAAAATAATTACACAATTGCGACAAGCATTTAATTATCTTTCTATAGACGTGCACTTTGATATAATTTCAACCAATTTTTCTTTTTTCTTTTTAAATTTTTTTCACGTTCTTTTTTCGTGGCCGAAAAATTCACATGTGATATATCACATGTGATATGTAATATCACATGTGATATTAGTGTAATATCACATGTGATTTTTTCGGCCACGAAAAAAAATGTGAAAAAAAAAAAAAAAAAAAAAAATTGTCGAAAATATATCAAAGTGTCTATCTATAGAAAGATAATTAAATGCTCGTCGTAGCGGTATATTTTTTTCGCTTAACGATTAACGGTTTGAAAGATATTAATATTTGAAAAAAAAAATGATGAAAGTGGGTTTTTAAAATTGTTGGGATTAATCTCATCCATTAAATCAAATAAAGATGGAGGGTAGAGATTAGTCATTTGGTATGTAAATAAAGTTTGGTCCTCAATTGATCTTAAATCTTTGTCTATATTGCTTTTATTAGAGCTTAAGGCTAGGCACAACAATAAGGGTCAATCCCCCTTATTTTCTCTGCCACGTCCAGCTTTCTCTCTCCAGCGACCTGCAAACGATTCAGTGGCACAATAAGGGCGACTAACGAGGGCTATGTGTCGGATGATTCGAGTGAGGACGACTCGAGTGCTTCGAGTCACGAGGGCTATGTGTTGGATGATTCGTTTTATTGATTCGTAGTTTGTATGTTTAATCGTAGTACTTCTTATGGGTTTTAATTTCCGTTTCTTAGTTTAATGTTGGCTGTAGTTCGTATTTTAAGTTTAACGTGTATTTCAATTTTAAGTATTAATATAAGTAATGTTTGAATGTGGTATATAGTGTGTAAACGGTTTAAGTTTTTTTAACCCTTGCCAAACGAAAAAAAAAAAAAAAAAAAAAAAAAAAAAAAAAAAAAAAAAAAAACTTGTAAACCACTCGGTCGAGGTTGAGACCGAGTGGGAGTATGTTTCTACCTTTTTTCGGTCGCGACCGACTTCCAACAACAAAGGCGACCGATTGCCTAGTCCTCGACCGAGTCGGTCATGAGGCTTATTGTGGCCAGTCTGATATATCACAACTAGCTTTGCTTTTTATTTAAGACACACAGGTGCCACATCATTATAACAAAACTCCTCAAACAACCCCCTTAGAGCATAGTATGGTGTGATAACACCAAGTTAAGGTTTCACTCACTGATACGTCAGCGCCACATCAGCTTTAACGTTTTCACCTTAGCTCATTAAAAAAAAAAAATTATAACTCACCTTAACTCAACTATAATACCATATTTCGGGTTTTTTTTTTCATTTATAAAATTAAAAAAAAAAGTAAAAAAAACATTTTCTTTAAAGTTACAAAACTAAAATTTACAATAACTATTTATTTATTTATTTATTTTAACTTTTGAAAGACAATAGAAAAAAATGGGCAATTGCATATATACCCACTAAAACTTGCATATTTGCATATATACCCAACACATGCTTAATTTGCATTGTACATCATGCATTGAAAACTTGTATTTTGAGAAAATATGCAAGTTTTTTAGTTTTATTGGGTATATTTGCAATTCTCCCAAAAAAAAAAAGAAAAAAAAACAAAAACAAACAACAAGGACTGATACTATAAAAAACCAAAACTTACTTTCTTCCACCTTTAGAAACCTCCAACTTTTACACACACACATAACACACACACGCCAAAATACACACCAAAATACCCACCAAAACCCATTTAAATCGGAAGAAAAAAAAAAAGAAAGGAAAAAAAAAGTGTTTAGCGCTGCGTTAAGGGGTTAACATGGGGCATTAACTCACCCTTAACGCAGCCCCACAGTGTGGTTAACTCGCCTTAACGTGGCTGCGTTAAAGCTTAACGTCGAGTATTTGGTTATCACACCGATTGCTCTTATCATAACATAACACAACCTCTTCATTTGTGTCTCACCACTTCCTATTTTATTTATTTTTTTCAAAATTTTCAAAATAAATTAAAATTCATTTCATTCAAATACAAATACACACACAAAATACAATTAAAGTACAAATTAACACATAAAAGAAAAAAACATTAAATTTTACTAGTATATATTGGCCCAAATTTTAACCCACTACATTTGCCACTTACAAGCCCACTTCTAACCTTAAAAAAAGAAAAAAAGAAGTTACTCGGTATCTTTTTACATTTGGTTGCGCGCGCATACACAATTTATCCACACACTTATAAAACCGGATCTAATATCTAAAAAAAAAAAAAAAAAAAAAAAAAAAAAAAAAAAAAAAAGAGTAACGTTCACCGACAAAAAGGATGATGTTTCCCTTCGTCGTCAGCACGACGAAGCATCATTTGGCGAAGGACAACGAGATCCACTAGTGTGGCGACGAGTGGATAACGAAGCACAACGAGCTCCACATCGGAGGGGCGAAGATTGAATATGTAGCATCACCACTAAGGCACTCATGATAATCACTACCAAGAGTATTCATTTTCTTTTTATTACTATAGCCATAACCATAAGAAGCTTGGCTAATTATATTCATCTTCATCAACTATCCAGACACATATTCCCATGTTTTTGTTTCAGCAATCTCCTAACCAAACAAACAATCTGACAAACCAACATATTTCACTGTGTGACTTCACTTTGTGTTATGTAGATCAAAGGGGGGATCTACACAATTATGTGAAGGAAGGAAGAAAAAAAAAAAAAAAAAAAAAAAAAAAAAAAAAAAAAAGAGCCCATCTGCATGATGGAAGTAAAAAAGTCTGGATAATGAATATAGCATTTTCAAGTCGCAGTCACTAGATAGTTAATTTGAAAACGAAACCCACGACACTCATTAAGAAAGAGTACACTACAAGGGCATAACCAGATAATATGATACTGCCTAAATAAAAATGAAACAGAAGACAACATACAAAAGTTACAAATTACATGCAAAAAGAACTTTAGACATTATTGGCAAAGATTATGAAGGCCATGGTTCAGTTATCACTTGAATGTAGAAAGCCTGGGGAGCTTATCTCTCAAGTAGTATAACCTTGCTCTTCGTACCTTTCTGTGCTTCACAACTTTTATTTCCTTTATGTTTGGAGAGTATCTGTACAAGAACGGCATATCAGTATACAAATACAAATTGCAGCGATTCCTTTTTTACATCAATGTTAATTTGTTTTTCTACTTTCCCAGCTGTTATACTGATGATATTAACGTGAATCCGCAAGATTACCATAGATTCTTGTTATATTTACCCTCTCATTAAAATATTTTGCTTAAACTGTATATGTTTACTTAAAAGCTTTCAATTTCCACAAGATGAACACAAAAATCTGACCAAGTCCTAAGATAATACGCTATTTTCTGTACGGAATTTTTGTTTAACTTCTTTCTTTAGCTCTCAAAACAAGAAATTAATTTTCCCAGTTAGTAAGTGTTACACTAGCTTTTAGTTTAGAACTTAAAAATATGTATTTATCTCCCAAAGTGTAAAGCTAAAATATTTAGCCAACAAAGAACATGGTCAAACGGGGATGAACTCACCGGAAGTGTATTCAAATGTGTACAAACCTCCTATGAACATTTATTAAAATTGTGGGATATTGTAGTCATCAAAATCATTGTTAGCTTTATTTATAGAATTAATAAGAAAAAACTGTGTTAGCACGCAGACTCATAGGCAATAATAATTAAGCACGGTCTTTACCTTACAGTACTGGTAGTTATTTAGCTATTCGCAAAACATGAACAAGTGTAGAGAAACATAAAACTTACATAGGGAATACTATTTCAACTCCAACTCCAGCAATGATCCTCCGGATACGAATGGTTGTGTGAACGCCAGCATTTTGCCTTGAGATTATTATACCCTTGTAGATAGACAACCTACGCCTGTTCTCAGGCACTTCCTGCAAAATTATATAAATCCACAATCACTATATCACATTTCTTCTATTATATACATCCTCAAAACATCTTAAACTAACTTACCAATTTAATTTCAATAATATCGCCAGTTCTAAGTTCTGGCAGTGGCCTTAATGTTTCAGAAGCTTCCACTGCTTGCTTGTTCAAAATCTAGTATCAAAAAAACAAAAAATGAAACAAATAACAACATAATTCAACCATAGGTATAAAGTCAAAATGCATCTCCATTCTCGGATAAGAGCTAGTGCTATAACTAACATTCATAAGCTTAACCACATGTCCGCATGAACCAATTCTTGACTTTTGTAAGCACAAAGACTCTCAAATCGTACCAGTTACCAAGAACGTTAAACTTAGTGTCAATAATAATAGCTAACAAAAACATCTGCCCTTAAACAATATTACCCATATGAACAACTCTCCTTTATTTATTCACAGATATTTACCACTAGAAAGAAAAACATCAACAGAACCAAATGGACTAATTGTCAAATGGGTAAAACCGGAAACGATATAGAAAAAAGGGATATTCATTTGAAAATGTTGAGCTTCACAATGTGTATCAAACTATCTTTATCCTATTAAATGTATAAATCCATCATTGGGGGTAAAGTTTGATACATATGAATGGATACTCATTTGAAATGTATCGTACTTTAACAATAGTGATACACACAATAGGATAAATTAAAATTTTAGAGATTCAATGGGAAAAATAAGAGTTTCATACACATAAAGAAAAACGCTAACTTTATCATAAAATAATTGGTCAAGTTGGATACATTTTCGGACGATTATCTATAGAAAAACCCGTAATGAAGATTGAAACAAGAAATTACCCCCATAATATCACCAAGCTTAACAATGGGTTTCCTAAGTGGTTTGACTTCTTCAGCCTCTTGTTCAACAATATCTTCTTCTTCCTCTGCAACAACATTAGATGTTTCTGGTTCACTCTCAGCCTCAGCCTCAGCTTCAGCTCTAACAACAAAAGAATTCCTCCTATTACGATAACCACATCTTGATGATGACCCAGTGGATATTGAAGCATTGAGTGATGGTACAAATGAAGAAACCCCAAGTTTCAGTGATTGCAATTTTGCTACATTTGATGTTTTGGGTTTCATATAAAGTGCCTGCAAATTTCAATATTCCAAAAGATAATGACTGATGAGCTAAATAAAATGAGATGAGACGGAAAAATGGGAAGAGGGTTTACCTGAGGAACAACAATGGAAGCCATGTTTTTTCACAAAGCAATGCCTTATCTAAATCTTCTTGACCTATGTTTTGTATCCCTTATCAGTTTAGTTGTTACATGGGTTCACCTTCGGGTTATACCCACCCGATTTCTTGCATCTTTTAACTGTTCGCTACTCCGTATTATTTTAGGGTACGTTTGGTACAGATAATTTTTGAAAAATGAAATAAAGCGTAGAATAGAATTTTAGGGAAATGAATTGGTTGAGAAAAATTTTTAAATTTCAGTTTTGTTTGGTAATAACAGATAATTGACTTTCGAGAATTTAATTTGTTTTTCTTATGAATTATCAGTTACATTACAATAATGGCTATGTTTGGCACACAAGATTGTTATTATGCTTATTTTTTCAAAAAATAAGCTACTTAAAAAATAATATTTGTTTGACAGACATAACTTATAAGAGATTCTAAAAAAAAAACAATCTTTCATAATTTCTTAAAACCAAAGGTTACTTCATGTAGCTTATAAAAATAATCTCTTTTTATAATCTCCAGCACCAGCACCAGCACCAGCACCAGCACCATCTCCAGCACCATCTCCAGTTTCAGCAACAGTTACTTTCGCTAAACATAATGTACGCCACATTTTGTCAAACTTGGAGCAATAATATGGCAAGCTAGTTGTCTCCTCTATTTACTCTAAATGGTGAAATGTATAGTGTATTTGAGTAGTATAAATACATTATGAAATCAATGGAAGAACTTGCACCAAGTTAACCGTTTTAAAAGTAACTTACACTTCTCCTTTTCTGATACTTCTTTATTGGTTCTTTAATAATACTTGGAGGTTCTTGATTATATCGTTAACCTTATAATAAAACTGGTTAATTATAACACGTTATCAGCACGATCGTTATAATCAAAAAATTCTTAGAAAATCATTTCGAACATTTTTTTTCTTAAGTTGGGATGTCAACGATTTATTACACAAATTTATAACCTGTCTACAAATGTTTTTAGAATTGTCAACCATGGGCCTGTTTGGTAGGGGCTTTTTGGGGGAGCTGTTAACTTTTTGTTACAAAAATAATCTCCTTTAAAATAAAAGCTCCGTTTGGATACATCAACTTCAAGCTTTTATGTCAAACAAATAGCTCTTAAATAAAAAGCTGATCCATGAAGCTTTTTAAACTTCTTAGAGCTGTTAAAACTTTAAATTACTGATATACCCTCCAAATATTTATTAATAATTATAGATATACCCTTTTATGTCATTTTACATCTTATAATTACATTTAACAGCTAACTTACCAAACACTTTTATTGAAAAAATGATACAGCTTGTAGCTCATGTTAACAGTTTTGCAGTTAACAGCTTACAGCTTACAGTTTACAGCTTACAGCTTACAACATACAGCTAACAGCTAATTTTGCCAAACATACCCCATGTGTTACAACCTGTTTGCACAATTTGTTACACAATTGGAAAACTAAAGGATTTGTAATTTGTACGCAATATATATTTTATAAGTCTCAAAAAGTTAATGACAAATATTATAATTAACAACATGAAAGCATATGACATTCTATTATGGACACTTGAAGATCTTGGGACTACTAACAAGCTTTATCTTATTCTTATCTAACTCTTATTGTTATCTCACTAATCTTCATTTACTTTATTGCAATTAACTTTTATTTATGCAACTAACATTTACTTTATTGTAACAAACTTTTATTTATGCAACTAACTTTTATTTATTCAGTAACTAACCTTTATTTATGTCTTAACTGTTATTTATTTACGTGCACTTATATTTATCTCCATATTTACTAATCTTTATATCTTGTATTTATTGCAATGCGCTAAGTGAGTTTATTTCTTATTTATTATTCTTACTGATTTTTAAAAAGGTTTTATAAAACATATATACACAACAGCTCTGTAACGGTTGTAAACAGAAACACACATCTTTACAACATCTCTCTCTCTCTCTCTCTCTCTCTATATATATATATATATATATATATATATATATATATATATAGGGGGGTGCGTTATATGCAGTACCATTTTTAGATACAGTACTTTACAGTACCATTTAGACCAATAATAATTTAGTATCAAGAAAGCTTTTTTAATTAATTAAAAAGGGTAAAATAGTCAAAACACATTTTCACTTTTTTTGAATATTTTTTTACAAAAAACATTTTTAATTCACTTAATTTTTTTTTTTTTTTTTTTTTTTTTTTTTTTTTTTTTTAGTATCCTCAAAAAAAATCAAGTGCATATGTGTTTTTTTAATATTGCATACATACATATATTTATTTCGTTTAATTATTTAGACGTCAAACTTATTTTGCTTAAAATGGTAATTGCACATATGTTTCTAGTGTACATTCTTGGATCTTCGATATTTATGACCAAAAACAAAAATATATACATGTAACCTCTAAAAATTAAATAACAACTCAAGAACATAAATAGTATATATAAAATTTGATATATAATGAAATACAATTCCAATACAAATGTATCTTGTTAAATATAGTTGTGCATATCATCCAAAAACATGTGTGCACTCTTCCAAGAACATATGTGCACTCCTCCAAGAACATATGTGTATTATTTCGTATCTCATTCTACACTTGTGTGTTGACATCTTTATCATGACCAACACGTGTGTCTTTTCAATACCTGAGATTACAAACAATTATCAATTTCTTATATGAACAATTAACAAACACGTATGCACAATCTAAAACACATATGCATACCTCATTATTTGACTTTATATCAAACTTAAAACACATATGCACAACCCTTTCATTGATTTTTTACCAGCCATAAAACACATATGCACCATTTTCTTACATCAAATTATGCAATCTTTTTTTAACATTGTAACTAAATAACATATTTGCTCGTTCTTTGCATTAGCTAAAAAGAATTCAACCATAACAACTATTAACATAACACATGTGCACACCTATTAGCAAGCTATTTATTCCCATCTTGAAAATAGGCTTCATTAAAAAAAAAAGAAAAAAAAAAAAAAAAAAAAAAAAACCTTTGCTCAAATTAGTCACACTGAAATTCCTACGCATGGCAATCTTCAAATTAAACAAAAGGTTAAAAAAACACTTGCTCAAATTAATGATTAAGTGCCTTGTTAGAAACATTTTGCGCATGAAAAATTATATACATCATTTTAAAAATGAGCCTTTAATCCTATTGCCTTGTCACATATTCAATTCTCATATTTTTGCATACATCTTTTTTAGTGTGCCTAATAGATCTATCGAAAACTATACACAACAAAGAAAAATTACATCTTGTTAGTCCTAATAGATCTATCAAAATAACAAAACATTGATATCTCAGTAATTGTACCCAGCAATGAGATCTAAACCATAAGCTCAATTCTTGACCCAATTTTCAAATCACATAACAAAGATGTACAGAATCAATCAAATCTGATGAAAAAAATCTGATCGAAACATAATAGCGAATACGAACCGATCAAATCAACCCGGGAAGGAACTCCAGTCACGAACAACCCCTCCACACGATGGATTTGGTTCCAGAACTTGTAAATCGGAATTCGGCCATCATTATTGGGTGGTTATTCCCATATCTGTCGTGTTTTTTTGTTGAGTAAAGATCGTTTTTTTTTTTTTTTTTTTTGTTGATGGAGATTTTTGTGGTGGCTGACAAAAGGTGAATTAGGGTTTGAGAGAATACGTGTGAAAGAGAGAAGTGATGAGAGAAAATAATTCTTCATGTCCTTTAAACAAGGGACGGTTTTTTTAAATGATAAATGTAAACTTCCTATATTACCCTTCCATCAATTATAATTCTTTTTCAGCCTTAACAAAATAATACTCCATGTTTACATAAATTACAATTTTGGCACTTTTAATCTTGTCCTTTGATTAACTCATCCAATGGCCCAGATTCATTTTAAGAGTACTGTAAAGTACTGTATCTAAGATTGGTACTGTATAGAATACAACACTATATATATATATATATATATATATATATATATATATATATATACTAGCTTCCAGGCCCGGCCGATGGCCGGCTAGTTTTAAGAAATTGTTTGTAAAAAAATAAAGTTAGTACAAATGGTTTAATAATAGAATAACAATGAAAATTGCAACAAACTTTGTAATTCTAATTCATTTAGCACAATGTTAATTGCATATAAGAAAAAAGAAATAGTAAAATAGTTGATAGAATAACGTTAAACGAATATAATGTTGAAACGAAAAATAAGGTCATGCTCTTAATAACCGCAAGAAAAGTACGAACGCATTATTGTGTTTAAAAAAAAGATTAAAAAAACAAACTTATAATCAATGACTATGAATTTGATAATAACATTATCTGGGTGTGTGTATATAAAGATTCACTATGTAAAAGAGCAGGTAATTACACATGTTTTGGTGTTTGGAAAATCCATCCAGTGATGGGCAATCATAATACCATACAACTTTAAGGGGCTGTTTCTTTTTTTTTTTTTTTTTTCCTGTTTGGATATAGATCCTGTGTAGATAAATATAGTTCTTTGGAGTAAGGATCTTATGAACAAATGTGTGTTTCTTTTGCATCCTTAATGAAAATCTTCAACAAAAGATTTGACGTATTTACCTTTCCATTTGGTACCAAAATTGACCCACAACAATTGCAAAGTTACCCGGCGACAATCTGAGCTTGTTGACCTCAGATCTGTTATTCATCATTGGTTGAAAAGAATGAAAAAAAATAAACAACAAGATTCAAACACATAACATCAGCCATATACATGAATATAAACACCAACTGTCAACATAATCAACCAACATCAAACCTTACTATCCTATTACCCATCTCCCATCTAATGTCAAATAACAACAAAGCCTCGAAAATCCACACATTACACCCAACAATCCACTACACCCAAAAAGACTAGAATATCCACAATAACAATCGAACAAAAAAAATGGTTAAAAAGATCTCAGGTTTGTTTTTATTTCAAGAATAAATCTCTTAAGATGTAACAACACACATCATAGATCTTGACCAAGAACAACAAAAACAAAGAAAATAACCTACCCGAGACCTTGTCCAACAAAGATCTTGAAGCTAAAACAGTGTCATCTTTAGGTTCTTTGAATAAAAAGATAAGAGTAGTGTTTCTATGTTGTTCGGTTAGTACAGATACAAGTAAGAAGTGTGTTTCTACTTTCTATGTATCTGTTTCGAAGTAGATATAGATCTGTGGTTCATGGATGCAAGTAAAGGTTGTTGATTTTTGTTTTAGCTGTGAGTTTAGAAGATACGGATAAAAGAAAATGAGAAGGAAGAGGGTATTATTGTAATGGATGGGTAATAGTACATCCTAGATGGGGAATCCCCTCTTTTTCACATTCTTCCACATCCAGGATTCATGTTTACATTAAGTTAAAAAGAAACACCTAATTTTTCTCTCTCCATCTAGTTTTGTTACCATCTAGGACATTAAGCAAAAAAGAAACAGGCCCTAAGTATATATAAACTGATTACTACATCTCCAAAGCACATATAGGGAATACTAACTACTCTCACATCTAGGGAAGACTAACTACATCTTCAAGACCAACTTTCTACAACTTGTTCTTGACCGTCTTTTGTAATGAGTTGCTTAAATAGACCATGTCTGCAATGAAGACCGTAACCCCATGCAGGGTAATTCAATGGTGCCAATAAGTCTAGAAAACAGGACGCAAGTCGGCCCAAACCACCATTTCCAAGTGTTGCATCTGGCTCATGTCAACTACTAACTTATCAAGCAAATGAAAATATTAAGGGGTTACTAATGGTAAACCACTGAGCTTTCACCATTTTTTCAGTTAATCCCTTGACTTCTTTTAGCATTGGTTCGTTAACTCTTGTTGTGAGTCTAGAAAAATTGTGCAGTAATGACCCAAGAAGTTTTAATGATCAAACTACCAAAAAGTTAAAACTTTAATGGTTTTACCTTTATTAAACCGATACTAATAAACAATACCAGTTACATAAGTAAAGATAATAAGCTTACCTGCCTAGCAATGCCATCCAAATCATGACCCAATTTCGTTAAAGACTCAGCATAAGCCCCTGATAACTCTAAATTACCAATGGCATTTAGCAATGCACGACCTTACTGCTGTAAAAAAAATAAGATATAAAGACATATACAAGATATAAAGCGTAATGATTACACCTTGCATTTCGAGAATTTATAAGCAACCAATCTATAAAACATTAGAAAAGTGAATACGAATTTCCAAGTGTTTGGATGTGAGTTTACTCTGATTATTGCAATAACTTGATACGTTTTTGGCATTTCTTATTTGGATTTAAACTTTCTAAAAAATATGAGACACAAAATCGATTTTGTAGTGCATAAGAAGTCGCTAAATAAAGCTAACCATAAAAGTAAAAGTTATCTGATTATTCAAGACTAAGTATGTTTCATCATCTGATTCTATTTCTAACTATTATAAGTCACAATAATCATTTTGAGGATGCCCATTCAAACAGCCTTGTGTTCACTTATAGCAAAAGCAATTAAAAAAATAGTCAATTCATAAAGAAGCTTATTCATGTTTTAATATTTATAAAATCAATGATACCTCGAGTTAATTCTGAGTAACACAAAGTTTCACTTGCAATTTTTTTATCACATTTATGAAGAACATGTTCCCAAAAAAAAGGTAAAAAGAGGTGGTGGTTTACTTTAGGTGGGAAAGAACACAGAGCTGCCATAACACATAAACTAAACCCATATAGGATACTTTGTTGTCTTTCGATCTTTTTAGAATTTTGTTTTTTGTATTATCCTATAATTTATTGTGTATACGTTTTATCTCCAAGCTGCATAATTGCATATTTTTCGTGATATTATACGCAAAAACTAAGCTATATTTTAGTATTTCCTTGTACGGTCGTTATATATGTTGGAAAACGGGTAGAAAGTGATAAAGAGGGGAACGATTCAAGTTAGAAGTTTACACCAAACTGAAAATGGGTTCAACTCAAACAGGGATAGTTAATTTCCAAATTCAGTCCACCCAGTTGCAAATAACAATCATACTAGGTTTCCTCTATTCCAAACAAAAGACCTTACTTTCTAACTAAACTATCCTGATAAATGTGCAATTGTATGACTAAGGGCCAAAACATTTATGCAAGAACCTGTAGGATAATAATAAAAATATCCACTCGATTAAGATAGATTTAAAATTTATTTTGGCCTGTTTTTGTTATGTTATGAGCACCTATTGATGATCAAATTATCAGTTGGGAAAGTTTTTTTTTATGTTTTTGCCTAAAAGTAAATGATGTAACAACAAACCTATGGTGAGTTTTAAGCATTTCCAATCAATTGTCATTCGCACCAATCAACTAACTTGATTCGGATAATCTCTTTTCTAGTTTTTCTCCATCTCAACACTTGGGTTTTGCTCACCATCTTGGTCCATAACAACTTTTTGGCCTGATTCAAACAAACTCTTCTAATCTATTTTCTCAATCGGGGTTGGCTTAGTGTCTTTTTCCATCTCAATCTACTTATGTATTAAACCTGATATTGATCATTCAAACATATTAGTTAACCACTTGGTGCAGTTGTTTTCTACATTAAGCATGTAAATTTTGCTGAATTCTTGTCCTCTAATGCTTCACGTTATTTTTTGTTAATCTAGAGAAAAAAAAAATAAAAAAAAGGACCAAACTAAATACTTAATATAAAGAGATAAAACATTCTAAATAACAAAAAACATACTTAAAACTGGTGTTTCCTGGTTGTGAAGAGTCTTTTATGGTGTGTACATATATAAAGATCACTTCTGATATTCTCTAGCAGATTGATTCTGGACTCGGTATTTTGTTAATGCTGCAGGCGGAAGAATTTGTTAGGAAAACAAAATGATAACTCAAGCATTAGAAGCCAAATTTTGAATACATAAAATTGCCACCTGTCATGATGCATGACACAATATGTCAATATTTTGGAATAGAAGTATATGTCCTCAGAACTTGCATGTTGACTTAAAAATTTTACACTCACCCATTTGAACATGTAGCCATGATCTTCAAGTGTAAGGCACATTCATGCCAAATATACCCGTCAGTAATGCATAAATCGACAGAATTATAGTTCCTCGACTTAGAAAGAGCTCCAGTTGCATTCATAAAAGACATACAATATAACAAACCGGAATGAGCTAAAATTTCTACGATTGTCAAGCTGTATTAGAAAAAATGATAGCACTTTCATAAAAAAACATACAATTTAACATAGGATCATCTTTCATAAAAACAAATCATCATCTTTCTTAAATCAAGTTTTGCTCAAAGAAGTTTTCAAAGATGATTCACCCGCTTCTCATTGCAATCACCATTATGCTTATCTTACTACTGATTCCGCTTTTTCAACTCCCACCTAATGAATTTGAAATCTGCTTAGTTTTGTATTTGTTTGTGGCTCTCCCAATTTATTGTATTGCATTACTTATTGATATATATGGATTTTAATATTTTGATATTTGCTCAATTTGTGTTTAGCGACAAAATGTCAAACATTGAAAAAGTCAAATTTCCATCTCTTGGCATAACTGGAGCAAATTATATACAATGGACAACAAATGGTGGTTATAATGGTCATGGTTGTGGCCGTGGTCGTTGCCTTGGTCGTAGTCAAAGAAACTACAATTACCATGCTCCACAAGTTAATAATCCTGGTCAACAAAATAATGAAGCTGGTACCTCTCAAAACTATGGAGGAACTTGTTTCAGATGTGGAAGTAAAAACCACTGGTCAAAAGCTTGTCGCACACCTTCACATCTTTGTGAGCTCTACCAGTCATCTCTTAAAGGAAAAGAGAAAGAAGTGAACCATGTGGATCCGTTTGACAATACAAATACTGAGTTGAATACCTCAGACTTCTTCAATGACTTGGAAATGTGAAATAAATGATGTTGGATCTAAATAAATATGTATAATAAGTATGTTTTACCCTTCCGTAATTTTGTCCAACTATGTTAGTTTAGTTTTTCTTTCCATGTAAAATAAATAAATGAACCTTTTAATAACATCTGTATATGCACTTATTATTATTTTTATGTTCATATTAGAAGCTTAAAGATGAATCTCAATGGAGCACATCACCAAGCAAATGATGGAGACCTATGCATAGCGGATAGTGGTGCCACACACACTATCCTTAAATCCAAGAAATATTTTTCTGAATGAAAGCTAACAAAGGGAACTATTGATACTATTTTAGGTCCTACAAACTTGATAGAAGGAGTGGGAAAAGCTAATTTAATTTTACCAAATGTTACACAACTTTTGATAGAGAATGCTTTATTTTCCCCAAAATCCAAAAGAAACTTTCTAAGTTTCAGGAACATATATCATTATGGGTAAGATACACAGTCAAGGACTATTAGGAACAATATGTATTTGAATATCATAAATGAGAATCATGTACTGGAAAAGCTGCCAATGCTCCATTCTTGTTTGCATTATAAACATATTAATATGCCACAAGCACATATGGCAGCCAGGGAAAAACATTGTAATCCTGGTATATTCAACTTATGGCATGACAGATTAGGCCACCCAGGATCAACAATGATGAAAAGGATAGTCAAAAACACACATGGACATCCATTGAAAGATCAAAAGTTCCCTAAGATCGATAAGGTACCCCTATGTACATCTTGTTCTCTAGGAAAGCTGATTGCAAGGCCTTCACCACTTAAAGTTGAAAATGAATCACCTATGTTTCTTGAAAGAATTCAAGGTGATATATGTGGCCCAATTCATCTACCTTGTGGACCATTTAGACACTTCATGGTCTTAATAAATGCATCCAGCAGATGGTCTCATGTCTCATTATTATCAACTCCTAATGTAGCCTTTGAAAAGTTTCTTGCTCAAATTATTAAATTAAGGGCACATTTTCCAGATTACATGGTTAAAAGAGTGAGACTTGATAATGCAGGGGGATTTACATCACATGCTTTTAATGATTGTTGCATGTCTATTGGAATTGTTGTTGACACTCAGTTGCTCATGTTTACACACAAAATGGTTTAGCAGAATCGTTAATCAAACGTCTTCAACTAATAGCTAGACCATTATTAATGAGAACTAAACTCCCCATGTCTATATGGGGACATGCTGCATCATTGGTTCGCATGAGACCAAGTGCAAATCATAAATACTCTCCCATACAACTTGCTTCTGGCTAAGAACCAAATATTTCCCATCTTAGAAGTTTTGGTTGTGTAGTGTACGTTCCAATTGCACCACCACAACGCACAAAAATGGGTCCTCAAAGAAGATTGGGAATTTATGTTGGATATGAAACATCTTCCATCATAAGATACATTGAACCCTTTAACAGGTGATCTCTTTACAACATGTTTTGCTGATTGTCACTTTGATGAAGCAGTTTTCCCAGCATTAGGGGGAGAAAAGAAAAATCAAGAGAAAGATGTCTCATGGTGTGAACCCTCATTGTTATATCTGGATCCTCGAACAAAGCAATGTGAAACTGAGGTTCAAAAGATAATGCATTTACAAGAAATTGCAAATCAGTTACCTGATGCATTTACAGATACAAAAAGAGTAATTAAGTCACATATACAAGCTGCTAATGCCCCGACTCGAGTTGAAATACCAAATAAGCAAGCTGATGGTAACATCGCTCAAGAATCTCAAAAACGTTTGAAACGTGGAAGACAATTGGTCCAAAGGATAAAAATCCTCGTAAAAGAAAAGATATTGTCCATGAGGAAAGTGTTCTCAATGAAACACAAAATATCAAAACTTCCCCCAAGGAAGAAATGAGTGATATCAATAAAGAAATGTCAATCAATTATAGTCAAACACATATCTTATGGGACCGAAATGAAATAGGAGATATTGATGAGATATTTTCTTATTCTGTAGCAAGTGATATTATGAGCGGAGATGATGATCCCGAACCAAAGTCTGTAATTGATTGTCAAAGTCGACATGATTGGAATAAATGGAAAGACGCTATGCAAGTTGAATTAAATTCACTTGACAAACGAAAGGTTTTTGGGCCTATTGTTCCCACACCTAAAGATGTGAAACCTGTAGGATACAGGTGGATTTTTGTGCGGAAAGAAATGAGAAAAATGAAGTTACGAGATATAAAGCTCGCATTGTAGCTCAAGGTTTTTCTCAAAGGCCAGGAATTGACTATGAAGAAACGTATTCTCCTATTATAGATGCAATTACTTTCAGGTATTTAATCAGCTTAGCAGTCTCTAAAAATTTAGAGATGCGTCTTATGGATGTTGTTACAGCTTGTATGGATCACTTGATAGCGACATCTATATGAAAATTCTAGAAGGATTTAAGATCCCTGAAGCATTAAGTTCACAACCCAAAGAAATGTGTTTCATAAAATTACAAAGATCTTTATATGGGTTGAAACAATGTGGTAGAATGTGGTACAATCATTTGAGCGATTATTTGATAAGCAAAGGTGATGCGTGTTGTGTCACGTGTAGTATAGAGTGATTTTGCCTATTCAAGTTTTAAATTTATATTTAGCCGACTTATCCTATAACACATACACTAACGAGCAGTATACCCGATCAATATGTATATAGTGGTAAGCAGAGTGTCGATCACTAAGAGTGGAACGAATTATCTAGTTAATCTAATCAGTATTTTAAATATACTAAGTTAGCTTTACAATCTAATCTAACGCAAAGGGGGTTTTAGCATGAGAGACTAACACAAATTTGGTTATTTAGTTAAACTAATAAAACTAATGAGAATGAAGTAGATATAGACTAACACGTACACAGATAGATAATAGATATAGATAGAGGTCCTGTCCTTTTGTTAAGTAGCTACTTGTTTTATTGCTAGTTTTACATGATGAGTATCGTAAAATCTTCTCTTTTGTTGGATCCTAAATATAGGCGAGTAAACTCTTAATGATCACTTATGCCTATCTTACTTTCTAGACGCTAGATAAGTAAGCATGGAGGGGGTATGGCAGCCCCATCAACAGCTAGACACAGAGGTTATCAAAGCACATATACAAGTCACCAAAAAAAACATCATATAAACTAATAATCGATGGGAAAGCAATTTTAAGGGGAGCAGTATGGCGGCCACAAGCCTATAAATCCTGATGGATTATAGTGTACTAATATAATAAAACAAAACTACTTAATGAATTAAATACACGCAGGACCTTCTTTCTACTCTAAAATCTTCCTTGGAGGTGTGTCTTGTGTTGTCTTGTCGTCTAAATTCGTCTCCTTAGGGTTTTTGATATATATGAATTCTTCTAGGTCTTGGGGTATTTATAGTTTCTGTCAGAGGGGTAGATGTGGCGCATTGACTAAGTAGATGCGGCGCATCTACTTAACTTCGCGTGGGGTCCAAGATTAATATATTCTGGAATATTCATACACCGCCTTTAGATGCGGCTTATCTTGAATCTTATGCGGCGCATGTCCTTCAGCGTCTTGGATTATTTCTGGTGAAGTCTTGATAGTGACACGACACATTTTGATAATGAGATGCGGTGTATCTGGAGTAGAACAAGCTGGCTCTTCTTCATTGACCAAATTTTCAAATGAGGCGCATGATAAAATCAGATGCGGCGCATGCTTTAAAGTCAGGCAATGGTCTTTAATCTCTTCAATTCAGCAGACTTTTCCAATCCTGATCATTCATCTCCATATTTTGTCCAAAATCGCCAAGTTTCACCAATTGCTTGTTTTTACCTGAGAATTACTAAAGTATACGATTAAGCACCAATTTTCATCCAAAATATAATAAATCAAGTCAATTAAATAGGACAAATGATGACAATATAATGAGTGAAAACGTAGAAGGGGGTGAATACGTTACCATTTTAAAATCTTAAAACTTGTTGTATCAAATATAGTATAAACCATTTTGTTTGCAATAAATCAAGTTTTGTCATTATTAGTCCGGTTTGTATTTCTTTTCTAAAAACATCCATATGACAAATTACCATTCAAGCTTGTTGTAATATGAAGAATACCAATTGTAGTCTTATGACTAATATAAAGCATATGGCATAATAAGTTGTCACACAAGCTTAAACATCAAATCACAACACAAACAATAATATAGTGCAAGTGTAAAAGTAAAGAAAGTGCAAACCTAACACGAGGATTTATAGTGGTTCGGTCACGGATCTCCTCTCCACCCCACTACACATCATTCTTTTGATCCAAGGGCTGTTATTGATGCATATCATGATGGATCTTTGATCAAGGGACAATGATTGATTATCTAGAAGCTTCAGAAGCTCAAGCTCCTCTCTCCTCAGCAGCTGTATAAAGCCCCTCACTCACTCAATGGAAAAGCTATTAGTTAATAGGAGTAGGAGTATGTGTAATATAGAGGTAGCTTAGTAGATTTCTTAGCTGTAGCTTATTGTATTTCAGCTTTAAAGCTTTGTAATCAATTTAAGTTTTAATGAAATTTTAGTTTTCATTTAAAATTCCTTGCAATTTAATTTTTCAGCAAATTAATGTTCTAATCTGTTTAAAGCTTTCCATTACTGCTTTCACAAGCTCATCCAAGCTTATCAATAGCTTGTGGTGAGAGTTGTTTATTTGCTTCTGCTTGATTATGTTTATTCTGAATTGCTTATGTGGAAAACAAGAAGGGGGGGGGGGTTGAATAGTTCTACTATCTTTTTAAATTTATTTTCAAAATCTTTTGTATTTTATAAAAACTTTGATTCGATCTTACGTGAATTCAAGTGTCAACAAATGTAAGCAAATCTAATCTAATAATGTAAGTACTGAAATGAAATGAAATAAAGATAGAGATAGAAAGATCAAACCAAAGCACGCGAATTTTTAGTGGTTCGGCTACAAGGACACCTTCCTTGCCCTACTCCACTCCCCGAGTACCACACTCGAGAGTTTTCTTCACTATGTCAACGAACTCCTTATGGCGGAGAAACCTTACACACCTTGGCTTACATCTATTAATGACACTAAGCTAAATGTCGAGTTCTAATCGTAGCTAGAACTAATCTCACAACTTCTTCACACCTTCTTCACAACTTCACAACTTCTTCAAGATAGCTCCACAGCTTCTTCTTTTCGTCTACTTCACACCTTCTTCTATGCACAACTAATTCCCAACTTCTACACTACTTTACAACACACCTAATATCTACAATCAACTAAATCACACAACACTTTACAAATATCTAGCACTACTACAAGATGATACTAACTAATCACAATACTACTACAATTGTATGGATGTTGAGGAGTGTTCCTCTTTTTGCACTTGTGTGGATGAAACTTTGGATCACTTGGAAATAAAGACTTATGAATTATATGATCAAAGGTTTTTTGGGATAGAATTGGATATGAGATCAGAAAGTTTTTAGTGCAAAAAGGTGAAGAAAAATTGTGAACTGAACCAGTATTTATAGGGCTCAAAAATACTGTTCTGGAGCGTGCCGGTCCCCTTAATTAGGGACCGGTCCCCTTAATCATTAAGGGGGCTGCCCCTCTAGAACGTTGGGTTTGTTTGTCTTTTTGTGAGGAAGGTTTTTCTGGAGAGATTTTGCCCTTTTTGGTTGGAATTTTGAAATCATATCTTTGTGGTTTAATAAAATAATACCAAAAATTATTTACTAAAATATATAAAATGTTAATGTCATTTTATAAAATGTTTTGTGTTAAGAAAATACTTCCTTTGATCATGTAATGCATAAGATGCTTAGTTTATGCATACCTTAAGTGATATTAGTTGTAGAAGTAAATATTTGTCACTAAATACTTGTCTACGTCATAATCTTGACTTAATTTAGTTTACATTTTGTGATTATCAAAACGTAGAGTTATTGAGAAATATTAGTAACATTTTTAAGCATTATTTATATCAACAATTTCCCCCTTTTTGATGATTACAAAACTTAAACTCATTAAATCAAAAATTAGTTTTTTGACAAGTATTTTAGTGAGTTTATATTTACTTCTCCCCCTTTTTGTAGAATCAAAAAGGTTTTGTCGACAAGTTTCAAACGTGAAATATTGACGGGACGAGAACTCCCCCTTGATGTGTACTCCCCCTCGTTTAGGGGCACCAAGGAGACGAGCTATGGAATGCTTGCAAAACAAAAATATTAGAAGCACAAGTATATACATGCAATCATATATAAAGTGACAACAATATAAGCAAGCATCATAAAATAAAGGCATTCATATTAAAGCAATAGTTGTGTAAAAACACAACAATACATGTAACATCAAAAGAGATTACAATTAGAATAACAACTAGATAAAACAACAACTAGAATAGTACTTCATCATGCAAAGAGTACATGGGCTTCATAGAGCTTGCAAACAAAAGGGTGGTAAGAGTTTTATTTATTAAGCATAGCATATGCTTAATTTGGAGAGCATGATGGTGATGGTGGAGAAATGGGTGAAGATTGTGGTGGTAGAATAATGGGTGAGGATGGTGGAGGTGGTGGTGGTTGTGGGTTAGTAAGCAAGTGTTCAATATATGAAAACATATATTGAATTTCATCTCTAAGACCAAAGATTATGGTTCGTGTTGATATAAATAAATGACTAAAAACGTTATTCATATCTTTCGATATCTCTATGTTTTGATAATCACAAAACGAAAACTCATCAAACCAAAGATTATGACATAAAGAAGTATTTAGTAGTAAATACTCATCTTTACCATTAAATCACTTAAGGTATGAATAAACAAAGTGTCTAATGTATTACAAGATCAAAGGAACATTTTTGTTAATCACTAGATAATTATAAAATGTTACAAAACATTTTATATCTTTTGTAAAACATTTTTGGAATTAAAAGAATATGTTTTATTCATTACAAATTTGTGAATTCAAATTTTCAACCAAAAATGGCAAATCTAATCCAGAAAAATTCCCCTCACAAAAGGACAAGAAAATCCAACGTTCAGGAGGGCGGCCCCCTTAATTATACTAGGCGGCCCCCTTAATCATTAAGGGGACCGCCCCCTAATTAAGGGGACCGGCACGCTCCAGAACAGTATTTTCTGGCCCTATAAATATTGGATCATTCCACATATTTTTCTCACCTTTTTTGCACTAAAAACTTTCTGATCTAAACATCCCTCTCCATCTTCTAAAAATCCTTTGATCTTATATACTTTGATCTTTGTTTCAAAGTGATTCAAACCTCAACACTCAAGTGCAAAGAGAAGAATACTTCTACTAGAAGTATTACAACTTAGTATCATCTTGCTATCTAAGTTGTTTGGTTGTTTCATCTTGTTGATCTTTCATACTTTGGTGAATAAGGTGTATGTATTAGTTTGCTAGATTTAGTTGTAGAATCTAGAATTGTTGTAAGTGTATAGTGGAAGTTGAAGTGAAGAAGTAGTGTTGGATATTAGTGAAGATAGGAGAGAGTGGCAATAGTGATTAGTTGTGAAGAAAGTGAAGCTTTCAAGTGGAGAAGATTTGAAGACATTAGTAGATTAAAGTTGTGAAGACTCTAGTGGCTTGAAGGTGCAAAGACATTATTGGTTTGAAGTTGTGAAGACATTGGTGCTTTGAAGTTGTGAAGATTGCAAGACATTGAAGTCGTGAAGAATTTTGTGAAGGTGTGAAGATACTCGTGGTGTGAAGATATATTGAAGAAGTCAAAGGTGTGAAGAAGTTGTGGTATGCTATTTGGTGTGAGATTGGTTCTAGCTACAATTAGGACTCGACATCTTGCTTTGTGTCGTTAATTGGTGTAAGCATTTGGTGTGTACGGTTTTCTCCGCCATAAGGGAGGTTATTGACTTAGTGAAGAAAACTCTCGAGTTCGGTGCTCGGGGAGTGGAGTAGGGCAAGGAAGGTGTCCTTGTAGCCGAACCACTATAAATCCTTTGTCTCTCGGTTTGATCTTTCCATCTCTCATTCTTTACTTGTTTACTTACTTGCTTCTCGTACATTATTATTATTGTGTGTTGTGCATATATTGGTTTCACATAAAGATCAAACTAGGTTCCATTCAAAACATTAATTATACATTAGTAAATTAAAGTATATACAATCATTAAAACACATATACACATATAAATACAAACTTATATTTAAGTGAGATATATGAAATTATAATTTCTATTCAACACTTTAAATAAGAAGTATTTATGTGACATATGTGAATTAATTTGTATCTATACTTTAGCTTCAAAGGTTTTTACAAATTACCATCAATTCTTTGAAAGTAAACTTTTATTAAAACGAAAAAGACGCAAAACTATTCAACCCCCCCTTCTAGTTTTCCACAGTTCGGTTGTGGATGCAACAAAGGCAAGTATCATCATGAGTTTCAAGTAAGCTCCAAGGTACGGGATTGACAAAGAATGGTGGTGTAATTGGTGGAGATGAGATATGAGCATCAAGTGGTGTTATTGGTGAAAGTGAGATGGTAAGATGGGTGGAAAGAGGTTCTTGTGTAGGATATCGTGATGATGCTTGTTTATTTGGAGGGAATTTATAGTATGAAAATGGTCGATTTGGAGGGAATTTATAGTACGAAAATGATTGATTTAGGTATGTTTTTGAAATGGTTTAAGGAGTTTCTAAAATCAGTTGGGTTATAAGGAGAAATGGTAGCTTATACTAGAGAAAGAGGTTACAAGATGCAAAAGAAAACAGTAAACCCAGTTCCAGATGGCCGGTCCCCTTAATTATAGGCCGGCCCCCTTAATGATTAAGGAGACCGCCTAGGAAAATTAAGGGGGCCGCCCATCTGGTGTTTTCCCAGGTGACCAAAAATCAAAAATTTGCAGAAATTGGTGGTTTTTCAAATGTGTGTTTCTAGCAAGATCTATTTGAAGCATATAATCTAGGAATGATGAAATATAAGCATAAAGTAATAAATCATGCATGCAAACTAATATATTATAAGCCAAATTAAAAGAAGCATAATATTAGCATAAAGTTATAATCAAGGTCCAAGTATGATAATAGTTAAAGCCTAAGCAACATTCAAGAGACAAACATGAAGGAACACAAGTATTTTTGAATAAATCGGACAAATAATAAAACACACAAATGTCTAATAGTTCAATAATATTATTAAGTAGCTTCACATCAACAACTCTATTTCTTCTTCTTGCCCATCATCTTCCTGAACATCTATCCTACGGACTTGAATCCTCCTCTAACTTCTTCATTCATTTGTTGTTGTCGGTTAATTAAGGATGTTTGACGGGTGAAGAGGAGTTCTTCGGTACGCTCATGAGGAAGAGGAATTTGATAATCGGTATAATCAAGATCAGGGAGATCATCAATAAAGGTAGTGGGAGATGGGGGTACTAACACGAGAGGTGTTTTCCTCATCATCATCATCATCATTACCTTGATGAGATGTTGAACCACGAAGCACAGAAAACAAAGGACCACGAGATTTTCCTTTGTCACTTCGAGAACGACGAGTACGAACAAGAGTGAGTTGGTTCAAAGTGGGATGAACATGCACATAGTAATCATTTCGAAGATCTTGGTAGTGTTCCTTGACATGACGATAAAGTCGAGTGAGGAACATACCATAAGGAAGATTGGCATTTGGAGTGTTTTTGGCAGTCATGATTCGATGGACAAAGAGATAAGCCAGATTGTAGTTTTCGTCAGCAACTACACAATACAACATGTGGGCGATGCTAGCCATGAGATGATCACGGTGACCGCCGGTACCAAACGCATTCTCGCGAATGAGTTCTTCCCAATTTTTCATGTCGGGGCTTAGCTCTTTGAGAAGAATTTGATTTTCATGAATATCGACATTCTTTGACTTGATTTTGCGACTAGTCGTACCACGTTCTAGTTCAAGCAGTCGACGAATGTCTTCAAGACTAGGAATCTCAGAATAGTATGGACCATCCTGAAGACGATTTCGTTCAAGTGAGGAAAGATCCCATTCATTAGAGTATACGGCTTGGCCGTTGTATGGGATTCTGAGGATTTGTCCAAACTGAGCAAGAGTAAGAGTGATGAATTGATGTTGGATCATGAAAGAAATGAGGAGATGGCCATAGGGATCGGTTTGCACCTTCACTTGGCTATAGAAGTCGAGGATAAAATGAGGAATGATTGGTTCGTTGATTTTAAAAAGACAATCAAGACGGATATTGGTGAACATTCGTTCGATTTGATCGGATTCATAGTAGGATGGATCGACAATTCTACCCTCGTGGATGTTTCTATTTTCAATGGGACGATAGTAACATGCAATGGCGGGAGACATGCCGGGAGTAGAGGAAACTTGTGGAATGTATTGTTTGGTTTTAGAAACGTCACCAACCGTGGTTTTAGGCATTTTCACCTAAACAATATAACAACAAAAATAAAATTAAGACAAAAACAATTAGCATGCATATGTTATATATATATATATATATATATATATATATATATATATATGCAATACATGTGGAACGGAAGCCTACTTCGACCTAAAAAAATATCCTAGGAAGTAGTTTCACAATGTTCCTTGTTTTTAATTTTAAACTCGTTTAAAATGTATCTTATGATGTCAAAGTGTAGTTGTGGAATTAGTTCGATATAATATCAATACTATTCAAACATCACTTTAGATATCATAATTCATTTCGAAATTTGGCTAGATATATATTAGGTTATATATCTTGCTATCTCTTACGAGTTTGACTAACATAAAGCTTGTTTAAAAAGTGAGAATATGAATTTTGGTTTTCAAAATGTCTTTTTCCAAGTTAAACCAAACGCTCCCTTAACTAGATGAATATCGACCAAAACATCAACATATATATTGATTATATATCTTGATGACTTCTATATATTAGAATTATGTTAATAAGTTTAACAAACTAGTTTTAAATTTTAAATAAATTCATTTAAGTATGATTTGTTCATGAACCAAACACCCATGTTGTCTTCATGAAACCCTTTTTTTACAATGATTTGAAAAGTATGTTTTGATTGTTTATAACATTAAACCACTACAATGTAGTAAGTTTTAACAAGTTTTTAAGAGTTATATCAACAATGTGCTTTTTGAAGAATGATATTAACAAGGGTTTATGGGTGATTAAATTTTTTTACAATATGATGTGTTAGACTTAGTTTGAGTTCCAATTCTACATTCTAATCCTATGAGAAGCATTTGGTTATTCAATTTCTAACTTCAATTTAACTAAAATTTGGATTAAAATAAATTTTAATAAAATACCTAATTATTGATTAGACACTACATTGAATGAAATTTGATGAAACGTATGTTGGAAAACTTACAAGAGATGTTGTTATACGTTTGGTTAGCATTTGCCCCTTGCGAAACAACCCCGGATTGGTGATTTGGTGAAGGATTTTTAGTGGTTTTGGTTGTTTTGGTTCATTTACAGCAGAGGAGAGTGGAAAAAATATGAACAAATGGAGTGTTTGGCAAAAGATTTAAGATGGAAAATGATTTTGGAAGTTAAAGTAGGCCGGCCCCCTTAAACATTAAGGGGACCGCCCTCGATAACAAGCCGGTCCCCTTAAGCATTAAGGGGGCCGCCCATTAATTTTTGAATTTTCGTGGTTTTAGTTTCTGGAACAAACATATTTATACGTATATAATTAGATTTATAAAATATCAAAAATACGTGAGAATTTATTGGCACGATAATGAAGTACTTGACAATTTTTAATTAACGTTTCATTAATTAAAATGTACCTTTGACAATTTCGGATAAAATGATCACAGTGTCAAGTTAATGGAGGATTTGAGAGGTGTTCGGGAATATGTGTGTGTATATATGTGTGTGTGTATATATATATATATATATATATATATATATATATATATATATATATATATATATATATATATATATATATATATATATATATATATATAGATTATAGATTATGTGTAAGTGTGAATAAATGGTGGGTTATTAGGTGGAGTTGAGAAATGATGACAAAGATAAGTTTTTGTCGGCGAAAGGAGTTTGTTTCATCCATAGCATTCTTGTGCGAAGGCGTTCTTCTTTTATGTTGATCCACTTAACTCACATCTCTTCATCATCATGAGTTTTCTAATAGTGGACATAAAAGATTTTCGAGTTGAACGTCAAAGTTCAAAAGGACCAATAGGGGGAAGGAAAAGGTTCTAAAACGAACAATTTCCTGGAGTTCTAGAAAGTCAACTAATGACGTATCTAGGTTATGTGCACGTATATGTATATATATAAATATATATTATTTATATAATATTATAAATATAGGGATAAGTATATATATATATATATATATATATATATATATGTGTGTGTGTGTGTGTGTGTGTGTGTGTGCGCGCGCGCGTTCAAGAGAAAGAAGGAGATAAATCATATCTACGCAAGCAAAGCAAACAAACAAAAAATTATCTACGCATGGCAATGAGTAGAGAAGGAATGGCGTACCCGACGGTCTTCAAGAAAAATCTTCTAAATCTTCAAGATGATAAATAGACTTTGCAAAAGTCTATGGTGATGGAACTCCAAGTTGGTTGTAAGGAATGTTGATCTAGCTATTTGGTCCCCATTGCCTCTTTGGTCCAAACATGTTCAACATTTGGCTAGGATACATGAAAGGTGGTAGTATTCCCTAAGGGTATTCCACATTTGATTACTAGGGTTGTTGTAGTTTTGTATATTTTGGTTTCTTCTTGGTTGAGGTGTTTTAGATCTAGGATAAGAATTATTTGGCTTCCTAGGTGGTGGAGTTTTAGATCTTGTTTTAGGTTTAGAGGATCCTATATTGGTTTTTAAAGATGGTTTATAAAAAGTTTTTATTTCTTCATCACTAGCAAGAGGTACTTTCTTATTATTTATGAGTATGTATTTGGGATGTTTTTCTAGGGATGTTGGTTTACTAGATTCGCTTTCAAACTTAAACATTTTTTGTTTCACTAGAGGAAGCTTCAATTGGGTTAAATCCTAAGCCGGTTTTGTCTCTGGATATTCTTTGAATGCTTATTATTTTCTTAAGTGAGTTACTACTATTTTTCAATTTATCAAGTTTACAAATTTCTTCTCTAAGTATTTCATTTTCACTTTTAAGCTCTTGACATAATTTACATTCTTCAAGAATTTCTTTGCCTTTTCTAATTTATGTATTTTAATTTTAAGTTCTAGTATTTCATTTTCTAATTGATTGTTTATACGTTTTAGTGATTTGTTTTTAGTTATTACTTGTTGTCCTAATCTGCATAGTCTATTATACTCATTATCTAAATCATTTTCGTCTAATGATAAATTCTCATCACTAAAATATTCGGTTTCGGAACGTACCTCGCTTGATGTGTTTTTCCATAAAACACTTTTCTTCTTTTGTCGTTTCTTTCTCCTCCTCATCACTATCACTCCAAGCTCCTCCAACAAATGCTCTTTGATTTTGATCTCTTGACATCATTGGACATTTTCCAATGAGATGATTTGGATCACCACATTTGAAACACTTTCTTTCATTCTTGCTATTCTTGTCATCTTTATTCTTTTGAGATGCTCTCCTTTCATCATGTGGTTGTCTAACGAATCTTCCTCGCCTTTTGAAGAATTTCTTGAAATCTCTTACGGCCATGGCGTATTCTTCGTCATCACTTTCGGAAGATGAGCTATCTTCGTTACTAGATTCTTTTCTAGCTTTCAAGGCGATTGACTTGCTTTGCTCTCGTTTTCCTTTGACCATTTTGGAGTCCTTCTTTATAATTACTTCGTAGACTTTCAAGTTTCCAATTAATTCATCAAGTTGTAACGTTGAAAAATTCTTTGAATCTTCAATAACCGTCACTTTAGTTCGCCATTTTTGGTGAAGAGCCCTAAGAAACTTCCTAACAAAATTCTTACTAGAAAAATTCTCATCAAGCGCTTTTAAACTTGTGATGATAGTGTTAAATCTAGCGAAAGCATTATCAATTGATTCCTTTTCCGGAATCGTGAATTGCTCATATTGTTGAACAAGTAGATCTATTTTATTATCTTTGACTTGACTATTACCTTGGTGAGTTATTAGTAAAGAGTTCCAAATTTCTTTTGCGGTTTCACACATAAAGATCCTTTCGTATTCTTTCCGTGGTAGCGCATTGTAAATAACCATTTTTGCTTCATCATTTTTAGCAAGTTTTCTTTTTAAATCATCATTTTGTTTTTCAAAAGGTACGATTTCATCTTTCTTTGTTTCGGGGTTATTTTGAATAGGTAAAAAATCACCATTAGTAATAACATGCCAAAGATCTAGATCTTTTGATATCACATAAGTTTCAAATCAATTTTTCCAATATAAAAATCCATCACTTTCAAATAGTGGTGGTCTTTGCATAGATTGCCCTTCTAAATATTTTTTAGATTTCATAGATCCTTACAAGTTTTAAAATACAATATATTTTAAAAATCTTGCTAGACGTGGCTCATGATACCAATTGTGGAAAACTAGAAGGGGGGGGGGGGTTGAATAGTTTTACTATCTTTTTAAATTTATTTTCAAAATCTTTTGTATTTTATAAAAACTTTGATTCGATCTTACGTGAATTCAAGTGTCAACAAATGTAAGCAAATCTAATCTAATAATGTAAGTATTGAAATGAAATGAAATAAAGATAGAGATCGAAAGATCAAACCACAACAAGCGAATTTATAGTGGTTCGGCTACAAGGACACCTTCCTTGCCCTACTCCACTCCCCGAGTACCACACTCGAGAGTTTTCTTCACTATGTCAACAAACTCCTTATGGCGGAGAAACCTTACACACCTTGGCTTACACCTATCAACGACACTAAGCTAAATGTCGAGTTCTAATCGTAGCTAGAACTAATCTCACAACTTCTTCACGACTTCACACCTTCTTCACAACTTCACAACTTCTTCAAGATAGCTCCACAACTTCTTCTTTTCGTCTACTTCACACCTTCTTCTATGCATAACTAATTCACCACTTCTACACTACTTTACAACACACCTGATATCTACAATCAACTAAATCACACAACACTTTACAAATATCTAGCACTACTACAAGATGATACTAACTAATCACAACACTACTACAATTGTATGGATGTTGAGGAGTGTTCTTCTTTTTGCACTTGTGTGGATGAAGCTTTGGATCACTTGGAAACAAAGACTTATGAATTATATGATCAAAGGTTTTTTGGGATAGAATTGGATATGAGATCAGAAAGTTTTTAGTGCAAAAAGGTAAAGAAAAATTGTGAAATGAACCAGTACTTATAGGGCTCAAAAATACTGTTATGGAGCGTGCCGGTCCCTTTAATCATTAAGGGGGCCGCCCAGGAATTAAGGGGGCCGCCCCCTCTATAACATTGGGTTTGTTTGTCTTTTTGTGGGGAAGGTTTTTTTGGAGAGATTTTGCCCTTTTTGGTTGGAATTTTGAAATCATATCTTTGTGGTTTAATAAAACAATACCAAAAATGATTTACTAAAATATATACAATGTTAATGTCATTTTATAAAATGTTTTGTGTTAAGAAAATACTTCCTTTGATCATGTAATGCATAAGATGCTTAGTTTATGCATACCTTAAGTGATATTAGTTGTAGAAGTAAATACTTGTTTACGTCATAATCTTGACTTAATTTAGTTTACATTTTTTGATTATCAAAACGTAGAGTTATTGAGAAAAATTAATAACGTTTTTAAGCATTATTTATATCAACAACTTAGTTGTTCATTCTGCTTGCATTAGTTATCTTAATGCTTATTTGATCCATTATAGTTGAGTATTAGTTTGTTATTGCTCATTTCTAGTTTCTGCTACTTTTACTGCCTTAATTATGATAGAATGGCATTTCTGAGTTTTAGATGTTTGTAGTTAGATTTTATTGTTGATTCTGCTTCTTATATGATTATTGCACTTAGTTTGATAATTGGTTCAGTGATTGATAGCTTAAATTTGCATTTGATAGTTGTTTTAGTAGTTTTAGGGGTGTTTGGATCTGCTTTGTTTATGGTTTATTTGTTGTTATTCTGTTGGTTCTTTTGCACTACTAGCTCACCTTAGGTTAGAATAGGTTAGATATTGCATAAAATAGTAGGTTCTTAAAGCAAAAGTCAATATTAGCTTAGATGTTCATTTCTGCATGCATTTATGTAATCTTAGCTTGCTGATATCATTGATCAGTTGCATTTTATGCTTGTGATTGTGTTTTTTTATGTTTAAGCATGTTAGTTATACATATAGTAATTAGTTTAGGGCATTAAAATTTGGTTTTGGTCAAAGTTGTAATGCAATTTAAAAAGTCAAAAATACAAAAAAAAAAAAAAAAAAAAAAAAAAAAAAAAAAAATTAAATCCATTTTTGTTTTTATTTTTCATTTCATTATTTCTTAATCATATCAGTTGATATTTGTTGTTTTGAAAAGCTTGTCAGCTTGTGATATTTAGGATATTTTTAGAATAATTTTTGGAATTTTCCTTATAAGCTTTTCATGAGCTTAATTGTTGGCTATTTGGAACTTAACTCCCCTTCACCATCAGTTAGCATAGGGACTTTGCATCATTTTTCTAGCTTAAATACTTGTTCAAAGTTCATTATTATTGCTTTTCTTATTGCTCTGGATTGCTTGGTTCTACTTATTTTCAGTTTTTAAACCTCAATTTAATCATTTGCTCGCTTTTTACCTATCTTTTAGTTGCCCTTAAACTATTTTTAGTACCTGCACTTTTACTGTCTAAATGCCTACTTTCTCAGTTAAATTTCTTCTTTTCTAGTTGATGGTTATGTTTGATTTTTTTATTTTTTATTTTTAACTAGTTAGTAGTACAAGCTTACTATATCTTGATTTTGGTTGAGTTGAATTAGCCTTCAAGTAGCTTTTGACCAGCCTGTTTCTCATCTATTTTTCCAGGTTTTAATAAGATTAATTGTGCCTCATTTCTATTTCTTAGGTAGCTTATAGTGTTAGGTTTATTTGTCTTGAGTTGTTAGATTCTAGCTTTTAGGTTTTTCCAGCTTTTACCATATAAGTTCATGCTTGTTTATCCTTAGCTTTTAGATTATAAGCTTGTGCATCAGCTTGTAGTAGCCCTTCTAGGCCTGGCCTGGTATACCCCTACACCATCAACTAGTCCACTTGCCTCCATAACAGTCACTTTTATCAATCTATAATAAGCTCATATAAGCTCCCGATTGTGCGATTTTTGTCTCGTTGTATAGCTTTTACTGCTTGCTTCTTGAATCTGTGCTTAACTTGGTCTTTAGAGCTTATTTAGATTGCTTATTAGAGTCTACAAGTTGGAGCCTTTGGACTGCTTTACCTCTTTAGCTTTTGCTTACTTTTATGCTTATTTGGCTTACGGCCAGGGCTTATCTGAGTTTTTTTTAGTTGAATTGAGTTTCTTTTAGTATATTACACCTTCCCTAAGCTTTTAGTGCAATTTGGTGTAGAAGTGTTTATTCTTAGTGCTTATTTAAACTGCTTATTTGACCAATTCAGCTTATTAGTGGGCTTATCTAACCTTTTATATTTTTCGTAGGCTTAGTATAATATCTTAGATTTTTCAAAAAATTTCTAGATTTTTATAAGCTTATTTAGTACTTTTCTTAATTAATATTAGTTTTTAAGTCTTTTTAAATCCTTTTAAATTCATAAAAATTATAAAAAAAATAGCTTTCTGTTTTAAAAATAGTTTTTAGGATATTTTAGATTTTTTAAAATTAGATTTGCATTTTTCTCATTTAATTTCACTTTCATTTTTATTTATAGTAACTTTTTAATTAGTAAAAATAGATTTTAACTAATAAAAATTAAATAAAAAGTCATAAAAATATTTTTCTTTTTCCCAAAATTTTCTTTTGTCTTTAGGAACATAGAAAAATCATTTTCATATGCGTAGGATTAGTCTAGCTTAGATTTCACTTTTTATCTTGCGCACTTACGTAGTTTTTAATTAAATTTTACGTTTTTTAGTTTTAATAGCTTTATGTTATCGTTTTTCGTGCTTTTTTTTATATACTTTATAGTATATTTTCACTTTTCGTAGTTATAATTACCCATTTATTCACTTTTCACCACACGAATCACGAATCGAGAACCACGATTCCATTCAATCCTTCGTTAGGACGACGACCCGGGGAAATACTTTCACGAGTATTTCTTTGGAATACTTAAACCAATAAAATTATATCTTATTAAATGGTGCAGCTGCCGGGGAGGGTTTGAAGTGAATTGTTGATTCTCGATTGATGATTCGTGTTTTGAAGACCCGTCCTCGTGAAGTTATCGTTTTCTTTTGTAAATATCTTCTAATTACAAAAACCCAAAAATATTTTCTTTTTCAAAATTTATTTTCCCTTTTATCTTGATTTGATTTTCCGTCATAAAAAAAACTAAAAATATTCTTCTTAACCTTCTTATCCGTTTAATTCTTCTTCTCTTACCCTCTAAACCATTTAATTCTATCTCTTTCTCCCTCTTATGATTAATTCTGATGGAATATTCTATTCCTTGCGTCGGTTGTGGTGAACCGCTTTTCAGTTTACCATGTCGTTGGTGTACTTGTGAACAGTGTAGTAATGATATTCGGAATAGAAGTTGTTTGTTTTGCGGTTCGAGTAATTCATTCACTTATGATCAAAATCCGAATTCGTACAACAACTCTCCAAATTTTTCTAACTACCCATCGCACTCCGATTTCTCTTTGTTCAATCAATGTTATTGCGATGGACGTGGAGATTCGTTAGATCCGACATCGACTTATTGTTATCGGTGTACTTGCGGAAGATGTGGAAGAAATATTATCGATGGATTTTGTTCGTTTTGTGCTTCAGAAGCTGAAAATTCTTACACTTATGATTTTAAGCCGAACTTTTCCAATTATCCTCAAAACGATTTCAATCTTCCTCCTCAAAACTCTTATGAGCAAGAACCGTATTTTAATGATAATTCGTTCCAAAATTCATCAAATTTTAAAAATTGTAGGGGATCGTTTGAAATTTTTCATTATGAGCCTAATTCTTGCTACGATTCTCATGGTTTTAACCAACCCCCACAAAATCCCGTCAATAA
This sequence comes from Artemisia argyi, assembly GCA_030686995.1. NCBI lineage: Eukaryota > Viridiplantae > Streptophyta > Magnoliopsida > Asterales > Asteraceae > Artemisia > Artemisia argyi. The sequence continues at coordinate 113,534,037 of CM060688.1, read as the reverse complement.
TCAAACTCCAGTTGAAATAATCAAAGAATTTTATTCCGTTATCGAAATGATACGAAAATGGGTGGCTAATCGTAATTCCTATACTCCCGATCCTCATGAGAAGTCCATGGAAGAATTACTTGCCGAGGAAAGAGAAGATAAATTACGAAAGGCTTTTATTTACGACGATTCCGATGATGAGAAGATAATTACGATCAATCTTTTCCCTCAAACAGCACCCGTCTTTTCTCCCGTAGAACCCGAGGATTCTCTAAAAATGGGGGACGAGCATAAACACTATTCTGGCAACGGAATCGGACGAATTCAGTAAGTCTAGTGTTGAGAACCTCATCCCAATCCCAAGTGAGTCCGGGGGTATTTCTAACGGTGATTGTAAATTTGTTGAAAATAATTGTCTTGATAATCACGTTGATACGAATGATATACCGTTTGATGAAAATCACGTTGAAAATGATGAAGATGATTCCGATTCTCACAATGAGTGATAAAGACTCTTGTGGAGATATCGATGATGTTGAGGAATCGCGTTCCGATTATGAGTTCGTTAGCTTAGACGAGATAAAGGATTTAGACCTTGATGATGATGAGATTGAAGATGATTTACTTCGTGAAAAACTATCAAAAATCAATCTTCTTAGTTCAAAGATCGAAGCTATAAATAATCCAACTCCGTATACTAATGCCGTGATCACCTCTTCATTTCCTATCCCTGATATGGATAGTGATTTCTTACCCGAGCTTGAAATTTTTCGATATGAAGAGACGAGTAGGGGCAGTCCCACTATTCATGCTTATATCTCTCTTCTGGATTGTGAGAGTTTTGCCTTTGAGATCGATTCTGTACTTATTTATGATAATCCGTCACGTGACCCTCTTTTAGAGGATGTCGATCTATTTCTTGCTGCGGATGAATCGATACCACCGGGTATTGAGAATGACTAGAATGACCTTCGAAGAAATGTTCTTGAAGAAATCAATGATGATGATTTACTTTCTGAAGCTGATTCATTTCTTTTCGATTTACCTTCTTCTCGTCCGCCCGCGAAACCACCGGATGTAGTTTTTGAATCCGATAGGATAAAGATATTTTTGGAGTGGTGGATGAGATTTCTGATCATGATGATCCGGTGCTTGATACTTTGTCCACCCAAACCACCCAAGATGCAGAATTTGATTTTGCTTTTGTCATCCATTTGTTTCACCCATTCTTTACTTATCCCCTCATTTCTTCACTTTTTCACTCCACCGGGAGTGAGGATACTGTCTTTGACCCCGGCATCTCCATTTTTCGTGCCAGGTGTCCGTTTCAATTGCTCCCCAAGATTAAGTAAATTCGGGGCGAGTCTAAGCTATATGACTCGTTAAAAAAACAAGCGCTTTGTGGGAGGCAAACCATGCTTATCCAAATTCATCTTCTTAAAATTCTTATTTCTAACAAATAACGTGAGGAGGGGGTGACCTCTTCCATTGTCTCGTGTTTCGTGGTTGTTTGTGAATGTCTAGGATTTGCCTGAATAATGAAGACTCTCTTGCTCGCTGTTTTGTCTCCACTCGAGTTTCATCATTCGTTGCTCATCCATATATCCTAATCTTATTGACTAACATTTATCTTTTGGCATAATTAATAAACGGCCTTAGATTTATGTAGGAGAACCCTTACCTTTTAAACATTGAGGACAATGTTCCATTTTAGTCTGGTGGGGTGAAACTTTGATTCGATTGACCTAGCACTTTCACCATGTCGTTTACTCTGGCAACTTCGTTTTTCCTAAAAAAATGAAAAAAATTGAAAATTTTGAGAAAGTTGATAAAAATGTCATGAAAAAGCACAAAAAAATGAGAGAAAGTGAAAAAGTGAAAAAGTTGTGCAAAAATATAATAAGTTTTGAATAAGTATTTTGACACCTTGTTGACTTTCCAGCTGGTGAGAGTAGAAATAAATATTTTGACTTGACCGGGCGTGTTGAGCTTTAGCTTGTTCCCTTAACCAATGATAATCATATAAGCTTGTGCTAGTCTTGTACACCAGGAGCACTAAAATGCGAATTCTTTCTTAAGAATCTGCAAGTTCCTGTACTTGACTTTATACATGCGAAGCTTAAAAGCTTTCGCTAGTCTTTTACATAAGGAGCTAGAAAACACGAATTCTTTTTCTGGAATTTGCAAGTTTCCATATCTGACTTTATATTTGCGTGGCTGATTATCGGTTAAGTATTCGCGGGTTTCATTACTTGAGATCTTAAATTGTGAAGAGCGAGAGATGATAGAGTTTAATTAGAAGTTATATGCTAAACGTGGAGTAGTTGGTTCTCTTTAGAGCTCATGGAAGGTACTTGTGACTTTTTGCTCCCACAAAATCGTTTCACCAAAAAAATAATAGATGTTCTAGGTTAATTAGTGGTATTTAGGTTTGGGCATTATTTAGTTTTTTTATTTTCTTAAAAGAATCTTTGCTTTAGAAGTTGGGTACATATCAAGGACACATCAAAAGTAAAAAAATGTTGTTATGTATGAGGTTTTGGAACTACCCGATAAGTTCCATAATTATTGTTGTGATATAAAGATAAAAAAGAAGAAAAAAAAAGAAAAAAATAAGAAAAAGAAAAATATATCAAAGTGAAAAGTGAAAGTTTGTATTGAATAAGAGCTTAAGTGTTATAAAAGTTGTTGGTGCGTGAGGTGCATGTGGATAATTCTAAATTAGTCACATAAGGTGCACGTGTAGTACTCCGCAACTTATATATTAGTTCATTTGTACCCAAATCTTTGATGTGGACCGAATTTCTAAAGCTGTGGTTCTTGAGAGAAAGTGAAAAACTACTTAGCGTTTAAACTTAGTATCTCTATCGGATTAAAAAGTTATTGAAACAAGAAAATATGAAGAAATTCATTTCTCAATAAAAGTAAAAAAAAAATCTAGATACATTAAGAAAATGGGAGCAAGAGGTTTTCACAACTAACTTTTATGGGTAGTGTTAGCATCTAACTTGTAGATAAGTTGTGATCTCGTTTTTAAGCTTAGTTTGGGGGCTTGTGAAAAATCAAAGATGACGATTTTTATCTGTATGGTTATTTCTCATTGAGAAGTGTTTCTACTCTTTGACCCTAAAAGTTATTACAAAATAATGAAAGTTCAACAAACCATCACAAGAATAAAGAGAAAAATACAAAAATAGTAGTATAGAGTTAGTATATGAATAAATTGGAAAAACGGGGCGTTTTCGGGGATAAATGATTTTGTAACTTCTTTTGAACCTCCTTGCTATTTTACAAAGTCATTAGGAAGAGTTATGAAATTATTTATCTCAAAAGCGTGAATTGATCACATTGCTTGAGGACACGACAATACTTTAGTCCGGGGGATTTTGGTGAGTGCTTATTCACTCACCTTTTCTTGTCCAAATTTAGACTAAAAAATTCAAAAACTAACTCAAATTGCCAAAGAAAGTGTGTTTTTGTGATTGTGAATGTGCAGGCACGAATATTTCATAAAAAGGACGAAAAACATCGAAAAACCGGCAAAAACAAGCACGAGAGTGGAATGAAGTCAAAATGTCAAAACTAGTGATTTAAAAGTAAAAGAAAGGCTCAGGAAGTCAAAGGAAGTCCTTCAAGTTTCAAAGAGTGACAAATTTGACCTTTGGATGAAGTTTGAATAGATTGACAAATTTAGTCCTCCAAGTTTCGTAAAGTCATCAAGTTTGGTCCTTTAAAGATATCTTTGCAGAAGTGACAATATTGGTCCTCAATGAATCAAAATATTACAACTAAAGTCCTTTGGATCACAAAAATTAGGAAATGTCAGCTTTGGTCCTTCATAATTTAGATTGTACACTTTTGGTCCTTATTCATTAATATTACAAATTCTGAAAATATAAAGGGTCTAAGATAATAGTCCAAGTCCAAGTTACAAACCCAAAATCAACCAAAGCCCAAATACCCTTTGAGCCTATTTTTGGTCAAACCTACAACACGGGGTCAAACAAATAATAAAAATATCATTTACACTTTTCCCTCCACCCCTTTTTAACCCGTACACCATCATTCCCCAGCTCATGAACCCTAGAATTTACTTGTCTCAAATTAAACCACCTTACCCCAATTACCCATCAATTAACCCTTCTAGAACCTAAATCCACGTGATATACGCATGTCAGAGAGAAATAGGAGCCAAAGAATGCCAACATGGACTAAAGGCAGCTTGTGATTGGCTAAGCCATGTCAATCAAATAATTGGATTCCCTTCTAGAAGGTCTACTCACGTGTCAGATAGAGAATTAGCCACGGATTGCCAGCATGTACAATCTAAGCTCCCTGATTGGTTACTACACATCATTCTTTTGATCCAAGGGCTGTTATTGATACATATCATGATGGAATTTGATCAAGGGCCAATGATTGATTATCCAGAAGCTTTAGAAGCTCAAGCTCCTCTCTCCTCAGCAGCTATATAAAGCCCCTCACTCACTCAATGAAAAGTTGTTTGTTAATAGGAGTAGGAGTAGTTATAATATAGAGGTAGCTTAGTAGATTTCTTAGCTGTAGCTTATTGTATTTCAGCTTTAAAGCTTTGTAATCAATTTAAGTTTTAATGAAATTTTAGTTTTCATTTAAAATTCCTTGCAATTTAATTTTTCGGTAAATTAATGTTCTAATTTGTTTAAAGCTTTCCATTACTGCTTTCACAAGCTCATCCAAACTTATCAATAGCTTGTGGTGAGAGTTGTTTATTTGTTTCTGCTTAAAATTGTTCAATAGCCTTTAGTCAACGAAAGTCAAAGTTCTTCAATGATTCAGATTCTGGTTATTTCTGGTGTTTAATTCATGGTTACCGGTGTTATTGTAGCCTATCCAAAGATAGGCTATGGTCAAGTTACACCTCTGTTCAGCTGAGGGTAGAGCTTGTAAGTTCTCCTTTTGATTTTCACTCTAAATTGTTCATTTCTGCTTGATTATCTTTATTCTGAATTGCTTAGTTGTTCATTTTGCTTGCATTAGTTATCTTTATGCTTATTTGATCCATTATGGTTGAGTATTAGTTTGTTATTGCTCATTTCTAGTTTATGCTACTTTTACTGCCTTAATTATGATAGAATGGCATTTCTAAGTTTTAGATGTTTGTAGTTAGAATTTATTGTTGATTCTGCTTCTTATATGATTATTGCACTTAGTTTGATAATTGGTTCAGTGATTGATAGCTTAAATTTGCATTTGATAGTTGTTTTAGTAGTTTTAGGGGTGTTTGGATCTGCTTTGTTTATGGTTTATTTGCTGTTATTTTGTTGGTTCTTTTGCACTACTAGCTCACCTTAGGTTAGATATTGCATAAAATAGTAGGTTCTTAAAGCAAAAGTTAATATTAGCTTAGATGTTCATTTCTGCCTGCATTTATGTAATCTTAGCTTGCTGATATCATTGATCAGTTGCATTTTATGTTTGCGATTGTGTTTTTTATGTTTAAGCATGTTAGTTATACATCTAGTAATTTGTTTAGGGCATTAAAACTTGGTTTTGGTCAAAGTTCTAATGCAATTTAAATCCATTTTTGTTTTTATTTTTCATTTCTTTATTTCTTAATCATATCAGTTGATATTTGTTGTTTTGAAAAGCTTTTCAGCTTATGATATTTAGTATGTTTTTAGAATAATTTTTGGAATTTTCCTTATAAGCTTTTCATGAGCTTAATTGTTGGCTATTTGGAACTTAACTCCCCTGCACCATCAGTTAACATAGGGACTTTGCATCATTTTTCAAGCTTAAATACTTGTTCAAACTTCATTATTATTTCTTTTCTTATTGCTCTGGATTGCTTGGTTCTACATATTTTCAGTTTTTTTAAACCTCAATTTTGTCATTTGCTCGCTTTTTACCTATCTTTTAGTTGCCCTTAAACTGTTTTTAGTACCTTCACTTTTACTGTCTAAATGCCCACTTTCTCAGTTAAATTTCTTCTTTTCTAGTTGATGGTTATGTTTGATTTTCTTATTAATTTTTAACTAGTTAGTAGTACAAGCTTACTATATCTTGATTTTGGCGGAGTAGAATTAGCCTTCAAGTAGCTTTTGACCAGCCTCTTTCTCAGCTATTTTTCCAGGTTTTAATAAGATTAATTGTGCCTCATTTCTATTTCTTAGGTAGCTTATAGTGTTAGGTTTATTTGTCTTGAGTTGTTAGATTCTAGCTTTTAGGTTTTTCCAGCTTTTACCATATAAGTTCATGCTTGTTTATCCTTAGCTTTTAGATTATAAGCTTGTGCATCAGCTTGTAGTAGCTCTTCTAGGCCTGGCCTGGTATACCCCTGCACCATCAACCAATCCACTTGCCTCCATAACAGTCACTTTTATCAGTCTATAATAAGCTCATATAAGCTCCCAATTGTGTGATTTTTGGCTCGTTGGATAGCTTTTACTGCTTGCTTCTTGAATCTGTGCTTAACTTGGTCTTTAGAGCATATTTAGAATTCTTATTAGAGCCTACAAGTTGGTGCCTTTGGACTGCTTTACCCCTTTAGCTTTTGCTTACTTTTATGCTTATTTGGCTTACGGCCAGGGCTTATCTGAGTTTTTTTTAGATGAATTGAGTTTGTTTTAGTATATTACACATTTCCTAAGCTTTTAGTGCAATTTAATGTAGAAATGCTTATTTAAACTGCTTATTTGCTCAATTTAGCTTATTATTGGGCTTATCTAACCTTTATATTTTTCCTAGTCTTAGTATAATATTTTAGATTTTTCATAAAATTTCTAGATTTTTATAAGCTTATTTAGTACTTTTCTTAATTAATATTAGTTTTTAAGTCTTTTTAAATCATTTTAAATTCATAAAAATTAAAAATGAATAGTTTTCTGTTTTAAAAATAGTTTTTAGGATATTTCAGATTTTTTAAAATTAGATTTGCATTTTTCTCATTTAATTTCACTTTCATTTTAATTTTTAGTACTTTTTAACTAGTAAAAATAGATTTTATCTAACAAAAATTAAATAAAAAGTCATAAAAATATTTTTCTTTTTCCCCAAATTTTCTTTTGCCTTTAGGAACATAGAAAAATCATTTTCATATGCGTAGGATTAGTCTAGCTTAGATTTCACTTTTTATCTTGCGTACTTATGTAGTTTTTAATTAAATTTTACGTTTTTTTTAGTTTTAATAGCTTTACGTTATCGTTTTTCGTGCTTTTTTTTTATATACTTTATAGTATATTTTCACTTTTCGTAGTTATAATTACCCATTTATTCACTTTTCACCACACGAATCACGAATCGAGAACCACGATTTCATTCAATCCTTCGTTGGGACCACGACCCGGGGAAATACTTTCACGAGTATTTCTTTGGAATACTTAAACCAATAAAATTACATCTTATCACCTTACAATCGTCGCTTAAACTTTTTTCGGTACAAAGCTAAATACCGGGTTCTTTTACAAGGGTACAATCACTCCCGCTAGTTCTTTTACAAGGGTACAACAACTCCCGCTAGTTCTTTTACAAGGGTACAATAACTCCCGCTATGTTTTGTGGCCCAACATAGAAACCTTGTGTTTTGTGGCACAAACACATAAACCATCTAATCTACAATAATGAGTACAATGATGATCCAAGACATAAATGTCTAATGGATATGAATGACTAATCTAAAAGAACTTCCATTGATAGAAAGCCTTCAATAGATGAAGATCACAAGTTCTCTAAGCTTGTTGTGATGATCTTCATGTATGGATACTTGTGGTGGATGATGATGGCAAGATCTCCAAGCTTCTTTGGTGGATCAAGATATATGATATGCTTACAACAAAGATGAATGTTAGAAGCATTATGATCATGATAATAAGGGTGATTAATTATGTTTTCTACATGGTTTCTATTGATCTAAGATGTATGCAAAGTGTAGAGAGAATGTGTGTTTTTCTTTTTCAAGTTCTTAGAAAACAACTAAACTTGATTTGCTATTTATAGTAAAGTGGTTTTCCAAAACCAAGTTCTAAAACTAGCAAAGATGTTTACCAAAATCTTACACAATCTTTCCAAAATCAACTATGACATATCTTACCCAATCTATGACAAATCTTACAAAATCTTTATCAAGTCTAATCAATATCTTACACAATCTTTAGAAAGATATACATTCTAGAATATGATGATCCATGTGATGATGTAATTATTTGATTTCTATTTTGATAAAAATGTATATGAAAGCAAACTTGTAAAGTTACTAGAAAATGTATTAACTTGCTATATGATATTTAGTAAGTTACTAAAAATGTTTGATGTACTTTTGTTGTTATAAGACACATTTTTATAAATTGTAAACTTACTAATATTACCTGGACACCTAATGTGGCACTAGTTCTATTTTATACCTAAAGTTCACTTTGACACCTAAAATACTCAAAGGCTCTAAAAGTATTTTAAACATTCTAAATGGTTGGTCAAGGGTTTTGATCATAATGCTACATAACAAACATGTACGAACCTGTGTTGTAGCATACGAGGACTCGAGACGTCGAGAGGTGTTGAATGTATGTTGAGACAAAATATGATTGCAAGTAACTTGTACATTTTACAATATGTATCAAGTTATACGTTTGTCATCAATCAAAACAAACGAGACCGTATTGATTAAAAATCGTAATATTTGCACTAACAATCTCCCCCTTTTTGATGATGACAAAATATGTAAACGTGATAGAACGTAAAATGTAAAAAGTTACTTGTGTCCGTATTACTTACTTGTATCCGTAACACATTATACATTTCCTTCTCCGTTTACACTCTTCTCCCCCTTTTGTCGAAACAAAAAGGGTGTGTCCTTGGAGTTAACTTCATTTCTCCCCGAAATGGCGAGCTTGCATCATCCCTAGTGAAGTTTAGTCTTCAACTCCAATTTCCTAAGGTTGTTGCGTCCCTTAGGTTGTTAGCGGATCCATGGATCAAATTAATTTCCTTAACCTACATCAAGGTTAGTGTTGTGCAACATAAAAATTATATAAAAAATGCATGATGAATGAAATGCATGTTAAACTATGTTGTCTTATCTCCTTCTTTTTGTCAAAACACAGATGTGTGTCAAAGAATAAGAATAAAGATGAATGCGTGCATTCTTCCCCTTGATTGTAGCTCCCCCTTGATGAATACTCCCTGTTGCTAGGGTCCCAACGTACATGACACAAGAAACAAGAAAGCTACAATAACAAAGGTTAGTGCATGATTAGCTCCCCCTTGATCAATACTCCCCGTTGCTAGGGTACCAACGTATATGATGCAAGGATGAAGACTCCTACAAATTAAAGGTTAGTGTAAGACAATAATTGTCCTATAATGAGTATGTGATATATAACAATGCGTGTGTATGATGCATTTTATAAATGCTTGACGGGAGCTCCCCCTTGCTTAAGGGCATCAATATGAACCTAAAAAACATATATTAGTATACTAGAAGCTTTGTTAGTAGACATGTATGTCATATACAACCAAGTGTATAGACGACTCAATATGAGTACTTGATGGATATTCCTCCTATGTCAAGAAGCACCTATAATGAAAGAAGGAAAATATTCGATGGAAACATCATCCTTAGATGAGTATGCTATATATGAATAAATATATATGATGAACCTACAATGAAAAGATTAGTGCAATATATTTCATCTTAAAGAAAAATAAGAAAAATAAGATGTATTCTTCTAATAAGAATTAAAATAAAAACCGAATATAATATGATAAAATCTCTCTAAGGAACGAATGAAGTGAAATTGAAAGATTAAAAGTTAAGGTGAGTGGTGCACGTGTTGGTATTTTAATAAATGTGAAATTGAGAAAAATATAGAAAATCTGCAGGTTACTGGTGGCACCAAACGACTACACGGGCGGAACCCAAAATTAGGTTCCGCCTGGTTCGCTGGGCCAAAACTGGGAATACCCAGAAATTACACTAGCGGAACCCAAACTTTGGTTCCGCCATTTCCGCCAGACTCAAATTCTTAACAGACCAGCTATTTGAAGGTCGAAACGATTTTCTAATTCCATAATTTTTCCTAAAACAGAAGCACTTAATTAAATCTGATTGGGAAATGACAAAAATGCAAGTAAAAACACACGTATCGATAGAGTTTGAACGAGGGCTAACGATTTTCATTATACTTTAGTAAAAGTATAGAAAATTTGACAACAACACAAGATTGATAGAAGTAGGTTTTACGCTAATCCATGGTGGTGATGATTATTGAAAGAGTTGATGAAAGGTGGTGGTTATAATGCATGAATTTAGAAACTCGTATGTATAGCAAATGCTATAACGAATATAAAGACTGAACATATGGACTTATGCAATCTAAAATTCACAACTTAAAGGGATAAATGAATACGACTTATGTAATGTTAAGAGAAAAGGAAAATGTGAATGGACATTGATATTTAATGACGACTACGGGTTATGATTTGATCGATTAGGATTGATGCTAATGAAAACAAAATACGTTTAGAAATAATGACCTATATCAAAAGACAATGGTTGAAAGAATACTAACATTATTTAGTCCTACATGACCTTTAATGACATTATCATCTACCAAAGATGATGTATCATGCCATAATATATGCTTGAATGGATTCAAAAAGAAGTGAAGACAATAAGCACCTAGGAATAAACATTTCATAAGTCCTTAATAAAGAATACTAAGAACCTATATGAGGATGAGAATGACATTATGAGATAGGAGAGTGTTGGTTAAACCGATGTGTTGAGAAAGTGTTGGGAATGATAATTATCATCTTCATGTTACGATCCACTGAAAGCATTATCTCGTAGCTCCTTGAGAAATTGACCCTTCAATTTAAATTTGGCCTCTTCATCAAACTTAGGCCTAGCAACACTCGAACAATAGTCCGCTCGCGTTTAGTTCATGTATTCCTCAATAGTTGGATCCGTCATTGTTTATGTTACTTTTTCCTCTTCACTCTGAGGTTCTTGATCAGAAAAGTAATCGAGCTCTACCAAACTCGAATAATCAAGGTTTGTTTTGTTGAAAAGCTTCTTAAGCGAGTGGAAAGCTTTTTCAAGATCTTCAAAAGGTTTGATTAAGTTCTTAGTTGAACTCTTGGTCACGCACTTCCTAAAATCAGCACAAAAGCATCAGTAGGATAGGTTTGACAAAGTAAAATCACAGAAAACTAATAACGAAAACAAAATACGAAGAATAAAAGTTGCTGATATCTGCAGACGATGCACCGTATCCAATAAATAGGATATGCCGTATCTTAATACGTTAAAAATTGTCAGACTTTTATTTCATAAAATCAATACGCCGTATTAAATAAATAAGTACGCCATATGTTTAAAATTATCAAAATTACTTGATGCGTGCATATATCGTTGTAGGTATAGATTATTCTTATCAAGTTTTAAATTTATATTTAGCCGACTTAACCTATAACACACACTAACGAGCAGTGTACCCAATCAAAGTAGCTAGTTGGTAAGTAGAGTGTCGATCACTAAGAGTGGAACGTTAACACCTAGAATGTCTATTAGTATTTTAATTCCTAAGTTAGTTTTACAACCTAATCTAACGCAAGAAGGTTTTTAGCCTAAGAGATTGGCACGACTTGAGTTGATTATAATAATAAAACTAATGAGTCGAATACAACGAATGGCGAACATGTACACAGATAGATAACAGATACAGATAAGAGGCCTGACGAATGATTAAGTAGCTTGTCACTTGTTTTATTGCTAGTTTTATACGATGATTGCTAAAAACTCTTCTCTCTCATTGGCATCTAAATTATAGGCGAGTAAACTATTAATGATTACTTATGTCTATATTATTTAACCTTTTTTAAGGGCTTACACTAACTTATAATGCTAGTGAAGAAATCGTGGGAAGGGTATGGCAGCCCAAGCATTCCACAGCTAGACACAGAGGTTATCAATGCACATATAAAAAGAACCAAATAAACATCATATAAAATATAATCGATGGGAAAAGAATTTAAAGGGGAGCAATATGGCGGTAACTAGCCCATCAATCCTGATGGATTAAAGCTTACTATTACAATAAACCAAACTAGTTAATGAATTTAAAACGCCAGCAGGACCTTCTTACTGCTCTGGGATCTTCAATTGGGTGTGTCTTGTGTTGCCTTTTCATTTGTATTCTTCTCCATAAGGTTTATGTTGCAACTTCTGTAACTTTCTACACATGAAATTCAGCTGTCTAATGGGGTATTTATACTTTCTGTCGGAGGGCACGATGCGGTGCATCAACTTAGTTGATGTGGCGTATCTAGATAATTTCACGTGGGGTCCAAGATTATTATATTCTGGAATATTCGTACACCGTCTTCAGATGCGGCGTAACTTGAATCTCTATGCGGCGCATGTCCTTCAGTATCTTGGATAATCTTTGGTGAAATCTTTAGATTGATGCGCCGTATGTTAGGAATGTCATGCGGCGTATCTTGAGTAGATATGTCCGATCTTCTTCGTTGACCAAGGTTTCATATGTGGCACATGAGATAATTACATGCGGCGCATTATTCAAAGTCAGGCAATGGTCTTCGAATTCATCTAAGTACGATCATACGGCGTATTTGTCTATAATGATACACTTATCTCTCTTCAATTTAATAGACTTTTCCAACTTGATCCGTTTAGCTACATTTTATGTCCAAATCACTAACTTTCACCAAATGCTTGTTTATAACTTAGAATTACAAATGTAAGCGATTAAGTATCAATTCTCATAGATAACATAATAAAACAAGTCAAATACATAGGACAAATAATAAAAATAGTATGTACTTATTTGATGTCATCAGGTGGTATTTTCCTGATCTTGTGGGTCAATGGGTATTTGAAAATAGCCAGAAAATCCATCAATAAAACAATAGAACTTATTTCCCCGCTAATCGTTCAAGAATTTGATCCATAAATGGGAGCGGGAAATGGTTCGTGCGGGTAGCATCATTAAGCTTTCTATAATCAATACACACTCTCCATCCGGTGACGAGACGTGTGGGAATTAACTCATTCTCTTCATATGTAATGACAGTCATACCCCCCCCCCCTTCTTGGGCACACAATGGACGGGGCTAACCCATGAGCTATCGGAAATAGGATAAATCATCCCGACATCAAGGAGTTTAAGAACATTCTTTTTGAAAACTTCATGTATTTTCGGGTTAACCCGTTATTGTTGTTGCACGGCGGGCTTGAAATCATCATTCAATAAGATCTTATGAGTACAAAAACGAGGATCAATACCCATTATATCAGAAATTTGCCAAGCGATGGCACTCTTATTCTTCTTAAGCACATCTACGAGTTTGGTCTTTTCCTCATCTTTAGGGTCTTTACAAATAATGATGGGAAATTTTTTGGTCCCTTCTAAGGAGGCGTACTCGAGATTAGGAGGTAAATCCTTGAACTCGGGCTCCGGAGGATTTTCGTTAGATGGCTTTACTTCTTTTATTTCTTCAATTTTAAGGTCCATTTGAGGGAGAGAAGGTGATGGGTCTTCGTTTAACACAAAAACAACAACAAACCCAATCCCGCTGGGGCAGGGTATGGGGAAGGTAAAATGTAGACAGATCCTACCCCTACCCCAGGATAAACCCGTTAGTAGAGAGACTGCTTCCAATGAGACCTCCAGCAAGTGCAGGTGTACGAGTGAGAGAGCAAAGAGAGGGGAGCAAAAGGGACAGAGAACTACAAGCAAAAAGCAGGCAAGAGATAGCAGGCACAGTAGGAAAACACACAAACAGAGTAGAAGCAAGAAACGGGAACCTAAGACAGGTAGAAAGGCAAGGGGGCACGGCCAAAATCACAGGAAAAAAGCACAAAGAGCATAAAAGCAAACAAAAACACAAATAAAACACAAAAACAAGCACCAAAAGAAGGCAAACCTAAGGCAAACAAAGCACAGAGTAAAGCACGTAAATGCACGGGGCCTATAGCTAAGGCAAAGAAAAAATGGGGCAACAAAAACCAAAACACAAGCCTAACGACAAAAACAAGCTAACGCCAAAACTACCTAAACCCACAAAACACCTAGCCTGAGCTACCCGCAGATCCTAATTCTATCTCTCCACACCTTCCTATCTGAGGTCATGTCTTCGGGAAAGAGAAGCTCCTTCATGTTGAGCTTAAGTCTATCTTTCCACCTGAGTTTGGGTCTACCCCTCTTTCTCACTCCATCTACTACTAGCGCTTCGACTCTTCTCACCGGTGCTGATTGTGGCCTCCTCCTGACATGTCCGAACCACCTCAATCTTCCGTCTTTCATCTTTGAAATAATAGTCTTGACCTCAAGTATAGCTCTGAAAACTCCATTCGGAATCATGTCATGCATGGTCTTACCACAAGTCCACCTTAGCATTCTCAGTTCTGCCACCTCGACCCTGTTAGCCTGTGCCTTGGTGATAGGCCAACACTGCCGACCCGTACAATATAGCTGGTCTAATCGCCACCTTATAGAATTTTCCCTTTAACTTTAAGGGGACGTTCTTGTCACATAGGACTCCCGACGCCGCCCTCCATATCACCCAACCAGCTCTAGTCTGGTGGGTTACGTCAACCCTCCCTGATTTATGGATCATCGAACCCAAATATCTAAATGACTCCTTGGGTGGTAGGATCTGGTCACCGATACGAATATCCATCCCTTCATGATGTCCTGACTCGATCCTACCAAAATCACATCTCAAGTACTCAGTCTTCTCTCTACTCACCCGAAGGCCATTGTCTTCCAGAGCCTCCCTCTAGTGCTCAAGTCTGTTGTTTAACCCTTCTGCCAATTCTGCCACCAACAGAATGTCGTTAGCGGAGATCATGCTCCACGGGATACCCTCTTGTATCCCTCGAGATAGCTCATCAAGGATCAATGCGAATAGGTAGAGACTAATGGCAGATCCTGGTGGAGCCCAACCTCCACAAGGAAAAACTCCTATATCTCCACCATGGACCTCACACGAGTCTTAGCTCCCTCGTACATATCCTTAATGACTCTCACGTATCTCCTTGGGGTTCCTTTATCAATTAGAGTTCTCCAAATTAACTCTCAAGGAACACTATCATAAGCCTTTTCAAGGTTTAGGAATGTCATATGCAAGTCCTTTTGTCTTTCTCTATACTTCTCTATGAGACTTCTGAGAAGGTGAATAGCCTCAATCGAAGATGTTCCTGGCATAAAACCAAATTGGTTCTCAGACACCCTCGTCTCCCTTCTCAACCTTCTTTCGATAACTCTGTCCCACAGCTTCATGGAGTAGCTAAGTAGCTTACTGCCCATATAGTTGCTACACATTTGTACATCCCTCTTATTCTTGTAGATGGGGATGAATTTACTGGTCTCCATTCCTCAGGCATCTTGGCACCGGAGAAGATCTTGTTGAAGAGGCAAGTCAGCCATTCTACCCCCTCATCACCCAGACACCTCCAAGCTTCTATAGAGATTTGGTCTGGTTCACTGCTTTGTTTCTTCCCATCTTCCGCAGTGCAACCTTCACTTCTGGTTGGCTAATCCTCCAATAGTAGCGCTCTGGTCGAAGGCTAGGGTTCTCTTCTTCCCCACTACCTTCAACGCTCCCTTCATAGAAAAGAGAGGAAAAAAATACGCTCCTCATCTTTTCCTAATATCCTCTCCGATCACAATGGTCCGACCGCCTTCATCTTTGATATATTTAATGTTTCCTAAATCCTTCTTTCTTCTCTCACGGGCTTTAGCAATCCTAAAAATATCGTTAACCCCCTCATTGGAGTCCAATTTCATATACAAATCTTGGTACGCTTTTGCCTTGGCCTGGACTACTGCCTTTTTTGCTTCTCTTTTAGCTACTTTATACCTCTCTTCTACAGCCGTCATGTCAGCTCGGTGGCCTTCTCAGCACAAAAGAAGCTCTCTGAACCTAGCTTGTTTCACTGCAACTTTGGATTGCACTTCCTCACTGATCCACCATGATTCTCTGTTGTACGTCTGGTTTCTCGCTGCCCCTCTAGTCACCCTAAGAGAATCCTTTGCAGCGTCTCTAAGGATGTCGGCAAGTGTGTTCCACATCTGGTCCGTGTCTCTGGTAGTCAGGTCCTCCGACCGTGTAGAAAGTCCCTCTGAGACTCTCGCTCTAAATGACTCAGCCGCCTCACTGTTCAGATTCTTCCAAAGAATCTTCAGCAGCCCTGTCCTTGGTTGTTGCCTCTCAAAAAATGTATACAATACTAGCAGTTTGTGTTGGGATGAGCATGTCACGCCTGGGAAAACCCTGTAGTCCCTACATGCTCTAAGATCCCTTCTTTGCACCAGCAGAAAGTCAATCTGGGAAAACGCTGCAGTCCCTACACGCTCTAAGATCCCTTCTTCCCTACATGCTCTAAGATTACAACTAAACACAACTAGAAGCAAGCAAAAGGCAGGATAAAACAACCAGTCAACCACTAGCACTAAAAGTAAAAAAAACAACAACAATAAAGGACAAAAGACAACACAGAAGGGTAATGAAGCAAAAACAACTCAAAAAAGCAGGCAAATAAAAAAGGACAGAATCAAGGGCAACAAGAAAAGTATGCAAGGGCGGGAATAGAGAGAAAAAAATCAGAAAAGTATGAGAAAAAGAGCTTAGCTTCCGAAAAAAATTTCGGTGGTCGGAGGGCCGGAATCTGGTGGCCGTCGGTGACTAGGGCAGCAGAGCAACTTGGGTCCACCTTGAAAAAGGGTGGGAAACCTCCACTCATGGGCGGTGGATGTCCAGGCTGCTGGGAAATGCCGGAAAATCACCGAAAAAACAAGACAAAACCACCCGAAAGAGGTGGCGCGTGGGGGCGCGTGTAAGCTCCGGTGGAGGTCCAGTTGGTGGTGTATCTTTTCAGGTAGTGAGGTGATGAAGATGGTATAGTTTGATTTAATATATGGTAGATGATAGTGTTGTTAATGGTCTTAATTTAGAGAGAGAAAGAATATTGAGAGGAGAGAGAACAGGAAAGTTGCAACAGATGCCAGGGTCTTCGTTCAATATTTTCTCAATTAAAAGAATATCTCCCTCCTGATCAAAGTCGGTTTCATTAATTTCCGGTGAAATTGAATCATTTTTAAGACAAGCTTCGATCTCTTCCAAAATGAATCACTTCCCTCAAAAGGAGTAAGGGAAGGGAAAAAGTCAGAAATGATGGGTTCAGAAGTCGGACTGGGATTGCCACTCAAAGAATTGTTCGAGAAACCAAGAATCTTTTGAGCATACTCCTCATAAGTAATATCTATG
This sequence comes from Artemisia argyi, assembly GCA_030686995.1. NCBI lineage: Eukaryota > Viridiplantae > Streptophyta > Magnoliopsida > Asterales > Asteraceae > Artemisia > Artemisia argyi. The sequence goes on along the minus strand of CM060688.1, from coordinate 113,516,787 downwards.
ACATCGATTTGATTAACCGATATATCATCACGGTTTAAGGAGTATCTCGAAGATTGATCGAGATTGAAAGTGATAGCTTCATTGTCAACTCGAAGGGTTGTTTCTTCTCCATAAACCTCAACCAAAGCACGCCCCGTTCTTAGGAAACCTCTTCTAAGAATTAGGGGTACCTGAGGATCGGCATCAAAATCAACGACTACAAAGTCAACCGGGAAATGAAACTTAGATACTTTGATGAAAACATCTTCGACGATACCGATTGGACGAGAAACGAATAGGTCCGCAAGTTCGAGTTCCATATTAGTCAGAGTGAGTGCGGGAAGAGAAAGCTTCTTCCATATGGAAAGAGGCATAAGGTTGATGTTAGCGCTAAGAACGGCCAAGGCTAAGCATTCAACCATTCTCGAGAAATCACAAGGAATGAGGAACTTGCCGGGATCTCCAAGCTTTTCGAGAAGCTTTTTAAGGAGAACCTCCGAACAACGTTCATTCAAAGGTGTTTTAGCCATTTCAAATAATTTTTCTTTGTTACTTAGTAATCCTTTAAAGATTGAAGCAAATTTAGGCATTGGAATGAGAGCATCCGCGAAGCTAATGTCAAAGTGCAAATCTAGAATCATTTGGTAGAACTTTTCCATTTGATTGTTAGCTTGTTCGCAGTGCTTTTGCTCATGAAGTCTAGATGGATAAGGAATTGACGGTTTTGGATTAGACTTTAGAGCAACATCGGGCTCTGAAATTTGGACAACCGGAGGTTGGACATTTTCGGTACTTCTTCTATTAGTAGGAAGGACCTGGTCCTTTGTCGCCTCGGTTCTACGTTCTACTACTTTCAGGAGAGAGGAAGAAGAAGTCGTAGGCATCTTAGGTCCTTCGTAAGCCACACCACTTCGGGTGGTGATAGCATTCATGCCACCTCTTGTGTTAATCATGGTATTACTCGGAAGAGAAGAAGAACCTGAGGTTGATGGTTGGTTGATTTTCATAAAACTAATCATCATTTCTTTAAGCTCATTAGTTTGTTTACTCAACGTCGTATCATTTTCTCTCTTAAGCTTGACCCTCATATTGTTGATTTGATTTTTCATAGCTCGCATGCTAACATCATTTGTCTTTATGTAGTTCGTGAAATCATGAGGGGGTGCAACTTGAGTAGGAGGAGGTTGATAAACTAGTTGCGGTGGAGCTTGATAATTTTGATTAGCTTGGTTGAAATTGGTTCCACGGTTTTGATTGTAACCTTGGTTTGCATGATAACCTTGGTTGTTTTGATTGAAATGGTTTTGATGGTTTTGAACAGAAGTAAAACCGGGTGCTCCCATTTGGTTGTTAGCTCGGTAGTTAACTTCACCGTGTGGACGAAAACCTTGATTTTGATTGTAATTTTTGGCTGCTATGGGAGCATTATAAACATTTCCATCGGTGGCTTGACAATCATAATAAGGATGGGGAACACCGAATATAACACACTTATTGACGACGGCTTTAACGAGCTCGGTTCTCTGATTTTGAAGCTTAAAATCTTTCATCATACAACAAATAGGATCGGTAAGTTTAGCCTCCGATGGATGGGCCGATGAAGAAGAAGGAGTAGAAGAAGAATTCACTTTCGAAACAACCGGTTTGTTTCGAGAAGTGGGAACTTTGGATTTATTCTCGATGATCGTTAAGATATCTCTCGGAGTACGATTCAAGATATTGCCACCGGCGGCCGCATTAAGCGACTCTTGATCATTCTGAGTTAAAGCATCGTAAAACGTGTCAATTTGGTGTAATTCTAAAAAACGATGGTGCGGACATTTACAGAGAAGATCTTTGAATCGTTCCCATGCCTCGTTGAAATTCTCATCAAAATGTTGTTGGAAATTGGTGATATCATTCTTAAGATTGGTTGTTTTATAAGGAGAAAAGAAAGGATTCACAAATTTTGAAACGAAATCTTGCCATGTATTGATGGAACGAGGGGATTCTTTTTCAAGCCATATCCAGGCAGTCCCCTCGAGAGAAAACGGGAATAAAATCAACATAATAGCATCGTGAAGGACATCCTTAAATTTCATTGTCGAGGTTAACTTATTGAACCATCGAATGTGTGCGTGAGGATCATCCCTCTCAAAACCGTGAAATTGGTTTGATGTGACGAGTTGTATCAAACCTGTTTTAAGTTCAAAATTCTCGGAGAGAATAGGTGGTAAAACAATTGCTTCTCCATATCCCTTGGTGGGACATTGGAGCAATTCTGACATCGTACGAGTGTCCGCCATTTCGGTAATGGGGCCTTCAAGAGCACGTATCTTGGGTGCGTTTCTTGGTTTACGTTTCTATGATATTTTCGAGACAGAATCATCGGATAATTATCAATCAAGTTTGATTGAGAGCGAGTGCGCATGCACTAAAAAACAAAAAATTGAAAAAGATAATTAATTTAGAATAGAAAATATTTTTGGGTTTTTATATTTAGAAAAACTAGAAAAGCAATATTTTTGGTAATCGATAAGTCAACCGATATTCGTTTCATCTTAAGACTACTTGCAGAGTGGCGGAGAGACAAAAGGTCCACGTAAAGCTAATTAAAACCCCGCTTCTTTCGGCTTGACAATTTAATGTCAAGCCTCCTTAAACTGCTTGTATAGGGCTGTAATCTAAAAGTAATCCGAAAACAATTAACCTCACGATTTATTTTGTTGTTTTTTAATTTTTTGATATTTTTGGTATTTTTAAACATTTTAGGAAAATATTTACAAAATCAAGACGTCAACTTCAAGGGGAAGGATCTTCAAACACTAATCTTCAAACGTGAATTTTGAAATACGTTTCACAACTTCCCCGGTAACGGCGCCAAAAATTGATTGTTTTTCAATTCTATCTCCAAAGAAATACAAAGGAAAGATGTATTTCCCGAGTCTTTTTCCCAACGAAGTGTGAATGGGATTTCGTGATTTGGTTCATGATCGCGTGTTTTGAATATTGAGAGATATTTTGAGTTTTTTAGACTAAAAAAATGAAATATAAACTAAAACAACTAAATAAGCACACAAAACAATTATGCAAAGCACAAATAAGCTAAAACACAAATAATCCTAAAAACGCAACGTAACGGTATCTAAATGTGACTTAAAAACCTAAAATTTGAAAAAATGATTCTAAAAACTCAAATTTAATTTTAAAAAGTCCTAAAGACTTAAAAAGAATTTTAGAAATAAGATTTTTTATTTTTTTGAATTTTATCTTATTTATTATGAATTAAAAACTATTTAAAAGGAAATAAATGATTAAAAATAGCAAACTTAAATAGAAAATTCTCAAAAATTTTAGAAAACTAATTTAAGATAGTCTAAATCGAATAAGCTAAGAAAAATTAGCCAAAAGTGAAATTTTACCTAAAAACTCAAACTTACGGGGAAATCCCGAGCCTAAAAAGCAAATCTATGGAAAACTAACCCTAAAAATGCAATTGCATTTTTCCTAAGTCCTATTTGATAAAAGAAAATTTTAGAAAAAAGAAAATTAGTTTTTTTTGACTTTTATTGTATTTTTTATGAATTAAAATTGATTTTACTGTAATTAAATGATAAAAATAGTAAAATTTATGAGAAAATTCTGAAACTTTTTTGGAAAATTACTTGATACTAATTATAATGTAAGAAAAATAAAAAGAAGCAAACAACTTAATCTAATAAGCAGAAGTTAAGAAATCAGTTAATATAGGCTTAAATTGAAAACAAGGCTTAAGAAAATAACAATGCACCTTTGACTGATAAAAGACCCTCGGAAAAACGGCTATGGTGTGGTGTTGTTGTGAGTCTGTGTGGTGCTAGAGGTCCCAGGTTCGAACCCTGGTGCTCCTTTTTGCTAAAACTATTTATTTTTTTGTTTTTCTTTTATAACTTAAAAAGCAGATGGTAATAAGCACTTTTTGCAAAAACAAATATTTTTTGAAAATTGATAATAAGCTCATATTTAAGCAAAGAATTAATCAGTTTTAAAAACCTTTTGAAAAATGAAATGGCAACCTAAATGGCACAAGCTTGAATTGTGCCAACTTGAAAAGCTACTACTGAGATGGAAACAAGTCTAATAAAGCTACATAAAACTAATAAGCTAAACCAATAAAGCTAATAAGCTGAAAATAAGAAAAAGCATATTTGATTCAGGCTCAACCAAACAGCCCTAAACCCCTATTTTAAGCACTTAAATAAGCTATTAAACCAAAAGCTAATACCCTAAAAGTAGTAAATTGGAAAAGCTAATACCAAAATCTATTAGTAAAAGCAAAATGGGGGAAAATGGAGCTTAATAGGACCTTAAAATATGCAAACAAATAGACTACTTAAGTGAGCTTGACTGATTCATTAATTACTAACAGCCTAATACCCTACCTTATGGCTTATCAAAAGCTCTCAAATAAGCTCTACACACCTCAAAAGCACAAACTGATAATCTTCATACTATAAACTACTTATGCACCAATTGTCAGACAATGAGCTCAATTATATAAGCAGATAATAAGCTATGAATTAAAGCACTTTGACAGTTATGATTTATGCAGACAAAAAAAAGGTAATCGAGGAGCACTTTTAAGCTAAATTTTAAGCCACTATATGATTAAGCCAAACTCTACAAAGTGAAAACAAATTTGAATAAGCTATAAAATAACTAAGAAAAACATTTTTTTTGATTTTTGATTTAAAATAAGCACTAAAATTGGCTGAGAAGAAGCTGACTCAGAGTCATTATTTTTTAGCTTTTTACTTGGATACAGAAAGGAAAATTGACTCAAAGAACTTGTAGATTTTTGGACAGTTACTCAAGGACTCAAGACACACTAAAATGAGTATTTTTTACTCAAAAAGATCAACTGAAAACACCTAATCCTATAAGATCACTTTTAAGCAATGTAAATTAAGTTTAGGTTATGAAATTTTGAAATTCAATACATAAGCTTCCAAACTTAATGAAAACACTTAAAATGACTCACAAACTACTAAAATGACTTAAACCTAGCTTAATCAAACTGTTTTGAAAACTAAATTTGACCAAAATACTTTCCAAGTTCTTGTCCCAAACATCCCCTTATTTTGACTGAATTGAATTTTAAATTGAACAAGCAAGGAAGCCTGTGAGATTGTGATTGATATTTTACTGATATGACTTAGTGACTTAATTAAAGCTAATTCTTCTGAAAAATAAGCACAACAATAATCTAATGCTAATATGCAATATTTTTTGGATTTTATGAGATGTTTATGCAATACCGAATTTAAATGAATGAAAGCTAAAATAAACAACTAACAGTTAAAACAAGCTGAATAAGACAGATATTAAACTAATAAGCACTATAATAAGCAAAATAAGCAGTGAAATAAGTAATAAGCAGAAACTAAGCTAAAATTGAAAAAGTAAACTTACTCGAACCCTTTGCTCAAAACAAGGGTATAATATTTAATCTACAAGCTGCTAGAAATAAGCCCTATAAGCTCTTCCCTTTCTAGCTTATTTTCTTTTCGCTTATTGTTTTTATTTTTTGGGTATTTTCTTATTTTTTATATTTTATATTTTATTTTATTTTTTCTTTATTTTTTTTGAAATAATTTTGTTAAAACAGAAAGTAAACAAAACAAGCTCACAAAAGCTATATACAGCTTATAAGAGCTTATTGAAACAAAAATTTGAGCTTATTTGAGATTAATCAACCATACTAAAAGCTTAAGAGAAAATTAAGACAAATAAGTAAAAGGGAACTTAAAATTTTATTAATAATTGAAAATGATTACAAGGCTTTAAAGTAAATAAGCTTGAAAAAGAAATACAATAAGCAAAAACTTTAAAATAAACTAAACAATACTAAAAATCTACACATGAAATTTTGTGGAGAGGTCATATATTTATAGCCACTGAGGAAGCTAGGGTTTCCATTTAGAAGAGTCTAAATGTCAAATCACAGCCTTTGATCAAATAATGTCATCATCTCCTTAATCTGTAGCCCTTGGATTGCGTGCCACCTCAATTCGAACAATCAAATTGCTTGGGATTGCCAAGGTGGATGAATTGTGTTGTCATAACCTCTGACATGTCAGGTTCTAGAAGGTATTTAAGTAGTACGGGTAAATGGGAGAGATCAGGGTAAAATTTGGGACGAAGGGTGTACAGTGAAAGGAGGGAAAAGGGGTTAATGTTTGACCGGGTAATTAATAGGGAGTTGACTCGGGTTTGGGTAATGGATATGGATAATGGGTATATGTAAATATGGGTGGACCGAGTTTATAAAATGGGAGGTGGGCTTTTGTTTGGATTATTGGCTGAATTTATGGATTTGTTAAATAGGTAGGATACGGTTATGATTTTGGTTATATAGTTTTTAGGTTTAGTTAAGGTTAAAATTACAAGGACCTAAAATTTTAACTTTGTAAAGTTCAGGGACCTCTTTTGTCAAAGTTGTAAAGAATTTCAAGGACTAATATTGACAACTTGAGCATAGATATGATCCACTTTTGTAAATTCCTCCCCGGCTTTGGCTTCTTTATACTCTTTCCATATCTCGTGCCCGATTTTTGCCATTTTCTCATGATTTTTGTCCATTTTTCTAATATCAGTACATGCACAATCACAAACACAAAAACACATATATTTGGCCTTTATTGATCAATTTTTGGTTAATTCGGTCTGATTTTGGTTAAGAAAAGGTATGTGAATAAGCACATACCAATGACCATTATAAAAAAGACAATGCCACATAAAATGTATCTACTACTGCCTAAGCTCATGAAACTGAAGCGTTAATAGTAATATAAGAGAAAGTGCCCAATGCAGGTGTCTAACCCAAGAACACCTGGTAGTTACACAAATGAAGCTACACGTATTTGACATGTACAAGTGTCAATCTCAATAGATCTATTCACAAAATTCATGCTTACCAAGGAAATTAACAATTCATGAAAAAGGGCAATAATGAGATATGGGTTAACTGTTACTTAGGCCAGTACGTAATGGGTAAATGTACTTGTGTTCAAACGTAAAATAAATAAATAAATAATAAAAAAAGAGCAGTGCACTGATAAAGATTTATTTGATGCATTTTTAGGGGGTCATTTAAGCCGCAAGTCGTGAATTTATGATCAAATATTGCCCCAAATCGTTCCTTTTCTCATTTTAGGTACTTGGGACATGGTTTCTGGAATGTGGAGCATTTTGAAGCATTTTGAACGTATTTAGGATCAAGAATGAAGAAAACAAGAAAGTCAAGATAAAGTCAAGATTTACACCTGATGGCGTCAGGCTTGGATGTTGACGTCGTCACTTGAAGAATGGAACTGATGGGATTTAACACATGACGCCCCAGAAAGATTTTGAAGGTTTGCACCTGACGGCGTCAGGTGCAAATGTGGCGAGGCCGTCAGGCTTTGGGACAACACGAGACGGCCCAGAAGCCATAAAGAGGGATGACGTCATGATGTTGTTTGGTCGATACGAAACCCTAAAAAGCGGTGCTCTGACAGCGTCAGGACTTATAACCTTATGCCGTCAGCTTGTAAAATCTATATATAGTTTTGGAATTTTCATTCATTAGTGTGTAACTTTGTGTAACCTTGGAGGCAAACCCTAGGGACAAATTTTCAGAGATTTCAAGGGTTCCCAAACCCTCTTTTCTCTCATGTTTCATTGAAGATAGGTAAACTTTTAATCATTCAATATGTCTATGTGTTGTTTGATTATCTTTTATGCTTTCCTTCCTTTTAACATGCTAGCTTAAGTGATTTAGTGTTTGCTTAGATATAATGAAACCTAGTTATTGATTATTGGTGGGTTGTTTATTGTTTGGTTGATTGATTCGCGTTAGGCTTATGAAAACTGGATAACCTCCTTTGTGTAACAAACTTGAACGTCTTAAGAAACGCAATTGGATGTGCACTACAGTTTTATTGGTTGTATTTAATGCATGAGTAGATATTGATGATTCTATGTTAGGGTACTAAACATGTTGTCATAAGAGGAGATAGATATTCATAGAGTTGGGGAAAGACGTGCACGCCCCCATGACTGGTATTAAGGAATACAACCCTTCAACTAAACAATTGTGACATTCAACAAACCAACAAGAGATAACTAGGGAGTAGTGAAATCTAAGTAAACACGTTTGTCTCATTATATGAAGTCCACCACTTTTACTTTTCTTGTTATTTTTATTTTATTGTTTTAGTTTAATTTGTAGTTTTTGGGTAGTTGACTAGCAACTACTTCTGCTCACTCTTTCAATACCCGAGATTTTTACTTTCTTTCATTAAATATAAAATACAAAAAGAATCATCCCTCACCTTTAGACCTAGTTGACCTACAATTCAACCCTAACGATACTATTCCCCTAGAGAACGATCAATCCTTCGGACGTACCACATACTACACTAAAATGATCAGGTACACTGCCTGGAGGATTGCAAAATCTCTCAAGATCCCTCGAGAGGTAAAACCTTTTGTGAGGTTGCAAAATCTTCCCATCAAGTTTCTGGCGCCGCTGCCGCAAAATAGTTATTGTTTAGGTTGAATTTTATTTCATTTAGGTCTACTCACTAGATTCCTATCAAGCTTGATTTTTATTTTTCTTTTTATTAGGATTCTTTAGCCTATCCTTTTCTTTGTATCTTTATTTGTAATCCATATCATACGCCATCATGGAGGGTGATAATATCCTTGACCCCATCATTCAACCAAACCACGAAAACCTAGCCGAACAACCTAGAGCATGTACGTTAGGAGACTACTCCCGACCTAGCCACCTAGGCTATTGAAACACCATTGAACTCAACCAAGGATCCAATGTGTCTTCCTTGTGATCCGACACCATCCGGTTGGTGCAAAGCGGATGTGCATTCTATGGACTTTGTTCCAAAGATCCAAATCAACATCTCAAGGATTTCATTAAAATCGTTGATTCCATATACCTTGATGTTGCCACTCGAGAGACAACCCAATTGCATATCTTCCAATTCTCTCTATGTGACCAAGCTAGTCAATGGCTTGAGCGTTTACCTGCGGGGTCCATTACATCTTGGGATGATCTCACCTTTAGTTTCCTTGCTCAATTCTCCCACCGGGGAGAACTACCAAGTTAAGGAATGAAATCTTGATGTTCCAACAACTTCAAGGTGAAACTCTTTATGAAGCATGGACTCGTTTCAAGGACATACTCCAAAACGTCCCTCACAATGGCATCGATCTTTGGCTCCATGTCCAAATCTTTTATGATCATGTCAATCTCTCCACAAGACAAACCATTGACCAAGCGGCCGGTGGTAAGCTACGTGACAAGAATGCAGAAGAATCATGGGGAATCATAGAAGATCTTCCTCTCTATGACAATGAATGTTGGAATAACCCCCGTGATTTGAACAAAACGGTAAAGGCAATATCTTTGCCTTCTGTAGGATCATGGAATTTGAAGACCAAGTCAAGTTTCTCATGAAATCCTGCGAGGCTCCTAAACCTTCAAGCCAAGTGAACAAAATCACTTCTTCATGTGAGTATTGTAGTGGTCCCCACAATACTCGTGATTGCATGGAACTCCCCGAACAAGATTTTGCGGACTACTCATTCTCGCGTACCGACAGTGCGGGAGAAAAGTGGTACACTTTCAAACCCGAGCCAAACACTTATGGTGATTCATACAACCCCTCTTGGAAAAAACACCCAAACTTTAGGTGGAAACAAAACCAAAACCCTTCTCAAAACAATTCTTCCAATCCACCTAAGCATTTCAACAACAATCCTTCCAACAATTACGGTAATACCAATAATTTTGAAGGATTAATGTCCAATTTAAAGGCATCTTAAGCAGCGCGTTTGACTAAGTTTGAGGTCGATTTCAAACAAAAACAAAGCGAGATGACAAGTAAAATTGACACCTTGTTAAAGGCTCTAAATGACCGAGAATTGAGAGCTCTCCCAAGTGACACCATCAAGAACCCGAAACTAAATGTTAACTCCATTTCATCAGTTTCGTCTCCTAGTTCCTGCCCACAATATTACTCGGTCAATGCTATGAGCACGTGTTTCAAGCAAGCTCAAGTTCTTAAAAAAGATCAACAAGATGAAGCAATCATTAAAAAGTCGGTCAACAAAACAATTGAAACACCTCTTACTCAAAACTTAGACGAATAATTCAAGGAGCTTCACCTTGAACGCCCGATTATCGATATCTTAGCTCGTGCCCCTTACTACAATGCCCTTTTGGAAAAATATGAGAAGAAGCTTAAGTTAGGTAAAAATGGGACCGTTTTCGTTCAAAATAAGTTGCCTAAAATGTTAGATGATTCAGGCATATTTGTTTTACCGTGGAAGATCGGGAATTCTGAAGCTTTTGACACATTAGCCGATCTAGGATCAAGCCTCAACTTACTTCCATTATCCCTCTACACCACTCTTAAATTAGGAAAATTAGATGAAACGGAGGTAATAATTGGCCTAGCGGATGGAAGTGTCGCATACCTGGTTGGAGTAATAAAGGACTTACTAGTACATACAGGAAAGTTAACTATTTTTGTTGATTTCCACGTCCTTTATATGGTTAGTGATACTACATGTCCTTTGTTAATAGGAAGAGGATTCTTAGCTACCGCAAGTGCAATGATTGATTGTAAGGAATCTAAAATAGCGGTAGGAAAAGGTAAAACTTGGTCGGTCTATGATGCTAAGAAACACGCCTATGATAATAATGAGAAACCAATACCTCATTGGGTAGACGTAAATAGGAGACCCTCTAGATATGGACCTTGGATCAATAGAGACTTCATAGGACCCCTAACGCCCATTTTACCTAGAAGAGGAATTCATGAACTGAACATATTCGGTAGAGCAACTCTTGGCTAGGGAAACTGAATTAGACCCATTTGAAGATCCTCTAGTTTTTAGAAAGATGATTGAATTCGTAGGAGTTTTTCCAATTAACCTAAGAATGAATAAGTGGAAGAGCAAGAATGACAAACATAAGTGGAATTGGAACAAGCCACCTAAGGAAGGAGATGGATCATGGCACATAAAATGACATTATTGATCCGGATGGTGAAAAGTTTGAAAAGTCATACCGACCAAAGCGTACCGATAGAAAGTTAAAAGAAAATTTCGATACTAAGGATGTCCTCGATGAGGAACTCACTCACATAGGATAGGGTATGACTTTGAGTCTAGCTACAAGACTCGTAAATAAAGAAAAGTGCTTCTTGGGAAGCAACCCAAGCTCTTTTTCATTGTTTGTTTGGTTTTTTTTTATTTGATTCCGTATGTATGCTTTATCTTTTTGTTCATTGTTCATGTTTTAAATAAATTGTGAAAATGCTTTATTTTGTCTTTAACCTCATCTTAATTACATATAAAGGTATTTTGCAAAAAGATAAGTGTAGGGAAGATCATATTTGTTTTTAAGTACGAATTGAGCATGAACGATAACAATTAGAGATTAGCATACATATTAGTATTTGTTAGAGTCAAATGCTTGTATCGAGTCACAATGGATGTTTTGTAGGATTCCAGGTATTAAAACTTATATTTTTCTAGAAATTTTCAGGAAACAAAATATAAAGAATTCTGTCAGATCACTTCGGACAGCGTCAGGTGTTATTTAAAAAAAAATTCAGGCTTTGTTTTTCTGCTGGAATTGTATAGTTTTTTAAAATCTTTAATTTTTAAACTCCAGGAATCTGCAAACATTTATTTTGAAAGCATTATATTTTTAATTGCTTTCTAGGATTTACTATTATATAGAATTTAGTGCCGATTTTATGCGAGGTTTCGTGTTTGTTTTCTTAGTTGTTTAATAGGTTATATTGGACAAGAAGATGATTATATTTCAGGAGTGAAGCTTTACATGTTCATTTTCTTGGAGGAGGATTCAACCATGTTACCACTATCATCTATACCGAGCGAATCAGGAGAGTATTAGTTTCTTTCATTTTCATTTATCTTTACCTTTACATTTTTTATTTTGAACATTGGGGACAATGTTCGATTTAAGTGTAGGGAGGGTAAATTGAGATACCTTAGAAATTATAACTTCACTTGATTTTTGTTTGGTGTAATAGTAGATGTGTAATAAAACTAAGAGAAATACTTGTTAGGGTACTTTTGGCACCAATTTTAAATTTTTTTGCAACATATAAGAGTGAAACTTTAGTCTTAATTCATGGATAGGAATTGTATGACTAGCACAAAAACCGTAACACTCAAAAATTTCCACCTAAATATGTAAGGTTTGCCTTTAGATCTTTAGGAAAAAGCATTCATTGTAGATGCTTATGAGTGTACCGGTAGTATTTAGATTCTAGAACTTGCGTTTGGGATGCATCCGAGACCGCTAGTGAGACTACATTCGTGTAGTTAGGATTTACTATATGATAAGAGGCATTAGGATAACCCATGTTTTAAACCTGTATTATAGTTACATTAACTTCCCCTCAGAGCCTATCTTTTTGGTTTATAACTTTAAGCATTTTACTTAAAGGAAGAATTTCTTTACAATCCACCCCCAAATGTACACCCAAATTGCATTAGCCTACCTTGTATGCACTCATCTTTAGTGCATTATTATTACATGTTTAAACCCTTAGTTGATTGTCTAATTGATTACATGGTTGCTAAGTCGAGTCATATCTTGTACATACTGTTTTGGGATGATTGGTACTTATGGGTAAAGTACTAGTGTTATTGAGTAATGGGGAATCTTAAAGTACTCCAAGTGTTTCGACTTTCTTAATTCGAGTCTTTATTTTTAATTATGTAAAAGTTCAAGTGTAGGGAGGAAACGAGCTCCCTTTGATGTATTATTTTGGATGGTAGAGTAAAAGTGCATGCAAAAGAAATCAAAAAATATATATAGAAAAGAGAAAAGAGAAAAACATACGGGTTACCATCCGTTTCTTTTATTTATGTAAAGTCAAATAGTGTCTTGAAAAATCCAAAAAGAGCTAGTAGTTAGTTTAAGTTGAGTCGAGTCTTGCCTTAGCAACTCCTCACTGTACATGTAATTGACCAAGACAATTGACTTGCCACTAGTAAAATATCCCTTATCAAAAAAACCGTGTTTTCCATACCCTTTGTACAACCTACATTTTCACTTCACGCTTAAATTACCAAAATGCCCCTAAACTACAATAAATATAATAACACATAAGTACAAACCCAAATAAATCCTATAAACTTTGAAATTAGCAAGATGTGATCCTAATTATTTTTGCATGAATATTTTTAATATTATATATGTCCTAAAAAAATATTGTACACGCCTAAATAATTATTTATGAACCGATTGACATTTTAATTATATGTATACTACAAAATAAAAAGGAGATAAGCATAAATAATTAAGGAAACCCTTTAAAATTTTGATTTGGTCTCTCACTACCATATTTCAGCCGAATTTACCTCCCCCCTCCTCTCTCTATAATTATTTCCATTTTATTTATTTCCATTTGAACAATTAAACACCTAGTAAACCCTAAAAACTCACACCGGAGGCAATAAAATATTTGGAGGCTTGGGGCTATTTTTCTGGAACGTATTGAAGGTCAAAGAACATGGGAAAAATAGTGGTGAAGGCTGTGGAGTGATCGGGGGTTCGTGTGCATTTTTTTGTTCATATATTGTAGTCGAGAAGAGGAAAATTGGTTCTCCTTGTTCTTTTCTGTTGATATAAATAATGTATAAAAACGTTATTCATATTTTTTTGATATCCCTAAGTTTTGACGATCACAAAATGTAATAACATTAAACGCAAAATTAATACGTAAACAAGTATTTAGCAACTAATATCACTTCATCCAACAAAATCACTTAAGGTATAAGGTATAAATAAACAAGTGACTAATACATTTATGATCAAAGGGATGTTTATTTAAATAATACAAAGTTTATAAAATCAAATAAACTCATTATATATTTAGAAAAACACTTTTGGTAATTAAAGGTAAATGTTTAATTCATAATAAATATATGAATTCAAATTTTTAACCAAAATCAGTTAGTTTTTCACCAAATAAACTTTCCCTAGAAAAAGACAAGAAAACTGCCGTTTTCGTCTGGGCGGCCCCCTTAATTTTAAGGGGGCCGGTACACAATTAAAGGGGCCGGCCACGCTCCCATGTCAGATTCTGTCAGAAATTTTTCCCTATAAATACCACCTCAAACCTGGTATTTTTACCACCTTTTACACGAAAATTTTCAGATCCAATTCTCTCTAAACATATTTCTAAAACCCTTTGATCATAAGATTATTAATCTTTGTTTCAAGTGATCCAATCTCTCATCATTCAAAGTGCAAGAGAAGAATACTCCTTACATTTCAAATCAAGAAGTATTGATGATTAGTTGTGTAGTTTATATATATCAATTGTAAAGTTGTGTAGTGCTTGTAATAAGTAGATCTAGGTGGGTTTGTAATTAAGAATAGTAGAAGTAGTGTTGTGAAGATGAAGTAGTGGAGTAGTGTGAAGTTGTGAAGTAGTAGTGGTGTGTACAACTTGTGAAGAAGGTGTGCCAAGTCGTGAAGAAGTTGTGAGATTAGTTCTAGCTAGGATTAGAACTCGACATTTAGCTTAGTGTCGTTAATTGGTGTAAGCAAAAGTTGTGTAAGGTTTTCTCCGCCATAAGGGAGCTTGTTGACAGAGTGAAGAAAACTCTCGAGTAGGTGACTCGGGGAGTGGAGTAGGGTAAGGAAGGTGTCCTTGTAGCCGAACCACTATAAATCCTTTGTCTCACGGTTAGATCTTTTCATATTTTAGTTATTATCTTGCTTATATCGTTATTACTTTTGTAGACGTAGACGTATATATATAGTTGCTCATATAGTGCTAGTGTTGATTTTACTTAAAGATCATACAAAAGTTTCATTCACAAAACAAAGTTTTTACAATCAAACTAAAAAGGTAACATACATATAATTGATCATTTCGATCAAGTATAGTCTTCATATAAAATATAATTTAGGATTATAAAATAAAAATTCACTTAGTTATCTCTCGTATATAGCTATAATTGTTTATATTATGCATGAGTTGATTCCACATACTTAACTTAGATTCTTATTGTTCATACTTAGATATAGTCGTTCATATTGTTCAAGATTTGAGTTCACATAAGATCGAATCGAAGTTTTAAAAGCAAACAAGGTTTTAAAAATAAACTAAGTTTTCGTAATAAAATTAAAAAGACGGAAAACTATTCAACCCCCCTTCTAGTTTTCCACAATTGGCATCAGAGCTACGTTAAACAAGATTTTTAAAATATATTGTATTTTAAAATTTGTAACAATCTATGGAATCGGAAAAATATTTAGAAGGTAAATCAATGCAAAGACCACCACTATTTGAAAGTGATGGTTTTCTTTATTGGAAAAATAGATTCGAAACTTATGTGAAATCAAAAGATCTTGATCTTTGGCATGTTATTACCTTTGGTGATTTTCCCCCTATTCAATATAATTTTGAAACTAAAAAGGATGAAATTGTATATTTTGAAAAACAAAATGATGATTTGAAAAAGAAACTAGCAAAAAATAATGAGGCTAAAATGGTTATTTATAATGCGTTACCACGCAAAGAATATGAAGGAATTTTTATGTGTAAAACCGCAAAAGAAATTTGGGATTCCTTATTAATCACTCACCAAGGAAATAGTCAAGTCAAGGATAATAAAATAGATCTTCTTGTTCAACAATATGAACAATTTACGATTCCGAAAGAGGAATCAATTGATAATGCTTTTGCTAGGTTTAACACTATCATCACAAGTTTAAAAGCACTTGATGAGAATTTTTCTAGTAAGAATTTTGTTAGGAAATTTCTTAGGGCTCTTCATCCAAAATGGCGAGCTAAAGTTACGGCGTTTGAAGAATCAAAGAATTTGTCAACTCTACAACTTGACGAATTGATCGGAAACTTAAAGGTCTACGAAGAAATAATAAAGAAAGACTCCGAGATGGTCAAAGGAAAAAGGGAGCAAAGCAAATCAATTGCGTTGAAAGCTAAAAAGGACTCTAGTGACGAAGAATGCTCTACCTCCAAAAGTGACGATGAAGAGTATGCTATGGCCGTACGAGACTTCAAGAAATTCTTCAAAAGACGAGGAAGATACGTTAGGCAACCATATAATGAAAGAAAGTGTTTTAAGTGTGGAGATCCAAATCATCTTATTGGAGAATGTCCGAAATTGACAAGAAGTCAAAACCTGTTAGGAATATAAATATTCATATGAAAGACTCGGTCACCCCGAGTATAGATTAGCATTAAGTAGCTCATAGTCTTATTAATATTTAGTTAGTTCGTAGATTACTTTAAGCAACACCATGGAGGAAGGACGGGTCTTTACCCACTGTATGCCTGATCCACAGCCCGGGAGTGGGCGTTTTCTTTGTAACTATAAATACCCCTCTCCCACCAAGGGAGAGGGTTGGACCTTTCATTAATCTAATACATACTTCTTGTTTCTCTCACTAGAAAAGGCTCCCACTTTTTCTCTCTAAAACTCTTCTTCTAATCTTACCTAACACCACACCATACATGTTTATAATTATGAATATCCTACAATTCGTATCAGAGCCATGGTTTCATCTTAGGGCCTTGGATATTCAGATTTGGTGTGGTTTTTGTGAGTTTTCTTTGAAAACATCATGGTTTGATCTTTCTAGTGTTATTTGATACGTTATGGGTGTATTTTTTTGATCATTGGTGTTAGTACTACATAGTTTTTCAGTTGGTTATGCTACATCAAACGTGTATTTGAAGTTGGGATTGATTTTGGGGCGTTATTCTTGACTGCGGTTAGCTCTACTATTTTATTTCTTGGTTACGGTTAGCTACTGGTTCTTGCGGTTTGCTAGTTAGCGTTTACTTTATTGGGTATAAGGACAAAATGCAAGATAGTGACTGTTTTGGACTCTAGTGGGTTGCGGTTAAGTCTTTGCGATTTGCTCCTGCGATTACTGTTGTGACTTGCGATTTGCTATTTGCGGTTTGCTCATTCTGCGGTTAACTCATCCTGCGGTTTGCTCCTTACTGCAGTTTGCTCATTCTGCGGTTAACTCATCCTGCGGTTTGCTCCTTACTGCGGATTGCTCATTCTGCGATTAACTCATCCTGCGGTTAACTCTGGTTTGCGTTTTGCTAAGGATAGTGATCACCTCTTCCTGCGGTTTGCTCATTGTAGCGTTTACCTTCAGATTGCGATTACCTCCAACTTGCGTTTACCTCTTCTAGCAATTTGCTAAAGTTGCAGTTTGACCAAAGTTGACTTTTTACGTCAAAATTTCAAACGGACATAACTTTTGAACCGTAACTCCGTTTTCAGCGAATTAGCTGTCAAAACGTTCGGAACAGGCTGAATATTGTGCGGTTTCACAAAGAAGTCTTGAAACAAATTTTTCGAGGCCCAAATCACCTCCGGAGTGAAGTTATTGAGGTTTTAAGTTTTTAGACTAAATTTTCACCAAATTTTCGTGGCCAAACTTACATCAACCGAACAAAGATCACAACTAAACAACATCAACTGATCTTCAAGTACATCAACTGATCATCAAGTTCATCTCCAGTCTTTGGTGTTTTACGGTTTCTTCTTGATTTTGTAAAATCCCGCAAAAGAATCTATTTCTCGGTTTAAATCATAGAAGTGTAAAATCCCGTGCACGTCCACATCATGTCAAATTCTTCTGTTTCAGTCGTACATGAGATACTCAAATTGTACGACATGATCGTTGAAAATAAGACTTCTAACCCTTCACAACAAATTAAAATGTTTGAGTCTGATAATGCTGCTATGGAATCTTCGTGCTCTAAGTCTCAAGAGAATGAACTTCATCAGCCAATCAAATTGCCCGATAATGCAAAGAATTGTTGCATTGAATGTTTTCGATTACTTCACTCACATCTCAAGGTTCTCTTTGCACAACCTGGATACTCGGTAGGTTACAATCGTGCATTCGCAACACTCTTCAGTCAAAAGGCTGAGACCTTCACAGGCAAAATGACTGTATACTTAGATCAACTTCAATAACTTGAAAAGTGTGAATTTTCTGAAGAAAGATCTATGGCTGCATTCTGTGTGATCAACAACCAACTCCAAGCGTTCATTGATTCGCGATTCACTGAGGAGTATGATCATGAGAGTCAAATGACGAAAAAGGGCTTTGCTACTCACACGGGAATCAAAGTTGACGTGTTCAGAGTTACACTACTCCAACTCTTGGATAATGTCAAGGAGTACATCATGGAAAGAGCACAAAACAAACTCAAGTATGAAGACAAGGTGAAGGCATGTCGGGTGCAATCAAGTGATGTTACTCTGGATTCGGGTAGAGCATCGGATGCTGGGATAGTTGTCACCAATGAAAGAGGATCAAAAATTGATAAGCTTGACTCTACCAATAGTTCAATGACTCTTCTTGCTACACAGGATGGGGATGCATATGTCAGACCGATGAAAGAACATGTTTCATGTGCTAAGGTACTAAAACTGAATGACATGGTCGATAAACATGAGATTCCCAACAAAGTACAACTGACAAACGTTGTTGGCTCAAATACTGCTAATATGGGAAATAGCGATATTTTCCCATGTGAACAATATGTGAAACACAACGAAGAGTCAGTTGTACCAAGTAGTGCATCTTCTGTTGTTGATAATGATTGTGATTTGCATGAGCACACTGTGTATATCCCTGATGACACCCTAACCACTAGGATTAATATTCTTAAGGATCAAGTTAGGTGTTATGAACAACATGCAAAATTTAAGCTAACTGAACGTGAACAGAAAATGGATTGGCAAATGCATGCATATATAACTGAACGTAACTTAAAGGAAGAAACATTGAAACAAGAGTTAAAATCTTTACAAATCAACTTGATCAAACTGTCAAACGTGAACAGGAGATACAAAAGAGTATGATTACTCAAAAACTTGATTTTCAGGATAAGGAAACAAAACTCTTAAATGATTTTTTCAGACTTAAGACGTTAAAGAACAAGCTTGAAAAAAAGTTGTATACACAAGGCCAAACCATTCAAACTGCTCAAATGATACAAAAGCATAGAAAGTTTTCTAATGAAAACAGTGAAAAGGATGTAGGTGAACCCAAATCTAATTGGCTAAGGAGTGTTAGAGATGCCCAACCTGCATTATATGATGCAAATGTTATGCTTAAGCCTGGTCATGCCCCTCCTGATGTGCGATCCGATGATGAGACCAATGAGATAGAAGATAGAACTAGAGAGAAATTGGCTGAAAAATTAAAGGATCCCTGGTGCATTGCAAACAAAATTCTGTATAAATATGATTACTTTGAAGATAATCGATTAGCTCTTTTTGTCCCTCAAAAAAGGTTTACCCCAGAGCAAATATCTTGGAGTTTTGACCTTGAAAGAATGAAAGCAGAAAGAATAGTGGGTGAAACTCGTACCATGTTTAAGATAGCTAATCCAACGTTATACCCACTGAATACACCCAGGCATCTTGTCCCTTTAACTATCCCCACGCAAAATAATACTCTAATTTCTCTATATGTTCTTGGTCAATTATTCACTGATTTTGATAAAACATGTAAAAAGAGAATTACGCCAACGGGTATTACTGAAGGGGAAAGGGGTTTTAAACAAACAAAGAGTTGTTATTTAACTGAGGTCATGCCATTCTTTAAACTTCTCAAGGAACATTTTGAGGGTCTTCAAAAAACCTTAAATAAAGATGTTGATAATATGAAAAAGGTGTTTAAAGAAGTGGAAAACGAGGGAAAACAAATTGCAATTGATCTTAAATGCAGTGAAATTGAGAGGAAAAATATTCTCATCATGAATGAGAATTTGATTGCTAAATGTATTGCACATGATGTATTTTATACTGCTACTGATTCTGCATTATCTGCCTGCCAATTTCATGAGATGTCTATTGTATTGAACGTTTTCCATAATCGTGTTGTTGAGCTTGAGGGGGAGAATTTGAAATTGCGTGAGAAAGTTCAAAATGACGACCATGATAACATGGTCAGGCATTTGTCAAAACTAGAGGTTGATAATCTTAATTTGCAATTAAAGTGTCTACATTTAGAAGAAAGATTTAAAATCTCAAATGCCAAGATATCTTCTGATGCTCCTGAATTTGATGCATATTTTGAATTAGCCAAACGTGATGAAAAAATTCAAGCTCACACTAACACGATTAGAAAATTGAGGGTCCAAATTGACCAATTGAAGTCAAACAAGAGTGATGTGATTGGCACTCAAAAACCACAGTCTATAGATTCTCAGAATTTTCAATTTCAAGATACCATCAATAAATTGCAACATGAAAATGATTGGTTTCGAGCTGAAAATTCAAAAGTTAAACAGCATTACAAAGAGTTATATGATTCAATTAAGATCACACGTGATAAAAACAATGAAAAGATAACTTCTTTGCTTAAAGAAATTGAGAATCTAAAGACTTAGGTGAAAGGGAAAATGCCAATCATCACTTGTGATAATGTTGTTCAAAAGGTTTCTGCTTGTAAGAAGTACGCAATTGATGCTGTGAATATTCCTCTTCTCCTTAGAAATAATATGTTAGTTCATAGTGACTATTTTAAACATCTTAAGGAGTGCCTTGACTTGCTTCGTGAAACCATTGAAGAGGATAGGATAGCAAAACCACTTGATGATTCTATTGTAGGTGCCTGCTATCTCACTAATAGATCTTAGGAACTCTTAGAATATGCTATTAGTACATGTCCTAAGATTGATATCAAGCAAGATAGGTCATCTGCATCATCCTCTAAGTCAACAAACAAGCATGTTACCTTTGCTGAACCTTTGGAAACTTTAGATCCCAACACATCAAAACATGTTCAGCAACTGGAAGTGAAAAAGACTAAGTTTCCTATCAGTCCTTCTATAGAAGTTAATAGTGACACTAAAGCTAGAAAGTCAAAACCAATGAGAAATATAAAGAAAGATAAGACTTCACCAGCTATAACTAAGACAAAAGTAGAAGACCACATGAGGAACTATAAGTCTAAGTTGGACAAAAGGAACCATAATTCAAATCCTAATTCACCATGTGATAAATGCTTAATCTCGAGTAATCATGATAAATGTGTTGAGAAATTTCTGAAGTTGCTTAACAAACCCTCAGTTAAGAAAGTTTGGAGAGCTAAACATATTAAGCAAGTTTGGAAAGCTACAGGAAAACTGCTTGCCAATGTTGGTTATCAATGGAAACCCACTGGAAGGAAATTCACTTTAGGAGAACAGTGCCCTTTAACTAGGATAACTAATTCTAAAGTAGTGCCTATTAAGAAAATGAAGCCAACAGGTAGAAATTTCCCTTTGGAGACCCAATGTCCTTTACCTAGGCCCATTGCATCTACTAGTGAAATTTCCACCATTGAAACGAATGCACCTAAGGTCTTAGTGGCTCCCGAACTTGTTTGCACTAACCAACTGGAACCCAACTCAAATTGGGGATCCGACACTCCAAATCTTCTGCTATCATCTGTTTTCAAATGCATGTCGTATATTTCGTCCTTTGGTATTTGGACTCAGGCTGCTCAAAACATATGATTGGGGATCGCTCAAGGCTCAAGATTTTCATGAATTTGTTTATCGGGTCAGTTCAAATTCGGGAACGACCATCTTTTGGGCAATTGTGGGTTAAGGAGACTATGTATTTTGGTGACAGTGTAATCTCCAGGGTATTCTACGTTGAAGGACTTGGTCATAATTTGTTTCGGATTGGTCAATTCTGTGATTTGGATCTAGAAGTTGCTTTCAGTAAACATTCATGCTTCTTCAGAGAATTGGATGATGTTGATCTTCTTAAAAACAGTCGTGGCACTAACCTATACACCATCTCCATTTGAAGTCATGATGCGGCCTTCTCCTTCTTGCTTGTAGTCCAAGGTCTCAAAGAACAAATTGTAGCCATGGTACCAACGTTTAAATCACTTGAACTTTGGTACCATAATTGACGGTCGGTTTGTTCGGCTTGTCAACTGAGCAAAAGATCATCGTTGTTCGGCTTGTCAACTGGGCAAAACAGGAAGTATACCTTCAAACCTAAAACTGTCAACACCATCATGGAAGTTCTTCACACCCTTCACATGGATCTATGCAAACCAATGAAAATGCAAAGTATAAATGGGAAGATGTATGTTCTTATGATAGTTGGCGACTATTCTCAGTTTACATGGGTGAGGTTTTTGAGAACCAAGGACGTGACTCCAGAGGTTATCATCAATCTCATTAAATAGCTGAAAGTATGACTCAACAAAACCAATACTTGACACATACTCTTCATGACAAATCTTCATATGAGTTGATGCATGGCATGAAACCGGATCTCTTATTTCTATGTGTGTTTGGTGCTTTATACTACCCTACAGATGATAGTTAAAGATCTAGGATAATTAAAAGCTAAAAGCTAATATTGGATTCTTCGCTGGTTATGCTCCAGATTGTAAGGGATACCGAATCTACAACAAACAAACCCGATAAACCTTGGAAACCATTCACGTCACATTTGTTGAGATGACTGAGCATATGGCTCCTGTACACATCAGTGCAGGACCCACGTCTAAACTTCTGTCCCCTGAACCAATCAGTTCAGGCCTTGTACAATATTCCACGCCTGCAGTACTTTATGTACCTCCTAGAAGTGAGCATTTGAAGATCTTATTTGAACCGATGTTTGATGAATAATTTGAGACACCTATTGATGATACACCGACACCACCAGCTGCCGCTGCTCCGGTTCTGTACAACTCAAATGGTCCATCAGTGTCTACTTGAATTGATCAAGATGCTCCATCTGCTAGTTGTTCACCATCATCGTTAAATCTTCAATCTCCTTCTGTACATCAAGGCACTACAGTCAACAATTCTTTTGAAGTGAATTCATTTGCTCCTCTTGAGTATGCTCTGTTCAAGAACCTATTTGCTCCTGAATCTTCTTCTGAGACACCTTCTTCAAGGGATACAAACATGACTTCTTCAGGTTCCTACCCTCAACCACATCAAAATCTCAAAAAACGGACCAATGATCATCCGATTGATAACATTATTGGGAATCTTTCTCGACCGATATTCACATGAAGGTGATGCGTGGGAATTGCACCAGGCTTTACCTCTCGAGGGATCTCGAGAAGCTTACAACCCCCACCAGGCAGTGTACCTGATCGTTGTAGTATAGTATAGTGACAAGTACAGGGAAATTGATCGTTCAACTCAGGAATAATGTCGTTAGGATTGAAATTAATCTAACTAGGTCTAAAGGTGAAGGATGATTCTTTTTGTATTTTTATATTTTATGAAAAGCAAGTAAAAATCTCGAGTATTGGAAGGAGGGGAGGAATTAGTTGCTAATCAACTAACCCAAAAGCTACTAATTAAACTAATTAACAAGAAAAGTAAACTAGGGTTCTACAAGATAAGTGAAGCATGTCTACCTAAGATATGTTACTCCTTGCTAGCTATCCAATTCTACCTATTGAATTGTCACACCTTGCTTTAATTGACGGGTTGTATTCCTTAATACCATTCATGGGGTGGCATACTTACTTCCCCAATCCTATAAGCTCCTACTTCACTCCTATGTCGAGCCTGCTAAGAAGCTCCTAACATGAGATCACTAGAATTCGCTCATGCATTAAATACAACCATAAAAACCTAGTACACATCGGTTCATGTTTCTTAAGACGTTCAAGCAAGTTACACAGTGGAGATCTGCCGGTTTTCTTAAGCCTAACATCGAATACAATCAACCAAACAAGAGACAATAGGAATCAAGAATTATAAGCTAAACCAATTAGATCTATCGAAGTGTCACGCCCTAATTGATGAAGATAGACACAAACATCAACAAGGAATCAATAGATCTAATCAATTATATACAAGTTTCACATAAACACAAGTAGACACAAAGTAAATTAACAAAACATAATCAAAGAAGGACAATCAACAATAATAATGAAAGACATAGTTGAGATAGAATCGTCAAACCAATACATGATGTTTATGGAGTGATTGAAACCCTCTAAGTTGCTGGAAAAACACCTACCTAAACCCAGAAATCGACCTTAGGGTTTAGGGCTTACAAAAAGTGAAGTTATGATGTTATATTTATACCCTATTTTCCGCCCGGCCCGATCTTGACGGCGTCAAGAACAATTTTTCTTCATCAAATTGTAGATCTCTTCGTCCTTTTCGCGTGGGCTTTTGAATCACCTAAATCCGAGTTCTTATGCAAAAGTTATGACCAAAACAATATCAGCTACTTCGCGCGCAAGTTTTGACAAGTTAACACGTGACGGCCTTGGGTGACGCCGTCACGTTTCTTCTGGACCGTCACCACTTTTACTCTTGACGCCGTCACCAAAATGCTCTTGACGCCGTCAGGTACTGTTCCCAGCAAGGAAAATTAAGACTTTGTCGTTTTCTTCACTTTTATGCTCCAAAAACTTCCAAAATGTTTCCTTTTCCAGAATTCACTCCAAAAGTACCTAAAATCACAAAAGGAACGATTTAGGGCAATATTTGATCAAATAAATTCAAATTTCGGCTTAAATGACCCCCTAAAAATGGTTCATTTGTCGCCTTATCATATCCCTACACTTGGGATTTGCTTGTCCTCAAGCAAATGAGCTTTTCCACCAATAAAAATACAAGTTAGGGGTCATTTAACACTAATATAAAAATAATTACAACAAATGATCATTCCACCTTAGTCAAAATAAGCACGGAAATTATACACTAGCACCTCACATTAAGTATTTGGATACTCTCATCTCTCGGGTGTTGTAAATTTATATGTCATAATTGGAAATGGAGAAATATCACACTCTACCTGTCATAGCAAATAGATTACCATAGGCTTGGGAAAGGATCAAACCTCCACCACTTGGCGTAAGCACCTAGGATAAACTATCAAAGAGGTCTTTTAAAGGGTTATAACGTTAGGTGTAGGGGATATGGAAGACACGGTTTTGTTAGATAAACGGATATTTTACTGGTGGCAAGTCAATTGTCTTAGTCAACTACATGTACAATGAGGCGTTGCTAAGCCAAGACTCGACTCAATTTAAACTAACTACGACTCTTTTTGGATTTTTTAAGACACTGTTTGACTTAAACATAAACAAAAGAAACGGATGGTAGCTCATATGTTTTTTTCTTTTCTTTTTCAATTTTTATTTTATTTTATTTATTTATTTATTTATTTATTATTTTTTTTTGCATACACTTTTACTCTACCATCCAAAATAATACATCAAAGGGAGCTCGTTTCCTCCCTACACTTGAGCTTTTACATACTTCACAATCAACTATTCTAATGACTCGAATCAAGATAATCAAAAAACTTGGAGTACTTTTAAATATTAACGCACCTATGGGTGTAATATATGATGTTCTTCCCCATTACTCCATAACACAAGTACTTTACCCATGAGTCCCAATTGTCCCAAAACAATATGTACAAGATATGACTCGACTTAGCAACCATGTAATCAATTAAACAACTAACAAAGGGTTTAAACAATTAACAATAATGCACTAAAGATGAGTGCATACAGGGAAGGCTAAGGCGATTTGGTTGCACATTTGAGGTGGATTGTAAAAAAATTCTTCCTTTAAGTAAAATGCTTAAAGTTAGAAACAAAAAGATAGGCTCGGAGGGGTGTACTAGGAGTATCGTATACTAAAAATGAGTACAACGCAAAGGTGTGGGAGAATTACTTAACCTAAGAAGTCAATGTAATTATATTACAGGTGTAGAACAAGGGTTATCCTAATGCCTCTTATCATGTAGTAAATCCTAACTACACGAATGTAGTCTCACTAGCGGTCTCGGGATGCATCGCTATCACAAGTTCTAGAATCTAAATGCTACCGGTACACTCATAAGCACCAACAATGAATGCTTTTTCCTAAAGATCTAAAGGCGAACCTCACATTTTTGGGGTGGAAATTTTTGAGTGGTATGGTTTTTGTGCAAGTCATACAATTCCTATCCATGAGATGCTTATTAAGACTAAAGTTTCACTCCTATATGTTGCAAAAAATTTTAAATTTGGTGCTAAAATTACCCTAACAAATATTTCTCTCAGTTTTATTACACATTCACTATCAAACAAAACAAACTCCTATATGTTGCAAAAAATTTTAAATTTGGTGCTAAAATTGCCCTAACAAATATTTCTCTCAGTTTTATTACACATTCACTATCAAACAAAACAAAGACCAAGTGGAGTAATAGTTTCTAATATACCCTCCCTACACTTAAACCGAACATTGTCCCCAATGTTCTAGATAAAAGATGTAAAAGTAAAAATAAATAAGAATGAAAGAAACTAATACTCCCCTGATTCGTTCACCATGGATAATGTGACAACATGGTTAAATCTACCTCAAAGAAGATGAATATTGAAAGCTTCCCTCCAGAAATATAAATCATCTTCTTGTCCTGTAATCAACAAACACAAAAACCAGAGCATCAAACTGAACAAAAATCACAACTAGATGTAATTCCAGACTTAGAAATAGAAACAAGACAAAGCAACAAAAGGATAGGATACTTGTAGAATGAATTACAAATAGGAACTCACAAAACATATCCACAATTATTGACACACAAACAAGATAGAATATATGCTATTCATGAATTGTGAAGTTTTCATGTTCGAATTTAGTTCTTTTTAACAAAATATAAATTTCCCTATACTTATCTTTTTGTAAAATACCTTTATATGCAATTAAGACGAGGTTAAAAACAAAATAAAGCATTTTCACAAATTATTCGAAACATGAAAATTAAACAACTATGATTAAGCATATATGACAAAAACAAACAAATAAAATAAAAACATCAAACAATTAAAAACGTGGGTTGGGTTGCCTCCCAACAAGCGCTTGTTTTTGTTCGAGTCACGAGCCTGACTCTACCCTTATTTAACGGAAATAGGGGAGGTTTTCCCTACACTTAGGATTAAGTGCGGGTGGAAGTAGCGATACACACCCTTAGGGTGGAAATATGCCACGTGAGGTGAAGGGGGTGAGTGAATGGCTTACTTCATCCTAAAACTACCCGGATAATATTGGTTGATGGGTGGGTCGGTTCCTCTTTTGTCTCCTAGATGTATATCTAAGGATGGAAAGTTGTGTAAAGGTTGAGGTTCTGGTTCATCAACATTAGGAAATTCCCTAGAACTAGGAGTAAGGTTATCACTACAAGTATTCAAACCTATATCCTCTAGTGGTGCTTGGTCCATGGGTTCAACCTCAATTGGGGTTCCTATAGTCTCTTCTATTTTTTCCGGGTAAGTCACGGGCGGTGTATGTGCCTCAAATAATGGTAGGACTTGTGGGGTACTTTGTGGGCTTGGATTGTCCACCTCATCCTCCATTGTGTCTAGATTACCTATATGTTTGTTTTGTACTATGATATTAGGTGCCATCCAACTAGGTATCTTAATATGAGTATATTCATCCCCCAACAAACTTGTTTCATGATCCTTCAAATTTGTTGTCAATTGATTTGTTATGTTGTTTGTCGGGTTGTCTACTCTATAATAATATTGGGCACAATCTTCTATGGCATCCCATGCTTCTTCAGTATTTAATTCCCTAAGGTCCCCGTTGGCAAAATCATCAATGTACCTTTGGTAATACGAGTGGACACTATAGTAAAAGATTTGAGTTAGGTACCATAGATCGAAACCATGATAAGGGACTATTCATAGTAAATTTTTAAAACAAGTCCATGCATCATAAATAGGTTCATCTCGATATTGTTTGAACATCAAGATGTCATTAGGAGTGAATGGGTTTCGTGGTCGGTAGTATGGTGGATTCACATTCTCCATAATGGTGAACGGAAGAGTCAATGGAAAGGTTTCTACAAACAAATACACAAAGAAAAGATAGACTACGAGAAAGCTAATAAAAAGAAAGTAAAAATCTCACTAAAAAGGAATCTAACGAGTAGACCTAATCAAAATAAATTTCAACCTAAACAATAACTATTCCCCGGGCTACGGCGCAAAAAACTTGATGCGTGGGAATTGCACCAGGCTTTACCTCTCGAGGGATCTCGAGAAGCTTACAACCCCCACCAGGTAGTGTACCTGATCGTTGTAGTATAGTATAGTGACAAGTACCGGGGGATTGATCGATCAACTCAGGAATAGTGTCGTTAGGATTGAAATTAATCTAACTAGGTCTAAAGGTGAAGGATGATTCCTTTTGTATTTTTATATTTTATGAAAAGCAAGTAAAAATATCGGGTATTGGAAGGAGGGGTGGAATTAGTTGCTAATCAACTAACCCAAAAGCTACTAATTAAACTAATTAACAAGAAAAGTAAACTAGGGTTCTACAAGATAAGTGAAGCATGTCTACCTATGATATGTTACTCCTTGCTAGCTATCCAATTCTACCTATTGAATTGTCACACCTTGCTTTAATTGACGGGTTTTATTCCTTAATACCATTCATGGGGTGGCATACTTACTTCCCCAATCCTATAAGCTCCTACTTCACTCCTATGTCGAGCCGGCTAAGAAGCTCCTAACATGGGATCACTAGAATTCGCTCATGCATTAAATACAACCATAAAAACCTAGTACACATCGGTTCATGTTTCTTAAGACGTTCAAACAAGTTACACAGTGGAGATCTGCCGGTTTTCTTAAGCCTAACATCGAATACAATCAACCAAACAAGAGACAATAGGAATCAAGAATTATAAGCTAAACCAATTAGATCTATCGAAGTGTCACGCCCTAATTGATGAAGATAGATACAAACATCAACAAGGAATCAATAAGATCTAATCAATTATACACAAGTTTCACATAAACACAAGTAGACACAAGGTAAATTAACAAAACATAATCAAAGAAGGACAATCAACAATAATAATGAAAGACATAGTTGAGATAGAATCATCAAACCAATACATGGTGTTTATGGAGTGATTGAAACCCTCTAAGTTGCTGGAAAAACACCTACCTAAACCCAGGAATCGACCTTAGGGTTTAGGGCTTACAAAAAGTGAAGTTATTATGTTATATTTATAGCCTATTTTCTGCCCGGCCCAAACTTGACGGCGTCAGCCAAACCATGACGGCATCAAAAATAATTTTTCTTCACCAAATTGTAGATCTCTTCGTCCTCTTTGCGTGGGCTTTTTAATCACCTAAATCCGAGTTCGTATGCAAAAGTTATGACCAAAACAATATCAGCTACTTCACGCGCAAGTTTTGACAAGTTAACACGTGACGGCCTTGGGTGACGCCGTCACGTTTCTTCTGGAGTGTCACCACTTTTACTCTTGATGCCGTCACCAAAATGCTCTTGACGCCGTCAGGTACTGTTCCCAGCAAGGAAAATTAAGACTTTGACGTTTTCCTTTTATGCTCCAAAAACGTCCAAAATGCTTCCTTTTCCAGAATTCACTCCAAAAGTACCTAAAATCACAAAAGGAACGATTTAGGGCAATATTTGATCAAACAAATTCAAATTCCGGCTTAAATGACCCCCTAAAAACGGTTCATTTTTCGCCTTATCAGAAGGCAACTTACAACCTTTTCATTGTGGTGCTTTTATAATTTTGTACTATTCAAAGTCGAACCCAAAGATGTCAAGACTGCTATCTCTAAAGACTATTGGGTTAATGCGATGCATGAAGAAGTTCGCAAGTTCGATCGACTTGAAGTATGGGAATTGGTACTATCTCCAGACTATGCAATAATTATTGCTCTAAGTGGATATTCAAAGTGAAACTTGATGAGCATGATGTCGTTCTGAAAACAAGGCAAGGCTTGTTGCTAAGGAATATCGTCTAAAGGAAGGCATTGATTTTGAAGAATCTTTCACTCTAGGTGTTCGCATTGAAGCTATCAGAATATTTTTCACTGCATGTCAGAACATGACGGTCTATCAAATGGATGTGAATAATTGCATTTCTAAA
Organism: Artemisia argyi; assembly: GCA_030686995.1. Taxonomy (NCBI): domain Eukaryota; kingdom Viridiplantae; phylum Streptophyta; class Magnoliopsida; order Asterales; family Asteraceae; genus Artemisia; species Artemisia argyi. The sequence continues at coordinate 113,486,817 of CM060688.1, read as the reverse complement.
TGGCGAGCTGAATGAAGTTGTTTATATCAGTCAACCTGAAGGATTTGTGGATCTTAATCGTCCTACCCATGTCTATCGTCTGAAAAAGGGTGTGGAAAACTAGAAGGGGGGGGGGGGGGTTGAATAGTTTTGCGTCTTTTTTGATTAATAAAAGTTTGCTTTCAAAGAATTAATGGTAATCGTAAAAACCTGTGAAGCTAAAGTATAGATACAAATTAATTTACCTATATCACATAGATACTACTTATTTAAAGTGTTGAATAGAAATTATAATTTCATATATCTCACTTAATTATAAGTAAGTATTTATATATGTATATGTGTTTTAATAATTGTATGTACTTATATTTTACTAATGTATAATTAAGGTTTTAAATGGAATCAAGTTTGATCTTTATGTGAAATCAATATATGCACAACACACAATAATAATAATGTACGAGAAGCAAGTATGTAAACAAGTAAAGAATGAGAGATGGAAAGATCAAACCGAGAGACAAAGGATTTATAGTGGTTCGGCTACAAGGACACCTTCCTTGCCCTACTCCACTCCCCGAGCACCGAACTTGAGAGTTTTCTTCACTAAGTCAATAACCTCCCTTATGGCGGAGAAAACCGTACACACCAAAAGCTTACACCAATTAATGACACAAAGCAAAATGTCGAGTTCTAATCGTAGCTAGAACCAATCTCACACCAAATATCACACCACAACTTCTTCACACCTTTTACTTCTTCAATACTTCTTCACACCACAAGTATCTTCACGCCTCACAAAATACTTCACGACTTCAATGTCTTGCAACGTCACAACTTCAAAGCACCAATGTCTTCACAAATTCAAACCAATAATATCTTTGCACCTTCAAGCCACTAGAGTCTTCACAACTTTAATCTACTAATGTCTTCTAGTCTTCTCCACTTGGAAGCTTCAATTTCTTCACTACTAGCCACTATTGCTACTCTCTCCTATCTTCACTACTATCCAACACTACTTCTTCACTTCAAGTTCCACTTCACATTTACAACAATTCTAGATTCTACAACTAAATCTAGCTAACTAATACATACACCTTATTCACCAAAATATGAAAGATCAACAAGATGAAACAAACAAACAACTTAGATAGAAAGATGATACTAAGTTGTAATACTTCTAATAGAAGTACTTCTAATAGAAGTATTCTTCTCTTTGCACTTGAGTGTTGAGGCTTGAATCACTTTGAAACAAAGATCAAAGTATATAAGATCAAAGGATTTTTAGAGGATGGAGAAGGATGTTTAGATTAGAAAGTTTATAGTGCCAAAAAGGTGAGAAAAATATGTGGAATGATCCAATATTTATAGGGTCAGAAAATACTGTTCTGGAGCGTGTCGGTCCCCTTAATTAGGGGGCGGTCCCCTTAATGATTAAGGGGGCCGCCTAGTAAAATTAAGGGGGCCGCTCTCCTGAACGTTGTATTTTCTTGTCCTTTTCTGAGGGAAACTTTTCTGGATTAGATTTGCCATTTTGGTTGAAAATTTGAATTCACAAATTTGTAATGATTTAAACATATTCTTTTAATGCCAAAAATGTTTTACAAAAGTTATAAAATGTTTTGTGACATTTTATAAATATCTAGTGATTAACAAAAGTGTTCCTTTGATCTTATACTACATTAGACACTTTGTTTATTCATACCTTAAGTGATTAATTGGTAAAGATGAATATTTACTACTAAGTACTTGTTTATGTCATAATCTTTGGTTTGATGAGTTTACGTTTTGTGATTATCAAAACATAGAGATATCGAAAGATATGAATAACGTTTTTAGTCATTTATTTATGTCAACAATCTCCCCCTTTTTGATGATTACAAAACCTAAACTCATTAAATCCAAAAATTAATTTTTAGACAAGTATTTAGTGAGTTTATAATCACTTCTCCCCCTTTTTGTAAAATCAAAAAGGTTTAAGCCAATAGAAAGGAAGCTCCCTCTTGATGTATGCTCCCCCTCGTTTGAAGGCACCAAGGGTTCGAGAATTGGAATTCTTGCAAGAAAAAAAATTAGAAGCACAAGCATGGCACAAGCAAACATATATATCATAATACCAACAATTAATAAGCATGGCAAAAGATAATTAGGAACACATATTAAGTCATTCATTGATAGAAAATGATTATGTCAACCCATAATCATTGTTACAAAAGCCATACATATAGAATACTAAGACTAAGTATAGCATCCTATTGTGCTAACAAGGAGTGTCACCAAACTTTCTTGAATCCCAAAATGGTTGAAGAGTTTTATTTGAAAATGAGAAACATAAGCATATAAAATGCTTGGTGGTTTAGTGGAGATAAACTTTTTGTTGCATGGATGTTGGTGAGTTTGGAGATGTGGAACTTGTAGGTGGTGGGTTAGAGGTAGGGTTTGTTGATTGAGGGTTTTGATGTTGTTCAAGTGATGGTGTTTGTTGAGATCTTGTAAGAAGATACTCAATCCAAGTGAAGTGCTCATTCAAAGCAATGGTTTGTTGTTGAAGGAAGATGCAACAAGGGCAATTGTTGACATGCTTCTCAACTTGGTTGATGTTATGTGGTGATGATGGTGAGCTTGATTGGGATAGATCCAAATTGCGTTGAGCAAGATGTAATGCTAAAAGAGCACTAAGCTCATGAGCCTCTTTTAGCTCCTCAACGAACTTCAAGTGTTCGGAGGAAGGTGATGATGGTGGAACATGATGGTTGTCTTGGGTGAAGGTTTGAACATGCAACATAGGAATGGCATGTGAAGTTGTAGGATGTGTTGGTGGTACTCTTGGTAGTGGAGACATGGTTGAGCTTGGGTAGTCATGAAAACATGAAATGGGTGAAAGAGGTTCTCCATGAGTGAGTGGTGTTTTTGTTGAATGAGCAACATGTGAGGTATTGATTGAGAGATTGGGATTGTTGTTTTGGGATTGAGCATGCTCATCATAAGAAGCATGAATGAGGGAATGAGTGGGTGATAGGTTGTGAGATGAGTCATTATTGTGGGTTTGAGGTTTAGTAGTTGGTTGACTTGGAACAACATCACTTGCGTTATGACAAGAATCAAGTTTCCTCCTCCAAACGGGTTTGACGGAGATCCTTGCGGTTCTTGAAATCTTAGGTTTTTGGTTGTTGGGAGATGACATGTTTGGGTGTGATGGAATTAATGATGGGAAGAGGGTATTTATAGTGTATGAGAAATGTGGTTTAGGAAGGTAAATTTTGAGGGATAGCATGGGACAAAATATGTTTGTAAATTTTGGGAAGTATAGGCTGAAATGGGTCAAAAAGTGATAAAGAAAACAGTATCCCCGACCATCAGATGGCCGGTCCCCTTAATTAGGGGCCGGTCCCCTTAATCATTAAAGGGGCCGCCTTATGTAATTAAAGGGGCCGCCCATCTGGTGATTCCCAGAATGCCAGAAATGGGTTTTTGGCAGAAAATTTTCAAAAAGGTTGTGTTTTTTGATTTGAATTCAAGTAATTCAACTCTTTGAGGCAATATAGGGCATACTATTTATGAATGTAGAGAGTGATATAGAAATAATTAAATTAGGCAATTAATTTCCAATAATCATGCTATCTATTAATTTATCAATTAAGATATGCAACTAAGGAGGCAATAAGGCAAATTAGTTAAATGTGTAACTATATGAAGATGATAACATTTAGTCTAGTGCAAACATATTGATGATTGTTAACAAACAAAAAGGAGGATATGATTATATGGACTTCAAGACTTGTTATAAACAAGATCCATATGGGCAAGCCATGATTCTCATGAAATGATTTGATTAAATTGTTAATGTCATTTCCAATAGAAGTGTATGACACATGTGAGAAAATCAAATGTGTTTTAAGCAAAACGTTTTTAGTTTTATTCAACAATGTTTTGAAGTAAATTCAAGTGTGCATTACAATAACACAAATTGAATTTTGTTTCATAGCGTGTAATAAAAAAAATTTCAATCTTGTTTTTGATTAAAATAAGGTTATGAAAGAAATTTTAGTTAAGTAAATTGTTTCAAGAAAAATAATATAGATATTTAAAAGATTTTCATTCAAAAAGAGAGAAGTTTTAAACATGATGTTTTGATCATGATAATCAAGAAATTGCAAGTGAAGGATTTGAAATGGAAGCTTATCATGCTCAAGAGAATCAATTAAGCCCATTGTCACACATAATCATCTCTAATGACACCTAAAGATATGAAAGAGAGATGGTAGATATTTATGATCTAAATGCAATGATATATATATATATATATATATATATATATATATATATATATATATATATATATATATATATATATATATATATATATATATGTATACAAAGAACATCATAATATCAAGTTGCTAACAAGTCTCAATTATAATACATCTATTTATGCAACTAGTAAGATCATATAACTTAAGTGGAAAGTATTCTACTATAGATCATAGAAGATTAAGAAAAATGATAATAGACTAAACAACAAGAAGGTTAATAATGCTAATATCATATATGCATATATTAGTATTAATGATCTAAAAGCATGGCAACTTATAAGTTAAATCATATTCACGTACTAATTAAAGCATTCTAAAATATAATGTAATATTGGCAAGTTTTTGAAAAGAAAACTTATCTAAGGTCCAGCTTTTCTTTAAGAGTGGGCATGAGGGTAATGGAAGAAATCTTAAAAGTTTGTCCAAAACATGTCGAAGTAGCCAAGTAACATTCCAACGCAATAGAAATAAAGGGAGCTAGATCCGAGATGCTTAATCGATCACACCAATCATCACAAGTCGTGAAGGCTAATAAAAATTGTGCTTTGGAGGCTTCATCTTGAAATAGTAATGGACACACCATGATACCAATACTCCAAGAGTGAAGAACAAAATGCCGAGACAAGAAGATTCCCGCAACGACGTCATAGGCAAAACATTTGCAGAATGTGAAACAACGTGATAGAAACCAATAGCCGTCAAAGGTAATAGAGTGAGATGAGTAAATCAACACGTAATAGACTCTTCGTTCGTTAATTACCTAAATATGATAAAAAGCTTGGTACCCAGATTCTCATGGGTCCTAGTTGGTTAGATGAGAACATCCATTGCATTTGAATGCACATAATGAGGATGTCGTCGATAAGTACAAGAATTCATCAATAGTTTGTTTTAATTAACAAACAATGACTTTCTTGACTAGAGTAATAAATAATGAGTGTTAATAGTATTAGTTCTAAATTTATTCACTAGGTTTAATAAATTTTATTTGTTTTGATACATTTGTTGAAGGATCATTTACGATAAATCCTAAGCCGGTTTTATCATAAAATGACTTTTGAATGTTGAGAAGATATTTTAAAGATTTAGAACTATTTTCGAATTTTGCCAATGTTTTTGCTTTTTCATTTTCCATTTTAATTTCATGTTTGTAGTCTTGACATTTTTTACATTCAAGATCAATTTCAATATTACTTTCAAGTCTAGACATTTTATCTTCTAAAATTATTTCTTTTTCAAAGTTGTTTTCAGCGGATGTTGAAGATTCGTTTTTAAAAATAATTTTTGAGTCAATGTTGCAAAAATGTTTGAAGTTGTTTTCCATTTTTGAAAATTCTAATATAAATTGATCATAGCAAAAATGTTTGGTTTTGGATTGTACCTTATTTGTAGTTGTACATTCTTCACATGCTATACGGTGATCAATTCCATTGTCCATGTCGCTCCATGTTTTGTTTGTAGTTTCACTTGGATCTAGAAGCATGTAGTTCTTGCCATCAATACTTGTGTTCACATTTATTTGAATATTCTCATACGCCGTATTATCATCGTCTTCTTTGCACTTGTTGCACCATGATTTATTCATGCTCTTTCTTTGGATTTGGCTCATGTATTCTTCGTTATAGATACCTTCAATGCTCACATTTGAACTAGTAGTACATGTGTTTGTTTCAACTAAATATTTATTTACTAAATTTTCTAGACTAACTATTTCTTGTGCAATATCAAGTTTATCATCTTTGATTTTACATTTCTCTTGGTGAAACTTTAAAAGACATTTTCAAATATCATTTGCCGTTTTACAACGAAATAATCTTTCATATTTAACTCTTGGTAGAGTTTTGAAAATAAGTAATTTGGCTTTAGTGTTTTTATCAATTTTGGTTTGAAGATTTTTATATTGATTTTCAAAATCCATTTTGGTTGGTTTAAGATCACCAATTGAAATGATATGCCAAATATCAAGATCTATTGATTTCACATAATTTTCAAATTTGTTTTTCCATTCAAGAAAATGATCATTTTCAAATAATGGTGGTTGTTGTGTAAATTCCCCTTCTAAATATTTTTCAAATTCCATAGATCATTACAAGTTTTAAAATACAATCTATTTTAAAAATCTTGCTAGACGTGGCTCTGATACCAATTGTGGAAAACTAGAAGGGGGGGGGGTTGAATAGTTTTGCGTCTTTTTCGTTTAATAAAAGTTTGCTTTCAAAGAATTAATGGTAATCGTAAAAACCTTTGAAGCTAAAGTATAGATACAAATTAATTTACCTATATCACATAGATACTACTTATTTAAAGTGTTGAATAGAAATTATAATTTCATATATCTCACTTAATTATAAGTAAGTATTTATATATGTATATGTGTTTTAATAATTGTATATACTTATATTTTACTAATGTATAATTAAGGTTTTAAATAGAACCTAGTTTGATCTTTATGTGAAATCAATATATGCACAACACAAAATAATAATAATGTACGAGAAGCAAGTAAGTAAACAAGTAAAGAATGAGAGATGGAAAGATCAAACTGAGAGACAAAGGATTTATAGTGGTTCGGCTACAAGGACACCTTCCTTGCCCTACTCCACTCCCCGAGCACCGAACTCGAGAGTTTTCTTCACTAAGTCAATAACCTCCCTTATGGCGGAGAAAACCGTACACACCAAAAGCTTACACCAATTAACGACACAAAGCAAAATATCGAGTTCTAATCGTAGCTAGAACCAATCTCACACCAAATATCACACCACAACTTCTTCACACCTTTTACTTCTTCAATACTTCTTCACACCACAAGTATCTTCACGCCTTCACAAAATACTTCACGACTTCAATGTCTTGCAACGTCACAACTTCAAAGCACCAATGTCTTCACAACTTCAAACCAATAATATCTTTGCACCTTCAAGCCACTAGAGTCTTCACAACTTTAATCTACTAATGTCTTCTAGTCTTCTCAACTTGGAAGCTTCAATTTCTTCACTACTAGCCACTATTGCTACTCTCTCCTATCTTCACTACTATCCAACACTACTTCTTCACTTCAAGTTCCACTTCACACTTACAACAATTCTAGGATCTACAACTAAATCTAGCTAACTAATACATACACCTTATTCACCAAAATATGAAAGATCAACAAGATGAAACAAACAAACAACTTAGATAGCAAGATGATACTAAGTTGTAATACTTCTAATAGAAGTATTCTTCTCTTTGCACTTGAGTGTTGAGGCTTGAATCACTTTGAAACAAAGATCAAAGTATATAAGATCAAAGGATTTTTAGAGGATGGAGAAGGATGTTTAGATCAGAAAGTTTATAGTGCTAAAAAGGTGAGAAAAATATGTGGAATGATCCAATATTTATAGGGCCAGAAAATACTGTTCCGGAGCGTGCCGGTCCCCTTAATTAGGGGGCGGTCCCCTTAATGATTAAGGGGGCCACCTAGTAAAATTAAGGGGGCCGCCCTCCTGAACATTGTATTTTCTTGTCCTTTTGTGAGGGAAACTTTTCTGGATTAGATTTGCCATTTTTGGTTGAAAATTTGAATTCACAAATTTGTAATGATTTAAACATATTCTTTTAATGCTAAAAATGTTTTGCAAAAGTTATAAAATGTTTTGTGACATTTTATAAATATCTAGTGATTAACAAAAGTGTTCCTTTGATCTTATACTACATTAGACACTTTATTTATTCATACCTTAAGTGATTAATTGGTAAAGATGAATATTTACTACTAAGTACTTGTTTATGTCATAATCTTTGGTTTGATGAGTTTATGTTTTATGATTATCAAAACATAGAGATATCGAAAGATATGAATAACGTTTTTAGTCATTTATTTATATCAACAAAGGGCTCACTATGGCCTAAAGCAGGCGCCTAGGGCATGGTATGATACACTATCAAAGTTTCTCCTTGTAAATGGATTCTTCAAAGGTGTGGTGGATTAAGTTGAGAAAGGGGTAGTGGAACTTTTACTTCGTGAGGATAGAATCTCAGCTGGCGGATTTGTTCACAAAAGCACTTCTGAGAGAATGATTTCAATTCACTCTCTCATAATTTGGAATGAAGAGTCTTTCGCCAGTATCACTCTAATGTCTTCAGGAAGAAAATGAGGAGTAATGGATTTACTTCACATATCCTTTGTACATAGTTTAAAACAAAAAGAAAATAGAAAAATATAAAACCTATAAAAACCATAAAAATCTGAAAAATCATAAAAATCCAAAAATATTCTTCTCACGACATGTCTCTTGTGTAATCAATATTATGTACGTTTCTAGAAATGGCATTCAATAATTACACGGAATCATACATATGCTTGAGCAAGAGTTTTTCATTTTCAAATAATGTTCTTTTTCTAAAACATGTCGTTTCTCAAAACATTCTTTAAAAATGGCTTACAGTCATTTCAGGCTGTAACCCGGACTTCAAAATTATGGCTTGCTATTACTTCATATAGCAACCCGTTTTTCAAAATGGGGAAAACACGTCGCCAAAAAGACGGTTGTTCCTTTTACCGGGTGTAGTTCACCTGGGCATGGATTACTTTATATCCATGTTCCATCGATCTGATGTACGCTTCAGTGCATTATTTCTGGTATAAGAAGAGAAATCTTCTTTGTATGCAAATGATTTTCATTCTATGATTTCTCTGAAAATTATTTGGACAAATGTGTTAGTTGCTAGAAAGTTTAGGGCATTATGTGCAATTTGCGTATAGTTTCCTAGCTTTATGTAACTATTAAGTTCATTTGTGTCACTTTGGAATCCTTGTATAATCCCCTAAATACTTTTAAACCCATATTCTAAAACAAGTTAGATAACCAGTGTGTTTGATGTTCATGTTTTCTCCTCTGGCATTTGTATGATCTGATTGAATCTGTATTGCATGTTGTTAGCTGATAATTGCTCAACTACTGTTGATTATGTGCTTAAGTTTTCAGGATTTTCTTAGGTATGTAGCTACCGAGCTAAAATCTAGTTCCTAAGCTCCTGATTTGAAAGTTGAAATATGTGTGAATTGCCATGTTAGTTATTGATGTTTGTCTAATAGTGGCTTGCAATGAATGTTTATGATTGCTAGTTGCTTTTTAATGACTAGATAGCATCTTGATGAGTTGCTTGAATGTGGTTTGATCATGATATATATGGTATTATGAGTAGGCATGCTGCTACGTGGTAGCGGTTAATGAAGAATGAATCTGTATGTATGTATATCTGTGTTGATATTCTTATGCAGGTTCCATGTCCAATATGAATGTGCCTGCTCCTGCTCTAACCATATGATCAGACGATTCACACTCTACTAACTGGTTCTGAATTCATCACAACAACAACATCGGCAGCAGCAACAACAACAACAACACTTTCATCACCACCACCACCTTCACTTCAACAAAACATTACAATCCTGGTCCTGCCAAGTGGGGATCTACAATCTTTTTGGAAGTTTTTTTTGGTGGATGGATAATTGATGTTGACTAGTGACTCATTCATAGAAGCAAAAAGGTCAATATCATTTGTGTCATAATTGTTATCTTGTGCATTACAAAGTAGTGTAATATCAAATGTTAGGTGTCAGAGTATGAATTTTTCATGAGTTTCTCGTTAAACTGTAAATCATTTAAAAACTCATCATTTCTGACACATAACATGCTCCCTCAAGGATTGAGAGGGAGCTAATGTATCGTCTCATAATCAGTCATTCTTAAATCTGACCACATTTTTCTCCCAAAATCTTTAAACGTATTTAAATCACTTGGGATCACAAATCTCAAATGGTTTGAAATTTTTGATCGAGGGAGAAAATGTGATTTAAATATGAAATCTGATTAAAATGTGATGTTTTGGACATAATTGTATGCTCTCCCATATGTGCTAAACTCTTTTGTACATCAATGCATATATTGAGGGGGAGCAAATGGTTTGTGGTGACTAAAAGGACTTAGCATCTCATGTGAGTGCGTCTCAGGCTTAACCAATGAATTGACGGAACATATACTGTCATGAATCGAAAGGACTAGTCCTGGACGGGTAATAATTTCAAGCTGGTTTAACCAGTGATGTAAGCGTGTCTCGAAGAGAACTTATCTGAGTAGAGTGTACCGTTTCGAGAAACCTTTAGTGGATTTGATCGGGCCAGGTAATAACTTCAAGCTAGTCTAACTAGTGATGTAAGCGTGTCTCGAATGCCCGTTCATGTTTACTAAAGGTGGATCAATTCAAAAGTGCAAACTCTTCCCGACATATGCAAATTTTCGAATCAAAACATACGAGCACATGTTAAGGGGAGCATTTGAAAATGGTAAAACTCTCAACGTGTTAACAAATTGTGTTTCTTAATCATAAACATGTTGAGAAGAATTTTCAATGATTTGGTGTATGGCAACATAGGATAGTCATGAAGTTATAAGGTGGCTAAGGTTAGGAAAACCGTCCTATGATCCGCCAGAGCTGGAGGGATCTACCCAAGGAAGATACCCTTTAGTTAGAGTAGAAGTCCTTAGGAATGATTTAAAAAAAGGAGAAATGTGAGAATGGAGAAAGAAGGGGTTGAAGAATTAAAAAGAAATGAAATGAGAAAGGGTGAAAAGAAATAGCCCTCCCATTATTCAACCTTAGGGCAGAAACCGGGTTCAATTCATATGCTACTGGTTGTTACTAAGGTAACACCGGTATTGAAGACAAGACGTCATGGACCCAGAGACTGATGCGTGGGAATCGCAACAGGCTTTACCTCTCGAGGGATCTCGAGAAGCTTACAACCCCCACCAGGCAGTGTACCTGATCGTTGTAGTATAGTATAGTGACAAGTACCGGGGGATTGATCGTTCAGCTTAGGAATAGTGTCGCTAGGATTAGAAAGCCTAAATACTAGTTCTAAATGTGAGGGATGATTATTTTTGTGTTTTTATATTTTTTAGAAAGCAAGTAAAAATCTAGGGTTTTGGAAGAGTGGGCGGAATTAGTTGCTATTCAACTAACCCAAAACTAAGATGCAATCAAAATAAAATACTAAAAATGAAATTAAACTAATTTATAATAAGGTTGTGAGCAGTAATTGGAGAAAATGTGTTTACTTAGATTTCACTACTCCCTAGATATCTTTTACACGTTAATTACTTGTTATAATTGTATGGATGACGGATCGTATTCCTTAATACCATTCATGGGGTGGCATACATAACTCCCCAATTCTATGAGCTCTTATCTCCTCCTACACCATGCCCAGCACAACTATAGGGATTGTAAACAGTGGCTCATGCATTAAATACAACCAATAAAGACCTAGTACGCCTCGGTTCATGTTTCTTAAGACGTTCAAGCATGTTACCATTTGGAGATCTGCCAGTTTTCTTAAGCCTAACATATAAATCATTCATCCAAAACAAGAATAAACAAGTAATCAACACATAATCAATATCTAGGTTTCATTAGATCTAAGCAAACACAAAAGAGATCTAGCCTAGCATGATAGAATTAAGACAAGAACAAGAGATAGACAACCAACACATAGACATATTGATTGAATTAGAAGAACACTTATCTTAATTAATCATGCAAGGTATCAAGGGGTTGGAACCCTTGAAAAACCTGTAAAGTTACACCAAAATCGTCTTTAGGGTTTCTCCCCAAAAACTTCTCTCTTTAATGTGAAAAACTAGAAAACTATATATAGGAAAATACGGATGACGGCGTCAAAAACAAAGGTGTGACGCCGTCATCTCGCCGCCAAATACTTCCTCGGACGGCCTTGATCTACTTCTGACGCCGTCAAGGCCTAGGCCGTCACAAAAATTACTCTTGACGCCCTGTGTGTGACGCCGTCATCAACTACGGATTTTAATTCTTAGGGTTTTGACGCCGTCAAGAAAAACTCTTGACGCCTTCATGTACTGTTCCCAGCATGGAAAATTGAGACTTTGCCGTTTTCTTCACTTTTATGCTCCAAAAACGTCCAAAATAGCTTCTTTTCCAGAATTCACTCTCCAAGTACCTAAAATCACAAAAGGAACGATTTAGGGCAATATTTGATCAAATAAATTCGGATTCGGGCTTAAATGACCCCCTAAAAACGGACCATTTTTCGCCTCATCATATACCCTTACACTTGAGATTTGCTTGTCCTCAAGCAAATGCGCTTTTATTCTAGTCAAAAGACAAGTTAGGGGTCATTTAACACTAATATAAACGTAATTACAACAAATAATCATTCCACTAAAGACCAATAGATAAGCACGGAGGTCATACACAAGCACCTCACAAATAGTGTTTAGATACTCACATCTCTCGGGTGTAATAAAGTATAAATTACAATATGGAAACGGAAGATATCTCTCACTACCTGTCATAGCAAAATAGATTACCATAGGCTTGGGAAAGGATCAAACCTCCACCACATGGCGTAAGCACCTAGGATAAACTATCAAAGAGATCTTTTAAAGGGTTGTAACGTTAGGTATAGGGATATGAATTACACGGTTTTGTTGGATAAAGGAAGTTTTACTGGTGGCTAGTTAACAATCTTGGTCAATTACATGTACAAGATGGCGTTGCTAAGCCAAGACTAGACTCGACTTAGGCTAATAAATGAAAAATAACTAAAACATAAAATGAACATAGAATAAAAAGGGATGGTAGTCCGTATGTTTTCTCACTTTTTTTTTTTTTTTTTTTTTTTTTTTTTTTTTGCATACACTCTTACCCTACCATCCAAAATAATACATCATAGGGAATGAACGTTCCCCTTACACTTGAATCTTTACATACTTTACATTTAAACTAGTCTAATGACTCGAATTAAGAAAATCAAAACACTTGGAGCACTTTTAAGATTAACATACATATGTGGGTAATAATATTATGTTCTTCCCCATTACTCCATAAAATAAGTACTTACCCATGAGTCCCAATCGTCCCAAAACAATATGTACAAGGATATGACTCGACTTAGCAACCATGTAATCAATTAGAAAGTTAACTTAGGGTTTAACAAACAACAATAATGCACTAAAAATGAGCGCATACACGGAAGGCTAAGGCGATTTGGGTGTACATTTAAGTGGGGTGTAACAAATTCTTCCTTTAAGTAAGATGCTTAAAGTTAGAAACGAAAAGATAGGCTCGGAGGGGTGTACTAGGGGTTTCGTGTACTAAAAATGAGTACAACGCTAAGGGTGTGGGAAAAATTAGTTGACTTAACTAGTCAAGTAGTATGACTTAAATGGTCAAGTAATTATGATACGGGTTTAACACAAGGGTGATCCTAATGCCTCTTATCATGTAGTAAATCCTACCACACGAATGTAGTCTCACTAGCGGTCTCGGGATGCATCACTAACGCAAGTTCTAGAATCTAAATGCTACCGGTACACTCATAAGCACTAATAGTAAATGCTTTTCCTATCAAATCTAAAGGCGAACCTCACATATTTGGGTGGAAAATTTTTCTGAATATACGGTTATGTGCTAGTCATACAATCTCCTATCCATGGCTTGCTATGGCTAAAGTTTCACTCCTAAATGTTGTAAAAAATTTTAAATTTGGCGCTAAAATTACACTAACAAGTATTTCTCATAGTTTTATTACACATCTACCATTAAACAAAACAAACTCAAGCGAAAGTGCATATGTAAGGTTTCATCTTTTTACCCTCCCCTTACACTTAAGATGAACATTGTCCCCAATGTTCAAGTAAAGAATGTAAAAGTGAAAAAGTAAAGAGAATGAAATCAAATACTCCCCTGATTCGCTCGGTATGGATTATAGGTTGGCCAGGTTAGATCTTCCTCCAAGAAAACGAACAATCAAAGCTTCCCTTCCAGAATATAAATCATCTCCTTGTCGAACATAACCTGTAAATCCTGACAAAATAGACAAGACAACCTCGCGTAAAATCGGCGGCATCCTATATAAGTTACTAAATCCTAGAAAACAAGATAAGATATAATGCTTGTGGAATGAAGTTTTCAGATCTCCTGGAGATTATAAAACTTAATAATTCACAAAAACCATAAGACTCCGTTAGAAAAACAAAACCGGTAAAATTTCCAGATTTTTACTCCTGACGCCGTCAAGAGTAAAACTCTGACGCCGTCAGAATGGACCTGCAGAAATTCTTATGTTAAGTTTCCGGAAAATTTCTGGAAAAACTTGGTCTTACTTCCTGGAAAATCCTGCAAAACTTCATTATGACTCAATACAAGCATTTGACTCTAACAAATACGAATATACATGCTCATTTAATATTGTGAAGAATCATGATCGGTTTGTTTCTTAAAAACATATTTGGGGTTTCCCCTTACACTTATCTTTTGCAAAAATACTTTTAGGTTGGAGTTAAGACTAGGCCAAACAACATAGTAAAGTATTCCCACATTTTAATTGAGAAACATGATCTACCAACAATAAAAATAAAACATGCATACGGAAGCAAATAACAATCAAACAAATAAAATCACACAAAACATGGGTTGCCTCCCAAGAAGCGCTTTTCTTTATTTACGAGTCTTGTAGCTAGACTCAAGGTCATGGGTTACTACGTGATTTCATCATTGGTTCCACTCTCTAGGTCGTCTTCTAAACCAGTATCGCTTTCGTAGTGTAAGTACTTCGGGTCTTCGAACTCGAAAGCATCTTGGCGATATTTAGAACCAAGTTTACTAACATCCTTAAAGAATCCACATGATAAATTAGAAATATTTTTACACCCCCTCCTAACATCTTCATCACACAAGATAAGTTGGGAGCTCATCATATCAAGCCCGTCACAATCTATTTCCTTAAGGTCTTTTCTCTTGTATGGCGTTTGGTATGAAATCCTTCTAATCCTATCAGTGAAGGTCATGATTCCGTTCAAGTCATCCACTATCAAATTAGTGATTTCACAAAAGGGTGCTCCAAAGACGACTTGTGATAACCTAGGGTCGACATAGTCCACAATCGTGAATTCCATAGAGAATGCCAGACTTCCTACGAACACCTGGATTTCATGATCCTTACCAACCACTTTCTCTCCCTTGTAAATCATCCCCCATCTGCAGATATTGTTATAATGAAACAATGACATAAAATTCTTTGGCAGGAATACATTAATGTATATGTTATCGAAGTACTTATGACCGATCATGCAGGGGATTTTGAGATTATTCGGATCACGTCGTCTTATCTTCCCCAACTCTCCATCCTTTGACCCTTATAGATTCCCCTCAAGAGAGGGACGATACTCGTACACCTCCTCACTATCCCTACGAAAAATTACCTTCCTAATACCATTGGTGAGTACTACACTACCATCTTTCTCATCAAGGATTGCTCCCGATTCATTGATAAATGGTATCCCAAGGACAAGGTGGGTTAACGTTTGATTGGTGAGAGGGTCCACGTCATCAACCACGGTGAGGTCAGTATTGTAAACAAGCTCTCCAATCCTAATTGATAAATTTTCTATTACTCTCTCGCACGTAATGTGCTCTCTGGAAAGGTTTTGTGGTATAGGAAAAGGGGGATTATGTTGACTGGGAAGCTAGGATCTATATGACTATCGGTTAAGAGCTTTTCCTTAATGGTACTGGGGATCTTGAAAACTTTAGGGTTACTTTCCTTAGTCTGATTGCTACCCACACTAATAACATCCTCCATTTTTCTCTCTGATTCTTCTATAATAGATTTACCCAAAATGGTTGGATCTTTCTCATGCTCTTCCGATTTCTCTTTCCTTTCATCCGGTTTGTCGGATTCTTGCGCGGTGTATTGCTCGGGTGAGTCGGTAGGTTTCCTTGCCGAAGCATGGTCAACCCTTGAGGTCTCATATTTCGCTGTTTGACTGAATTTGTTAGTTTGTTGTTGGGTTGGGTTGGATGTTGAAGCAGATATTGTGGTGATGGTGTTTACGAAGTGGATTGGTCCAGGGGGGTTGACAGGTTCTTTTCCGTTAGGAGATAGATGTTTGAATAACTTGCTAGGACTTTTTATTTTTACAGGGGAAGCTGGTGGACTCATGACGGTAGCAGATTTAACCTCATCAACGTGAATGGGCTTATTATCAATATGCTCTTTGATAGCAGTCAACAGATTACAAATCTTGTTGTTCACGTCAGCCTACTATTGTTTAAATTTTGCCTCGAGCGTAGTGAGCTGTAGTTCTTGAGATAGAATGAATTTTTTTAAAGTATCTTCACAGCTTTGCCTAGGAATACCTTGTGACGGAAAATGCTCGGACCAAGTGAGTGGTGAGGAGTCATTGAAGGATACGCTTCGTGTTTGGTACCCTCTAAAATCAGGTTTATCCTTCCATGCCTCATAGGCTTCGGCAGAAGTTCGAGGACCCTGACCTACGTGCGATGATGTGAATTCGTTATAAGCACGTTTTGGAAGTTCCATGCAGTTATAGGTCTCATGAGGGCCATTGCACAGTTTGCATGTAGAAGCGATTCTGCTTACTTGGCTTGAAGGTTTATAAGCTTCGTAAGATTTCATGAGAGACTTGACTCGACCTTTAAGTTCCATGATCCTACGGTCGGGAGTGCTAGAATTGTTCGAAGGCAAAGATATTGCCTTGACCGTTTTGTTCAAATCACGGGGATCATTCCAACTTTCGTTGTCATAGAGAGCAAGATCTTCTATGAGTTCCCATGATTGTTCCGCACTAAGATCACGTAGCTTACCACCGGCCGATTGGTCAATGGTTCGCCTCGTGGAGATGTCGATATGGTCATAAAAAATTTGGACTTGGAGCCAAAGATCTATGCCATGATGAAGGACTTTTTGGAGTAAGTCCTTGAAACGAGTCCATGCTTCATAAAGAGATTCATTTTGACGTTGTTGGAACATCAAGATGTCATTCCTAAGCTTAGTAGTTCTCCCCGGTGGGAAAAATTGAGCAAGGAAACGAGTGGTGAGATCATCCCATGTGGTGATGGATCCCGCGGGTAAAGGCTCAAGCCATTGACTAGCTTGATCCCGTAGAGAGAATTGGAATAGGCGTAAACGGGTAGTCTCTCTAGTTTCAACACCTAGGTCTATGGAGTCTACGATTTTGAGAAAGTCCTTAAGATGTTGGTTTGGATCTTCGGAACGAAGTCCATGGAATGCACATCCGCTTTGCACCAACCGGATGGTGTCGGATCGCAAGGGGGTCACATTGGCTCCGGTGAGCTCAATGGTGTTTCGGTAGCCTTGGTGGCTAGGTCGGGAATACTCTCCTAAGGTTCGGGGCCTAAGGGGTTCTAATGGTGGGTTTTGTTGTGGTGGGATGACGGGTTCAAAGATGTTACCACCTTCCATGATGTCGGATGGTAAAGAGTTACGAACAAAGGCACAAAGAAATAAGATAGACTAAAGAAGACCTAAAAATAAAAAATAAAATCTTACTAGAAAGGAATCTAGCAAGTAGACCTAATAAAAAGAAATTCTAACCTAGACAATAACTATTTCCCCGGGCTGCGGCGCCAAAAACTTGATGCGTGGGAATCGCAACAGGCTTTACCTCTCGAGCGATCTCGAGAAGCTTACAACCCCCACCAGGCAGTGTACCTGATCGTTGTAGTATAGTATAGTGACAAGTACCGGGGGATTGATCGTTCAACTTAGGAATAGTGTCGCTAGGATTAGAAAGCCTAAATACTAGTTCTAAAGGTGAGGGATGATTATTTTTGTGTTTTTATATTTTTTAGAAAGCAAGTAAAAATCTCGGGTTTTGGAAGAGTGGGCGGAATTAGTTGCTATTCAACTAACCCAAAACTAAGATGCAATCAAAATAAAATACTAAAAATGAAATTAAACTAATTTATAATAAGGTTGTGAGCAGTAATTGGAGAAAATGTGTTTACTTAGATTTCACTACTCCCTAGATATCTTTTACACGTTAATTACTTGTTATAATTGTATGGATGACGGATCGTATTCCTTAATACCATTCATGGGGTGGCATACATAACTCCCCAATTCTATGAGCTCTTATCTCCTCCTACACCATGCCCAGCACAACTATAGGGATTGTAAATAGTGGCTCATGCATTAAATACAACCAATAAAGACCTAGTACGCCTCGGTTCATGTTTCTTAAGACGTTCAAGCATGTTACCATTTGGAGATCTGCCAGTTTTCTTAAGCCTAACATATAAATCATTCATCCAAAACAAGAATAAACAAGTAATCAACACATAATCAATATCTAGGTTTCATTAGATCTAAGCAAACACAAAAGAGATCTAGCCTAGCATGATAGAATTAAGACAAGAACAAGAGATAGACAACCAACACATAGACATATTGATTGAATTAGAAGAACACTTATCTTAATTAATCATGCAAGGTATCAAGGGGTTGGAACCCTTGAAAAACCTGTAAAGTTACACCAAAATCGTCTTTAGGGTTTCTCCCCAAAACTTCTCTCTTTAATGTGAAAAACTAGAAAACTATATATAGGAAAATACGGATGACGGCGTCAAGAACAAAGGTGTGACGCCGTCATCTCGCCGCCAAATACTTCCTCGGACGGCCTTGATCTACTTCTGACGCCGTCAAGGCCTAGGCCGTCACAAAAATTACTCTTGACGCCCTGTGTGTGACGCCATCATCAACTACGGATTTTAATTCTTGGGGTTTTGACGCCGTCAAGAAAAACTCTTGACGCCTTCATGTACTGTTCCCAGCATGGAAAATTGAGACTTTGCCGTTTTCTTCACTTTTATGCTCCAAAAACGTCCAAAATAGCTTCTTTTCCAGAATTCACTCTCCAAGTACCTAAAATCACAAAAGGAACGATTTAGGGCAATATTTGATCAAATAAATACGGATTCGGGCTTAAATGACCCCCTAAAAACGGACCATTTTTCGCCTCATCAGTGACTCACTGCACTAAACCTTCTAGCCACTCAAGTTCTCTTAAAAGGACTTGTTTCATTCTCACGGGGAACCGGTGTAATCTATTAACTTATCTCTTAGAGATGGTTGATATTGAAGCAGGAGACCTCTCCCTAGTCTCCGCATAGGAAAACCAAATTATGCACTTATCGAGTCTAGAGCCATGAGATGCATCAAAAGATCTCTTAGGAACACTTGATTCTTCTACACTGGTTGTTCAACATTAAGGACACCAGCTGTAATATTTTGAGTCCTTCGCAGATCTTAGCAATCTGCCAAGAACACTTATGAGGGAATATACATATGTAATTCCCAGTGATTGAGTGGAAATCCCTGCCAGGGTCAACATCAAACAGCCCTGAAAGCAGGTCAATTAGGTAATTCCTTGTGGATTATGCTTAGTGGTTGCAGTGGTTACTAATGGTCTATAGTCGTGGAGTGATCTCCAGCGACTCACCCTATCGTTGATCTACTCAGGTAGATCGTGTAAATCCTCTCGGGGGTTGCCAATTGGGAACGGTCTTGGTAAGGGTTAGAAGGAGTCTTCACACTATGCTGTAGACGATCTCTAATTCCAA
Organism: Artemisia argyi; assembly: GCA_030686995.1. NCBI lineage: Eukaryota > Viridiplantae > Streptophyta > Magnoliopsida > Asterales > Asteraceae > Artemisia > Artemisia argyi. Next base: position 113,467,057 of record CM060688.1, on the reverse strand, counting down.
ACCTGTAAGTACTAGATGATCTATTGCTAACTGTTTGCTTGCAGGAATTTCTGACGGTTGTGGTAGATTGCTGAAAAGATGTTGATCTATCACCCCATGCTCACACTTCGACATCTTAATCAAGAAATCGTGATCATTGAATTGGCTTCATCTATGCTTCCATAACTCTGATGCTGAAGATCATGATCCTGAAAAGTGTGAGCATGCCGATACAAAAATGTCTGCGTCACATGGAGATGATACTGCACAAAGATGACTTGGAGACATTCATTTGGATGATAAACTCGAAGAAACGTCAAGGATCATCCAACACATAAATCAAGTCATCAAAGGTCTACTGTTGGAAGCACAAAGATTAATGGCTGTGAAGAATCACTGACTACGAGCTACGAAGATTCAATTCGAAGAATAGAATGCTAGAATTCAATTTGTATTTTCCGGGGTGACCTCCCTTAGGGGGAGATTGTTAGGAATATAAATATTCATATGAAAGACTCGGTCACCCCGAGTATAGATTAGCATTAAGTAGCTCGTAGTCTTATTAATATTTAGTTAGTTTAGTTAGTTCGTAGATTATTTTAAGTAACACCGTGGAGGAAGGACGGGTCTTTACCCACTGTATGCCTGATCCACAGCCCGGGAGTGGGCGTTTTCTTTGTAACTATAAATACCCCTCTCCCACCAAGGGAGAGGGTTAGACCTTTCATTAATCTAATACATACTTCTTGTTTCTCTCACTAGAAAAGGCTCCCACTTTCTGTCTCTAAAACTCTTCTTCTAATCTAATCTAACACCACACCATACATGTTTATGATTATGAATATCCTACAAAACCACAAGGCCTTTGTAGGAGGAGCATGGAGCGATAGTGATAATGATGAAAAAGAGACAACAAAAAATGAAAAGTGTCTCATGGCAAAGGCATCCGATGAGGTACGTTCTAACATCAAATACTATAGTGATAAACACTTATCTTTAGATGAAAAAGACCTAGATAACGAATATAGTAGATTGTGTCAATTAGGTCAAAAGGTCATAGCTAAAAATAAGTCACTAAAACATATTAATAATTGATTAGAAAATGAAGTACTCGAATTAAAAATGAAAACGAAAACCTTAAGGATGAAAATTTTAAACTTTGACAAATTTAAAAATAGTAGTAACTCACTTAAGAAAGTAATAAGTGTTCAAGAAACTTCGGATGATAAAATCGGTATAGGATTCGCCTCAACTAATGCTTCAACTAGTGAAAATAAAAATATAATGTTTGAATGTGAATCTAGTGAACAAAAACCATTAGAGTCAAATCCCAAGTATATTCTTATAAAAGATAGAAAAATACCTATTGCAAGTGATGAGGAAGTAAAAAGTTTTTTTAAACCATCATTAAAAGCCAAAACCGGATTTTCTAAACCAAAATTAAGATCTAAAACTCCACCTCCAAATAGACCAAATAATCCTCATCCTCTGTCTAAAACCCCTCAACATAGAAGAAATCAAGGTAGACAAAACTTTTCAAATAATAGTCATCCAATGTGGAATTATCCACATCAACCAAGCTTTAACCCATGGGGAATACTTCCACCATACATGCATCCTAGTCAACTGCAAACAATGTTTGGTTCAAACAACTTTGGAGCAATGAAACCATGGGAACCAAGTGGCTAAGTTGTCACTTTTTGAATATATTGGAATCTCTTCTACAAATGACTTCTATAAGTCAACACGGCAACTTGAAGTGTTTGAAGAAATTTTATTGAAGACTAAAAGGTACGCGTTTCTTTTAAGTTCATCGTTAAAATTTATATTCTTAGATTAATAACTAGTTAGATTAATGCTTAGTTATATAGCTAGTAATGCTTACTTACTCACGCATTATGAACCCTTCTTGGTTGGCTTTCCTAGGATTAAAATAAAATTGTTCGTTGTCGAACAACATAGAAAATGGAAATCTTCTATGTCCACTAGTAGAAAACTCATGGTGATGAAGTGAAATGAGTCAAGTGGATTAATGATTAAACATAGAAGTAAGATTAGATTTCTCGCGTTAGAAAACTATGGATGAAACAAGCTCTCATAGACTATGGCATTAAGTTAAATAAGTGTGCAACAACAAAGGAGCTATAGAAGTTAGGATATACCCTATTCAACACTCTCACATGAAACATATAGAAATACGTCATCAATCACTTATGATCATAGGTTATGTAGAAATGGTAGCTTCGGAAGATAACATTGCCGATATGTTTACCAAACCCCTTAAGCGTGAACTATTTAATCACTTGCGTTTAGGATTAGGAATGATGGAGCAAATTGATTAAATTCTTGGAATACTTAAAATCTTCTGAAAAATCAAAGTTCTGAAAATTTCTTTTCTGTTAGATAGGCGGACCCCTTAAATTTATAAGGGCGGCCCCCTTAAACACTAAGGGGACCGGCCTCACTTTAAGGGGGCCGGCCATCTGAGAAATAAAATTCCAGTTTTCTATATTTTTTCACTAATCATCTGAGTCTAGGATTCTATTTTGCACAAAATCAGGAATTGGGATATTTTGTTATTGCATCAATATGTTTTCAAAGGAAACCCCAATTCAATTTTTAAAAGAATCATTCTCACGTTTAGGAAAACTCATTATTGAATAATGATAAAAACGTTTTCTATCAAACCATGCACAATAGTCTCACTCTCGTTGTATATATATATATATATATATATATATATATATATATATATATATATATATATATATATATATATATATATATATATATATAATCCAATATATACATATACATGACACTTAGAAGTGAGCAAAGCTAAATCAAGGAAATCAAGGATCGTTTCTTAGGATAATTTGTTTTTCTTTTATAGGAGTCGAAATGATCTTAACTCCGTGTTTGTTTCATATTGGCACACATTAGAACAAAATCAAGAATTATGCTATTGTCTCACTCATTAGTTGCCTTTGCCCTTGCACTAAGTTAGTCATGTTAGGTAGAATGCCTTAATTACTTGATCTATTACTTTATTAAGTTTGCATGCATGCTTAGTTGTAATTATATTACATGTTTATTTGCCTATATACTTTTCATGCATATTCTGTAACACCCCCAAAATTATCGCAGCGGAAGATTATGTCACCGAGGTATTACTTCATAGTTCACAGTACAAGTTACAGAAAACGACTCTAAATGAGACGTTTTGAAATAAATTATCATTCGATTTATAATATTATCAGAGTTCACAACAAGGTCCCATAAGTTTACAAAATGTACAACATAAAAGTTGAAAGTTTTTCGAATGATAATATGCATTGTCTTCAAAATGTTTTCCGTGCGCTTTCACATGCCAGCTAATTCCTTTCGTACCTGAGAATACATGCTAAAAAGGCAACACAAAGGTTGAGTGAATTCATAGGTTTGTAATACAGTAATGGACAATAAAGTTCATAGTATAATTGCAATGTGCACAAGTATCATCCTGATAGTTATTATTGCTCTAAGCTCATGGTACGCACGACTGACTGTATGTATATATCACTGTACGATATAAATATTAAACAATTTGCCCCATGTAGGTACTATGCCGTATACCTAGGAATTCAAATATAGTGCGTTTGTGATATCCGTTGTATGATTAACACAAACGGGATTCGTCAATCCCGATAGGCCTATCCACAATATTTGTGCTCACTCGCAACAACAAGTGATTAGTGGTCCATGATATGGGGACTTTTGGCATAAACAACTTAGACATGCATGCAATAATACAACCAAGGCTAGCATTCAATTTACAATTCATTGTCCATAATACTAGATCCATATCCGTAATGTCTGATATAGTTTGGGTCCGATAGTCATATACGCCAATTTATCCATGTCCCTCAAGTCTCCATTATGTCAACTATGTTTAGTCTGATAATAATCTATTAGTCCAATAAATCAACTAGTCCGATAGTTTGTCAAGTCTTAATCCGCTTCATCCAAATCTGTTAAATACTTATATAGTCCGAGCCAAGCATTAATCCCAAAATCTTAACATACTATAATACGTAAGTGGGCTTTTGTCACAACTCGTAAATTCTGGTCTTTTCCCGAACTTTCAACATTTACTATTCATCGGTTACTATTCATCGATCACTATTCATCATTTTACTATTCATCTTTTTCGGAGTCGGTTTGATATTCTGAGAAGCGTTTTAAAATTTTACTATTCATAAAACACTATTCACCTCCGGAGAAAATTTGTCATTTATACGTGGGTTGCGTCATTTTTGTAAACGTACGATTTTTAACCTAAGAAACGTTATCTTATGAACTAATATTTTGAATATTGATCCGACAATCCCAACTATGGTCCTAACACATTTTTATACTCATAATAATAATATAAAAATTATAATATTAGTTTACCCAGTGTTTTGGAAATTTATTTAAACTTATATCGTACGCCTAATTTATTTACGACGGTTTTCGTAAAAACTAAACAATAATCATCCAAACACTCAATACTTGTACCCAACATATTTTTACAATTTTTACGACTTTATTATGTCCCGAATAACTCCGATAAAATTTATTTCTAACAAACCCGGTACCCGATTAAACTTAAAACTAAATAATACTACACAATATTACACTAAACCTCTAATTAAATCAAGAGACATGCTTCCCCATTTTCATCCTTTGTAAAACCGCCCCCCCCCCCCCCTCCTAGCTTTCACATGTGCTAAGTTCACCAACACCCATTAATGTATACCTAACAATTGTCTAATACATATAACTTGTACATTTTTTTTTCATTTCATCTCATTTTTCATCAAAACAACTAGAAACTCTTCTTCTCTTTTTCTCTCTTTCTTGGATCGATCCACCATCAAGAACAAAGAAGAAACCATTAACTTTCAAGATCCAAGTGTTTAATCAAGTCCTAATCATGATCTAGTTGGGGTTTTGTGGTAAAACCCTAGGTTGTTAATCAATTTCTCATCAAAAACTCTCCAATCCTTGAAGTAAGTTTAACAAACTCATCTCTATAATTTTACCAAGTTCTTACAATGATCATATGATTTCATACAAGGTTTACATGCATATGTTAGTATATACCACTCATTTATATATATATATATATATATATATATATATATATATATATATATATATATATATATATATATATATATATAACTTTTGAACTCTAGAAATGGATTATAGTTAGATCCTTGTTAGATCCACTTGGTTTATGATGTTTAGGAACCCATGACACCCTAAGAAGGTGTATGGTAAGATTAGACTAGATTTGTGGTGATTGACAGTGGTTTGGTTGGATTAGAAACTAGTTTGGAACATTAAAAATGGATTTTAAACATATATAAAAACCTACTGTCCTTAAAATGAAAACGTGGCCAACTCAGTGGGTTTGGGGTAACTTTTGACCAAATATTTAGAAAATACATTCCGAGACGGAACTATGGCCGAAAACGGGGATGAAAACGAGTTAATAACGAAGGAGATACGCTAAAAACGAGTTTAACGACGAAAACTATTTTTCTGAAAATCCTTTGCTGATGAACAGTTGTCACGACTGTTTCGAGGCGTAAAACTAAATCTAGCCATCCCAACTTATCAAAAATATGTTAGTATTTTGTCCCACGATTCCGGGAATATAAAGAACGAGTAAAACGAGCATATAACGACTAAGATATACACGTTTGAAACTAGACGAACTATATATATTTTTGACAGCTTTTCTAATAGAGAATATTTTGCGCACTAAACAATATACTTACACCAAACGAACAATGGAGAACCGTCCTTCCTAGCCGTTGAGGCTCGTACCATCAAAAGTTTATTAACCCATCAATGAGATGACATCTCAAGGTTTTCAAAACGCCAAGACCAAACACTAACACTTTATATGTTATTACACGACTAGTCTTTACGAAGCTATTTGGGCTTATTTTCACCAAGTATCGGAAAACATTGAATTTCAACGATAACTATTATTTTCAAAGTACGAGTGGTATAGACTTCATGTGCATGTGCATTCATTACATCCTTTCATGATCTAAGTAGATCACTATCATTCATATTAGGTTGCGGTTAGAGATCGAACCTCATTTCTGTGTATCCACTTTTGTCATCGTAGCTATTCGCACCAGGTGAGTCATAGCCCCACTTTTACTCTTTACACTTTTTTAACTCTTTGGGGGAGATACATGCTCAACTACTTGTTTATACTTGTACAAATATTTAAAACATTTATACTTGATTACTTTTATACTTGATAACACTTATACTTGATTTTATACATACGTGATTGTGTTATACTTAACTGTGTTATACTTACTTTATACTTGAAACGATTAAACTTTTATGCTTTGGGAAACGGCACCCAGTAATCTGTCAAAGGAGAGGTATTGATAGTACTATTATGGGGAAACACCCCCCACCCAAGTCCAAAACAGATGCGACGTTGGGTGACAGGTACTATTTGGGATGGTGGTTCCCCGCCTTTGTGTCTATGCTTGACCTTGGGTGAATATAATCCTGAGAAACTATATATTGTAGCAGTGGGTTGTAAACACACAGGTTACAAGGCTCTTATGGCGGGACTTGTAACTGAGTGGATTTATGATGCCTTTGCTGGGAAACCTTCATACATATGCATAAACTTTATTTGTTAAACAAACTCTATGAACTCACCAACCTCGTGTTGACACTTTAGCATGTATTTTCAGGTTTTAACCTATGGCACGCTACAGGAGGTTTTGGCAGGGCAGGGCATGGTCATAGAAGACTCTAATTATTTATATGGGGACCGTTTTAAACTACTTTTAAGGGCCTACTTCCGCACTACTTTTAACAATGTAAATTTAACATTTTTGATTAACTATTTTATTCTGAATGATTGAAGTGAAAACCATTTTTGAACTTGTGTTGTAATACCAATTGAGTTACACCCCAGCTACACGTATGTTTCCGCTGGACCCGATTTTGGGGGTGTGACAGATTGGTATCAGAGCTTTGGCTATAGCGAACTAAGTGTTTTTAAAACCTAGACTATAGCTACTTTTACGAAAAACTTAACCCTATGACCGTCACGTGCCTGCCTGCCAAGATGATGCCTCACTTGTGGTTTGTTGCTGACTTAGGTGATGAGATTTGTGTCTCATTATCTGGTATATTATACTCACTTATTCTGGTTGATTGCTATCATTGTCTTTCATATAAGCATGTTCACGTATCATATATGTCACCCTGGTATGTATCTCCTTGCATAGTTTCATCATTTGACCTCGAGTTTGGTCACCTGCCTTAGTCTTTCTGAACGTCTTGGTATTTGTGAAGGACATAATCTTAGTATAACTGAGCTGAGTATTTCAAAATTCATGGAACCTCGGTGGAATATAGACTAGTCACCTATATTCAACCCGGGATAGTGGGACATAGGCTGACTACCTATATCCGACTCAGAAATGAATTTTGCAACACTGAGAATGGTTATAATAAAATTCTGTCTGGATTGAATCCTCAACTCAATTTCCAAATGCTTCATTTATGTGTGTGTATACCCTCGTTGTCAGAACGCTTATACTTTTCCTCACCTTGTGAACCGCCGCCTAGAAACACGTCAACTGGTCATTTCATCTCATGAATCTTCACCTTTATAACACTTCAGAGACCTACGTTAACTGAACTTCGGGACGAAGTTCCTTAAGGGGTAGAGACTGTCACAACTCGTAAATTCTGGTCTTTTCCCGAACTTTCAACATTTACTATTCATCGGTTACTATTCATCGATCACTATTCATCATTTTACTATCCATCTTTTTCGGAGTCGGTTTGATATTCTGAGAAGCGTTTTAAAATTTTACTATTCATAAAACACTATTCACCTCCGGAGAAAATTTGTCATTTATACGTGGGTTGCGTCATTTTTGTAAACGTACGATTTTTAACCTAAGAAACGTTATCTTATGAACTAATATTTTGAATATTGATCCGACAATCCCAACTATGGTCCTAACACATTTTTATACTCATAATAATAATATAAAAATTATAATATTAGTTTACCCAGTGTTTTGGAAATTTATTTAAACTTATATCGTACGCCTAATTTATTTACGACGGTTTTCGTAAAAACTAAACAATAATCATCCAAACACTCAATACTTGTACCCAACATATTTTTACAATTTTTACGACTTTATTATGTCCCGAATAACTCCGATAAAATTTATTTCTAACAAACCCGGTACCCGATTAAACCTAAAACTAAATAATACTACACAATATTACACTAAACCTCTAATTAAATCAAGAGACATGCTTCCCCATTTTCATCCTTTGTAAAACCGGCCCCCCCCCCCCTCCTAGCTTTCACATGTGCTAAGTTCACCAACACCCATTAATGTATACCTAACAATTGTCTAATACATATAACTTGTACATTTTTTTTTTTCATTTCATCTCATTTTTCATCAAAACAACTAGAAACTTTTCTTCTCTTTTTCTCTCTTTCTTGGATCGATCCACCATCAAGAACAAAGAAGAAACCATTAACTTTCAAGATCCAAGTGTTTAATCAAGTTCTAATCATGATCTAGTTGGGGTTTTATGGTAAAACCCTAGGTTGTTAATCAATTTCTCATCAAAAACTCTCCAATCCTTGAAGTAAGTTTAACAAACTCATCTCTATAATTTTACCAAGTTCTTAAAATGATCATATGATTTCATACTAGGTTTACATGCATATGTTAGTATATACCACTCATTTATATATATATATATATATATATATATATATATATATATATATATATATATATATAACTTTTGAACTCTAGAAATGGATTATAGTTAGATCCTTGTTAGATCCACTTGGTTTATGATGTTTAGGAACCCATGACACCCTAAGAAGGTGTATGGTAAGATTAGACTAGATTTGTGGTGATTGACAGTGGTTTGGTTGGATTAGAAACTAGTTTGGAACATTAAAAATGGATTTTAAACATATATAAAAACCTACTGTCCTTAAAATGAAAACGTGGCCAACTCAGTGGGTTTGGGGTAACTTTTGACCAAATATTTAGAAAATACATTCCGAGACGGAACTATGGCCGAAAACGGGGATGAAAACGAGTTAATAACGAAGGAGATACGCTAAAAACGAGTTTAACGACGAAAACTATTTTTCTGAAAATCCTTTGCTGATGAACAGTTGTCACGACTGTTTCGAGGCGTAAAACTAAATCTAGCCATCCCAACTTATCAAAAATATGTTAGTATTTTGTCCCACGATTCCGGGAATATAAAGAACGAGTAAAACGAGCTTATAACGACTAAGATATACACGTTTGAAACTAGACGAACTATATATATTTTTGACAGCTTTTCTAATAGAGAATATTTTGCGCACTAAACAATATACTTACACCAAACGAACAATGGAGAACCGTCCTTCCTAGCCGTTCAGGCACGTACCATCAAAAGTTTATTAACCCATCAATGAGATGACATCTCAAGGTTTTCAAAACGCCAAGACCAAACACTAACACTTTATATGTTATTACACGACTAGTCTTTACGAAGCTATTTGGGCTTATTTTCACCAAGTATCGGAAAACATTGAATTTCAACGATAACTATTATTTTCAAAGTACGAGTGGTATAGACTTCATGTGCATGTGCATTCATTACATCCTTTCATGATCTAAGTAGATCACTATCATTCATATTAGGTTGCGGTTAGAGATCGAACCTCATTTCTGTGTATCCACTTTTGTCATCGTAGCTATTCGCACCAGGTGAGTCATAGCCCCACTTTTACTCTTTACACTTGTTTTAACTCTTTGGGTGAGATACATGCTCAACTACTTGTTTATACTTGTACAAATATTTAAAACATTTATACTTGATTACTTTTATACTTGATAACACTTATACTTGATTTTATACATACGTGATTGTGTTATACTTAACTGTGTTATACTTACTTTATACTTGAAACGATTAAACTTTTATGCTTTGGGAAACGGCACCCAGTAATCTGTCAAAGGAGAGGTATTGATAGTACTATTATGGGGAAACACCCCCCACCCAAGTCCAAAACAGATGCGACGTTGGGTGACAGGTACTATTTGGGATGGTGGTTCCCCGCCTTTGTGTCTATGCTTGACCTTGGGTGAATATAATCCTGAGAAACTATATATTGTAGCAGTGGGTTGTAAACACACAGGTTACAAGACTCTTATGGCGGGACTTGTAACTGAGTGGATTTATGATGCCTTTGCTGGGAAACCTTCATACATATGCATAAACTTTATTTGTTAAACAAACTCTATGAACTCACCAACCTCGTGTTGACATTTTAGCATGTATTTTCAGGTTTTAACCTATGGCACGCTACAGGAGGTTTTGGCATGGCAGGGCAGGGCATGGTCATAGAAGACTCTGATTATTTATATGGGGACCGTTTTAAACTACTTTTAAGGGCCTACTTCCGCACTACTTTTAACAATGTAAATTTAACATTTTTGATTAACTATTTTATTCTGAATGATTGAAGTGAAAACCATTTTTGAACTTGTGTTGTAATACCAATTGAGTTACACCCCAGCTACACGTATGTTTCCGCTGGACCCGATTTTGGGGGTGTGACAGCTTTGGCCCACTTGATTACCAAGTCGCAGCCTAATTGCTGAAACAATACAAGTTAACATCATGTCCAGTCCAAGTATACACTAAATGAATTATGAGTTGAAGTATAACTATCAAAAGCAGTTTCTCACCAAGCAGCTTACAAAAATAAGTGAAATCCAACTTTACCAACAAGACTATAATCAAAATAGCCATAAGCTAAACTAGTCAATAATTCAAATGATCATAAGCCGAAAATCAATGAGCTCAGCACAATACCCTTAATGGGTTTCTTGTCAATCCGTGACCAAGCAATATCACACACCCAATTGAGTGTGGCTCCCCTTTCTGAACCGAGAGCAACAAACCAGGCGCACCCTTATGTTCAGTCGCGGTGTGGGTCAAAATAAACAAAGCCAAATACACCCTTTCGTGCTCTCGGTAGTGGCTCCAAGTTCAAATCATATGCACCCTCTTGGGGCTGTGATACACAACAACAAACACCCCTTTGGGGTGGGCTGCGATAGCAGACAACAAACACCCCCTTTTTGGGTGGTTTTTCTCTTGTACCCAAGACAAACAAACACCCTCGTGGGTGGTATTTTCAGCCGAGCCAAAACAACCACAAACCAAATTAGCTAACTTATAAATCAAATAACCATATCCAAATCTTAAACCCAAGACCAAAGTAGGTTTTTAACCAGAAACAAACCATAACCAGGCACCCTTCTCGGGTGTTTTCTGTGAACCGAGTATATACACACCCTATACGAGTTTGACCATAACTAAAACCAACATCATAATCAATCAACTAAGCTAATGAATCACCTCTATTTGGACAGCATAAACCAAACGCCCCTGCTGGGCTGCTGTGTGGACCGAATCAGCAAACAACATACCATTCGCACCCTCTTGGGTACTCTCAGTGGTGAGTCGAACAAACAAACAACCTCTTATTTAACTTTTTCACCACACGAATTATTAACAAAATATTTTTAGTCTTGTTTTATCCACGAAAACCTTATAGATCGGTTTGTATACGATGTTAAACAAAAGATTTACAAAAACAGATGGGTGTTTCGACATACCCCATAGATCGAGAGAGACCGAGAGATCACGAGGTGAAGACGGTGGTGCGACTTGGTGGTGGTTCTTCGAACCAAACGAGACCCTTGTGTATCTCTTATTTCATCTAAGTAATCATCACACAAGCTTAGGAACTAGGTAGAGATCATTAACATCTTCATCTTTCTTAGTATAACTTTTGTCTTAAATTAACTAATGATGATGGTGGTGTCATATATATTGTATGGCAATATGAGAGGAGACAAGAGAAATTTGGTAACTTTGCAAGAGTTATTTGTAGTGAAGTTATAAATGAAGGTTTAAATATAATATTAAGTGATTACGTGGCTTTTTTGAGTAATACTTCCACGCCACCTCATGCTTATGAGGTGGTAAGTTTATATTAACTTGCTTCATAGTGAAGAAAGGCTCCTACGGAGTATAGTTTGGTCCTGATAATTACTAAAGTTAAACCATTAAGTCACGAAACTTAAATCCGGGCAACATAAAAATATAATACTTACAAAAATGCCTAAACTTATCAATATACCTCAACTAAGTATATTAAAAGGGGCAAATGGCACAAAAAGGTACCCAACTTAGGGTCTATATACAATCAAGGTACTCTACTTTTTTTCTTGCATAAAAAGGCGTCCAACTTTTTTTTTTGGCGGATTTGGGTATTTTACTAACTTCCGTTAACCCACTTCGTTAAAAAATTACATGTTTGGTCCTTGAGTATATATATTTATATCATGCACAGTCCATTACTAATTTTTACAAATATATTAAGTATGAGTTTAAGATTAGATATAAAATTAGAGTACCTAGCAGAAACCACACACACACTCACACCTCAATAAGTCTCTCTCTCTCTTGAATAACCGGCCACCCCACTCGCCGGAACACTAGCAGAAACCGGCGCCGGCCACCGGAAAATTTTCCGGCAACCCTTTTTCTTTTCCCAATCGATAGATCGACATCTCCACAACCTATCTGGAGCTTTTGAGCTCTCGACATCTCCAAAACCGATTTATTGATTTGATGTTTGAGGTTGTTTGAGGGATACATATGAGGTTGTTTGAGGGATCCATTTTTGTGATGACGAGGGATACATATTATTTGATGTTTGAGGTTGTTTGAGGGTCCGTTTGGGCTAGTTGGTGCTCGGCAGTCACCACACCCCACCACCGAGACTCTCGTGGTGGTGAGGGTTTTAATGATGTTCTTATTGTTGTTTGTGGACTAGGATTAGATAGGTGAGGTTTGCGAATGGATTTGGAGTTGATGTTGTTGATGTTGTGTTTGCGAATGGTTTTAATGATGTTCTTATTGTTGTTTGTGGACTAGGATTAGATAGGTGGTTATTGGGTATTCTTGGATTTAAAGATTAGATCTTAAACTGTCATTATTCTTGGACTGTCATTATTCTTCTTTGGTACATGGATTACGAAAACCATAAGTGGTTATTGGGTATTCTTGGATTTAAAGATTAGAAGAAAAAGGATTGTAGTTGTTATTTGTGATATAGCAGAAAGACGTTGTATCATTTTGTTTGATGTTCGATTTTTTATTGCAAGAATTAAGAGAGCAGAAAAAAATTTTGAATTTAAAAAAAAAAATTATTTTCTAATCTTTTTAAAAAAAATTTGGAAATTTTTTATTTTCAAAAATTTTTTATTTTCAAAAAATTTCGAAAAATATAATCCTTTAAAAAAAATTTATTTTATAATCCTTTAAAAAAATTTGGAATTTTTTTTTCTAATTTTTTTTAGTTTTTATATATATATTTTTTTATTTTCTAATTTTTTAATTTTTTTTCTTATTTTTTTTCGAAAATATTTATTTTTAATTATTATTTTTTTGGAATTTTTTTTTTGGTTATGGACCGTGCATGAAATGGTTATACATATGCAAGGACCAAACATGTAATTTTTTAACGAAGTGGGTTAACGGAAGTTAGTAAAATACCCAAATCCGCCAAAAAAAAAAAGTTGGACGCCTTTTTATGCAAGAAAAAAAGTAGAGTACCTTGATTGTATATAAACCCTAAGTTGGGTACCTTTTTGTGCCATTTGCCCTATTAAAAGTGTGATAAGTCTAACATAGTGCATTTATGTTGTTAAAACCTAATGACATAGGTTTGATCACGTGTATTACCTAAGAAATAAAATGCTCGCGTAAGAATGGCGAAATGACAATAGTTCATATAAAATATGACTATTGGTGAGATTTGAGTATCTTCAACAAATAGACTCATCCTAGTCTTGTGTTGGTCGCGAGGAAAATTTACACGATTAAACTTTCGTAATTACTTAAAAGTAATTAATATTAAAAGTAATATTATATGACTTTAAGAAAATCATTATCAATTCAATTTTCTTGTTGAATTTATTGTTGTGCCGGTACACGTTGTGTGCGATTTTTACATTTTGCGAGATATCGTCTCGTTAAATAGACAAAGGTGAACGAAAATGTTCAGAGAGTAATAATTCAAAGTGGATTGCATTATTTAAATTGGAAAAATTTACCGGTTAACTACCGGTTACAATAGTTGCTTTTACGTTACGATAAAAGTCAAATCGTCAAAAGTCAAAGTCAAAGGACAAAATAGTCATTTTGCCTTATGAAAATTTATGGGTTGCTACAGCCTCCACCAGTTACGGGAATCATGTCCTCATGATTTAGTTTGTGTTATGAGTTGATGATGTGCTTGAGAAAAGGTGGGGGTACTTCTGTAAGGGAACTTCGTTCCAAAGTTCAGTGGGTGTTATCTACTGACAATGTGTTTGCGAAAAGATGGGAGTACTTGTGACACAGATGGTCTTCACGCTGCCACTTGAATTTGAGTCTTTGCTAAAGTTCCAAAGAACTTTTGATAATAGGAATGCGACTTCACTTAAGTCGTTTAACCTCACGGTCCATGATCTTGATAGGTTCTTCGTTAATCTTCAAACATTGGTCAATCTGGATCTCTTCAAGAGGAATAGTGAGTGTCTCATCAGTATGACACTTCTTCTGATTGTACAGTTGAAAGACGTTGTATACATTTCGAAGTTCTAGTGGTAGCTAAAGTGTGCAAGCTACCGCACCAATCCTAGTTAGGATCTTGTATAGTCCGATGTTGAGATATCTAGAAAAAGGTGTATGTATTTGCAGTGAATTTTGATCTTCACAACCGAAGTTTCTAATGTTGCAGTGCCAGTTGGAGGGCCAGATATTGCAAGGCCAGCTGAAAACGCTAGAGAACCAAATGTTGCGGGGCCAGCTGAAGGCGCCAGAAAAGTGAATGGCGTACCAGAGGTTAAAGGCTGCTTTTACAAGGATTTTGTGAGCGGCAAGCTCAGAAATTTCAAAAGCACTAAATGAGCGGTTGGTTTAGGTCGTTGCTCGGTATTTCTAATAAGCAATTGTGTTGAAAACTGCAAAGTCAAAAATGCCACAAGCATACTTCTGGACGATGCTTTGTCATGGTGGGATGTTGTTGCTCAATCATTGAAAATGCTTACAAGCTTGCTTAGACTAAGTTGAAGAAGTTATAAATCAAAAATATTACCCTCGAAATGAGGTGCAAGAAATGGAGATGATGTTTTCTTGCTGCCAGTGGTGTTGATATCATGACTTATATCCGTTGCTTTCAAGAGTTGGCAGTAGTGTACCCAATGATAGTCTCAACCAATGAGAAGTTATGAGAAAAGTTCATCTGAAAACTTCCATTCAATAGTCAAGGAAACGTAAATTCGTTTGATCGATTCACACTGGATGTAACAATCCAGATGTCTCGTAATCAATCCAGTGGAACAAATTATGCGAGTTTGGTCTGCTCAAGCACCCAACAACAGCAAAAATAACAACAGTAACAAATGGTAATGAGATGTGGAGAGTGAGGACATTTCAAGAAACAATGTCCCCATAATAAGGGCCAACAAATAGAAGGAGCTCGTGAGAGAGCATATGTGTAGGTGTCCATGCACCTAAGTAGAGTAGGAATCTTATGTACCTAAGTAAGTAAGTGGAATATCGTACTCAGTCTGTTAGTTCAAGATTGAACCAAGTTTGTTAGTTCATGAGTGTAACAAGTCTATTAACTCAATAAGTAGCTCATGATTGTAAAGATTTGTAACAGCGAAAGTGATAACTTAAGAATGAACTCAGAGAGTCCAAATGAGTTCTTAAGATTTTTGTTGAATGGTAAAATACTTGTGATTCCCAAGTTCGAGTTTATACTCATGTCATATCGGATACAAATAAGCCCACTCATTTATAATTCATTATTTACATAGAGAGGTGTCCCAAACAATGTAAATAAAGAAATATAAACTTATGGTTCGGCGATTCACAATTTCTTTATTTAAATAAAAAGGCGTCCCAATTTATTCAAATAAGGATATTCCAAATCATCGTACTTAAGAATTCCCGACACAACACTCATACTTAACTGATGAGTTACAAGGCGGTGTATCACGAGATGTCGTAGGTGTTCCAAGAGTATGGAATGAATGTTCACACTTATCCTTGGTGACGAGGAGTAACACAATCAGAGAAAATCAACATAGCGTTCAAAAGAGTTGATGAGTTCATAGTTATGAAATAGTTTTCTCACAATGTTTGAGAAATAGATAAGACTATTGTGTGTCTCTCAATGTATGAGAAATATCTAAGTCAATTGTATATCTCACGATTCCTGAGATATATGAATAAACAAGTTGTGCATCTCACAATGTCTGAGATATATGAATAAGCAAGTTGTGTATCTCACTATGTCTGAGGTATATGAATAAGCAAGTTGTGTATCTCACGATGTCTGAATAATTTAAATTGGAAAAATTTACCGGTTAACTACCGGTTACAATAGTTGCTTTTACGTTACGATAAAAGTCAAATAGTCAAAAGTCAAAGTCAAAGGACAAAATAGTCGTTTTGCCTTATGAAAATTTACGGGTTGCTACATATTCCATTAAGACAATACATGCATAGTTGCCTAAAGAGTTGGACTTGCCTAAAACCAAATCTCATAATCTTTACACACTCAAACCTCATGACCTTTACTCACCCATACCCTTCTACCTTACACTCAAACCTCATAACCTTTACACACTCAAACCACCAAAGTGAAATGAAAAACCAAGTCATTCCTTCCATGAACATCGCTCTTTCACTCTCACCAATCAAACCACTTGATACTCATTTCCCATTCTCATCAATAACTCCATCTAGTCATCCTCACAAAAAGATTCAACCATGTAACCATTCCCTAAACTCTACAAAGTGTGTCATCACCACTACAACTTAACCCATGAAGGTCAAACCATACTTCATGATACACAAACCTCATGTTCACTCAAATGAACCCTTTCACAAACCACATCCACATCTGTTTCCATCCTTACACCCAAAAATACACTTTCATCTCACCCATACAATTCATATGAAGAGCATGCTCAATCTCAAAACAACAATCCCAATCTCATTCCCAACACCTCACATTTTGGTCAAACTACCAATCCACCATCCAAAACATCATCCACTCTTAAAACATCCTCTACTTCCATACCTTCATCCTCATCCATACATATCTCCACCACCAAGAGTATCACCATCACCTCCTACCAACACACATGCTATTCCCATGTTACATGACCAATCATCCATAAAAACCGCACTCCACCATCATCACCTTCCTCTGAACATAAAAAGTTCGTTGAAGAGCTCTTAGAAGCTCATGAGCTAATTGCTCTTCTTGTCATGTATCTTGCTCAACACAACTTAGACCAACCACCTTTTGTCCTTGTTGCATTTACCTTAAAAAACAAACCATTCTCTTGGATTGAGTATCTCCTCACTAGGTCTTTTCCAACACCCTCACTAACACAAGAATCCGACCCCTCAAATAAACCCTTCCTTTCCAAACTCACCACCACCAAACACTTCATATCCTTCACCAATCAACCCACCAAACTTCAATCCTATCCCATGGAGCTTACTTAAGGCCCATGGTGATACTTGTTTTTGTTGCATCCATAACCAAACCATCATCTTTGGCCTAAGAGATGAGTTACAATATATGTTTTCATATATTGAGAATTTGTTCCATCAACAACCACCAAAATATCCAAACTATCCAAACACCATTCCCACAATAATCTATCTCCACTAACTCCAACTACCATGCTTCCCATCTTCAAATAAAATCCCCACAAACCTTTTGTGTTCCAAGCAAGTCCAAGAGACCTCAAGTTGGCAACTTAGTGTAATTCAAATGGTTCTATTAATGAATGCTTCTTATTAAATGCACTCTTATTAGTTCTCTTATATTTGTTCTATGCATCATATATATATTGCTTGTGCTCTAAATATTTTTCCAAGCATTCCATATCTCGATTTTTTTTATGACCACAAAACGAGGGGGAGTATATGTCAAGGGGGAGCACTACATTTGTCGGGATATCCTTTTTCATGCTAACAAAAAGGGGGAGAAGAGATATAAACTCATACTAAAAACTTGTATATATATTAATTTTTAGTTTAATGAGTTTAGATTTTGTAATCATCAAAAAGGGGGAGATTGTTGATATAAATAATGTATAAAAATGTTATTCATATTTTTTGACATCCCTAAGTTTTGACGATCAAAAAATGTAATAACATTAAACGCAAATTAATACGTAAACAAGTATTTAGCAACTAATATCACTTCATCCAACAAAATCACTTAAGGTATGAATAAACAAGTGACTAATACATTTTATGATCAAAGGGATGTTTATTTAAATAATACAAAGTTTATAAAATTAAATAAACTCCTTATATATTTAGAAAAACACTTTTGGTAATTAAAGGAAAATGTTTTATTCATAATAAATATATGAATTCAAATTTTTAACCAAAATCAATTAGTTTTTTACTAAATAAACTTTCTCCAGAAAAAGACTAGAAAACTGCCGTTTTCGTCTGGGCGGCCCCCTTAATTTTAAGGGGGCCGGCACACAATTAAAGGGGCCGACCACGCTCCCATGTCAGATTCTGTCAGAATTTTTTCCCTATAAATACCACCTCAAACCTGGTATTTTTACCACCTTTTGCACAAAAATTTTGAGATCCAATTCTCTCTAAATATCCTTCTAAAACCCTTTGATCATAAGATTATTAATCTTTGTTTCAAGTGATCCAATCTCTCGTCATTCAAAGTGCAAGAGAAGAATACTCCTTCCATTTCAAATCAAGAAGTATTGATGATTAGTTGTGTAGTTTGTATATATCAATTGTAAAGTTGTGTAGTGCTTGTAATAAGTAGATCTAGGTGGGTTTGTAATTAAGTATAGTAGAAGTAGTGTTGTGAAGAAGAAGTAGTGGAGTAGTGTGTAGTTGTGAAGTAGTAGTGGTGTGTACAAGTTGTGAAGAAGGTGTGCCAAGTCGTGAAGAAGTTGTGAGATTGGTTCTAGCTAGGATTAGAACTCGACATTTAGCTTAGTGTCATTAATTGGTGTAAGCAAAAGTTGTGTAAGGTTTTCTCCGCCATAAGGGAGCTTGTTGACATAGTGAAGAAAACTCTCGAGTAGGTGACTCGGGGAGTGGAGTTGGGCAAGGAAGGTGTCCTTGTAGCCGAACCACTATAAATCCTTTGTCTCGCGGTTAGATCTTTCCATATCTTACTTATTATCTTGCTTATATCGTTATTACTTTTGTAGACATAGACGTATATATATAGTTGCTCATATAGTGCTAGTGTTGATTTTACTTAAAGATCATACAAAAGTTTCATTCACAAAACAAAGTTTTTACAATCAAACTAAAAAGGTAACATACATATAATTTATCATTTCGATCAAGTATAGTCTTCATATAAAATTTAATTTAGGATTATAAAATAAACATTCACTTACTTATCTCTTGTATATAGCTATAATTGTTTATATTATGCATGAGTTGATTCCACATACTTAGCTTAGATTATTATTGTTCATACTTAGATATAGTTGTTCATATTGTTCAAGATTTGAGTTCACATAAGATCGAATCAAAGTTTTAAAAGCAAACAAGGTTTTAAAACTAAACTAAGTTTTCATAATAAAATTAGAAAGACGGAAAACTATTCAACCCCCCCTTCTAGTTTTCCACATTTTCGATCTAACCACTTTGGGTATTTTTATATCATCCCTTTTACCTTTTATAATCTATATAAAATCATGAATTTGATCCATGCATGATATATAAGGTTATACGAATTAAAGAAAAATGAAAACCCTAATCATATACAAAAACTCTAATCGGCCAATATGAATTTTGTTGGGGATATCTGATTTTTGTACTATTTCATTACGTGTATATAACATGTATAAAATGTGGTTACAATTATTTGAAGCTTATGGTAATTGTTTTGATTTATTTGTTGCCAATCCAATAGAAATATATGAATAAAATGGGGCATAAATACTAAGGTTAGGGTTTTGATATTTTATTTGATATAATGAATGTGTTTAAGGTTAAATTAATGATTGGTAAATTTTAGGGTTAGGGTTTATTAATTAAATGTAATACAGATTGGATTTTAAAATGTGTAGGGTATGTTTTGTAATTTTATAAACTTGAGGGATATTTTTGCAAGTTATTTTAGACCATGGGGAGTCTGAATAAAATGATAATGAGGGTGTTTTGTGTTAATTTTGTAATTTAGAGGTTTAAATGGTAGTTATATAATTTATATTAATTCGATTTGTATTTAATAAAATTAAGGGACACATTTTGTAAAATTATGAAATAAAGGGGCTAGAATTGTCATTCTGTGATAATATGTGGACTTATGTGGTTATTTGGTTAATTATGTGGTTTATATGTTAATTAGATAATTAAAAAGGTTTGAATTGTAAATATGATAACTAGAGGGAGTAAGAATGTAAATATGGAAATATGAGGCATGTTTCGACCTAAAAATGAGGTTGGGGCTATTTGTGACATTTCTGTAAAGCTATGTGACTTATGTGTTGAATTATATTAGTTAATGGTTTAATATGGAAAATGGGGTAGTTAAAGGATTATTATATAACTTTGTAAGCTAAAGGGTGTAAAGAGTAAAATTGACATATTTGGTATTCTTGACTTATGTTTATGTGTTATAATGTGAATACTTTCGTTTGAGACCCTTAACTTGTTATAATGTGACCTAACGAAACCCTAATTTCAGAAAACGTGCATAAGATGAAATCCTTGGCATATATGAACACAAGGAACTTGTTAATATGATAAAACTAACTTATAAGAATATGTTAACATTTGGAAACTTGCTAATCTACTAATTATGGAAACCTACTATTTATGGAAACTTCTATAATTAGAAACCTTCTAAATAAGGAAACTTACTAAAAACAGAAAGTATTCTAAAATGCTAAAAACTACTGAAAGTGGAAAGTTACTAAATAGGGAAACTTACCTAAAATAGAAAGATGCAAAATATGGAAAGCTACTAAAGATGGAAAGATAACTAAAGAGGTAACTTACGTGATTTGGAGTCTTCTTGATTCGTATCCGTACTCTTCTAGGTTCGGTGAAGCGGAAGTGATCCGTCTCTCTTTGTTGATTTGTGACCATGCTTTTGTGTTTGGACTAGGGTACAGATATTCCGTACTCTTTCGGCAAGAGTACAACTTCCTTCTCTCTCATGACTTTTCTCTCTCTCCTTTTTATTATTTGGACTTTGATATTGATCCTTTGATTGACCCTTTGACATTGATCCTTTGATTTACCCTTTGATATTGATCCTTTGATTGACCCTTTAATATTGACCCTTGATGTTGACCTTTGATATTGAACATTTGACAATTGAACCTTGATTATGATTTGGCACTTATACTTTGATATTGAACCTAATTGACTACATGACCCTTCAGCGTTACACCCTTACACCTAACGTTATAACCTTTTAAAAGACCTCTTTGATAGTCTATCCTAGGTGCTTACGCCAAAGTGGTAGAGGTTTTGATCCTTTCCCAAGCCTATAGTAATCTATTTGCTATGACATGTAGCGAGAGATATTTTTCCATTTTCATTTGTGATATATAAACTTATAACACCCGAGAGATGAGAGTATCCAAACACTAATTGTAAGGTGCTAGTGTATAATTTTTGTACTTGTTTTGACTAAGGTAGAATGATTATTTGTTATAATTACTTTTATGTTGATGTTAAATGACACCTAACCTGTATTTTGATTGGTATAAAAGCTCATTTGCTTGAGGACAAGCAAATCCCAAATGTAGAGATATTTGATAAGGATTTATTTGATGCGTTTTAGGGGGTCATTTAAGCCCTAAGTCGTGAATTTATGATCAAATATGCCTCAAAAGGTTTCTTTTCTCATTTTAGGTACTTGGGACATGATTGCTAGAATATGGAGCATTTTGAAGCATTTTGGACGATTTTAGGATCAAGAATGAAGAAAACAAGAAAGTCAAGATTTACACCTGACGGCATCAGGCTTGGATGCTGACGTCGTCACTTGAAGAATGGAACTGATGGAATTTAATACGTGACGCCCCATAAAGATTTTGAAGGTTTGCACCTGACGGCGTCAGATACAAATGAGGCGAGGCCGTCAGGCTTTGGGACAACACGAGACGGCCCAGAAGCCATAAAGAGGGATGACATTAGGATGTTGTTTGGGCGATACGAAACCCTAAAAAGCGGTGTTCTGATGGCGTCAAGACTTATAACCTGACGCCATCAGCTTGTAAAATCTATATATAGTTTTGGAATTTTCATTTATTAGTGTGTAACTTTGTTTAACCTTGGAAGCAAACTCTAGGGACGAATTTTTAGAGATTTCAAGGGTTCCCAAACCCACTTTTCTCTCATGTTTCATTGAAGATAAGTAAACTTTTTATCATTCAATATGTCTATGTGTTGTTTGATAATCTTTTATGCTTTTCTTCCTTTTAACATGCTAGCTTAAGTGATTTAGTGTTGGCTTAGATCTAATGAAACCTAGTTATTGATTGTTGATGAGTTGTTTATTGTTTGGTTAATTGATTCGTGTTAGGCTTAAGAAAACTGGCTAACCTCCTTTGTGTAACAAACTTGAACATCTTAAGAAACGTAACCGGATGTGCACTATGGTTATATTGGTTGTATTTAATGCATGAGTAGATGTTGATGATTCTATGATATGGTACTAAACGTGTCGTCATAAGAGGAGATAGATATTCATTGAGTTTGGGAAGGATGTGCACGCCCCAACGACTGGTATCACGGAATACAACCCTTAAACTAAACAATTGTGACATTCAATAAACCAACAAGAAATAACTAGGGAGTAGTGAAATCTAAGTAAATACGTTTGTCTCATTATACGAAGTCCACCACTTTAACTTTTCTTGTTATTTTTATTTTATTGTTTTAGTTTAATTTGTAGTTTTGGGTTAGTTGACTAGCAACTAATTCTGCCAACTCTTCTAATACCCGAGACTTTTACTTGCTTTCATTAAATATAAAATACAAAAAGAATCATCCCTCACCTTTAGACCTAGTTGACCTACAATTCAATCCTAACGACACTATTCCCCTAGAGAACGATCAATCCCCCGGACGTACCATATACTACACTACAACGATCAGGTACACTGCTTGGAGGATTGCAAAATCTCTCAAGATCCCATGAGAGGTAAAACGTTTTGTGAGGTTGCAAAATCTTCGCATCATGCATTCTCACCCTAGAGTAAATTAAATCGAGTAAAAAAGTGGGCTATGAAACTCACCTCAACAAATGACAAACATCGGTAATGTGACGATGGCACGTAAATCGAGATAAAAACTCTAACCGCAACCTAGTTTAATATGGTGTTTTAGATGCAAGCAAATGATATGGAAATGATGCATATGCGATTTTAAAAGTTTTATGTCACTCATACATGTTAGCGTTTATGTTATAAGTCAAAACGTGTTTTACGCAAAAGATACAATTTATATATCGTTTTACTTATCTTGTAACTTAAGACAATTATTTCAAAAAATAAAAAATAAACTTATATAGACTTAATAATATATGTTTGCTAAATTTT
The DNA here is from genome assembly GCA_030686995.1 of Artemisia argyi. NCBI lineage: Eukaryota > Viridiplantae > Streptophyta > Magnoliopsida > Asterales > Asteraceae > Artemisia > Artemisia argyi. The sequence goes on along the minus strand of CM060688.1, from coordinate 113,443,298 downwards.
AAAAGACCACAGCTCCTTCGTTATTTATCCATTTTGACTTGGTCTCGGACTTTTCAGGACTTTCCAAGTTATACTAACTAAGGTCTTTTATAAGTTTTCGATGATCTCTACTTTAAACGACTCAAAAATGGTTTCGCAATAAGAAAATATACAATAATGTTGTTTTTCCGGGAAAATATAGTTTTTGTCAAATCATTAAATCGCCGTAACTTATTCTTTTTAAATCCGTTTTTAACAAAAAAGATATTCTTGAAAAGGTATTTATATCTACCATCAAAATTTTAAGTTTTCGATTACCCAGACCCAAGTTTTTGTCCGAAAACCCCAATTGTAAAATTTGGATAGCAACTATTTATTAACAAAAACAACCACTAAACATCCAAAACTTTACCAACATCGTTTCTAAGCTAAACTCTTCCACCAACGTGTCCAACAATCCAACAACACCAAATGGAACCTAATCCCTTCCACCAATGTATACCAAAATCATAAAGATAAACGTAAACATGACAACTTTACAAAAATACATGGTTACGACCGCAAACAATTATAAAGATTGATTTTATATATAAATATACATTTTTAACATGTAACAAGTGTAAAGCTTTAATCTTTATGTAAAACTAACATGGTGCCAAGTGTATGCACAAAATGGTATGAATTATGAAGATGTAAAAGGGAATATAGAAAATGAGGTTACCTCAAGAGAATGGAACCAAAGATAAGCAACCAAAGAAGATAACTTGAATAACTTTATAAACAACCCAGATGAAAAAACCAATAAACTGCCAACGTAAACACGAGCCCAAAATGATGAAGAAAAACAAAAACCTTAGGGTGTTTGTGTTGTGCACCACTAACCAAAGAAAGAATGGAGAACGATAGAAATTTAGTAATGTGTGATTGTAGTATGTGTAGAAATGAGGGTTTAAGGTTGGTATTTATAGTGCAAGTTGGAAGGATCTAGAGAAAGGTCTAGGGGGGATATATCAAGATATTTAGTTGGTGGTTCAAATCCAATGGGGAACAAAATTGAGAACATTTAGGGAAGGTGTTGGATAAGAATACAATTTATGTGGTGTATGTGTGTATGTGTCTATGTGCGTGTGTGTGTGTCGACTACAAGGACAAAATGGGATGGGGTGTTTTCAAATTTTAAATTTTATGTACAAAAGAGATGTATCTAGATAATTTAAAGATAGGTGGATATGTATGCACATGAATGCAAGTGAAAATGCATAAAAAATAAAATTTTATGAAACCCGTGAAATATACCCTACTTGAAAAATAAAAGTAATATCCGTAAGATTATACTCCCACCGTCTCAAAATTATTGTCCATATTTCTTTTTTCGGATGTCTCAAAATAATTATCCACTTTCTTTTTTAAGTAAAAACTAGAGAATATAGTGAAGGAATATTCTATTTGAGTGGTTGAAAATTAAAGTGGCCCTACTTTTATTAAACTATGTGTTTCTTGTCTCCTGAAAATAATTTTGAGACGGAGGGAGTAACACGTAAATTATAGGTAGACTACGGTTAGTCTAAAGTCGGAACTCATCCGAAGATGTAATTGTAATTATGCGGGATAACCTCCCGGTTGTACGGTTAATCTTTTACGTAAAGGTAAAAGTTATATGTCAAGGGTAAATAGTAGAATATTATTTTGAAAAATTACTGGTGGTCACAGTGTGATACCATGTGGGCATTGCCCACCTTTCAATTCTGGCCATGGTGGGAATATTTTTGAGATTGTCTTTTGGATCTCCTGTTATAACACCCTGAAACCAGGCCTAAGTGTTTTATTACAAGAATGCCATTTGAATACTTGACTATGACTTTTATAAGTTTTAAGGACTTACGGGATTGGTTAGTCAAACTCGATAGGCATAGTAGTAGTCAAGGTATTGCGTAATGTGGTTATAGGAAAGTATTATGTGTCACAACTATAATGAAAATGGACCTAAGGGACTAAATTGGTAAAGTATTATATAAGTTATAAAAGTGTTATTAAGTGTTTGTGGCCAAATGGAATGAAAGGGGACTTGAGGGACCTATATTAGGCAAACTCACCTCCTACAATAATCTGGATACTTCCACTAGTATCATAAGATTTCGATAAGATGTGTGTGTAAGTTAGGTGTGTCGAACCAGGAGGAAAAGAGGAGAAGACCATCATGTCTTGATGGTCAAATTGAAGAAGGATTAATGGTCAAATACTAGTAATGTGCCCCTAGTGATAATACTTACGCAAGTAAGTAACTTCAATCATGTTGAAGTAATGATTTATGAATTAGGGTTCATGTACCCTAATTAAGGGAAATTGGATAAAGATGTTTATAAGTTAAATCAAGAAGTTATGATAAATATGGGTTAAGTATTATTGGCTTTAAGCTAATAATTAATGGGGTTAATTATCATATAATCATTGGATGGTTATGTGATAATTAGATATGTTTAAGGAAGAGCTATAATTGTGGTAATCATAGTTAAGTAACTTGATTATGTGTTTATGATAAGAGTGATTTAGCCTAGATTTCAATGGTGGTATGATAATGTCTTTGGTTTCACTAGCTTGGAATCAAGGTAAGTAAACCGGTTATAATGAAAAGTTATAATGAATTCTATGTATTATGTTTTATGTGGCTTGATGTGTTAAGGTTAATGAATAGCTTGTAGAATTGTGTTTATAGGAAAGTGAGTATAATAAGGCTAGTCATGTGTTAGATAAGAGTGGAATAAGGAAAAAGGAAGGTTGTGGCTTTGAGTAGTTAAGGTATGTGTTTATGTTTAATGTTGTATGAGATTAATGGTTGTTGTAATGTGTAATGCGTAATTGAATTATGTTGTTAAGTTAAGCATTCGTGCTTACGGTTTAAGTGTTTAATGTTTTTTCGGTTTATGCTTGATGAAGGTATGCTTGGATTATGGATTAAGGATTGGTTATACGAATGTTAGAAGGAATTGGGTAAGAATGTAGGAGCTTAGTAGATACCGAGCTCGTTTCATTGGTGTACCCCCGTTGGTCCTACAATGGTTTGTAAAGTATGGTCAAGTGTCAATTGCTTGTCAAGATTGTTATAGTATGGTTATGGTGTTTATGGTCAAGTTAAAGGGGTGTTTGGATTAGTGTATGATTATACCCATTTGTGGTTCAAACGGGTCAATTATCATGTAATATGTTAAAGTGTGTTTTGGTTATGCTTTTGGCTCATAAATGAGTAAATTGGGTCAAGTTATAGTGTTGATTATGTGTCAAATTGTTTGGGGGTTTAAGTCTAGTATTTTGGTGTCAAAATGTGCTGATTTTGGCTTCAGATAGTCTATGTAAAAGTTATGGCGTAACTGATTTATCAGTTACGGCGTAACTGTTCCTGTACTCAGATTTGGCTATCTTTGAAAAATCATATCTTTTAAACTGTAAGTTGTTACGGTTCGTGCTACCCATTGTTTTGAAGGTAATTGAGTCTAGTTTCATTTAAAAAAGTCTTAATGTCTGAAAGTTTATAGATTTTTGTCAATGGATAAAAGAGTAACAGAGTGTCAGTTTTGGTTCACACTTTTTACGCGTAAAAGTTTTAAATTTGGATCTAAGCGGTCTCGGGGTGTAACACCTGTCCTGTTGTAGGTTTTCACATTGGCCAGCATCTGAATTTATATTGGAAAAATGAAATCACTAATACGCTTAGTAAACGGGGTACTATACTCCCAAATATAGGGTTAGGATGGATCACTATCCCACCCTTTCTGAGGACTCTCACGACCTTCTTTTCTAGTTCCTCTCTCCAAAACTTTCTGCACTACCAGAAATGTTGGTGATGAGGCGAAAAATGAACCATTTTTAGGGGGTCATTTTAGCCCGGATTCGAATTTATTTGATCAAATATTGCCCTAAATCGTTCCTTTTGTCATTTTAGGTACTTTTGGAGTGAAATCTGGAAAAGGAAGCATTTTGGACATTTTTGGAGCATAAAAGTGAAGAAAACGGCAAAGTCTTAATTTTCCTTGCTGGGAACAGTACCTGATGGCGTCACAAGTTTCTTAGTGACGGCGTCAAGAGTAATACAAGAGGTGGAAGTGGATAAAGTCCGTGACGGTCCAGAGAGTTTTGTACTAAGGACATGACGGTGTCACCATAGGCCGTCATGGTCCAAATGCTGGTGATGGCCCAGAACAAAATTACACATGACGGCGTCAAAAGTGGATCTAGGAAATCCGATTTCATTATGGGCGGCGAGTTGACGGTGACAGAATTTCCTTCTTGACGCCGTCACCCTATAAAATCTATATATAGTTTTGCAATTTTCATTCATTGGTGTGTAACTTTTAGGGTGTAACTTTGGAGAGAAACCCTAGTCCGATTTTCACAGCTTTTTCAAGGTTTTTTACCCTTTGAAACTTCTTATGTTCAATTGAGATAAGTAATCTTTCAATTCAATCAATATGTCTATGTGTTGCTTGAATATATCTTACACTTGTCTTCAATTTAACATGCTTGGCTAGATCTCTTGTGTGTTTGCTTAGATGTAGTGAAACCTAGATGTTAATTATGGGTTGATTGTTTGTTTATAGTTGTTACGGATGATTGTATTCGATGTTAGGCTTAAGAAAACTGGCAGACTTCCATTGGTAACATGCTTGAACGTCTTAAGAAACATGATCAGAGGTGTACTATGATTTTTGGTTGTATTTAATGCGTAGGAGAATTCTAATGATTCCATGTTTGGAGCTTCTAACGGCTCGACATAGGAGTGAAGTAGGATCTTATAGAGTTAGGGAATATTGTACACGGCCCTACGACTAGTATTAAGGAATACAAGCCGTCATCCATGCAATTGTAATAAATTATCAACTTGTAAAAGATATCTAGGGAGTAATGAAACCTAAGTAAACACAACTTTCCCTATCATTGTTTAAACCACATTAGTTTAATTAGCTTTATTTTCATTTTTGTTATTTTATTTTGATTGCATCTTAATTAATTTGGGTTAGTTGGCTAGCAACTAATTCCGCCCACTCTTCTAAAACCGAGATTTTATTTGCTTTTATAATATATAGAAATACAAAAGAATCATCCAGGCTTTCTAATCCTAGCAACACTATTCCTGAGTTGAACGATCAATCTCCCGGTACTTGTCACTATACTATACTACAACGATCAGGTACACTGCCTGGTGGGGGTTGTAAGCCTCTCGAGATCCCTCGAGAGGTAAAGTCTGGTGCGATTCCTACGTATCAGTTGGTTTCATTGTTTTTCTTTGAAGCTTCTTTCTCCGGGTGGCGGTGATTCTGCTCCATTTCCCTTTGATGGGAGCTAGAACAGGTGACATAACTTCGTATGAGTCTCTGGGCTTCCCTTTGCACCAGTGTTCCTGATGCGTGGAATTGCACCCTCGCAAAAGGTTTTACCTCTCAAGGAATCTTGAGAAGCTTGCAAACCCTACCAGGCAGTGTACTTGTTCGTTGTAGTATAGTATAGTGACAAATACCGGGGGATTGATCGTTCAACTCTAGGAATAGTGTTCGCTAGGGTTAAAATTCTACTAAACTAGGTTTAGGGGTGACGGATGATTCTTTTTGTATTTTTTATATTTTAAATGAAAGCAAGTAAAATCTCGGGTTTTGAAGGAGTGGGTAGAATTAGTTGCTAGTCAACTAACCCAATTAACTAAAGATGCAATCAAAATAAAATAAAATAAACTTAAACTAATTTGTGGTGTAAACAATAATGAGAGAAAGTGTGTTTACTTAGTTTCATTACTCCCTAGATATCTTTTACCGGTTGATTAGCTAGTTATAATTGCATGGATGACGGGTCATATTCCTTAATACTAGTCGTAGGGCCGTGTACGATCTTCCCTAACTCTATAGGCTTCAACCTCAATCCTATGTCGAGCCGACTAAAAGCTCCTAACATGGTATCGCTGGAAGTTACCTATGCATTAAATATAACCAAATAATCGTAGTACACCTCCGATCATGTTTCTTAAGACGTTCAAGCAAGTTACCAATTGGAAGCCTGCCAGTTTTCTTAAGCCTGACATCGGATTCATTCATCCACAACAATTATAAACAAACCATCAACCAATAATCAACATCTAGGTTTCATTACATCTAAGCAAACACGAAAGAAACCTAGCCTAGCATGTTAAAGAGAAGACAAGCGTAAGATATAATCAAACAACACATAGACATATTGAATGATTTGATAAAGTACTTATCTTCAATTGAACATGGAAGAAACAAAGGGTTGAAACCCTTCAAAAAGCTAGAAAATTCGTCTAGGGTTTTATTCCCTCAAAGTTGCACACAATGAATGAAAACTAGAAAACTATATATAGATTTTGAAATCTGACGGTGTCAAGAGTTAAGTCTGACGCCGTCAACTCGCCGCCAAATTAAACTCGTATTACCTAGATCCACTTCTGACGCCGTCACTCTTTATGGGTTCTGGGCCGTCACTCTTTACAATTACTCTTGATGGCCTTAGAATTTTTGTACATGACGCCGTCAGACCTCCTTCACAAAACATTCTGGCGCGTCACGTGTATTTGATTTATCCACCCTTTTGTCAACTCATGACGCCGTCACTAACAACTTGTGACGCCGTCAAAGGCAATTTCCATCATGCTTTTGAGACTTTGTCGTTTTCTGCACTTTTTCGCTCCAAAAACGTCCAAAATACTTCCTTTTGTAAAATTCCTCTCAAAAGTACCTAAAATGACAAAAGGAACGATTTAGGGCAATATTTGATCAAATAATCTCGACTTTGGCCTTAAATGACCCCCGAAAAGCGGTACACTTTTCGCTTCATCAAATACCCTTACACTTGAGATTTGCTTGTCCTCAAGCAAATGCGCTTTTATTCTAATCAAAATACAAGTTAGGGGTCATTTAACACTAAGATAAAAGTAATTACAACAAATAATCGTTCCACTTCAACCAAAAACAAGCATGGAAATTATATACTAGCACCTCACAAATAGTGTTTAGATACTCACATCTCTCGGGTGTAATAAAGTACATATCATAATATGGAAATGGAAAACATCTCTCACTACCTGTTATAACAAATAGATTACCATAGGCTTGAGAAAGGATCAAACCTCCACCACTTGGCGTAAGCACCTAGGAAAAACTATCAAAGAGGTCTTTTAAAGGGTTAGAACGTTAGGTGTAGAGGTAGGATAAACACGGTTTTCTTGGATAAAGGCAATATTTACTAGTGGTGAGTTAATCATCTTGGTCAATTACATGTACAATGTGGCGTTACTAAGCCAAGACTCGACTCGACTTAAGCTAATCAAAATCTAACAAAACATAAAATAAACATAAAAGAAACGGGATGGTAGTCCGTATGTTTTTTTCCTTTTTTTCTTTTTTCTTTTTTGTGCATACGTGATGAGTGCTCAAACACTCATCATTTTTGGTCTAATATGAACTACAAAACATACAAAAAACACACAGAAATGCATCAAAATACTAAAAATATTTCAAAATTGTGTTTTATATGTTTTAGATGCAAAAAGAGTAAAAACAAATGAAAAACATACAAAGTTTGCATAATTGGCAGTTTCAGTCCCTCAACTTTCATAAAATGACAAAACTAGTCCCTGGTCATTCAAAATATGGAAAATTATCACCAAAGGTCTTTTTAAAATCATAAGTTGTCATATTTAGTCCTTTGGTGAAAAATCTTAAAAGTTTTGGAAATTTACAATTTTGGTCCCTGGAGTTTCAAACTTTGGCAGATTTGGTCCCTGGTGGGATATTTTTGAAAGAAAAATCAATTTTGGTCTTGTGGTTACTTATTTTGGCAAGTTTAGTCCTTGGATTGAAACTTTAGTGAAATTTCAAGTGTCCCTGGGGTTTGGAAATTTGCAAAAATGGTCCCTGGGTGTTTATATGTGAAAAAATAAATTTCAAATCCTTGGGAAAGTACAAGTTGGCAAATTTGGTCCTTATTACATCTTTGGAAAAATTACATTTCAGGCCCTAAACTTTCCAAAATTTACAACATTGGTCCTTGTGTATTACTACTTAACCAAAATGGACCCTTGATTATTCAAATACCCAAAAAAACCAAACCTAATCCACCCATATACCACCCCAGCCCAAACCATGGCCCAATCCACTCCCTTTTAATATATAAAATCCGGTCAACAAAAGTCAGCAAGGTCAAACAGACCTTTGACCCATCTCCCTCACCCCACTTCCCTGGTTTCCAGCTTCACTGTCTCCCCCTCCTCTCCAATCACCCACCAATTCCTCACCAACTCACCAACTATCATTAATACTCTCACCAATTCAAACCAACCCCCTCCTCTCCTCATTTATTATGTCAAACCAAACCCACTACCTGCCTTTTACCCATTTTCCCGCCAAATAGAAGTTTGAACGGCTCAGATGAGAAAAAACCATCCAATGACTGAGGGCAAGTGGGAAAGTCAGAGGAAACCTCCAGGGTCTATAAAAGTCATGAAGAAAAGAAGAAAAATCATTAGTTAGAGTAGTATTAGCTATAGTGTAATTTTTAAGGTCGTTCTAGTGTAAAAATTGCTTTCCAGTTGTAATTTTTAGATTAAAAAGTTTGTATTCAGTTATTTAAGTGTAATTGTACCTTCATTAAGGCTTAATTTCCAATCTTTCTATAAAATTCAGTTTTATGCCTTTTTATTGAAATCTCAACTTTTTTCTCTTCTTGTTAAATGTTATGCCGCACTGTCTCATAAGCTTCATCTAGAATTCCTAATAAGCTTTCAAAAGTTTATAGAAGGTATAAAGGCAGTTTGGTTGAAAAGCTCATCATTTTCAAAAAAAATACACAATAAATAAATGCAAAATCAAAAATCAACAAAGAAGAGTGGAAGAGGTAATGGAATCTGTGAAGTTGGGATTTTTATGGGTGTAGTGTCTCATGGGAGACCTTAGGTGGTGATTTGATAACTTGTTCTCATGTTTCAGCTGTGAACCATTTGTAAGTCATAAACCTGTTTTGTCCATTCTCTTGTTCTTATTGTTATTTGTGGGAATCTTGTGTTCATTAAGCTTTAATTAGTGTAGTTAATCTGTTGTAAAACTTAGAATCAGTATGTTTAGTCTTAAAATCTAAGTGAGTAGTATAATCAGGTCACATAGGGGGTGTTTGGGTCAAGCTGCTTGGATAAGCTAGTTGTTTTAGGTTGTGTTAATTCACCTTAGGTTAGTTGAAGTCTAATCAACCATAAACTTTGGTCTGATATAGCCACAAGTCAAAATCATAGTTTAGGAGCTCTCACAGTCCACTGTGTGGACTTTTAGACCCTTAAACCTCCATTTTAGTTCAAAAATTGTAGCTTTAGCTTAAACTAGCTTTATTATAGCTTATTGTAACCTTATTAGCTTATAGGATCTCTCAGAAGTTCAAGAAAGTCAAGGTTTTAAGTTTTTGCAAAAAGTCAAAATTGCACATTTAGTTTTTTCCAAATATTGCATGATTTTTATAGAATTTTGTATTGAGTTTTAGGATTTGAGCTTTTCAAAACTTAAAGTGTCCCAGCTTATCTTCAATGTCCTAGCTTCAATATATTTTTGTCATTTTTTATCTGGGCCCCACACACCCTCAAACTTAGTTGCAGGGGAGCTGTGTACCCTGCTGCAGCAGACCCTCCACCATCACCACCACTTTGGTGGTGGTTTCTGGCCACCCTAGTGGGACCCACTTGTCCACTCTTGGTTCTTTGAAACCCCCTCCTATCACTCTTGAATGTTTGACCTTTGGTTTGACCTCAAACCTTCTGGGACCCACTTGAATCCATCCCCATTTCTTGTCCCATTTTCAGTTAAGTTTCTAGATAATCAAGTGCTGATTTTGTTGTATTGGCTTATTCTGTGGGACCCCAGTGGATTTTTCTTGCTTAAACATGTTCCCTCAACTTATTTAGACCTGAATCACCTATAGTGGATCCCACTTAAGCTCATTTGAGCTTATTTTCCTTTTTGGTCAACAAAAGTCAACTGTGGAGCAAATAAGCTTCCACAGTGCTTATTTTTAAGCTACAAAAAAGTTTTTTTTACAAACGTTGTTAGTTTTTAGTTGCAAAATAGGTTTGTAAAAGAAAAATCAAGAAAAAACCAATTTAATAATAAGTGATAGTTTCTATTTAATGTAATTTAAATTTTAATTTTCATTTTTAGATTTTTATTAAGTAACCTACATTTTTATATTTTTCTTAAATTTCTTTTAGGTTGAAGTATTTTTAGTAATTTTCTCAGATTTTTATTGTATCATTTGGTATTTATTAGATTTAATATTAGTTTTATCAATAATTAATTAATAATTAAGTTTTAAATAGCATAATTAGTTTTTATTAAGTAAGACCTAGTTTTTATATTTTTCCTAGCTTTTATATAACATAATATAATTTTAGGAATTTTTCTAGAATTTTTACTGTTCATTTTCTATTTTTACTAATTTAAAATAGTTTAATTAGGTAATTAATATTTAATTAGTAATTAATTAATAGAAAAATCACAAAAAAGACAAAAATACATATTTTTAATTTTAAAACTTGTTTTTAGTTATTTGATAATTTTAGAAATTTTATTTTCATTTTTCTAGTATTTAATTAATATTATATTGTATTTAAGTATTTTAAATATTGATAATAAGTATCAAAGAGTATTTAATTAATAATAAATAATCAATTAATGTAAAAATTAATTTTAATTTTCTAAAAAATTTCTTTTACCCTTAAGTTTGTAAAAAATTCGTTTTCACCCCCTGTGGGTTTTCAGATTTCAGTTTTCACGTTTTATTTTGTACGTTTACGTTATTTAAAACGTGAACGTACGCGTTTTTAGGTTTTGAACGTTTCTGGTTTTTCAAACTTTCCAGTCTTGTTCATATAGCTTATTTAAGCTATTTCTTCATATATTCCTTAGTTTAATCACTCACAAACCTTTTCCTGTCCAAATTCACCCGATCACAAATCCGTTTGTTAACCATCACACCTCGTCGGGACATAACGACCCGGGGAAACCCCTGTATTCCACGGAGATTGATTCTAGGCAGTTTGACCTTGTTGACCATTGACTTGGTCAATTTAGGTTGACCGTTTAGACCCAATCAATTTTTGGCGCCGCTGCCGGGGAGGTTGTGCACGTTTTTCTAAAAACCGGTTTGCTGATTAGTGTTTTGGAATTCAATCATTTGTAAATTTCCCATCCTTGTTCATATTTTCTTATTTTAAAAACAAAACTGTTCCCGAAAACATTTTAAAATCAATTTTCAACGAACACAAAAAAAAAACACACACACAAAAAGATTTTCTTTCTCATTTGTACAAAATGTTTATCCAAAAATCCAAAAATATTCACCTTTACCCTCTCACATCTTTGATTCTTCATTCCTTACCCTCTATACACATTTAATTCTTTCTATGTCTCATCTACACCTTCTTATTTGCCATTGGTGTGGTAATCCTTATAATGGTGGCAATTGCCCCGGCTGTGGCGTGGTAGAGTCAGGAAATGGGTCTGTCTATAACCAGGATCCCTATTCCTTCCATGACACGACTGATTCATTCCACCAGCTACCACACCATGAGACTCAACAGTTTTACTGTTGTGAGTACTGTGGTGGTTCACACTACAGTTCTGATTGTCAATCGGGAAACACGCTTGTCTATGAGCAGTTTCCTGATAACAATTATGACTCTAGCACATACAACCCACAGCCACATCAGTTTTACTGTTGTGATTACTGTGGAGGTCCATACTTCAGCTCAGATTGTCAAGCAGGGAATCCAATTCCCTATAACATTCTTGACACATCATATTACGACCAACCTCCACAGTCCCAATTGAGTCAGGCACTTCTTCCAGAAATGCAAAATATGATGAAAATTTTTGATGAACTTAAGGATTTAGTTAAAGACCTTGCCCAAAAAGACACTCATCAAAAATCCATGGAAGAATTGCTAGTTGAAGAGCAGGCTGCTAGACTAAATTCCCAAGATGCCTATGAAAAATCTATTAGGGAATTCATTGCAAAAGAAAAAGCAGCCAAATCTAGCTCTCAGTTCCGTTTTATTCCTGATGACAGTGATGATGAAGATACACTTGATATCCTTCAATTCTATAAAGATTCATCAAGTTCATCAGTTGATATTCCAGCAGTTGAGATTCCATCTCAAACAACTGCTATGACACCCGAGGTTCCCACTCACTCTCTGAGCATGGGGGACGAGCATCTTGATACTGTTCCTAAAAAGGAATCGGACGAATTCATAAAATCTAGTGTTGAGAACCTTGTCCCAATCCCAAGGGAGTCACAGGGAATTCTTGATCATGTGTGTGATTTCCCTTCCCCTCTTGAGTGTTCAAACAATCATTTTGAGACTTTCTCAGATTTTAATGATGATTGTACATCTCATGGAGACATTGAGTATATTGAAGCATCACTCCCACAGTCTGATGTTGATCCTCTTCTTGAGGTGTTCGCCAATGAACTTACTCAGATCAATCCACTTCCAACGGGAAGTGACGATGGTCTCCTTGACTTTGAAGCCGATCTGGGAGAAATTGAAAGTCTCCTATATCATGATCCGTCACTCACTTCTGATCCCAACAGTCCAATTGAGAATGTTAATCATTTTGTTCCCGAAGCATTCAAAACTACTCCCACCAATCCTCTATTTGAATTCGAATCTGAATTCACTTTGATTTCTGATAATCCACTCTTTGATATTCAGAATGAGGATTGTGATGAGTCTACAGAGGAACATGAGTTCACAGATTCACATCATGTGAATGATTCTCTTCATGAGGAGTTCTCCGGTGAACTCACTCATCATGTCATGACTCCTCCGGAGTTTGATAGCCCGGGGGGAGATGCACTCAATCATGAGGATTCGCAAATTCCTACCCACCCTCCCGGGATATTTCTGAGCTTAACCTTTGAAATCCAAATTCAGGCTAATGAGCCTGCTCTCGAGGAAGATGATCAAATCATGATTTTCATCATAGTTTTCTTCCTTTTCTTCACCTATAAGGTAACTTCCTCTCTTCTTCACTCCTTCGGGAATGAAGACACTATCTTTGATCCCGGCATTTTCATGTATCATTATCTTGAGCCGGATATTATATCTCATCGGTGTGGAACTTTCACTTACTTCAAATGTTTGTCCAAACATCTTGAATGAAAGTCCGATGGAGATTCCTTCTTCCACATCATGCTTCCCCAAGGACAAATGAATTCGGGGTCGAGTCAAGCTAGCGACTCGGTAAACAAAAACAGTAGCATGTTTTATAGGGTTTTCACCCTAAGTGTGGGGGAGTTACCCCTACTGTGGTTACTTATAAAGTGAAAATACAAAATGGTAATTCCACATTTAGCTTGTAATGTTGCCCTTTTACGTTCAAACAGTCGGCATAATAGCTGGGACTTTGAATATTGAGGACAATATTCAGTCTAAGTGTGGGGGGTATTCTAGCGAATTTTATCACATTTTACTATCTAGTACCCCCGTTTTGGCCAAAATTTCAAAAATTTTAAAAAAATTTTCACTTGTGCTTCAAAATTTTTGTGGTTATCAGTCCGCCATGTCTAAATGACAAAATGGATTGGCTAATCCAGGAGCAAACGGCTCTTGGTAAAGATATATCAAATCCGTTTATGGCTTGCAATTTGCCCAAAATTGTATGGTACCTCAACTCGCCATATCCAAAAAAGCGAATGAGTTGGCTAGCCCGCAAGATTATGGCTTGTGGTAAAGGCAGTGGAAAATCCATAATTGGTAATCAGCTCACCAAGATGTTGACTATTCCATCAAGAGTTGGCTAGTCCAGGAGCAAACGGCTCTTGGTAAAGACTAATCAAATCCGTTGACAGCTGGTGGTTTGCTCAAAATCACATGGTTATCAGGTGAACCATAGTTCTTACTTGAATCGATACATCTGGCTACTCCAGAAGTGATGGCTTCTGGTAAAGAGTTTAAAATCCATTAAGTTTTCAAAACAGTTATTGCTAGGGACTAGCAATAGTTTAGTGTGGGGGATTGATGAGTGCTCAAACACTCATCATTTTTTGTCTAATCTGAACTGCAAAACATACAAAAACACTCAGAAATGCATCAAAATACTGAAAATATTTCAAAATTGTGTTTTATATGTTTTAGATGCAAAAAGAGTAAAAACAAATGAAAAACGTACAAAGTTTGCATAATTGGCAGTTTCAGTCCCTCAACTTTCATAAAATGACAAAACTAGTCCCTGGTCATTCAAAATATGGAAAATTATCACCAAAGGTCTTTTTAAAATCATAAGTTTTCATGTTTAGTTCTTTGGTGAAAAATCTTAAAAGTTTTGGAAATTTATAATTTTGGTCCCTGGAGTTTCAAACTTTGGCAGATTTGGTCCCTGGTGGGATATTTTTGAAAGAAAAATCAATTTTGGACTTGTGGTTACTTATTTTGGCAAGTTTAGTCCTTGGATTGAAAGTTTAGTGAAATTGCAAGTTTAGTCCCTGGGGTTTGGAAATTTGCAAAAATGGTCCTTTGGTGTTTATATGTGAAAAATTAAATTTTAAATCCTTGGGAAAGTACAAGTTGGCAAATTTGGTCCTTATTACATCTTTGGAAAAATTACATTTCAGGCCCTAAACTTTCCAAAATTTACAACATTGGTCCTTGTGTATTACTACTTAACCAAAATGGACCCTTGATTATTCAAATACCCAAAAAAACCAAACCTGATCCACCCATATACCACCCCAGCCCAAACCATTGCCCAATCCACTCCCTTTTAATATATAAAATCCGGTCAACAAAAGTCAGCAAGGTCAAACAGACCTTTGACCCATCTCCCTCACCCCACTTCCCTAGTTTCCAGCTTCACTGTCTCCCCCTCCTCTCCAATCACCCACCAATTCCTCACCAACTCACCAACTATCATTAATACTCTCACCAATTCAAAACAACCCCCCTCCTCTCCTCATTTATTATATCAAACCAAACCCACTACCTGCCTTTTACCCATTTTCCCGCCAAATAGAAGTTTGAACGGCTCAGATGAGAAAAAGCCATCCAACGGCTGAGGGCAAGTGGGAAAGTCAGAGGAAACCTCCAGGGTCTATAAAAGTCATGAAGAAAAGAAGAAAAATCATTAGTTAGAGTAGTATTAGCTATAGTGTAATTTTTAAGGTCGTACTAGTATAAAAATTGCTTTCTAGTTGTAATTTTTAGATTAAAAAGTTTGTATTCAGTTATTTAAGTGTAATTGTACCTTCATTAAGGCTTAATTTCCAATCTTTCTATAAAATTCAGTTTTATGCCTTTTTATTGAAATCTCAACTTTTTTCTCTTCTTGTTAAATGTTATGCCTCACTGTCTCATAAGCTTCATCTAGAATTCCTAATAAGCTTTCAAAAGTTTATAGAAGGTATAAAGGCAGTTTGGTTGAAAAGCTCATCATTTTCAAAAAAATACTCAATAAATAAATGCAAAATCAAAAATCAACAAAGAAGAGTGGAAGAGGTAATGGAATCTGTGAAGTTGGGATTTTTATGGGTGTAGTGTCTCATGGGAGACCTTAGGTGGTGATTTGATAACTTGTTCTCATGTTTCAGCTGTGAACCATTTGTAAGTCATAAACCTGTTTTGTCCATTCTCTTGTTCTTATTGTTATTTGTGGGAATCTTGTGTTCATTAAGCTTTAATTAGTGTAGTTAATCTGTTGTAAAACTTAGAATCAGTATGTTTAGTCTTAAAATCTAAGTGAGTAGTATAATCAGGTCACATAGGGGGTGTTTGGGTCAAGCTGCTTGGATGAGCTCAAGGTGCATAAGCTAGTTGTTTTAGGTTGTGTTAAGTCACCTTAGGTTAGTTGAAGTCTAATCAACCATAAACTTTGGTCTCATATAGCCACAAGTCAAAATCATAGTTTAGGAGCTCTCACAGTCCACTGTGTGGACTTTTAGACCCTTAAACCTCCATTTTAGTTCAAAAATTGTAGCTTTAGCTTAAACCAGCTTTATTATAGCTTATTGTAACCTTATTAGCTTATAGGATCTCTCAGAAGTTCAAGAAAGTCAAGGTTTTAAGTTTTTGCAAAAAGTCAAAATTGCACATTTTAGTTTTTTCCAAATATTGCATGATTTTTATAGAATTTTGTATTGAGTTTTAGGATTTGAGCTTTTCAAAACTTAAAGTGTCCCAGCTTATCTTCAATGTCCTAGCTTCAATATATTTTTGTCATTTTTTATCTGGGCCCCACACACCCTCAAACTGAGTTGCAGGGGAGCTGTGTGCCCTGCTGCAGCAGACCCTCCACCATCACCACCACTTTGGTGGTGGTTTCTGGCCACCCTAGTGGGACCCACTTGTCCACTCTTGGTTCTTTGAAACCCCCTCCTATCACTCTTCAATGTTTGACCTTTGGTTTGACCTCAAACCTTCTGGGACCCACTTGAATCCATCCCCATTTCTTGTCCCATTTTCAGTTAAGTTTCTAGATAATCAAGTGCTTATTTTGTTGTATTGGCTTATTCTGTGGGACCCCGGTGGCTTTTTCTTGCTTAAACATGTTCCCTCAACTTATTTAAACCTGAATCACCCATAGTGGATCCCACTTAAGCTCATTTGAGCTTATTTTCCTTTTTGGTCAACAAAAGTCAACTGTGGAGCAAATAAGCTTCCACAATGCTTATTTTTAAGCTACAAAAAAGTTGTTTTTACAAACGTTGTTAGTTTTTAGTTGTAAAATAGGTTTGTAAAAGAAAAATCAAGAAAAAACCAATTTAATAATAAGTGATAGTTTCTATTTAATGTAATTTAAATTTTAATTTTCATTTTTAGATTTTTATTAAGTAACCTACATTTTTATATTTTTCTTAAATTTCTTTTAGGTTAAAGTATTTTTAGTAATTTTCTCAGATTTTTATTTTATCATTTGGTATTTATTAGATTTAATATTAGTTTTATCAATAATTAATTAATAATTAAGTTTTAAATAGCATAATTAGTTTTTATTAAGTAAGACCTAGTTTTTATATTTTTCCTAGCTTTTATATAACATAATATAATTTTAGGAATTTTTCTAGAATTTTTACTGTTCATTTTCTATTTTTACTAATTTAAAATAATTTAATTAGGTAATTAATATTTAATTAGTAATTAATTAATAGAAAAATCACAAAAAAGACAAAAATACATATTTTTAATTTTAAAACTTGTTTTTAGTTATTTTATAATTTTAGAAATTTTATTTTCATTTTTCTAGTATTTAATTAATATTATATTGTATTTAAGTATTTTAAATATTGATAATAAGTATCAAATAGTATTTAATTAATAATAAATAATCAATTAATGTAAAAATTAATTTTAATTTTCTAAAAATTTTCTTTTACCCTTAAGTTTGTAAAAAAGTCATTTTCAACCCCTGTGGGTTTTCAGATTTCAGTTTTCACGTTTTATTTTGTACGTTTACGTTATTTAAAACGTGAACGTACGCGTTTTTAGGTTTTGAACGTTTCTGGTTTTTCAAACTTTCCAGTCTTGTTCATATAGCTTATTTAAGCTATTTCTTTGTATATTCCTTAGTTTAATCACTCACAAACCTTTTCCTGTCCAAATTCACCCGATCACAAATCCGTTTGTTAACCATCACACCTCGTCGGGACATAACGACCCGGGGAAACCCCTGTATTCCACGGAGATTGATTCTAGGCAGTTTGACCTTGTTGACCATTGACTTGGTCAATTTAGGTTGACCGTTTAGACCCAATCAATACGCTCTTACCCTACCATCCAAAATAATACATCATAGGGAATTTGCATTCCTTTTACACTTGAACTTTTACATACTTTACAAATAAACTATTCTAATGACTTGAATCAAGATAATCAAAACACCTGGAGTACTTTTTAATATTAACGCACATATGGGGGTAATATATGATGTTCTTCCCCATTACTCCATAACACAAGTACTTTACCCATGAGTCTCAATCGTCCCAAAACAATATGTACAAGATATGACTCGACTTAGCAACCATGTAATTAATTAGACAATTAACTAAGGGTTTAAACATTTAACAATAATGCACTAAAGATGAGTGCATACACGGAAAGCTAAGGCGATTTGGGTGTACATTTGGGTGCACATTTGGGGTGGGTTGTAAACAAATTCTTCCTTTAAGTATAATGCTTAAAGTTAGAAACGAAAAGATAGGCTCGGAGGAGTGTACTAAGGGTATCGTGTACTAAAAATGAGTACAACACAAAGGCGTGGGAAAAATTAATTGACTTTGTTAGTCAAGGTCATTGACTTAATTGGTCAAGTAATTATGATACGGGTTTAACATAAGGGTGATCTTAATGCCTCTTATCATGTAGTAAATCCTAACTACACAAATGTAGTCTCACTAGCGGTCTCGGGATGCATCACTAACGCAAGTTCTAGAATCTAAGTACTACCGGTACACTCATAAGCACTAATAATGAATGCTTTTCCTAACAAATCTAAAGGCGAACCTCACATATTTGGGTGGAAATTTTTTTTGAGTGGTACGGTTTTTGTGCTAGTTATACAACTCCTATCCATGAGACGCTCATTAAGGCTAAAGCTTCACTCCTAAATGTTGTAAAAAAATTTAAATTTGGCGCTAAAATTGCACCTAATTTTTTTGAGTGGTACGGTTTTTGTGCTAGTTATACAACTTCTATCCATGGGAAACATCATTATGACTCGATACAAGCATTTGACTTAAACAAATACTAATATACGCGTTCATTTAATATTGTTGTGGTTCATGTTCAATTTCCGTTCTTAAAAACAAATTTAGGTTTCCCTTACACTTAACTTTTGCGAAATACCTTTTTATGAAGTTAAGACATACAACAAAGTAAAGCATTTTCACAATTTAGTATGAAACATGAGCCACAAACAATAAAAATAAAGCATGCATACAGAAACAAATAAAATCAAACAAACAAACAATTAAACAAACAAAACAAATAAAACATGGGTTGCCTCCCAAGAAGCCCTTTTCTTTATTTACGAGTTTTGTAACTAGACTCAAAGTCATGGGCTATCACGTGACCTCGTTATCGGTTCCGGTTCCTAGGTCATCCTCGATCTTGGTTTTGTATTCCGGACCTAGTTGTAAGCATTCCTTGTAAAAACCAAAAATCTTATTCATAACATAGTCTACTCCTCTATGTCTATCCTCATCACTCCTATAGTAGACTGCTTGCTTGTGTTCCTTTTTGATGTTTGATAAAAGACGAAAGTGTTCAATCTTATAGGGCATTTGGTAAGCTATCTCATCGTTCTCATCCTTAAACCTAACTATCCCTAGAGACGGGTCATGATTCATCTTAGAAGCCTCAACAAACGGCTTTCCGAACACTACTTGACTTAGGCAACCATCTATTACCGGACGAATATCCTCCACAATCACAAAATCGGTAACATAAGTGAAATTTCCTACAAAGACGTGCAATCCTTTCACTCTTCCCAAAAAGTTACTCATCCAACTCGTGTTGGGCATCATCCTATATCCAAGTTGCTTCTTCATTACCCAATTGTAATGGGTCCTAGTCATAATGTTTATCAGAGATCTAAGATCGATGTAGGCTTTCCAAACATGTACATGCCCAATGTTGCATGGTATGTTGATGTACAGGGATCACCCGCTTTGATGATTGGTGAACCAAGGACGTATGGTGTCTCGGGGTCATCGAATAGATCCTTATGGTATTCCCGTTCTTCCTTGGTAGGTAACCTATCAAAGTATTCCTCTACATTTTCTACTTCCTCAACTTTCTCTTCCTTTTTCTCTACAACTTCCTTAATCTCATCTGTGTCACTTTCTTCCTTATTCCTGTCGACCGGCTTAATAGTAACTACATTGACAAAGTGGACGTGTTTAGATGATGAGGGATCCTTAATTTGGGTTCCACTACTAGTGTCCCTAGTGTCCTTCTTTGGTGTAGTTAGCACTTGGTTATTGAGAGCTTTCAACAAGTTGTCAATTTTATTGGTTCCGCTTGTTGTTGATTGAATTCGGATTCAAACTTAGCTATGCGGGCCTCTTGAGATGCCATAAATGTGGACATCAATCCTTCAAGATTATTGGTACTACCATAGTTTTCAGAAGGATTATTGTTAAAAGTACGGTTAGAGGATGAACCGTTTGGTTGGAATCGATTAGGTGGAGTGGAAGAATTGTTTTGGGGCATGCTTGGGTTTTGTTTCCGCATAAGAATCGGGTGATTTTTCCAAGAGGGGTTGTATGAACCACCGTAAGGGTTTTGCTCGGGTTTGAAAGTATACCACTTGTCTCCCGCTCCGTCGGTACGCGAGGATGCGTAGTACGCGAAAGCTTATTCGGGGATTTCCATGCAAACACGAGTGTCGTAGGGACCACTACATAATTCGCATGAAGAAGTGATTTTGTTCACTTCTCCTGAAGGTTTAGGAGCTTCGTAGGATTTCATGAGAAACTTGACTTGGTTTTCAAGTTCCATGATCCTACGGTTGGGAGTGCTTGAATTGTTCAAAGGCAAAGATATTGCCTTGACCATTTTGTTCAAATCACGGGGATCATTCCAACTTTCGTTGTCATAGAGAGCATGATCTTCTATGAGTTCCCATGATTTTTCCGGACTTAGATCACGAAGCTTGCCACTTGCTGATTGGTCAATGGTTCGCCTTGTAGAGAGATCGATATGGTCATAGAAAATTTGGACTTGGAGCCAAAGATCTATGCCATGATGAGGAACTTTTTGGAGTAAGTCCTTGAAATGAGTCCATGCTTCGTAGAGAGTTTCACCTTAACGTTGTTGGAACATTAAGATATCATTTCTAAGCTTAGTAGTTCTCCCCAGTGGGAAAAATTTATAGGTGATGTATGAATATAAAACATATATAAATCAAATAAACGCAGCGGAACAACATCACCCACACGGATCTCATATAGCCATATGATCAATCAATAAGATAAACAAGATAGTTATACCTTTGTAGCGTGTACCGGGAATCACCACCAATACCACCACCCATGAATGGATCAAGAAACCAAGTGATCAATAAGGTTGATCACTTCTATGATGGAAACACACTACACGTCATCAATCACCACCCGATGCTAGTCTTAACCCCGTAACATTCGATCTAGCCTTGAAATACAATAGAATAAGGTTAGATTGAGATCCAAACACAAAACCCTAATATGGGAGTGTTTTATTTCGTGGTTATTAGTGAGAGAAAGGAGGAGAGAAAGCTGGTAAGTGTTTATTGTGATTGATCCTTTCCTAATGACCAAATCATTAGTAGTTATCAACATGTAAGTAACACTTAGCCCCTTGTATTTTCTCATCTTGTCCCTTTCCTCCCTAGGCCATCCATAAGGGCTTACAAATAGGCTTACCCATTTGTTATGTCCAATCCAATACACTAAGTACAAGCTTAGTGATTAGTGGCCCGTTATTGATCCCAAGTTACGTAGTCATTTATATATTGTAAATACGATAAATACAATCTATAAAATGGTGTCTCTGTGTATAAGTGTGTGACCCCATAGGCTCACATATGTCTAGCCATATAATTATTTATTATGACACGAGCATACTCCAACAGCTCCCACTTGCGACGTCATAATAATCAAGTAATTATACAAGCAAAGGTTAGCGTCTAGCAACACGCCAATGCCCCTAGAAATATGTGAGGGTAGTTTCTTAAACTTCTCATTTAAATGGTTTATAATGCCATCTTTCCTTTTGTTACAGATACTATGTTGAACACTAGACATGGATCAAAGTCATTCCATTTGTTCAACTATTCTGTTTCTCGATCTAGATATTGAACAAGATTACCAAGTGAATTAAGATTCATCTTAATCTCATTTGGGTACGGCCATACAAACATCTGTTCAATTCATCGAGGGGCCCAATAGTATCTAACTCCATGACATGTGGAGGAACAAATCCTATTTTGACTGCACGTGTCATTCATGTGTTTCAAATCACTCCTGAAAATGGTTTTTATAACTACCTTATTCAGGACAGCGTTTAACCATATCAAAGAATAAAATTCCGCACATGCAAGACCTACTTGCATCTCAAGTCTAAGGATAAGAGACATAACCATTTACGAGATTCACTATTGACGTCAATCCATGCAGTGAATACTCGAAGGTTGGGTCAGTCCAATGTTCATCACAATGAACAACATATGAGTTTGGCAAATAAATCATCAACACGCTCACATTTACCTTAATTCGATGATACTCCCGTATCGTCAACTGGCAATGGACAATTTTAGAATAAATAAATTATTCATGGATTAAACATGCAAATATAGAACACAGTAGTATAAATGAAGACGATAATACCCGGTATATCAATTCATTATATAATACGACTGCTTACAGTTCCATTATCCAAATACTAAAAACAGATATGCACAAGACTACATACAGATCAGAATCCGATGTTTCCACCATGATCAATTTTGTTGTACAAGACAACAAGTAGTCATCTGAGTAAACTTTGAGAATACTTGTTTCAAAATTCAAAAATGTTTTGAATGATGATTGTCCTTTTGTATGTGTGCAATCAAGTACAATACGAGTACTGCAACAATACATTCCATAGCGTGTTTAAAGCTAGTAAAACACCTACTTTAGACAGTCATTATAATAGTTTCCCAAACTGTAAAGTATTCTTATTCTTTTAATGTATAATGCATTAATGCTCTCAATTGAGCACTTCTAGTTAGAGGTGTCATCATTCATGATGTCATCCTACTACGACTAGGGTTGAGCATCATCTCAGTTATATAAGCATCAATGAATAAAAATATAACAGAGCTCCTTGAATATCCGTAAACATTTTGAACAAATCTTTGGTCCTTTGCAGGTCCATTAGGTTGTTCGTTTAACAATTATCTAACGACTTTCACTTAGATATTTGTTGTTATCAACTCATCTTGCATTCATGCAAATGATATAAATAATCCAATACATAATATGACTTACATAATGAATCCTTTAGTTAAACTTAAGGTTTCCATTCATGCATTCAGTCTCATCAGGTAGATTGATCATTGAGACTCCTCTCAATGACATGTCATATTGTGTTTAGATTATTAACCGCCTATGTTTATTCTAATAAACACATGCAACAAGGTTGTATGTTTTATTTTCTAAATTCCTTAAGTGAAACTTCATTCCAGGCTAAGGATTAAAGTCTAGCTCAGATGGAATATTGTTTCTCATATGTTAAAAACATATGAAATTTAAGAAAATAAATGCATTGCTCCTACTTGCTCTCAGAGTACTCAGGAGTAATCTTATTTAATCAAAATCAAATTAATGATTTCGTAATTAACTTAAGATCTCTGCTCCTAGATGCATGATTTAATCCACACCTGTATTCTTATGTCTTGTATACATAATAAAGATTATACAGATTCATAAACCCTTTTGATTACTCATCGTCCTCGCAAAAGTAATCAAAAGTGTTCTAAAATTCTATTGTCATATTTCATTTACATGAAAACAAGTATGACAATTAATCATCTTTATACATTTAATGTTTGTAGGTATGAAGACTTAATCATAATCAATTTCTTGAGTATGAGTAAACTCCTTCTACTACGCATGCATTAAATATGTGTACAAGTTTGTCCTTATGAGTCTTCTTGTTCAAGAAACTCATTTTAAACCTCACAGTCTAACTGATTTGGTAAGAGATCAATCAAGCTCCATGAGTGATTATCTTCAAAGGACTGCATCTTAACATTCATAGTTTTGAGTTATTCATCAGATTCAAGATCTGATAATGCATCTCTTTAGTTAGCAGGTTCACTATGATCCTCCAACTTATGTCCCTTAACATTGATATAAAAAATATATCATTCAGGTGTTAGGGGTATCCTTGCGGATTTATGAATGAGATATATCAATCTATGGTTTAACATATGCATGTTCAACCTTAGTATGACATTAGCAAGTGTACTCAGAAGGTTGTGTATTTAGCTCTTGAATAACTTCAAGATCTAAAGGTGCTCCCACTTGCTTTTGTAAGTGGAGACTAATCTCCAAGTACTCAGCATCTTGATAACAATAAATTGTTTTCAAGTGGGACATCCAAAATACATCGTTAGTTCTTGATTCTAGTTTGTTAATTACTTACTCTTAGGTATTTAACAAATTCAGAACTTCAATCAAGACATAATGGGATTCATCCCATTCCATAATACAATGGTGTCTAAATTCCTTCTGGGTTGGAACCATATTGGGTGTACGCATGGCACATCCAATTTTCTAACCTTGATTGCTTTTGAGGTAAAAGAGTTTAAGTCATCAAAGATCAAACAATATCCATGATGGACATACCATAAAGTTTTGGTATTCCACGTGGATAGATATTGTGAGACTATCACACAACTCATTAGATGAACTTATACTCTTTGGCTTACGTATCTGCCAACCAAGTCATACCAGATGGCATCAATAGTATTTTTAGCCTACTGCATACTTTATATTTAAAGTCTTTGACCAAGTCAATGACTTCATGTGTATGTTTTAACTAGAAACATAAACATTAAATATTTTATTATACGTCGTAAGTGTACATGTCTTTAACAAGAAGACATAACAAATTAACGTCTTTACTTTACGTTATAAGTCTTTCAACAATTAACGGAATTGATGTTTATGTCTTTACAAGAGACCTAAACATATTCAACTAAAGTAATTATGAGTGCCGATAATTGGCCTCAATAGTAATTTCAAGTTAATTACATACTTCATGATTATGAATTTACAAGAAGACATAATCATAATTACTAAACAATTCAGCAAATATGTTGAAGTAACTTTCATGTTATCTTGACATTTTTTCTAATTAGGGCAACATACATTTTATGTGTATAAGTCCTAGTAGAACCTTATTTTCTTATCTTGCAGTCAAGAAAAACCATTAGTCATATTGTTATATGTTGTACCTTGCACACAATTAAGATTTCTCCCACTTGTGCATGGCACAACATTATGCAAGCAAATATGACAATGTCATAGATAACATATGATTTTAGTCAAAATCAAAATATAGATATGTAGAACTTTATCGCTTTTATAATGAATCATGCATAACAATTTTATTGATAACATTTCAGTAAGCAACATCAGGAACGCGACAAGTTATCAAATAAAATTTATGCTATGGTTCTCATAAAAACTATGATGCTTCACATGTGGAAAGTAATGTATTATTTCAAGACAATCTAGAAATAAGATGGGCAACAATTAAGTTAATGGAGCTTACAGCTCCCACTGGATTAGAAAACATAACATGTGTTTCATCACCAGTTTATAATCACGTAGCTCCCACTGGATTAGACAACATTATAAGTGTTACATCACCAGTGGAGAGTGAGTGACGATTGGATACTTTCCTTCTTTCTTTGAATATCTACACATTATTACTAATGTGAGTCACTTTGACTAGTAAACATTTACTTAGGTATTCAAGGAAGAGCATCAAGTTCTAATATATAGATGATGGGCTAGCCATCATTTTAAACTTGAAAATTAGGCATGCAGTTCCTCCATGTTTATCGGGTTAAGACACATTGCTAGGTAATCATGCTAGTAATTGCCTTTACCACTTTTCGGTTTATTGATATTTCCGTTTTCTAATTATTTTAACTCATATTAGTTTGGTAGCTTTAGAAAACATGTTCTATAGTTATCCAAATATCTTATATTTCTTGAAGGTTTCAAAACCAAAACTAGGGTTATAAAACGAACTTGAAAGAATAAGATGTGCAAACATACTTAACCGTTTTGACTTTACAAGACATCACGATTTCTAGAGTATGTGTGCTTTGAGTTTGATTAGAATTAGGACAATTCAAATATTCCTATTATGGCTTTTCCTCATAAGGAAAAGGATAGGAACAAGTCTCTTTCTTACAAGGAAAAGAAGACTTAGTTTGATCCTTTTAACAAGAAAAGAACAAACTTTTGTTTACGATTTGTGTTGCATTAATTCATTAATTGAATTCTCAAGGTTCATATTTAGTATTTTCGATAATTATCCTTTTATAAATTAATTACCCCATGTTTACAATTTAAAACAATTAATTTACGTAAAAGGCTAAGATCCACATTGTGCTTCTACTATCACATCAGTTGATCTGCTAGCAATAGTAGATTCAATTGGTAGGCGACGATCACCAATTGCATTACAAGTGCAACTCTTAGATCCTTATGGGACTCATGGCATCTAGTGTCAAACAACTAGTGTCATGTAGGCATGTTTAGTCCCATCTTTGCCTCGGGTCAAGGTCTCACCGCTTAACTCGATTAAGTCATCCAATTTGAGAACGTGCGAGAATATATCTAGGTCTCACGCATAGAGAATAGTCACCTTGGGTTACAATTCAACCTAGGTCCCACGCATAGGCAAAAGGTAATTGCAAGTGTTCTCAATATTGGACGGCATGACTTAAATTTTGACGGGTAAAAGTTTTGATGTGAATCAAAAGGTGTACGAAAGAAGCATGCATTCATCCTTCGTAGCACAAGTTAAAAACTTTTCTTAACTTAAGTCTAATCATTGTTTTAATTTATGTGTGTCAAGTTGTCCATTTTCATGACTAATATTAATCCTACATGGATAATAAAGTTTGGACAATACATAAATAAAATAACATACATAACAAGTTAAGGTGTTATTATAAAACAATGATTTCAAGTTTCAAAAACTTAGTAAAACTAAATCAAAAGACTTAGTTTTGAAAATGGTTTGTGTTTCGTTTTAAGTTTTATAGAAAACTATTTGCAATTTTACATATGAAACAAGATATATAAAAAGCAAAAACAAACACACAACCACAATATGCAAAGCCTCAACCGATGAAAAAACCTATGCTTGGTCTCGTGAGCCATCACGCGAACCAAGAGTCAACTAGGGACAAACCACACAACCACACGGAGGACTCCCACTTGCTCCAAGACAATCAAGAGCAAGTTGGAAGCCCATGATGCACATGAAAAGCAGTTTCTGTCCTTCCAGAATTTCAGTGTTAGAGGGCCCAAAAGTCCATGATGGAAGCTTCCCCGGGCTTAGCTCAAAACTAGAAAGTTGTAGGCCCATGTCTTGGGTACCTGCAAAAAAAATTTCAGCCAAAAAGACCTTACCAATCACCGGGAAACTCCGTTTTACCAACTGGTGTTCCAGCAGTCATTTTTCGGCAAAAACGTCTTTAACTCTTTCGCCTTTCACCACCAAGCCACGATTACATTATATTGAAAGTAAAATACAATTAATCTACTTTTAATCTACTGTAAAAGTGCCCAAACAATGGCTACAACTAAAAGAATATAATTACATAAATGCCGAAACAATGGCAAAACCCCAAAACACGAATTAAACAACATAAACAACCATTCAATGCACAAGTGGTCTAGGTTTTCATCGGCTTTGCATATAAACATAATAATACCATAATATTATGAATGAAACATGGTGTTGGCTAACTCCATGGACAAACATGCATGTATTTGCCATGGAAAACAAAATAATAACAAGAATTAAATTGTTAGCCAACGAAAACGAAGAAATTAATTGACAAGAATTAAAACCCCGTTAGGTACGTGTTTCCTATGACTTAAGGGTCAAAACCCACTGATATTAGGACCTTCCAAATACCATTTAACCACAGAAAATATGGCCTTAGGGGCTGAATTAAAACCGTTTCAAAAACCGATCAAAAACACGCGTTTTAGGCCATTTTTTACGTACCCGACAAGTAACCAATTAGCGTATGCATAACAAATGGCCATGGGACCAAAAAGTGCAGATCATAAGAACCCTAAAGGGTCGTCCTATGAGAAAAAAATTGGAGCCCTAGGGCTGTTTTAACCATGACTTCAAAAATCATCAAAAAACACCCGTTTTAGCCATTTTTATGCATACCCGATAATCATATGGCACATATGATGGCTCGTGATACCACTATAGGTGATGTATGAATATAAAACATATATAAATCAAATAAACGCAGCGGAACAACATCACCCACACGGATCTCATATAGCCATATGATCAATCAATAAGATAAACAAGATAGTTATACCTTTGTAGCGTGTACCGGGAATCACCACCAATACCACCACCCATGAATGGATCAAGAAACCAAGTGATCAATAAGGTTGATCACTTCTATGATGGAAACACACTACACGTCATCAATCACCACCCGATGCTAGTCTTAACCCCGTAACATTCGATCTAGCCTTGAAATACAATAGAATAAGGTTAGATTGAGATCCAAACACAAAACCCTAATATGGGAGTGTTTTATTTCGTGGTTATTAGTGAGAGAAAGGAGGAGAGAAAGCTGGTAAGTGTTTATTGTGATTGATCCTTTCCTAATGACCAAATCATTAGTAGTTATCAACATGTAAGTAACACTTAGCCCCTTGTATTTTCTCATCTTGTCCCTTTCCTCCCTAGGCCATCCATAAGGGCTTACAAATGGGCTTACCCATTTGTTATGTCCAATCCAATACACTAAGTACAAGCTTAGTGATTAGTGGCCCGTTATTGATCCCAAGTTACGTAGTCATTTATATATTGTAAATACGATAAATACAATCTATAAAATGGTGTCTCTGTGTATAAGTGTGTGACCCCATAGGCTCACATATGTCTAGCCATATAATTATTTATTATGACACGAGCATACTCCAACAAAATTGAGCAAGGAAACGAGTTGTGAGATCATCCCAAGAGGTGATGGATCTCGCGGGTAAACGCTCAAGCCATTGGCTAGCTTAGTCACGTAGAGAGAATTGGAAGAGACACAATCGGGTCGTCTCTCGAGTTACAACATCAAGGTCTATGGAATCTACTATTTTGAGGAAATCCTTGAGATGTTGATTAGGATCTTCGGAACGAAGTCCATGGAATGCACATCCGCTTTGCACCAACCGGATGGTGTCGGATCGCAAGGGGGACACATTGGCTCCTTGAGTGAGCTAAATGGTGTTTCGATAGCCTTGGTGGCTAGGACGGGATTACTCTCCTAAGGTTCGGGTCTAGGAGGTTGGTTAGCTAGTGGTGGGTTTTGTGGGTGGTTTTGTTGTGGTGGGTTGATGGGATCAAAAAGATTACCACCTTCCATGATGGCGGATGGCAAAGGTTACGAACAAAGGAACGAAGAAATAAGATAGACTAAAGAAACCTATAAAAATAAAATAAAAATCTTACTAAAAAGGAATCTAGCAAGTAGACCTAATAAAAAGAAATTCTAACCTAGATAATAACTATTCCCCGGGCTGTGGCGCCAAAAACTTGATGCGTGGAATTGCGCCCTCGCAAAAGGTTTTACCTCTCAAGGGATCTTGAGAAGCTTGCAATCCCCACCAGACAGTGTACCTGTTTGTTGTAGTATAGTATAGTGACAAGTACCAGGGGATTGATCGTTCAACTCTAGGAATAGTGTTCGCTAGGGTTAAAATTCTACTAAACTAGGTCTAGGGGTGACGGATGATTCTTTTTGTATTTTTATATTTTAAATAAAAGCAAGTAAAATCTCGAGTTTCGAAGGAGTGGGCAGAATTAGTTGCTAGTCAACTAACCCAATTAACTAAAGATGCAATCAAAATAAAATAAAATAAACTTAAACTAATTTGTGGTGTAAACAATAATGAGAGAAAGTGTATTTACTTAGATTTCATTACTCCTTAGATATCTTTTACCGGTTGATTAGCTTGTTACAATTGCATGGATGACGAGTTATATTCCTTAATACTAGTCGTAGGGCCGTGTACGATCTTCCCTAACTCTATAAGCTTCAACCTCAATCCTATGTCGAGCCGACTAAAAGCTCCTAACATGGTATCCCTGGAAGTTACCTATGCATTAAATATAACCAAATAATTGTAGTACACCTACGATCATGTTTCTTAAGACGTTCAAGCAAGTTACCAATTGGAAGTCTGTCAGTTTTCTTAATCCTAACATCAAATTTATTCATCCACAACAATTATAAACAAACCATCAACCAATAATCAACATCTAGGTTTCATTACATCTAAGCAAACACGAAAGAAGCCTAGCCTAGCATGTTAAAGAGAAGACAAGCGTAAGATATAATCAAACAACACATAGACATACTGAATGATTTGATAAAATACTTATCTTCAATTGAACATGGAAGAAACAAAGGGTTGAAACCCTTCAAAAAGCTAGAAAATTCGTCTACTGTTTTATTCCCTCAAAGTTGCACACAATGAATGAAAGCTAGAAAACTATATATAGATTTTGAAATCTGGCGGCGTCAAGAGTTAAGTCTGACGCCGTCAACTCGCCGCCAAATTAAACTCGTATTGCCTAGATCCACTTCTGACGCCGTCACTCTTTATGGGTTCTGGGCCGTCACTCTTTACAATTACTCTTGATGGCCTTGGAATTTTTGTACATGACGCCGTCAGACCCCCTTCACAAAATATTCTGGCGCGTCACGTGTATTTGATTTATCCACCCTTTTGTCAACTCATGACGCCGTCACTAACAACTTGTGACGCCGTCAAAGGCAATTTTCAATATGCTTTTGAGACTTTGTCGTTTTCTGCACTTTTTCGCTCCAAAAACGTCCAAAATGCTTCCTTTTGTAAAATTCCTCTCAAAAGTACCTAAAATGACAAAAGGAATGATTTAGGGCAATATTTGATCAAATTATCTCGACTTTAGCCTTAAATGACCCCCGAAAAGCGGGACACTTTTCGCTTCATCAGTTCCTGCGTTTTGGCTCCCAAATAGAAAAAAAATACTTCTGGATCGGGAATGTGTAATACCTCGTAGATTCTCATGTCATTTATTTATGCTAATCACTGAACGATGTCAATACTACTGATAACTTGGCCATTTTTGCGGGCCAATTTAAAATTTTTCATATGAAACTTTTTCCCGATACATATGTTGGTCACTCTTTGAAACCGAGTAACTAGACGTGACCCGAATAGCTCCCACTTGCGAAACGACACCTAATACCGACATTGTGATATATATATAAATAAATCTATATTTAACACTAATATATATATATATATATATATATATATATATATATATATATATATATATATATATATATATATATATATATATATATATATATATATATATATATGTGTGTGTGTGTGTGTGTGTGTGTGTGTGTGTATATATATATATATATATATATATATATATATATATATATATATATATATATATATATATGTGTGTGTGTGTGTGTGTAAATATATATGTTCAGATAATTTCCGTATTCTATAATTGGGCTAACCCCGACCTAATATTTCCCGAAACGCTAGCTCAATTTCTCATTTATTTTATCTGGGCCTTCCAAACACCCTATAACATCAACCCTTGCATTTCAAACTTTTCTTTCTTTTCCTTGTTCCTTTGCTACTCGACACAAAACGACTCGACAAAACACTGAGTCACCAACACCATTTCATTTCTTGTCATTTCATTTCTCTTTTGTTCCCTATGTCTCGATACCAAAACCCAATCCAACACACAAGTATAAACAATCCGAAACACCATATCTCACTTTTCTAAACTATATTACCCATTGGTTCTTATGTCTTTAAAACCCCAACACAACCTCACCTATTTTCTCTTTTCAACTTTGAATACATGAACAAGCAACCCAAGTCAAGCCACCCTATTGTCTCCCTAACACACTACCTAAACAAATAAACAATTATATACAATATACTCATCTTTTTCAAACTTTGTTTACCCTATGGTTAACATGTTTCTATATCCACCAACAAAGCATCTCCTTTTGATTATTTTAAGATTATTTGACCTTGCGTTTTGACTAAACTTTATTAACTTTTAAACTTAAACACTACATGTTAGATAATAAAACTAAAGAGGAGACAAGGCATGCACCTTTTCCCCTTCTTCCTCCATTTTGGTCAAACAAGTAATCAAGTATACCTTTTATTATAAGGAACATATAATATAGCGAAACACCTAAATAATCAACCTTGAATTCATCACTCACAAAATACAGCGAAACACCTAAATAATCAACCAAACCATATTCTTTTCTTTCTTTTGTTCTTGGGCCAAACACAACATACACCACACAAGCCCATTTAATTTCTTTTTCTTCTTTCTTTTCATTGGGCCGACGCACCCAAAGCCCAAAACATAATTTTTCCTAACTAAACATATTACAAATACATATATTTCATTTCTTTCCTTATTTTCTTTCTTTGGTTACTCGGCACAAGCAAAACACCCTACATAAACACAAAACATACGACACACTTTCTCCTTCCTTTTTCCTTTTGTGTGAGACTCACCAAAGACCATGCCAAGTCCCTTCCTAAGCCTACCCTAAAACATAAACAAATACACATCCCATACCACTTTTGTACCATGTAAAAACCAAAGGTTATTATGTTTCTTATATACCAACATGTTACCCCCTTTTCCTTCTTGTTTCTCCTTTGACCATTCGATTAGTATATCTCTCACCATTTTGTACTACATTTAAATAATCCTAAAGCCAACACCATAGCCTAACATCCTAGCCTTCACCACCCCTCCATTCGACAAGACCAAACACAAACATGTCCCCTTGACCACTTCTTTACTCGACTAGGACAACTCAACCATTCACTTTTCCTCACCTTGGAACCATGCTAGTTGAATAAACAAATCCAAACAAGTCCTTCCTTGCCTTCCTTCGACATGAACCATCAAGGGCATGCTCAACATCCTTTCATAAAATATTCACAAGACTCCTTTGTTTCCCCTATAAATACCCTCGAGTTCATTTCACCCTCATCACACTTCTCAAACTATCAAACACTCAAAATATCACCACCATTCCTTCTTTCTTACTCACTACTGTCAAAAAAGGGAATCACACAAGTCTTTGGGTTGAGCATATAAGTAATTTGGGTTTATAAGTTTGAACGTGGGTCATTGTTTTACAAGGTTTTTCCAAGATTTTGCTTGTTCCTCATTTTCTTTCTCGTACACACGATCTCATCACTACCTTAGGGTGTTGTAAGTCGAATCACTCCCTTTTCAATATTTTCTATTTGCACGTTCATTTTCATGCATAGCGTACATGTCACGTTGCACTTAAACATTTAGAAACATAAAAACTATACTTACACAAATATTTCAAAAACACCTTGACACCCTTAGAAATGGTCTCGTATTTTCTTAATTCTATGTACAACACATATATACTTTTTGATCACTTGCTTCTTCGAACTAAACTAAACCAAGTTATGAAAACATGCAAGGTTTTTTAAGGTCAAACACTACACTAAATCAATATAAAGCTTAGCACACTCGACAGTTTTTCTATAAACATTAAAAACTTGTTTTTGGGCCTAACGGGCTAACGAGCCCAATGACTTTCACATGTTTTCTAAAAGCTGGAAATAAGAATTCGAACATGGTGTAAATAAAAACTGATTTTACAAAGTTTTTATAAGATAAAACAATAACTTTTATAAAAATAAAAGTTAACTTTTCAAAAACTTAACTTTTGACTAAATTTGCAAAATCTTTTGTTAAGGGGTCGAAAGTGTAAAAACTGTGAAACTAGTGGACCAAAACTGAAAATAATATTTTTGAATAAAAATAAAGGGTGTAAATTGTAATTATGAAAAACTTGATGTGTAAAGTATAAATGTAAAATTTTGAACTTAAAAGGGTAATTATTTTAAGACAAGGGTATAAAGTGTAACTTTTGTAAAGTAAATGGGTAAAACTTGACATAAGCATTTTAACTTTGAAATATTTTATATATTTTACTTTTTATACTTTTATAAATACAACCACTTTATTATAACTAAAAATGTTTAAAATAATATTTTTATCGACATTATAACAGCAATGAACAATTAAACGTATATCGATAACGTTTTCGTATTAATAGTATAAAGAACTATCATAAGTTATTTTAAACTTCGGATATTTTAAAACACATAAAGCCGGCATCACCTCACCCGAAGATTTTCACATGTCATTTCACTCATCGAATCCGAATCACCAATAATATATATATATATATATATATATATATATATATATATATATATATATATATATATATATATATATATATATATATATATATATATATATATATATATATATATATATATATATATATACTAGCTTCAAGACCCGCCCGATGGGCGGGCTAGCTTTATGAGATATCTTGTTTATTATTTATAATTGATTAGTAAAAGTAGTTAATATGATAAGTATTATAATAATACACAGTACGTAATGTTCATATTTACGAATATTTGATTTGTCATAAAAAAAAAATCCAAATGAAAGCAATCTATTTCAAGTTTATATTGTCAAGGAAACATAAAAAATGAAGGCACCCATTTTCATAAATGTGACCCACCACAATGGAATGAGGATACCCATAAATGTGGGTTTCCTCATAGGAGTATGATGTTGTGGGTATGTGGATACCTATGAAAAGTGATATCTACATACCCATTTCCATTCCACTATATTCTCAAACCTATACCTATAGTGATTCCATCAAGCATACCAAACGCACCCTTAAAGTTAAAACGGGTGAACCTTAAAGTTTTTTTTTGTTCAGGTTACCTAAGAAAAGCCAGTTTCAGCGCAGATGTGCGCAGCCTGGTATCCCCTGACTGTTTCCAAAACCTTTCTTTGGACACTCTTATAAGTTCGAAAA
Organism: Artemisia argyi; assembly: GCA_030686995.1. Taxonomy (NCBI): domain Eukaryota; kingdom Viridiplantae; phylum Streptophyta; class Magnoliopsida; order Asterales; family Asteraceae; genus Artemisia; species Artemisia argyi. The sequence goes on along the minus strand of CM060688.1, from coordinate 113,408,526 downwards.
ACCAAATCATAGGAAAACCAAATAGTCAATCTGTGTCCCATATTAACAGCATATTTAACAAATCATAGGAAAACCAAAAGACCTTTATTATAGAAAAAGGCGTTAAATAAGTTCCAAAAAACTACCCCGAACACTATTAAAACTCATTAAGCTCAAACTGTAAATATATAATATTTTCTCATTTCAACACAATTTGAACGAACCCATTACCCTTAGTTTATTAAGTATTATAGTCATTTTGAGTACTTGGCAAACAGGCAGTTTGAGAACCTGTCATATCTTTGTCAAATTACGCTCCTACGATGTCAGTTGTTGAAGGCCCAACTTCAGAATCTTGTAGACATACAATGATTGAAACATAACGCGATTAGTATCCTCTGTCTCTGATTCACCTACAACAACAGTCATAACACTGTCTCTGTCTCACTTTGGTGGGTAGCTCTAGGTACTGGTGCCACTGTAGTATCTGCTGTTGCAGGCTACTCGTGGAAATGTTGGTGCCCTACAGCGATAAAGAGTGTTAGTGACTTACTAATACAATAACCTAAAACATATACATTTTTCTAAATGTATGTATATTAGCATTTGAAAGTACCTCTTTATAAACGGTAGATACGTCTTCTGCGAGCAGCATGTACAGGGAGGCGAGTACATGTTAGTCAAAAAACATGAGCACCTTGTAGGCATGCAGGTAAGTGAAAGGAATATAATGGATTTTTACCGTGACAAAGCTTATTAAATGTGATTATGGTCGTAAGGATCTTTCGCCAGCCTAAGATGGCCCTTTATTGAAACTGAATGAAATGTTGTCTTCGCATTACTTGGATGCTCGTAAGGATCTTTCACCACACTTTTGTAGAGGAGAAGAAGAACCTGCTTAGGTCCAACATTCTTCCACGAATATGATATCTCTTCATCACATATGACATCTTTTACCTTCAACAATTTAGTAACATACGCTGGGGTCTAAGGAAGCTTTTTTCTAATTCGTCGGTAACCTGTAAAACACTTCATTAAAAAAGATTACAATTTCCTATAATTTTAATTTATATATAATACTTAGTAACACATTACACGTGCTAATCCAGTAAGTATAGAGTTCATCCAAAGGTAAAAATTACCTATACTGATGGTGTGGATCCTTCCTTTCAGATTTATAAAAGCAGTTTAAGCAGCCTATACAAAAGTGAAACATAACAATTTCCTAATAATGCAGGTCAATATGAGACCCCATTTTCTGAAAGCGTGATAAAAGAAAATAAGAAAATGGAAAGAGCAAATTTGTACCTGCATCTTAGCTTCATCCCAAGTTAACCCGACTCCCTTAGCCCACACTTCCTCATTTATTTCAACCTGGAAACATGAGAGAATGACATAAAGCATCAAAAAAAGGCGTAAACATAAATAAAAATATAGAACAACTATACATATATGTGCCATGTCTATGTAAAGAGAGCACCTCAACGGAGTCAGTACCATAAAATGATGAATACGTTGGGTTAAATCGCATGGCCCTATAGAGTGAGAGAGCACATCAAGTGACACGGTACCATAATATGATGAATAAGTTGGGTTAAACTGCGTTGCCTTCTAATTTGGTATCCAGCGCTTCGCAATATGGTCATAAAGTCTTCACCAACATCTTCATTTATCCTCATCAAAATGTGACAGACTGAAAAACCTCCCAACAGTAAACAAATTGAAGATTTATCAATGGATCAAGTTTGTAAGTTTGTTGCACCATCAATTGTCAAAGATCGCACACTGAAACTTCATATAACAATAATATCCCAGTCAAAGAAAAAAAATACATTCAAAACTACATTGTAAAGTTCAAATGCATACCTCCACTTGTCTTGCAATAATTGGTAATCAACATGAAAAGCAACCAATTAGCACATTTTTTGAGGATACAACCATGTAGTAAGATGCTTAAATCTTAACAAATTGAGTTTCAATGACTTTTTTTCCTTTCTTTCTGATGGGCTGGTAGTGTTCCCATTGAAGCTGCACACATACATTCACTCAATCGAAAATGGCTTCACATATAAAGCTATAATTTAGTAAAAAGATTATAATGCACAATCATAAATTTATTGAATAAAATTCTATACTCTTTAAAGAAAGAACTTCTCATCTAAACGGGATTAACACAATTCAAAGGCACAAAAAGAAAATAATTAAAACTTTGAATTTTAACATTCTTTTCTTTAGGAAATTTCATCAAACACATGGTGATCCATTCATCAAGCACCTATTATCAAAATGGTTAATCATATTAAACATCAAGTAAGTGAATATAAATTTTAGGCAAAATGAGTGCTAAGGTTCCCTAATCTCAACAAAATTTCCAACCTAAAAGCCTAATTAAACCAATTTAAATAAAATAAATTACAGATCGATCAATATAAAACAAAATCCTAATTCCATATTATACATAAAAAGTTAGAAATACGATTATGAATCTGAAGTTCAAGATAACTTACATTGCATTATCTCTTTAAATCCTTGATTCAGATTGAAAGATATAATTAACTGTTAATGATATGATTTTCCAATATATGAAGCGTTAGTGGATTTCAACAGAAATTGAATGATGAATTTTCAAATTGGTGATGGAAATCAAATCGTGATTTTTGGATCAGTTGATGATGGATGATTACTACCTTTGTGGTGCGTGTGTGATTTGTGTGTTGGTGAGTTTTGAAAACCAAATAATGATATGAATTATGCTTCCTAATTTGAAGGGATTTTCTTCTAAATAATTGATCCAGAGAGATTTGAATTTTTTTTTGTTGAAAAGTTACTAATTGTGGTGTGGTTTCCATGTGTCTTTTTTTTTTTAGAGTTTTGAGGTGATTTATTGCCTCTAAAAATAGTAATCAAACTTGTGTTTTATATAGGTTAGGATATATATATATATATATATATATATATATATATATATATATATATATATATATATATATATCACATTAATTTAGGTCGCAAGTCGGAAGCTATTCACTGCTATTCATAACTATTCACTGTTCTTTGCTTGAGCACTAATCGAAATCTACATTACTAAGGTGAGTTCATAGTCCCACCTTTTTAAATTGTTTTCAAAACCCCGTGGGGAGATACATGTGATAAACAGAAAAAAAGTATTTTTAGTATGCGATTATTTTCCTGATATTGCCTAAGTTACCTTACGCTAAAAGTTCCTCTTTCACGAACCTTAATCACTTGCGAGTGAGCACAAAATATAGTTAATAGATCTATAGGGACTGGCAACCCACCTAAGTCAATACAGATAGTTGGCAGGAGGTGAGCTATATTCGTACTTTCGGGAAACTAGCGTAATTTTCCTTGAGGGCCCTTCGTCATCTACATGCTTCGTGGTGTAGATGATTGCATACATGACTATCAAGGCTTGTGTTTCGTGAACCTTAGGAGCAATATTATATGTATAGATTAATTTTTATACATATCTATTAACGAGCTGAACCGCGATCTTATTATTTTCAAAACTGTTGACTTGTGTTCAAACTACTTACATAACTTAAACTACTATGGATTCAGTCAACCTTTGTGTTGACTTTTTAGCATGTTTATCTCAGGAAATTAGCGGCATGATGGCACGGAGCTGGCAAAAAGGGCACAGGACCTCCCTTTATCTTTAAATAAACTTATCATTCTTTTCAAACTCACCACCTCTTTTGGAAGCATTTTACTTTATGAAAAATGTTTTGTGACTCTGAATATTTGAGTTTTCATTAAATGATATAAAATCTATCTTTCGAGCTATTTTCTATAAGTTTGACTATGATCAATATGTAATTACCCCGAATAAGACTTCCGCTGTATTCCAAAATTTTCAGGGTGTTACAAAATGGCTAGGCATTAGAGTCCTAGCTCGCTCCTCTATCGGGCGACGTGACCCGAAATCTAATCTTGAAAAAACACTCCTAGACTGGGAAGGTGATCGATTGCAGGACTTTCCTTTCTTCTCCGCGCTCTTTTTCTTTTTCCTCCTTGATCCTTGCGGATCTTGGCATTGGGATGTCTCCTCGGTTTCTTTCTATGTGCTTTCCCCATAGCTCAACTGACTTCTTCTACGAATGGGAGTAGTTGCTCATAATGCCTCTGGTAAAATTCGTGTACAACTTTAGGTGGTGCAAAGCCAGGCGGAAAGTCATCCTAGGCCGTTCTTTCCCGGGTAACGGTGTTTCGGACTGAGCGTCAGCATTATTAGGGGTATTTTCTACTGCAAGACTTTCGTTCATAGGATGCAGTTGTGTCATAGTCCCACGGATGGCACCACATGACGATACAAAATTTTGCGGTATTCTTGTACTTCACAGATTTACGATAGGGGTTATTATACAAAGATGTCACTAAAGTTTGTGTGAAATTTGTCCTAAGGTAATAAAGTTTCAAAGCTGTCATCCAGGTTACTCAACGTCACGGGTTTGTTTTATGTGTTACTAAACCTTTTAAAATAGTACACTCAGGTCACTCCCACGGTGGGCAACCCGTTGTTAGCATTTTTAATTCTTAAATTGACACGTTAGGTCCCTATGGTTTGTAGGGTATCATGAATTTAGTCCATAATTTTTTTTATCATACATTTATCTAAATACGTTAGCAAGGTCCGTTTTATATGCTTTCTTACTTTATTTTATCCATTTTCATCCGTTTTTATACATTTTCACCCGTTTTATACGTTTGTATACATTTTTATCCGTTTTTATACATTTTCGTCAGTCATTATACATTTAGGTCCGTTTTTATATATTTTTCTTACGTTTTCATACATTTTTATTCGTTTTTATTTGTTTTCATACATTTATACCGTATTCATCTATTTATATACATTTTCGTCCATTTACGCGAAAGACTCTCTTTACGCTTTTGTCCGTTTTATACGTTCTTATACGTTCTTTATACGTTTTCATACATTTTTATCCATTATTATATGTTTTCATATGTTTTTATACGCTTTAATACGTTTTTATATATTTTCATATGTATTTATACGTTTTCGTACGTATTAAAACAGACAAGAACGTATAATACAGATGAAAATAGATAAAATGATGAAAACGTTTGAAAACGGACGAAAAAAATATCAAAATAGAAAAAAGCATATGAAAACATAAGAAACGGGCGAAAACGTATAAAAACATATAAAACCGGACAAAAATGTATAAACAAACGAAAACATATAAAAACGGATAAAAATAGATGAAAACATATAAAAACATATGAAAACGGACTATAATAGATAAAAACGTATGAAAATGTATAAAAGCGGATAAAGACGTATGAAAACATATAAAAATGGTTAAATTAACAGAAATATAACTTGGATGAAAAATATAACCGGTCGCAAGAAGTTGGGTAACCTGGATGACAAAAAATGCACGCCACGTAGGATTTTCACCGGTAACTCTAGGTTCCTCAAAACATAGTAACAAATTTAACCGGTCACATTAAGTTAAGTAACCTGGATGACAGGTTTGAAACTATATTACCTTAGGACAACATTCATGCAAACTTTAGTAACATCTTTGTACAATAACCCTTACGATAGTTCGTCGTTTGTTCTTAGGAATATATAGCTTCACGCATATGAACCTGCTTAGATGAAACACCGTAGTCTCACCTTCGGAGGGATCTCCCACAATCAACCTCGGGTGTGAGAGTAAGTACTCGTTTATGGAGCAATGTCTGTGTATATGTATGTGTTAGAAGTTAGCCTCAAATGAGCAAGTGGTTGGTATTTATAGGCAATGTTCTTTGTCTTTACCTCCAGTTTATGGGTGGTGATCCTCACTATTACCCAATGGGTAATAGCATGCTTGCCTTGCGACTAAGATATTATGCTTCGATACCTGAGCTATCTCGTCCGTTTATGTGACTTCCATCCCCTTTGGGATTTGTGCCACCGCATGCTCGTTACGTTTTATCTATCTTTGAAAAAACTTGGTTAATACTCCTTTTTCAAAATGCACTCTTTATCTTTTTGGGCGGATCACATGATTAGTGACTTGGAATCCAATCAAACAGTTAGAGCACAAGGTATGGTACCGTGGAGAGTGAGTGAAACCTTAACTTTTTTGAGTTAAGGGTCGAGTTACCATACCGCCCAAGTGAGTTAAGGCATTGAGTTAAAGTGTGCGTTACCACCTTAACACTGAGTTAAGGTGTGAGTTACCATACCGCCCAAGTGAAACCTTAACTTTTTTTAGTTAAGGCACTGAGTTACATATTCGCCCCCTAAAATGTTTTTTTGTTTTTTTTTAGTTAAAGTTAAGTTATGTGTACATTGATTTATTTGAGAGAGCACTTTAGTATTTTCTTCTACTATAACTAATGTGACCTCATAGGTTTTTAAATGCATCACTCAACTAGTGAGTTAAGAAACCATCACTTTTCTAGGTCCACCATATTCAACTAGTGAGTTAAGAAATCATCACTTACCAAACATGATAATGGGGTGAATTTAAAATTCAAAACCACCGAAAACCTCCAAACATTTTTCAATCAAATGCACCCTTAGGGTGCGTTTGGTTCACAGAATGTTTTGAAAGAATTGTAATCTTTGGAAGGAATTTTAATTTGAATGAATTGTAATTCAAAGAATTGAAATGTGTTGGAATAGTAATGTGTTATAATTGTAATTGATGAAATCTGTCATTGTGTTTGGTTGACTCGTAACGTAATGTAATTCAGAAAAACATCAATAATAATAATAATAATAATAGTAATAATGATAATAATAACAATAATATTAATATTTATATTAATATAATAAAATAATCATAATAATAATCATAATAAATAATAATATTGATAATAATAATATTATTTATTAAATAATAATAATAATAATAATAATAATAATAATAATAATAATAATTAATAATGGTAATATAATAATAATATTAATAATAAATAATTAATAATAATAATAATAATAATAATAAATATTATCATAACTATTTTTATTTTTAAAATTAAATAATATATTAATAATAATTAATAATAACGTTGAAAGATAAATAATGATATTTAACTTTTAAAATCCGAATTCTAACGTAATTCAATACATTCCATCAAGTTTGCTACGTAATCTGAATTACATCACTGGACGTAATTGGTTGTAATTCAATTACAATTCCTTGCAAAGCAAACAAGCAATGTAATGTAATCTGAATTACAATTACTTCCATCCTACCAACCAAACAAGATTATAATGTAATTCAGATTACAATTACAACGAATTACACAGAATCCCAACGAACCAAACGCCCCTTACACTCTGTACCCGAGTGTAAAATGGAAAGAAGAGAAATGGAGTGGATAAAAAAGAGAGAAAAGAAGAGAAAATGAAAAAGTTTTGAATTTTAGTTGTGTGTTCCCAAATTGGAAAGAAGAGAGAAGAGATGGTACCATATTAAGCCTAAAATTCCACTTTCAAATCATCCCAATTTGAGAAGAAAATTAAGAAGGGAAATTTGGCATAATTTCCTTCCATCTTCTTTCCTTTTTTGTTTAAAAACATTTCGGAACAAAAAAATACTCGGGAACAGAAGTATTAGAGTCCGATTCAAGAGTGTTTAGCAACTAAAAGTATTTGTTGAAGTTATAACTACTTTGTAGTTGGAGGCCACGTAAAACAAGATGAGTCACACTAAAAACCAACCAAACTTCATGAAACAGAAACAAGACGCCACGTTCTATTCTCTCCTCACATCAAACAAACAAACAAACTCATTCTCCTCCCGCCAACTTCGCCCCTTCTCTCTCTCTCATTCACACACACCAAAAAAACACACACACACACCAAGATTCTTTCTTTCTTCCAACATCACCATGCAAATTCGTTCTATTTATTAATTATATATTATTCTTGTCTTTTAATAATTTATTAGGGTTTTCAAGATATGTCTAGATTAAGAGCCATACCTCCTGGGATATTATTAATACGTAAAATACGAGGTAATGATTGGAGTTTAAAAACCTATAGATATTTAATTCTTTTAGTTACGTTTATTGCGTATGCTGCTTATCATGCTTCAAGAAAACCCAGTAGTATTGTTAAAAGTGTCTTGGATCCTAATCCTGTTAATGAATCTGATGATCATTCAAATAGTGTTGTTGTTCCTTGGCCTTTAGGGGATGTTTTTATAAAATCTAGTGATGATGGTGCGAATGTTACGAATTTGGGTGGAATATATGAAGAGGGGTGGGCTCCTTTTAATGGGACATATGGTACATCGAAATTAGGGGAGATTGATGTTGCGTTTCTGGCCGTTTATTCGTTAGGAATGTATGTGGCTGGACATTTAGGTGATACTTTGGATTTAAGGTTGTTTTTGACAACCGGGATGATTGGAAGTGGGATTTTTGTGGTGTTATTTGGGTTGGGTTATTTTTGGGACGTGCATCGTTTTTGGTACTTTTTGGGTATGCAAATGGCTGCCGGGTTGTTTCAGGCTACTGGGTGGCCGTCTGTGGTTGCGGTTATTGGGAATTGGTTTGGGAAAAGAAGGAGAGGGTTGATAATGGGGATATGGAATGCGCATACATCTGTTGGTAATATTAGTGGCTCGCTTCTTGCAGCTAGTGTTTTGGATTATGGTTGGGGTTGGTCGTTTATTCTTCCTGGATTGTTTATTATTGTGTCAGGGATTATGGTGTTTTTGTTTTTGGCTGCTTATCCGGAAGATGTTGGTTTTCCACATCCAAGTGATTCTTCGCCGAATGCAAGAGGAAGAATTCCTGATGAGACTATGTGGGAAGAAGGTACTTCAAATGACGAGGAAGATCCCGTGCCTCGAATTTCGTCTGTTAATAGAAAAGGGGTTGGTTTTGTTGGAGCTTGTTTTATACCTGGTGTGATTCCATTTGCGTTATGTCTCTTCTTCTCCAAGCTCGTGGCTTATACATTTCTCTTTTGGCTACCATTTTATCTAAGTCAAACAGGTATATCTGCAAAAAAGTTCCATAACTATCATTTGCTAAATGTGTTGGAATGTAATCCACATTTGAATAAGCATATGTATAACTGTATAAGGCATATAAGCGTATAAGTGTATAACTATTCTATAGCCAATGCAACTTAATTAGTATAGCTATTAATGCATAAACTGCACACCATGAAAGACATGCTGCAATCTTGGTCCTCTTCAACCAGAAGATGATATGGCTTAATTTATATTTTGATTGAATATGAAGAAGATACCGATGAAGGAAACTGTTTCTCAAATAACGTTCAATATAACCTTATTGATAATGTAAGGATTCATAATACTTGACTTCTGAGAACTCTAAATATAAGTTAAATCAGGTACTTACTTTGCACAGTTTAAAACTTATCAGTTCCTTTGTAGTTTAGAATGCAATTCACATATGAATAAGCATGTATATTAAATGAAAAAAATACAAATTTAAATGCGTGTAAATTATCTACTACCATTGTAAATTGAAATTAAGTTCTATGAAGCTATATGCTTGTAAGTTTCTTACCGCACAGGGCATCATACAGTTTTCCTTTGAGTAAATGATTATCATATTAGTGAAATGGAACTCGTATATGTGCATAGCAGGTGTTTGGGTGTGCGTTCTAGTGTGATTTTATCGAAAATCTGAGTAGTTTTATGGAAACTAATTAGTGAGATGTATGAAAAGTTATCTATATCCAAATCTTATCACCTAATTCTGATTTTCATTTTTCACGAGTTTTATGCTTCTGGTCTAATCCTTTTTTTTTCCTTTCTGATACATATTCGTAGAGCAGTAATTTCAACCCATTTACGAGTAAATTATTGTATGTGGATTGTGCAATATCTCGAAAAGGGTCAAATTAATTGAAAGTTGGCTAGAAGCACAACGAGTCAAACAGGTCGTGCGGGTTGAAACTAGCACAAACTTAATCATTTTAAAGCATATGACCTCTTATGCTGTTTTACTCAGATTTAGATTATTATAATTATAACTTTGTTTTTTTCGTGATCAGTAACATACTTCATCAAAAAGTTTATATGGATCAAAATTGTGCAAATCAGCAAATACTGGCGCTGCCTGTTTTGACGTGTACTAAAAAATATCCATTATAACACGAACAATAGCTGATTCGCCTGACCCACCGACACCTCAACATATAGGTGATGACCAAGTTTGTGTCTTTGTGACTGCAGCAATGAACATCATGGGTTGTACAGCTGCAGCAGTTGTTTAATTGCCAGAAAACTTTTTTTTTAACCTTTGTGTTGCTGTTTCTGCAGAAATTGGTGGTGAACGTATGTCAGTGAAATCTGCAGGAAACCTGTCAACTTTATTCGATGTAGGGGGGATTGTTGGTGGAATATTAGCTGGATATATATCTGATAAACTTAAAGCTAGAGCCACCACAGCAGCCAGCTTTATGTATGCCGCAATTCCATCAATGCTTATGTATCGTTCATATGGGAACATTTCAAAAACCATGAACATCATACTCATGATCATTGCTGGCCTATTTGTAAATGGTCCATATGCGCTTATTACAACAGCAGTCTCTGCAGATCTGGGTACACACAGTTCCCTAAAAGGTGATTCTCGAGCATTGGCTACAGTAACTGCTATTATTGATGGTACTGGTTCTATTGGCGCTGCTTTGGGCCCACTTTTGACTGGTTTTCTTTCAACAAAAGGGTGGGATGCAGTTTTTGCTATGTTGATGATTGGTGCTTGTATCGCCGGTCTACTTTTAAGTCGTTTGGTGTGTGATGAACTCACAGAGAGAACAGCTTCTAATAGTCCCCGTGGACGGAACATTGTTGAAGGTGTGTATCTTTTTCATACCTTGTCTGAATGAACTGATTTTTTGGGTTAATTGAAAGACGGCAAACAGTGGGGTGTTTGGATGTGATCCTTTAAAGTGGTTATAGAATATTTAAATGGTCTTTGAATGTCCTTATGGTGTTTGAAACTGTATTTTTAAATAATCAGATGTTTGAGTGTCTTAAAAATCCTATTTTACAACTTAGGAAATGGGAGTACAAAAGTATCTCATATGTTCTAGAAAAAGAGGAAGTTACTAAATTAGTAATTCTATTTTACCGTCAGATAATCAGTTTTATTGTAGGCGTTTAGCTAGTGCATAACTGATTATCCAAAGTTAATAATAAACAGATAATTAGAAGAAGAGTCTCTGCTTATTCAAACAGTAAGTACTGATTATTGCGAGTTCCAGAAGTAGGTTCCAAATGCAATCTGACTTTAAAGACATTTTGTTACTGTATTATTTGTCAGTCATGCTGGAACGCTTACTAGCACCCTTCGATGAGTCAGAATTTTGGTCAAAACTTTTACTTGCCCCATAATGAAATAGAGAAATGAGCCGTTAAGACTGCAATTCATAGCTTGATTCATGATTAGAGGGAATTATCACACTACTTGTCTAACCTAATCAATAATGCAAAAGAAATGTTAGGATCTTTATGCGACTTTAGGGAGTATTTATTACTTTATTTTCACTTTATTACGGGTACTTTCTTTGTCTTTTACAGCACCTCTATCTCAATCACTTTTGCGTGACGGGAGGAGGTAGTGCTTTTTGAGCAGCATTAGCATTTTTGGGCTGTGAAGTACGATTTACAACAAAGAATGAGAAGATTCGCGTTATATTTGCAAGTTGTGACATAAAACGAATCCTGTGAACATGTCGATTTCACATCATTCTGTTTTGTATAAGAATTGGATATGCGTAGAGTTTTGTGGCTATTGAATCCTTCTGACGTGTGTCTTTGTTTCTATGTTGGTGCTGAATATATAATCTAACCTTAAAACAACTAAACAACACTAAATCTAATGTAAATATTCAAGGATAAACACAGAACACAACTAGCTCACATATGCGACCGACTTCTGTTTTTTCTTGGGGTGGACGCGTCTGAGGGAAGGCTGGTAATCGAGTTGGTGCCACCTAGGCTTGGGACTCGGTTGGATCATACCCATTACACGTAGCCTTATCTTAGTATTGGTGCACTTTTGAAAAGTCATTTGTTAAGACTTAAGAATATCAATTATAACTAAATGTTAATCAGTACTATGATAAAGTTCGAGAGAGCCCAATACTTCTTTACTAACACCATGCCACCCTGGTCCCAACCACTTTAAGTGTTCAATCACATCGAAGCACCCCATTGGGTCATCAATCAACTTTTGATTTTTATCATATCGTGGTGTAATAGTGCTGATGTAGTGTGCATTAAGGTGAAAAAAACATGAAAAATATGATGATGATGTCGATCATTAGCATTCTGTACATTGCGCATGTGTTTGAAGATAACCCATTGGATAGCGATTTAGCAATAAACAAATGAAAATGCCGTGTCCAACAAGTACCCCTATTTTGTTTAGTCTGAATTCTAACGTATCAAGAGTTATTATACAAACTTATTAGTAGCGTATTGTCACGAACTCGTCTCTACAAGCTCACCGTGCGGCACTTAGTCTAAACTAATTCAACGCTCAAGGATCTAAGCAACCAAGAAAGTTCAAGAAAGAAACAAGTGGAATATATATATATATATATATATATATATATATATATATATATATATATATATATATATATATATATATAACAGGAGGCGTTTGAAGAATATGCCACCTCATTGTCCAGTCATTACCCAGTAATTCATTATCAGCCATGTCATCAGCCATGTAGGCAATGCAATTTGTATAATTTATTTAATTCTAATTTGCAATTTATATAATTTAATTGCATTTTACTTTATTTACATATTTTTTACTGATTTTATTTGGCATTTTACTTAATTGCATTTTACTTTATCACATAAGCAATTTATTTATTTATTTAAATTTCAGATACAATTTATTTAATTTAATTGATTTTCGAATAACATTTATAATTTGAAGGGATTAAAATTCGAAATTAATTTGTGTAAAAATGAATATAGTGGGATTCGAACCTGTGTCTTTAGGTTAACATGCAAACGTCTCAACCAATGGAGCCAATCCATTGATTGTGATCAAGGATAGAAAACAAAAATAATATACTAGAAAAAAGAGCAATTTAAATTATCACACGTATCTTTTCCTTAAATATAATTTCAGAATATTAATTTGTTAACCCTAAATTCCATTTAATACGTGAGGCCAGAAAAAAAATGTCGACTTTCTCTCTTTTTTCTCAAAACCCTAATATATCATATTATGTTTGTTTTTCTGTTTATGGAGATTTGCAGTGATTTATCTTGCTTTTTCATGCACAACTGTAAGTGAAGATTATGGGAAAAGTCAGATTATCCATGTTTTGGAGGTTAGTAATATCATTGTTTATGTTCATACTTAGATCTCAATCTTACTTCTCTAACTCCAGGCTGAGTAAATCGTATGTCTACAAAGGTTTGCAGTTTGGAGGTTAGTATATATCATTGTTTATGTTCTAATCATATGTTTTTTATCAAGAATTTTTGATATCATAATGTTTCGTGTACCCTTCTGTATATAATATGAATCTTTGCATTATATAGAGTGAATTAAAGATTTATAATTAGATAAACACCTATGTGGTATTATTTTTCAATCAGATATATAATTGAAGACACTCCTTCAGTTCAATCAAGTATTATTTTTCTTATGTTTTGATTATAAAAACCTATGTGGTATTATTTTTAAATTACAGATTTATACATAACTGAAGACACTCTTTCAATTCAATCAGGTATAATTTTTCATATGTTTTGATTATATTTTGAGTTGAAGGTGAAAGTGTAATGGTGATCATGGTTGAATCAACCAAGTTTTATTATTATAATAACCCCATTAATCTGCGATTACAGTACTGTCTTGAATATTTTGCAGGAAGCTTTGAATAGGCTTTTCCAATTCACGGTAAGTTTTAGTGTCATTTAAATTGAATTCCATTTTTTCTTCAACAATTACCATTGTCATCATCTTTTTTCCTTATAAACATATAGTGGTCGTAATCTATATGTATATTTGGCTTGAAATTTTCTTCTTTATGGCATAGCAATTTTTTTTATAATGGTGATTTGTTTTCCTTTATGTAGTAGTGGACTACACTTAGAGTAGACGTGGTATGTGCCTTCAGCCTGCACTGGGTTTTGTCACTTATAGATTTGCCTTGATTAAGGTTTTTGACTCTTTAAGTTTATGATGTTGGGTTTGTTTTCTGATTGCATGTCCGTGTTTAAATTGTATGTTGTTTACTGTTGCATGTTATAGTACGAGTAGGTTTTTTTGTGATGTCTGTAATCTTTTGGTGTTTGTTTGTTTAACCAAATTTGTTTAACTGAATTTAATATTTTTGCAGCCATTTTCATGATTTTGTCGAGATCCAATTCAGTGAACAAGGGAGGATATATGGTGCTGCTATAGGAACTTATTCACTGGAAAGATCATGTGTGTCAACTGTCTGACTTGAGAGAAGTTATCATTGCTTTTACATGGTATGCGCACCACCACCTGAGGTAATGAGTTTGGTAATCTTTTGTTGGTTCAGTAAGTTGCTCAAATGTGTATACTGATGACATAAATAGAACATGTGGTGGCCAAAGTTTGGTCTAAAATACCAAATTTGAAAGAAACAAATGGACTGGGTCATATGTGGTTATACTTATTGTTAGGCAAAACGCAAAACCACAGGTCTAGAAAGAGATAGGTGTTGTAGTCGATAATTGGTCTTATGTGACGATCTTGCTTATTTAGGAGACTTTTATATCAAGGGTACTTATTGGAGAAACTAATGTTAAGCTCCATTAGTACTTATTGTAAGAATCAGTAAGTATTTAACGGTAAAACCTCTTATTTGCATCTACGGTAAAACCTAATGTTGGACAAACTGATGTTAAGCTCCATTTTAAACATGTACGGTAAAACCTCATACTTGCCTAACTTTGGGTTGTAGGTCCCTGAAAGCTTTAATATTTTGGAAGGACATTCAAGATCTACACTACTTTAAAAATTTTATCTTCATTTTTTCTTTATATACGCCGGTGAGCTTATAAGAGTGTTCAAAATATAGTATTGATCATCTAGAAAGACCATAAGCGGTTTGCATCTGTTTAAGGTATAATGTTAGTCAATATTATTTACTTATCCTAAAGAATTGTTTGTGACATGCAGATTTGATTTTGAAAAAGTTCTCCTTGACAGTTGCCACAATCTACACATGCTTTACGTCTGCAGCTTTCTTTGGTCACTCTCTGACTATTATTTTTATGCTTGGTATCATATCAGCTCAATGCATTAGGTATGACGAGAGAGTTTGTTTATCTCAATGAATCAAATTGATATGCAATTAACCCTTTGCCTGATTCTTTTTCCAATTCTTTTCTACTTTTGCAAAAGTGACAGAAGATTATGAGGTGCTAGAGTTGGAACCAATTCAAACGCAATGTATGCCAGGACTTCCAGGTCCCAGAGCTTATTGTCCTTTCTTTTACTTTTCTGTGTCTTCTTGGCCATAGTATTGTACTAATTTTATATATCCGTTAGGACAGTAGCCTAATTGATTTTTTTACTCATTTGTTAGGTTCGTACAACTATTAAGGTGAAGCCATCCTATCATTTGCTTTGATTCTTTCAGAAAGGATGCAACACATGTTTATTAATTGTGTAATTGGTCATTCAAGTGTCGAGCAAGAAATGACTAAAAGTGCTTTGTTGTGATAACGACGGTAACTACACAAACATTACAAACAATGTTGTTTCTAAGTTATCACTCCGCATGTTTGCTTTGGATATATCTTTTATCTACAAGCATACAAATACATGTGTTACTTTTATTCAATGAATTATTTATTTAAATTGACACTTCTTTTAACTTTTCATATTTAAATTGATATACTGATTTCACCTTCATTAAAAAGTTTTTACGTTTGGTTTTTTGTCTCTCTTAACATGTTGATGTATGTGTCTTCGCATTTGGTGTCATGTTCGCCAATCGATAGTAAGCATTTTTTGAAGCTAATATAATGATAAGCAATCTGCTGAAGTGAACCTTAGATGAATAAGTGATATAATCCCAACTAATGTGGAATTAGATGTTGGGTTAATATGTGAAACTGGATTTAATCTGGCTGAAAAGGAAATTGCAGATGGATGTGATTCTGATTCCGATACTAAAGAAACAGAATTTGACATATTCGAGTTTGCAAGCAGTTCTGATGCCAAAAAGGTAACTTTTATCTCATGGTTTTCAGGTTATTTCAATTAATGTTGCCTTTTACAGAATAAGATCGTGATTAGTTCGTTTTGAGCTAATGAAAAGCTGTGAAATAAAATTAAAAAAATAATCAAAAAATATAAGCAACTAGATAAGCAGCTAAACTACTTGTGCACCAAATTTTAGATCAAAATGATTAAAAATGAACAAATAAAAAATAAAAACTAAAGGGGGTTTGGATTATTTTTTTAACTGTGCAGTTTTTGAAAATGGGTGAAAAAGATATTTTTGACTAATGAAAGTCAAATACCCGATGTTATACACTAGCACTAACCTATTTAGAGCTACAATGAACCAAAAAGAACAACTAGAAAGCCTAAAACAAGAATCTAAGATAGTTAATTCTAAAAAACAGTTAAAAATAAAATTTTTTAGAAAACAAGCTTAGATACTTTAAAACTATTTGGAAATGAAAAACTTTGATCTAAAACTACTATTATAAAGAAACTAAAGTGGGTTGAAAAAAGAAAATGGGTCAAAGCAGTTTTTTAGACTAAAGAAAAGCTTGTGCCAAGCACCCCTTTACGAGGGACTGTTTGGTTTTCTTAAAGAGAAAAGCGGATTTTTAGCTAAAACTTTGAAAGGTAAAGATATATTAAGTTGTATTAAAAGTAAATAAGCAATTATAACTAGGAAATAAGCAGTAAGCAAGTACTAAAAAGCACTAAACTAAGCTATACTATTCTAAGGGCTGCAACAGTGAAAAATGACTAAAGGGCTAAGTTTAAGTGCCTAAAAGGCTGTGATAAAAATTACTAAAATTAAACTAAAAATACCATCAACTAGATCAGCTACTAAATACGGAGTGTACCAATTTTCAGAGCATAAGCACTAGAAATGAACAAATTAAAAATAAAAAAGCTAAAGGCAATTTGGACATATTCTTGACTGAGGCAGTTTGCAAAATGGGTCAAAAAATGGTTTTTTGACTAAGGGAAGCTGGAAACTAGATATTGACTAAGTTATACAACCTATTTTGGACCAAAATCAATTAAGAACAACAACTAAATGAGCCTAAACTAGATCTACCTATACTACTTTTTAAAAACAGTTATAATTAAAAAAAAAATTAGAAAACTCACTAAATTACTTGAAAACTATTTGAAAATGATAAAATTTGCTTAAAAACTACTAAGTTAGGATTTCAAGATCGACATGTGATAGTTTTTATTGCACAGGAAAGACTTGAACGGGAATACAATTTAAGTTTGATAACCACCGCTCCATGTGTTGTATATCGAGTGTACTGTGTGGGTGGTGAAATACTTTTGGTCCAAAATTGTTGACACTTCTATAAATAGTTAGCCTCATATCTTTCAAACTATGAATAATTTGGGCACTTTAATCGACCTTAGACCCAATTGACCCTTTTCATTTTAAAGTGGTTTTTTGTTTTACCCGTAATGCCAAATCAACCCATGTGTATATAGAGGGGTTGAAGTTACCACATTAGATTATCAAAAATTGGCTATAAGGCATGAAAAAAATGAATATATAATGTACTTTGAGGGGAGTGTAGGCTACTGAAGAACTTCGATTCTACATAAGCTAAATGTGGACTTTCTTACACTACTGTGGCTATCATGGATCCTGTTTATTATATGCATCGTTGATCTCCCGTATTTCAGGGAGTATCATTAAGAGGGCTTTTCATAATTGATAAGGAAGGTGTTATTCAACACTCGACAATCAACAATCTTGCAATTGGCAAAAGTGTAGATGAAAAAATGAGAACGCTTCAGGTAGATAATTACCATGTTACATCCATTTTCTTCTAAAAGTTGCAACATTTGGTTTATGGGAAATTTTATTTTGAACATGCAGTTTGACCATGACCAATTAATATTTAGTTTGTAACTTCACGCAGTCTAAAGAAACTATTTGCTTAGGTAAGATATGTAGTTTTAACTAACAGGAACTGCTTCACATGGTCAAACTTGCTATGTTTTTGAGAGATAAGTCAGCGGTCACATGTGTTATCAATGTTTATGCTGCAAGCATTGCAATTTGTACAAGAGAATCCAAACGAAGTATGCCCAGTTGGATGGAAGCCTTGGGAGAAGTCAATGAAGCCAAACCCTAAACTCAGCAACGAACACTTTGCGGCAATATAAAATGGGTACACCTATGAACTCTAAAATTATTGAACGTGTGAAAGTGGATGACGAGAGTATTTTAATTTGGTAGCAACAATGTAGATGGTGTGTCCACCAAGGGTGAAGGCAAGAAGAAGGGCATATACAACTCGCAAAATGAGGTTTATAGAAATGCAAACAGGCGGTTTCCGGTACTATGCAAAGCCATTGTCGAATTGTTTGTCACTTTCGGTCGACATGTTACTGATCCTTTATGCTCTGAAAATTACAGACCTGCATGATTCATAAACTGGGAGTTCCACAACTAACTATGGGGCAATAGTCACACCATAAACAACGCGCAGACGTAAGTGACCCACTGTTATTTTATTCTAACTCCCGTACACGGAATTTAACCTGCTTCTCTTAAATTGCAGACATAGTCATCAAATCAGAGAGTCATGGCAAGTTACTAATTTTTTAGACATATGTAAACTACAGATGCAAGATGTTTCACACGGTACTATGAAACAACAAAAGATGCAAATCATACTATTTGGAATAAAGCGACTCTTTGACGCTGTTAATGTTATTCTATCTTTACAAGTAATTGTATTATATTTTATTTAATTGTTATTCAGGTGTTTTTTTATTCATTAATTATATTGTTCTTAGGTTTTCATCTTATATATGAGGTAAGCACCGAATACTGAACCACCAACAGACACTCTAGGGCTGTTATGAACATGGCGAACGTGAAGCTTTGCTTGCCGAGGTCGTAACATTTCATAATTAGGTACACAGCTATGCATGCTAATATATTGTTTAAAGGGTTTAAAGAAAAAAATCGTATATCATTCATTATGCATTCTTTTGGTGTGGTTTTTCAGCCGACGCAAGGGAAAAGAAAAAGTAGATTGACAACGTAGACAGAAATGAGGTAATGGTTTAACATATATCAGCATGTGTACAGATGGTTTCGAGTTGGCAGAAGATAAGCTAGATGTTGTGATGGCTCATGATGGCTCAGGAGATTTTATAACGATTTGAGAAGCTATATATTCCTACCGGAGCAGGAGACAAGAAGGCAAGAGGTTTGTGATTTACATCAAGGCTGGGGTTTATGAAGAATACGTTATGATTAAGAAGGAAGTGTAGTAGTTAAAAAGTCTAAGACATCGAAAGATATATGCGACATGTTAAGGACTTATTTCGATAGTGGTAAGAGCTTCAAATTCTATCCACAAAATATATACATGAAAAGTTCACCGTATTGCATAAGGAATTTTAATCTATTAATTATATTATTCTGCATATAGAATTTTGATTTGATTGATTACACATATAATATTCTCTTTATATATTTAAATATGTTTGCAATAGTTTCTCTTTACCTTTAACTCTAGCGACTTCCATAGAATCTGGTCACTAAATGACATATTCAACTCTCAATTCCTGGATTACTTACGCAGATTATCCATGCAGTTATATAACAGAGTTTCACATGAATTTGATGATAACCTTTTATCAACTATCGACATTTCATCGACACTTTAAAGTTGATAATAACCTTTTATCAATATCAACATTCCATGCAACTCATGCATTACTCAACGAAATGTAAACAACACAAAATACTAAAGTTGGTAATAACCTTTTATCAACTATCGACATTTCATCGACACTTTAAAAAAGCAAATTACTACTCCCTCCGTCTCAAATTTATTGTCCCCTATTGACTTTTTTGGTCTTTCTTTCTCAACTTTGACTATAAATATTTTTGTTTGTGTTATACAATTTTTGATAAAAATTATACCAAATGAAAATACATTTTAAACTCAATCCGTTAATATATTTTGTATCAAGTATTATGTAATATAAACAAAAATATTTATGGTCAAAGTTAAAAAGTAAAAACCAAAAAAGTCGGGACAATAAATTTGGGACGGAGGTAGTAATATTGAACAAAAACAAAATGATATAATACCCGCAATATATTCAAAGGATACCAAAAGTCATGCCCGCCTTTAGGAGAGTAATAAGTATGCTTTAACTTAATATTATACAAGTACTTCAACTTTCATTTAAAGTGAAAAAGGCGAATTCTTGTGCACCAAACCAATGCTACTTATATATTTATTTTATGTGCTGAATGAACTGTGTGAATGCCAACTAAATTAGAATCATAGAGATCCCTTAACGTACGCCATAGAAAAGTACATAAAGAATATTCACATGCTACAAGAAATTTACAAAAGATGGCCTTTCTTTAGAGTCACCATTGATTTAATCAAAATGGTGTTTGCTAAGGGTGAACCTGGTATTGCTTTTTTGAACGATTAGCTTCTTGTCTCTCAAGACTTTGGTTATTTGGCAATTGGGAAAAGCTCACGTATGCTCTAATGACGAGGGAATAAACCAACTTATTCATCATTGGTATGTTGAGCTTCAAGAGTATTTCTATTTGTCTATGTATCTAGCCTGTCTTTACAGTAAGGACATCAAAAGAAGCTGAATGACTATAAGTTTACGTATGCTCTAATGATGTTCATTTGAGTTTAATTCATATACTATGTTGTTACAATATATAATTTTGGTATGTTTATAGTTTATTTTCATTAAGTTACTTTTGTAAAGGATATTTATAAATCATGTCCGACAACCGGGCGGGATTTGAAAACGATAATCATAATTTTTTTACCACCCATCTTTCGCTATAGTAAAAAATGCCAACGATAATTATAAGACATGTCCGCGCTTCAGGGCGGACTTATATGCCCGGGAGGGCTTATAAGGCATGCCACCAGACGGAATGATTCCCGTTCAGACAGCTGGATATGCGCATCCTCGAAAGACTCATTCGAGTGTTGGTTATACCTATAGCTTATGTTTTTGTTAACTTAAGTTTTTTAGCGATATTTATAACGCTTGCTCACCCATCGAACGGACTATGCTTTGATACTTTGTTTTTGCGTGCCACTTTTAACCTTTGTTTCTCTCATATTCAATAACCGTTTATTTTCTTTCGTCCTTAATGCATTAAAAAAAAATTGGTACGATTATATCTTATTTTTCGTTAACTTATTTTTTCAAAACAATAATTATATGTTATGTCACTATAGACTTTGAGAAAGTAATGATAAAGACACACTACTTGCATCTTATTGAAATAACTATCACTTAAAATTTATAGCAACAATAAATAAAAATGACGTGCTTAAAAATATTTCCCCATTAATTGACAACATCAAAATTAAAATTAACTTTCTTAAAAAAAATAAACAACTGTAAACTAATATCCTTAAAAATAAATAATAATAATAATAATAATAATAATAATAATAATAAAAAAAAAAAAAAAAAAAAAAAAAAACTACGACTTAAAACATAATTTTGCGTTAACTAAAACTATCCAAATTATAATTACAAGTCATGCCCGCCCATCGGGCGGGCTTTGAAGTCTAGTATATATATATATATAGTGAAGCGTTCAAATGAGAAGTCTATTTTTTGTGAGAACGCGAGAAGAGATCTGGACCTTAGGATCAAATCAATCTCATCTAAGATTAATCTGGGCGGAATGACATTTTTGTAAATATTCAGCCCAAAATCATAGGGGTCTAACTGAATTATTTTCATTTGTTCTACTCCTAAAAAAAATAATCCGATTTCTCTCTCAATCCATAAAAAAACCGTCACCTCCCTTCTCCACTGACTACCATCTCCTCCGATCTCCACCGACCACAATGACACAAACCGCTGTTAGAGGACCAATTGTCGCCATAGAAACACCTTTCTGATTCTCCATCATCTCCTTGAGCTTATAGTTGTTTGCTTTTGTAATTTGGAGGTTATTAGGTTAAAATTCGCTCTTCAAAAGGTTAAACTCTTACACTTTTGTTATTCGGATGTTTATAATCGGGGTTTAATTCGAATATTGCTTTTTTATAATCGGTGTTTATGATCAGATATTTTCTCATTTAGTTTATTATGCATACCAACTGTTTGATGAAATGCCTGAACCAATATGTCGCAAGCTGTGAACTTTTTCTGCTGATTCACGACTGTTATTTTAGTTGTCTTGATAGTACTTACGGTTATGTCTTGTATGTGGCTTGAAATAAGGTATTGATATTTTAGAGGCTTTAAATAAGGTATCAAATACCTTCACATGTTAAGAAATAATGTATCGAATACCCTCACATGTGAAGAAATAAGGTATTGAATACCCTCACAAGCGAAGAAATTTGCTTATAACTTGATTTGTGTCGATGACTTGAAATAAGGTATTGAGTTTTTAGAGGCTTCAGATAAGGTATCAAATACCTTCACATGTGAAGAAAGAAGGTATCAAATACCTTCACATGTGAAGAAATAAGGTATTGTCATATCTAAAAAGGCATTAGATGTTATAAGCAAATTTCTTCACATGTGAAGGTATTCAATACTTGGCATAAACGATTGTTCTTTATCACTATGAGGATTGGGTAGAACACGGGATATGATTACCATTCTAGAGTCACTCTGTCGCATTCTGTTCATTCTTTTTGATTGTTTTTGTTGTGCCTCTTGGCTGTTCATTCCTTTCGAGTAATTTGAACTAGGTGTCAGAGTTGCGGCGGTAGCATAGTGATAAAGAACAATCGTTTATGCCAAGTAGTTTGAAAATTTTGTAAGTTTAAGATTCTGTGTATCACTATGCCAAGGCGGAATAAAAGTCTAGGATCATATTCCTTACATAATTGGTTGACAATATATAAATGATAGAGATAAAAAAAACTTTCCTAGTTTGAAACATCTTAATCTGCTTATTTGGCCGTAAAATTTGGATGGATAGGCTTTGAAATCATAAGTTTGATCTCACATGAAATCGTTGGGTCTATAGCTAATGTTATACAGTACTAATGTTATAATAAATAATTTGAAGTTTTGAACATACATAGCTTTGCGCTCAGTGCTGCACAAGGAGGTAGTGTGCACGCTGTTCAACTAAGTATGTATTCTAGAGCGTATCTATTAGTCGGATTATCATATATGGTTGATTTCTGCATAATTGTTTGTATAGTCTAATGACAACAAATAAGAGTGGTATAGATTTCATCCTAAGTTAAGACAAAACATTCCCTTATAATGTGAAGTTATTTCATGATTTTCAACGAAGGTAATAGGATTTTATAATCATTAATAAATGTTTTCAAGCTCTGTATCAGCTTACTGGAACTTGACGGTGTTCAAGATTCGCTTAACTTTTCTTATGTTTGTCTGGTTATTTTGAGTGTTTGGATAATTTATTGCTTCTGTTTTTTTGGGCAAAATAAACGGATTACCTGGTTATTACAAAGTGCTTATATGAGATAAGATTAGAATGACCTTTAGACCTCCATATCTAACTTAGAAACCTTTTAAATATATACAAATAACCTTTCTCATTATTTCTTACTTATTGTTTTCTGTTACATATTTTACAGAATAGGCATATACAAATACTATTTCCGAAAATGCTTATTTTAAGTGGGTTATGTCCTGCTTATAAGCAATTTTTTTTAAGTAAATATTTTGAGAGGTGTAACTTATAAGCAATTCTGAACTGTATATTTATGATTGCTCATTTTCTGGCTGCGTATCTGCTTCTGCGAACATAGAATTGCTTAAAATTGACTTGTAATTCAATGGCCTGACCTAAATGTATGCCCAATTGCCCATAAGAAGCTCACGTTTCTGTGCTCCCTGATGTTGGTTTTGTTCACTGTGGGTTCAAATTAGACAAATAAAGTTCATAACAAAGAAAATTTGAAGAAACCATAAACAAAACAGGAAGAGATCAAATATTTTAGATGATCATCATATAAGTTTGATTTATTGATTGCAAGCGAGTTTTTCTTTAGTTTACTTGAATCAATTTGACATGTTTTCCATGTGTCCAGGCCTTCAGAGGTTGTGCAGTCTAACAAGGAATACACAGAGGAAGATGTAACAGACCAGATAAAGAATGGTGGTTCATTGTCATCAGAAGTTGCACTTTTTTCTAATGCCTTGTTAGATATGAAATCTGCGAAGGTACTGGATACAGTTCGAGTCTTGAAGATGAAATCTGTAAAGGTACTAGTATTCTTTTTCTTCTCTTTCATGTTCCATTCAGTGTATTTGGTACTTACACGCTCCCTTGCACCAGCATGAGCAAGAATGTAGAATTCATTCGGCCAGGAGCATTGATGGTCTTGTATACTCTATATGGTCTTTGTTGCCTTCGTTTTGCAACTATCCTCTGGATACTGATGAGAGTTTAAAGGATCTGGAAAAGGCATTATGCCGTGCCCTTAAGGAGCAACTTGATTTGCGTGGAGTAATCTGCTCTAGTCTGCAGATTCTCATTAGACAAAATAAAGAAGTGACTAAAGGGGAAAATGAACCCTCTGGTAAGGAACTCAGCATTTGTGAACAACGTGCAGTTTCCTGCTACACTTCAGAAGTTGCAGCTCGTAATCTTGATGTGTTAAGGTCCTCTGCTCGTGGGAAATTGCCGACACTATCAGGAATTTTCATCAAATCTTCTAAAGATGATGGTGGATCTTTACAGGTATATTCAGCAAGTCCCTAAACTATCTACCTATCCACTACATATTTTAGGCTTCTTAGCTGTGTTGTCCCTGTCTTTGTGCTAGGTTATACTTGGTTGTTTCACTCCTCGGGTAGTTTTCTTGCTTTTCTTTTTGGTATACTATTCATATGTGAATCGATCGTCTTTGTTGTTAAGTTGTTTTTTGATGTTTCCTGTGTTGCAATTCTGAATATGAGAACTAAAAGTAGGGCTGTGTGTAGACATAGTATTGACCAAACGTTAGAGGGGGACGTGTCTGTTGGGACTGATAACAGTGTCGGTGATGTTGCTTCTGCTAATGATCTTAACGATTGTCCAGTCAGTAGTACGGTGGTTCAGGGTTCCATTGATGATGGTCGTTTGTTGGTTTCTGATAATGGTAACTGGGTGGGTACTTTGGATGTGCCTGGTGGTTTGGGTGCGTTTATGGATGTGGATGATGGGGTGCAGTGTGTCAACGTCAACGTTCATACGGCTGTTTCTGTGAGGTCGTCGAGTGTTATCACTATTAACGAGCCTCATTCGTTTGGCGTGCCGGTTACGAATACCCGTTGTCAGTTTCCGATAGATGTAGACGCTACTGGGAAGGGAAAGAGGAAGTTGGATGATGTGCCAACGTCCTTGCACAATGGTAGTATATATTCATTTTTCGTGCTTCGTTGTGCATACATATGCTACATGTTTTTGCTGTTTGTCTTATACTATCATACTGAGTATTCTATAACCATCGATGTGCCTGTTGCCGTGGTTGTGTTCCAACAAAGCTGTCGTTAATTTGTTAGTCTTTTCTTAGAGCAAATTATGACATGTGTAGTTGAATTGAACCAAGGTACAAACTTTAGGCATGTTCAAAAGTTTCATGTCGATCAGTAGATAGCCTATGACTTCACCGGGATCATGTTTACCTACAGTAGTTGTATTTTCATATGATAGAGATCCTATCAGAACCATCTTTATGATCCGACAAGTAAATTTCATACTTCATACATCGTCTTACAAACGGAGCTTTAACTTACAGATTTTTAATTTAGGTCTTCTTATTAAAACTTTTAGCCCTTCACTATCATACTTAGTATTCTAAAAGTGTATTTGCAAAGGCTTTATTGCAACGTGTTACTGTTTTTGCATAAACATTGCAGTTTTTTCAAGTTTGCCCAAATATTAGCCCGCTGTTCGGCCTAACCCAAAAACTTGCCGCCTTTTTGATAGGATAACAACGCCTCGATGCTGTCGGTTTACTTCGCAGGTGGTTTGTACTTTCTCTGCTGGTATGTTGCGACTCACTGCTGTTTTGAATATATGATGTTGGTATACGATACCTGATTGCTTAATCAGGTATTGTTTTTGATTA
Organism: Artemisia argyi; assembly: GCA_030686995.1. Lineage (NCBI taxonomy): Eukaryota > Viridiplantae > Streptophyta > Magnoliopsida > Asterales > Asteraceae > Artemisia > Artemisia argyi. Next base: position 113,382,253 of record CM060688.1, on the reverse strand, counting down.
TGTTTTGGTTTTCCATTATTTATTTACTTCGCATGTGGGTTTGTAATTTCTCTGCTGGTATGTTGCGACTCACTGCTGTTTTGAATAAATGATGTTGGTATACGATACCGGATTGCTTAATCAGGTATTGTTTTTGATTATGTTTTGGTTTTCCATTATTTCAAGTATGGTTTTTTCTATTATGGTTTTCACGTTTCATCGTTGTAGGTAAAACGGTGTCGTACCGCTGGTAGTGGTAGCTTTGGTGGTGCATATGTTCCCGCGGTATCATTGTTTACGAAAATCAAAAAGGTATAAAATATTTTTAAAGTAAATGGTTGAAATTGTCATCCCTAGGTTCTTGTGATAAATAGCAAATGCAAGAATAACCGGACCCCCTCCATTTGATGTTCACAACTTCACTTTGTCCAGTTTTCATAAATACCCTCACGTTGGCTGTTACAATGTTGCACTCATATGTTAGTTATCTTTATCCTACCTATAATACTACGCATTTCACAACCCAAATCTTATTTACTTTTCTTATTATTTTACAGTTTGATTTAGCACCGCCAACTTGAACTAAAGGTTATCCAAATTATGTAGCGGTGCCGTCATTAAATCCCAGTTGCATAAAAATCAATGGCTCTAGATGGCGTTATTATCTCATCTCACCGGAGAACACAGACAACATTTTCTTCAAATTCATCCAGAAAAAAATTACACAACAGGAAATGAATTGGGCAGTTTCTCCACCGTAATTGAAGAATATTTGCATATTAAGGACATTAAAACCTAAAAAATCAAATTCGATCAATATGAGTGAAGAAGAAGAGTAGATGAAGTTGAGATTACACAGAAATTTCAAGTAACTGTAATGTGACTTTTGGTGATAGCAGCCTAGTGTTCTTTGAAGGCGATGAGTCAATCAGACACATTGTTGATCATATGAATTTCGAGGTAAAGAATGATATGATAATTCCCTAACTGTATCTTGCTTGCAAAAAGTTGATTGAAAACTCTTAACCAACCTACAAGCAATAACTTTTAGTTAAATGTGACTAATAGTATGTTTTTTGTACTTAGTATTTTACCTATCAATCGATTATAGCTTATTGGTGTTTAGTTAAGATTGGGTGTTTTGCTTATAACTTTCTCCATTATCAAATAATACTTCCAATTTGCATTTCTAAGATAATTCATGTATATTAAGATTGTGGGTTTTGATTAGAAGTACGTGTATCTCATATAGTATCTCCTAAAGCTATATTCTTGTATTATAATATGGTAACCTCAGGTAAATAGGAATGTCACAGTAGCAAAAGTTTCTTTATGTGCTTTCTAGTTCGAGAAATTGTTACATTTTAATACAATGCATGTAGTGGTGGTTACATGAGATCTATATTGTATGTAGTTTACTATAATATATACACATTTGATGACTCGGCTTATCCTTTCCTATACTGCAGCTTCTCCTGTATCCTGAATTTGATGACTCAGCCCAATTGTCTTAGGTACTTTGTTTAATTTAGCATTATGGAAGTTTCCACATCATAGTGCATTGATTAATTCTTGTTTCATGCTTCAGATAAACAGAGAAGCTTGTCGCTGAACTTGTTGAGGCAAAAAAGAACAAAAGACAGGTAGAATAGGAGCTACATGTCTGCTTTACCCAATTATTCTTGATATAACAGGAATAAGTTTAATGTTATTTGCCACTTTTGTAACAAAAAGAAGGGTCATACAAAGCGTAAGAAATTTAATATTATCTGCCACTTTTTTGGTTATCAAGCTCGAGGTTCTTTGCCATTCAAAGTTGATTGTGACTATGCCTATGTAAGTTCTTTTTTTTCTTCTTCTGAATTAGACATCGGTTATAATTTTATACTCTATTCTTAACCAAAAACACTGATAATGTAGGTTCTTGGACATATTTGTTACCATATTATGGCAGCTGGTCTAAATGGTTATATGGCCACCTTGACGAACCTTAAAAGCCCTTCTAATAAGTGGTGTTATGGTGCTGCTCCAGTCACGGTAAACTTTAATCATCTTTATTTTGCGTAAGCCATTAACAAGTTTGGCATCAATATATTTTCAAATTACATGTGGATTAAACTAGTTACTTTTGACCTCTTTTGCAATTTTTAGGCTACGTTGAGTGTCAGCCACGATGGAAGATACATGGCTTGTTCCAGATTGGGTAATGTCTATCTCGGAAACATTAAGGTGATTCATATGCCAGCAAAACTAATATGTTATTGTTACTCAATCCTACAAGCACTTTGGTATGATTAGCACCTGTTGGTAATGTTTTGATTTTTTAGGAAGCAAGGCATATAGTTGATAAAGCAGTTGGTGTAGCTGACATGGATGAGAGGTTAACAGAGCCGTGACTACAGCTAACCACGAGGCTAATCAGGAAGTAGCAAGTCATAGATCACATGTCATACCAAACATAGTTTATCTCCAATTGATCTTTGTCAAGAATGTTAATACGTCTAATCATTAGTAGTCATGCTACTTCCACTATTAAAGTCATTGCATTTTGTTTCTATTTGCCTTAATTTTTGTTCATCACAATGAGGTACTCATTGTGTTATGTAGGAATATGCTTCATGGACCATGGAAAGTTGTGGCGTCACCAGTTTTGACCTTGCACGTGGGTGACAACAATGTAAATAGAGAGGCGATTGGTATTGCTTAGCCATACCTTTATGGAAATCACCCTAAACTTTCGAATTGTGTAAAGCTTATATTTATTTTTGTTGTCAGTAACTGGTACATGTAATATTTCATCGTTTCGTCGCCTGCTTCATATGTCCACCGTAAATTAATAAACTACATAAAACAACGTCGGATAATTACATACGAATACATTCTATGCTTCAATGAGCTACCAGCTTCTCATATTACTACACATTTAGCCAAACGACCCGCAGCGAAGGGTGGGTTTACATCCTCGTTTTGACTAAATAAAAGTATGTGCTTATTTACATCCTCATGTTGACACTATGAAAATCTGCAAGACACGCGCAATAGATGGGATACAGGAACTTGAAGATGTATTTCTGTATTCACCAAGCTTACATCTAAAGTAGTTGGTCCAATATAGATCAGTCAAGGAATAAGTGTCCTACAATTCTTTGGGTACTTGTGTGAATCGAAAAATTTTAGAAAAAAAATCGAAAATTTTTCACATGTGACGTTTTTTTTTTTTTTTTTTTTTTTTTTTTTTTTTTTTTTTTTTTCACATGTGAAGAAAAAAAAATTTTGAAAATTTTAAATTCAAAAAATAAAAAAAAAATCGGTAATTTTTTTTTTCGAAAATTTTCAATTTTCACATGTGAAAATTGAAAATTTTCACATATGAAAATTTGTGAAATTTTTTTTCACATATGAAAATTGAAGATGTATTTCTGTATTACACCAAGCTTACATCTAAAGTAGTTGGTCCTATATAGACCAGTCAAGGAATAAGTGTCCTACAACTCTTTGTGTACTTGTGTGAATCGAAAAATTAAAAAAATCAAAAAAAAAAATCAAAAAATTTTCACATGTGATGAAAATTTTTTTTCACACTTGAAGAAAAAAAAATTGAAAAATTTAAATTCGAAAAAAAAACGGTAATTCTTTTTTTTTTTAAAAATTTCAATTCACATGTGAAAATTAAAAATTTTCACATATGAAAATTTGTGAATTTTTTTTTCACATGTGAAAATTGAAGATGTATTTCTGTATTGCACCAAGCTTACATCTAATGTAGTTGGTCCTATATAGATCAATCAAGAAATAAGTGCCCTACAATTCTTTGGGTACTTGTGTGAATCGGAAAAAAAAAAAAAATCAAAAAATTTTCATATGTGACGAAATTTTTTTCACATGTGAAAAAAAAAATTTGAAAATTTTAAATTCGAAAAAAAAAAATCGGTAATTCAGAAAATTTTTGATTTTCACATGTGAAAACTGAAAATTTTCACATATGAAAATTTGTGAATTTTTTTTTCGCATGTGAAAATTGAAGATGTATTTCTGTATTGCACCAAACTTACATCTAAAGTAATTGGTCTTATATAGATCAGTCAAGGAATAAGTGCCCTACAATTCTTTGGGTACTTGTGAAAATCGAAATTTTTTTTTAAAAAAATTCAAAAAATTCACATGTGATGAATTTTTTTTTCACATGTGAAGAAAAAAAAATTTTGAAAATTTTAAATTCGAAAAAAAAAAAAAAATCGGTAATTCTCTTTTTTTTTTTTTTTTTGAAAATTTTCAATTTTCACATGTGAAAATTGAAAATTTTCACATATGAAAATTTGTGAAATTTTTTTTCACATGTGAAAATTGAATATGTATTTCTGTATTGCACAAAGATTACATCTAAAGTAGTTGGTCATATATAGATCAATCAAGGAATAAGTGCCCTACAATTTTTTGGGTACTTGTGTGAATCAAAAAATTAAAAAAAAAAAAAAAAAAAAAAAAATCACATGTGACGATTTTTTTTTCACATGTGAAGAATTTTCGAAAATTTTAAATTCGAAAAAAAAAATTGGAATTTTTTTTTTCGAAAATTGAAAATTTTCACATGTGAAAATTTGTGAATTTTTTTTCCACATGTGAAAATTTTTGCGAAACAAGAAGTACCTGATAAAACAAATCAGATATCAAACAACGTCAAACCGAATATATATGTGGCCAACAAAATGCAAAAACTGGACACCCCTTGAGGGGTAACAAAGACCGATTTCAAGCGAATCGGCCAGGCTCTAAGGCTCTAATTAAAACGCCTATTTATAAACTATCACCTTCATACATGTAAGAGTAGTCTAGCCAAAAGTTGAAGACTCATCCGGCATTAATGCCTTCGCCTGTAGCAAAGCCTGCTTCAAAATGGACATCCTCGTAACCTTTCAGTAATTTTTCCAACTAGTGATTAACTTTGCCTTCCTGCACAACACATAAGTCCTCATTCATTTACTTGGTTGTCCCCTAAAAGAAAACTTTCATATCTGTCCATAAAAAATGCAACAATGTTTGACTTCATACTTAGTTTAATGTAATTGTTTGACTATATATCAAAACATCTGAGATATCGTTTAAGAGATATGAGATTTAGTTATAACAGAGTTTTTCAAAGTGAAAACGCACCTGACTTGTATCTTTGCCTAACCAATAATGGATGTCATGGCGTAATGCACCACTTTTCAGAGCTATAGTCTGCAAAATGAATGTAAAAATGTATGATTTGTTAAGCAAAGAAAAGTATGAAAATTAGCTGTGTTCAATATTTGGTAAAATGGGGTATATTAGGCTAACTCATACCACTTGTCATGTTTGTAAATAGCTCCTTTTGTTTTTATTTGTTTTCTTCTTTTTTGTGTGTTATCATGTGGGGACTTAAGGTGCCTATAATTTCCATTTTGGGATGTCCAACTAACTGCTATGATTCTCTATAGGTCAAAATTTCAAGCCAAACCACCTAGCTTTCAAACGTTTAAAGTTTAGAATTTTTTAGGGTAGTATTTTTGTTCCAGTAGATGTCTACTTTAACTTACAGTCCAACATATCTATACAGCTGTGTTATTTAGTCAATGACTGCAATTTTCAAGAAATGGAGTACTAAAATACAGTTGTGATACTTAAAACTTATTTCATCAGTTGATCTATGTAAAGTAATGTAACCTAAAATATTTGAAATTTAACAATGATCTATCTTCTGAGGATATGCATAAGATTGAGCAACATTTCTTACATCAAGAGGGGTAACTTAACCTACATTTAGGTTGTTAATTCTTTAAATCTGTTCATAATAGTGAACATGAAAATCATATTCTGAGCCCAAACGCAACTTAATAAAATAATATTTGTGCTAAGGCATGCATATAGTAAAACCCATAGGTGTTGTACCAAAGTTCATGTGTGAATAACTAACAGCATAAGATACAATTATGAATAAGATTAACTTTTTCACACAAAACAATAATATATAGAAAGAAAAGAAGAACATATATGCAACAGTAGTAAACCTTCAAAATGACGTAGAAGTCCCCTGTAAAAAATTTGCCATGAGAAGAATGTGGAATGACCACTGGCTTAAAATTCTCTATCCGCCACACCTCAATTCCTCTGTATATTGTTAAGGAACGTACAGGAGGCTAACATCCATAATAATTAAAATAAATAAATCACATAGATTATATAGTTGATATCATTCTAAGGTTTCAGTGTAACTCCCATCATTTACTTTCAGTGTAACTCCCATCATTTACATACGAGAAGAGCAGATAATAAAACAACTGGATTACCATAACTACATTTATAGATACAAGTTCCTACTAAAACAAAATTATAACATGATATAAAAGAGACAAAAGGATATGCTTTTTGTCCAGCACTTTGAAATGCTAGATCCAAATCTCTCATAGAAACAGACATGTTTTTTATTAATCAAGTATATGACTTTTTAGTGCCACAATATGAATACTGCAATGAAGTCCAGAAATCCCCTTAAACCTGCATTTAAAAGTCAACCTTGTTTAAGAGATTCAGATAAAAAATATCAGAAGTGTAGGGGACACAGTCACACAACATGAGTTTCATATTCTCTAATCTTTATGATTTCATAACACAAAAAATAAATAAATAATTAAAAAACGAAGCCTGACGATAAGATAACTATAGGAATCCTAATATCAAAGACTACATTATATTATCGAAATATGAATTGCTCTTTTGTTACAAGTCAGGTCATTGCATCTCTAGAAACTAAATTAAATTCAGTGCAATGTAAGTCTAACATCTCGATAAATCAAAAAACACTTATTCTAAAAAGTTTGAATACCAATGTACGATGATCCTACAATTCCTTTATGGTCAAAGCAAGTTACACCAGACTACAAGTACCTAAATCCACATTTTCCCCATATCAATTCCATCATATTTAGTAAAAAAAAAAAGAGTCAAAACATCTTCAAATTCACAGACAAACTAACTCAAATTCATGTATATTCCTTAGTCTCAAACCATTAAAAATAGTCAAACATGAGTCAATTATGTTGTAAAATCCCGAGACCTAACCCCGGATATCAAAGAAGAGTGAATTATGCTCTGATTGACAAGCATATGCCCAGATATCAAAGGCAAAACATAAATTACCACAAAAACGCTTGTCTAATAAGTTGTATTACGATAAGGACACAAGTCCACTACCATCAAAGCAATTTACATCAGATTCACAAGTAAATAACTATGTTCAGATTCATGTATTCCCCGTCACAATTCCACTACAATTAGTCAAAAAAAAATAGTCAACTATGTTCAGATTCACGAGTAAATAACTCAAATTCATATATGAGTCAGATTCATGTGCAGGCCTGAAAACAAAGGCAAACGACCAAACTTCCAATGTAATGAGTTCAATCTAAGTCTAAGTGTCTAGCATCTCGATAAAACCTTCCTCCAATAACTCTTATTATGATAATCCTACAAGTCCACTAAGGTCAAATCAAATTACCGCAGAATTTTAGAAGCTAAACTCGCATAGTCCATCGACCTTCCTCGGATTCACAAAAGCATATGAGTCACTCAGATTCATGTGCAGTAGGTTCAAATCCAAATGTAAACACCAAAATTCCACAAACTTATAATAATAATTTATAAAAGCTAACACAAACTCCAACAAATAATCAACATAATCATGAATCCATATTCTAGAAACACACATCTATAGTTACACAATCCAATAATCAACATAATCATCAAATCAAATCAGTTCAATTCTATAGATCAAAATTAAACAAATAATTGAAACATGAATTACCTTATTTTAGATCTAATAACTTGATGTATAGGGTGAAAGTCCATACTGCTGATCGGATGAGCTCATTAGATCATGGACATGTCAGCAGCTAATAACTAATAAAGCATTAAAATACCAAGACCAGGGACATATCATGTAGAAGGAGTTATAATTTTGACAAGAAACAAAAAGTTCTAATACGCGGGAGATATTCTTGAAATTTCAATGTAATGGATCAAATAACTACTACGAGTTGTAACAAATACAATAGTTGCACTTTCACTTGTTGAAGTTACGAAATAGTTGAAGTATATTACAGTTATATCCATAACTAGTAACCTTACACAATTGCAGTTTTAATTATAAATTGTATTGCCCAAACGCTCTAAACTAACTACTATGACATACATTACTCAAATTTATATTCATAATCGATTCAAAAGCACATACAAACACCCTCTAAGTTACTATTGGTTTATTTATCATAGACTAACACATAATACTCAAGCTCTAGCTTTACTATAATAAAATGTTCCTTAAAATAAACCAATAGTAACTTAGAGGGTGTTTGTATATATGCCTAAAGTGAGTTGTAATTATTTTGCAAAAATTAATAAGGATTCTGATTTTCACTAATTAAAGTAAAATATAACTACATTTTGAGATTCATGTAAAGCGTTTTTGTATATAATATACTATTTCATTGTAAAACTACATAAGTGTCCCTAACTTAAATCAACTAATAATCTGATTTATCAAATTCTGGCTTCTGATAGCAATAATGACTTTGAAAATGCACATCCAAACACCTCCCAACTTAATATGATGATAAACAACATAACTTTAGGACATTATAGTAAACAGAAACTGCAAATAAAAAAGTAAAAGACCTCAAGAGCATAGGTCAGAACCTATCAGTGGGTGAGCCACTGCGTGTGGATCTTACGAGCAACAAAGACAAGAATGGCATGTATATCAGTTAACAAACCCCTTCGTATCCTGAACCCGATTGCAGTTGCAAGACTAACTTGCTTCAAAATTTTACTATGATACGCTCTAATCGTCATAAGTTCAAGCAAAGTAACTGCTCGTTCTCCAGTAGGCAATCGACTAATCCTTACAGGCAAAACACCTTTTAAAAGATTATCAAAATAATTAGCTCTAACTTCAGCAGCATCATTTAATCGACAAGAAGTAGGCCTCGAGAAGAAAGCTGCATTGGTCTCCGACAGTTGACCAACTGTTGTGACAGACTATACTGGCGTTCTTTCCATGTCCAAATCTGATTCATCAGAAGGTGTTGGTCCCGAGTGATGAGGATACTGTAACCCAACATCCATCACATAATTCCAACCTACATAAATTTAATATAAGCTTTTTTTTTTTGTAAGAATTCATTTTACTCTTAAAACAACCACATTCACTCACCTGTTCTCTGGTTATCATTAACGACACTAACGAATGTAACCGGTACTAGTAGATTTCAGTGGTTGCAGACCTGTAACACCATTTTCAATAAACATTATCCTATCACCAAAAAAAAAATAAAATAAAATAAAAAATAAAAAAAAACAATAAAAAAAACCCAAATATGCAACAGCAAAAAATCAAGATCATATTCAATCTTTCTAAAGTTGGATGTTATAACTTTTGAAACAACTCTAAGCAAGCATAAAAGCAATCTAAAAAACTACAATGCAATTCACCCGTATAAGATTTATATACAATTCTTTTAAGCGGTGGTTGGGATTGCCTTCTCAAAATAGATTATGCGGTTTAAGAAAGCAGGCTATTTTTTTAAAACTGTGTTCTTTATAAGAAAAAGCAAATAATAAAAAAATTCGAATAATTTGCCAAACACTATATTTCGGATAATCTGCATTATGCAAACACAATACTTAGATAATCTCCTCCAGCATCCCAACACCAAAAATCCCTCTTATTGCACCTTCTTAACAGATTATCAGAATCTTGCCATCTTCGTCCTTAGGGGATTTTGTGGTTTTTTTTTTTTTTTTTTTTTTTTTTTTTTCCTGCTTATCTAGGCACAAGCAGTTTTGTGTCAACTAAACTACTTGTGCATATCTTTTGCAGCTACCGATAATAAGCTGCAAATTTTAGAATGCTTAATATTAGAATTGCTTTTTTACTTTCACATCTAGCGTTAAACATTTGATAAATTGAATTTCAACTTTTCCAAGAGTGCTATTGGCTTTTATATAATCAGACATCTACATAATTAGACATCCTATTAAAGCTAATAAATTTCATGTAATTCTTAGTAAACACATCTATAATTTGTTCTCAATGGTCAATCAAATCAAGTAACTGCATATGCATTCACATCAGAAGCTCATAGAGTCCTATAAATTTTATGCAACAAACAATTCAAGTAGTTGGACGACATCAAACCTGAAGGATTTTGACAACATCAGACCTATCAATAGTAACTTGCCTATCAAACCTTCCTGGTCTCAACAAAGCCGAATCAAGAACATCAGGCCAATTAGTAGCAGCAAGAACCTGAATTACCCAAAAAAACGCTAATCTCGATATTCTTCACTCGTGAAGATACTTTTAGTATACTTAAATAATCAAAAAAACTCTAAACTCGATATTCTTCACTCGTGAAGACACTTTTAGTATACTTAAATAATAACAAAAAATGCTAATCTCGATATTCTTCGCTCGTGAAGATACTTTTAGTATACTCAAATAATCAAAAAAACTCTAATCTCGATATTCTTCACTCGTGAAGATACTTTTAATATACTTAAATAATAAAAAAAACGCTAATCTCAATATTCTTCGCAAGTGCAGATACTTTTAATATACTTAAATAATCAAAAAAATCGCTAATCTCAATATTCTTCACAAGTGCAGATACTTTTAATATACTTAAATAATCAAAAAAATCGCTAATCTTAATATTCTTCACAAGTGCAGATACTTTTAATATACTTAAATAATCAAAAAAATCGCTAATCTCAATATTTTTCACAAGTGCAGATACTTTTAATATACTTAAATAATCAAAAAAATCGCTAATCTCAATATTCTTCACAAGTGCAAATACTTTTAATATACTTAAATAATCAAAAAAAAAAATCGCTAATCTCAATATTTTTCACAAGTGCAGATGCTTTTAATATACTTAAATAATCAAAAAAATCGCTAATCTCAATATTTTTCACAAGTGCAGATACTTTTAATATACTTAAATAATAAAAAAAAATCGCTAATCTCAATATTCTTCACAAGTGCAGATACTTTTAATATACTTAAATAATCAAAAAAATCACTAATTCTACAACTAACTTTTATAAATAAAATAAAATAACAGTTACTTGAAATTTATGTGTAATATAAGCTTCAAAAGCTCTTCTTTTTCATTAATATCAGCTTCATTTGATTGAATTCCGATCATAGACAGTTGTGATGGCCATAATTACGGTGGTGATTTGCGGTGGTTTGAACAGCGGGGACAAGTGGCAGGAGGTTACCGGAATCTCAACAACCACCGGTTCATAAAAGCAAGAAATCAAAATTAGGTCACGAGGTTCAAAAAATTAAATCTACTGTTGTGAATGATGATGATATTGAGATGATGATGAAGGAGAGTGGTGGTGAAGAAGATGAATGGGTGGTGTAGTGGTGGTTTGAACGGCGGCGGTTATGATCGGAGATTGTTGAAGGATGTCATAATCAGAGAGAATTAATAGTTTTCACCTGCAATTGTGTGAGATGTGTGCGTGTGTTTTTATATATATTAGGGTGTTAAGATGGTAATTACAAAAATAGTCAGGTGTTGTATATAGTTAGTGCAAAATATGATTTAATCTTAGCCATTTGATCTAAAAAAAGGAGGGATTAGATGGATGGCTAGGATCTCTTCTCGCGTTCTCACAAAAATTAGATTTCTCACATGAATGGCCCCCTATATATATATATATATATATATATATATATATATATATATATATATATATATATATATATATATATATATATATAACTACTTATGTTGATTCAGAGAATACAAGTGAATTGAGCTGTGTTGTGCCAAATGAGAACACCGTTATTTATGGTACTAATTATAGGGCAAGTCTTTATTGAGTGATGAAATGGATGAGGTAGACATAAACTCTTTATTTAGTTCGTTTAATGACGCTATTAAGAAAATGGAAGGATCTGATGGAGCAAAGTTTGGTGGCAGTGGGGCTGTTGCTAATACTTCAATTTACCATGCATGCGGGTTGTTCCAGTTCCGAATGTTAGTGGTGTTGGTACGTGTTCTACTGATCCTAAGGTTAGTCATAATGCTAAGGCTACTTCCTTTGCAAATACTTCGAATCCGGAACGTACAAGTAAGATTAATTTCAGACCACTAATCAATTAGGTTCGGGTTGAGAACCATGATACTAAGTTACCTAAGGCTATTATGGAGAGTGTTTTGAGCAGGTATGAGAATACACTCGTTGGATACTTTGTTGGCAAGACTATTTCATTTCTAATTGTTCAAAATTATGTTACTAATACGTGGGGTAAGTTTGGCTTGAAAAAGATTATGAAGAATGATGCTAGTGTGTACCTCTTTTAGTTTGATTCGAAAGATGGTGTTGATCATGTTCTTCAAAGTGACACTTGGTTAATCTGTAAATCGCCTCTCATTCCTAACAAATGGACTCTTAAGGTATCCTTAACCGAAAATGAGGTAACTAAGGTTTCGGTTTGGATTAAATTATATAATGTTCCTTTAATTGCGTATTCAAAAGACGGTTTGAGCTTAATTGATACTCAGGTAGGGAAACCTATTATGTTGGATGCGTTTATGATGACATCAAATGAGTATATGTTATTGTCATCATTTATTCTATTTATTTGACTTGTTTTATATTATTATTATTATTTATGATAATCGATACTTAGTTGTTTACTTTAGTAATTCTCAGGTAAAAACAAGTAATTGGTGAAATTTAGTGATTTTGGATGAAATATGGAGCTAAATGATCAATATTGGAAGAGTCTACTCAATGATGATTTAAAGACCATTGCCTGACTTTGAAGAATGCACCTCATCTAATTTATACGATGTGCCGCATATGAAACTTTGGTCAATGAAGAAGAACCAACTTGTTTTGGCTCAGATACGCCGCATCACAATTCTGACATACGGCGCATCACTATCGAGACTTCACCAAATACAATCCAAGATACTGAAGGACATGTGCCGCATTGTATTGAAGATACACCGCATCTGAAGGTGATGTACGAATATTCCAGAATATTTTAATCTTGAACCTCACGCGAAGTTAAGTTAATGTGCCGCATCTACATAGTAGATGCGCCGCATCGAACCCTCAGACAGATACAATAAATACCCAAAGATACAGCTGGATTTCGTGTACCAAAAACCCTAGAACGAAAAGAAGAAACCCTAAGGAGAAGAATACAGACGAAAAGGCAACACAAGACACACCAAAGTGAAGATCTCATAGCAGTAAGAAGGTCCTGAATGTGTTGTAATTCAATTAAGTAGTTTTGTTTTATTGTAATAGTAAGCTTTAATCCATCAAGATTGATGGGATTGTGGTCGTCATACTGCTCCCCTTAAAATTGATTTCCCATAGATTAAAGTTTATATGATGTTTTTTTGGTTCTTGTTATATGTGCTTTGATAACCTCTGTGTCCAGTAGTAGCAAGCTTTGGGCCGCTACCCCTCCTACGATTAGTTTACTAGCCTAATAAGTTAGTTAATTAATTCTTAGACATAAGTGATCATTAAAGGTTTACTCGCCTATAGTCAAGAAGCAACGAGAGAGAATAGTTAACGATACTCATCATATAAAACTAGCAATAAAACAAGTGACAAGCTACTTAATCATTAGTCAGGCCTTCTATTTGTTTATGTTATCTATCTGTGTATGTGTTCGCCATTCGTTGTATTTTGCTCATTAGTTTTAGTTTAGTTTAATCAAACCAAATCGTGCCAGTCTCTCAGACTGAAAAACCCGTGCGTTAGATTAAATTGTAAAACTAACTTAGATATTAAAATACTGATAAATATACTAGGTGTTAACGTCCTACTCTTAGTGATCGACACTCTACTTACCAACTAGGCTACATTGATCAGGTACACTGCTTGTTAAGTGTGTGCTATAGGATAAGTCGGCTATTATAAATTTAAAACTTAAGTAAGGACACTCTACAATGACATAAAACAGTCAGCACACGCGCATCAAGTTTTTTGCGCCGTTGCCGGGGAGTGGAATTGTTTAATATCTGTTTATTTGTTAGTATTTTAATTAGGTTTTCTAACTTATTTAGTTTTTGTATTTTTAGATTTCTAACTACTAACCTTGTTGTGTATTAGTTTTATTGCATTCATTATATAATTCTGCATATTCATTATTTTTTAGATAGTTATTTTTCTGTAATTTTGTAATTTTTGTTTTTCTTTATTTTTTCTGCACTGTTTGTTGTTTGCTGTATTTTGCTGATACAAACGATGTGGCGCATCTGATTCTCAGATACGGCGCATTGCGTTTTAATTTTTTATAAAGCGTAATTATTTAATAATTCGAGTACGGTGCATCTATCCGCTAGTTGCGGGGTATTCTATTTTTAATCATAAAATTTTTAAAACCTAAACGGCATACGACACATCTGTTTTTACAGATACGGCGTATTAATTATGTATTAAAAATAGTTATCGAATTTATTAAATTATAAAGAAGCGGCGCATAGATTTTTATCGATACGACGCATCTATATCTAAATAAAAAATCTTGTATTTTGCAACGTAATGAAGATAATGAAGTTGTCGAGTTTGAACCAGAATTGGCTGAGTAAGAGCTGAACGTGAGTCTAACTTGAAGACTCTGCAATAAAGAAAAGTGCTTACTAGGAGATAACCCGGATTATCTTCTTAATTTTTGTTTATTGAGTCTGTCAGATCTGCAGTAGATGCGGCGCATCTAATCTAATAGATGTGGGTATCAACTGATCAGATCATATCTATCTTTTATTTTTCTACATTTTTATTTTTGAACTATAAACATTCTGTCAGTTTATTTAATGCGGTGTATCCCTGGTTAAGGATACGGCGCATTTGTTTTTCTGACTCGTATTAATTCCAGGCTCGATACGGCACATCTCATTCTATAGATGTGGCGTATCGACTGACCTGATGAAATTTTTAGATTTTTAATTTTAATTTTTTAGGTTTTATATTTACTAACTACTAATAAGTTATTGCACAAGTTGGATTTTCTTACTACTAGTGTTTTAAATTGGTGGTATATATATGTTTTTGTACTTTCTGTAGAGACGTCATTCATAGAGGTTTGAACGCTTTCCATGCACAGAAAGTAGAATGTTGCTCACAAACGCATAATGGAGGATCATACCGAGCAAATCTCATGGGAGTTTTCCGTTCTAATTCTTTCTATTTCCTATTTTTAATTTCAAATACAAACAACAAGGACGTTGTTTAACTTAAGTGGGGGGATGGAGAACTAGAATGCTTACTTGTCCTTATTTTTGAAAAATATGCGTTAACATGTGTTTAATATGCTTAAATTTAAAATTTTCTTTAGCATGTTTTTTGTTAAATCTAAGTTGCATAACCGCACACATAACTTCTATTATATAAAATTGTGAGAATTGAGCGTATCCGTTTCCCAATATTTACCCAAATTCCACAAAATATGAGTGTGCCGGTGACTTGTAGTAAACTTTAGAACTTGGCTTGCATACTATTCGAGACCACCATAATAAGTATTATTGATATAATTGGAGTGACTTGTCTAACTTGTTAAAATTATAGGATTACACTCAAATAGCCTATATATGATATGTGTTATTAACTAACTACACTGGTTAGTTAAAAACGTATAAACCCTTTTGTTTACTCTCATTTTTATAGTAAGATACCCCTAGAAAAACCCTCAGAGCCATTCCTTTCGTTTCTTACACCTGTGTTAAAATGTTTCGTAACACCTTTACACCTTAGCCTACCCTGTAGATTTAAATCCGTGGTTAGTTGCTTTTGGTAAAAGTGTGTTTCCTGTGCTTGTGTGCGTAATTTATTATCTTTGGCTAGGTCGGAAAATCGCACAATGCAATTGGAGTAAAAGTAAATACTGTATTTTTGATTTTCGTGTGTTTACTACTTTCACTATTATTTTTGTATATGAAGTTATGAGATTATGGAAAAATTATCCAGATGTATTGATGGTGAAGTGGTGAAATTTTACATCATCGTTCAAAAAAAAAGTTGGTGAGTTTGTTATAAACCAATGATGTAAAGTTATGTATAAGTGGTTGATATCGCCACTATTGTTGTACTATATTTATGGATTGCAAGGGAGTTGGCCGTTATGGGAACGCCAACTAAGGTTTATTCTTTCATTATGATATTATGGAGTCTAATTCATGTCTACCTTGTAAAGCGTGAGTTTTCGTGTAAAAGCGTGAGTTATTCAATGATATGTGTCATATTCATGGGATGGTTGGGAAAGTGATTAACCACACTTATAGGACTGAATCTATATGTTTTGTTTATTTTTATTTTACACCAATTTATTTCCCAAATATTATCCATACCCAACCGTATTGTTGTATTCGTTGTTAGCTTTCAAGCATCCGGATATAATGATGGCTAAGTGAGAATGTCAAATGTGTTAATAAGGTAGTGACCATCCAAGTATTAGATTAATCAAATAATGTGCCAACGATCTGGTGTGTGACTTGGTGACCATCCGTTATGAAAATAATGCGCCAGCGATCCAAGAAGCACATTAGTGACCATCCATTGTTTGAAGCGTCGAGGACCCGCGCCAGCGATCTACTAAGTTTATGCATGAGATATTTGAACAAAGCTAGGTTCAACCCTTAGCCATATCAACCTTTTTTACCGCTTTAGACTCGTTACTCCTTAGCTTTAGTAGGGGAGATGTATATGCCTGCCAAGCCTATGATAGAATATTCGTCACGACTGAGCAATTAAGCGAATTAGATTAGTTGTGAGATTGAGAGAGATATTTTATTTCTAGTTCGTTAAGTGTTTGGTTATGCAATTATGATAAAACGAATAAGTGCTTAATTATAAAAATACATCCTAATATCTTTTAGGATACAATTTCATAAGTTAAATATAAGGTTTACTTGGGGACAAGTAAAGTTCAAGTGGGGGGGGGGGGGGATATTTGATGACATCAAATAAGTATATATTATTGTCATCATTTATTCTATTTATTTGACACGTTTTACATTATTGTTTATGAGAATCGATACTTAATTGTTTACTTTAGTAATTCTCAGGTAAAAACAAGCAATTGGTGAAAGTTAGTGATTTTGGATGAAATATGGAGCTAAATGATCAAGATTGGTAGAGTCTACTCAATGATGATTTAAAGACCATTGCCTGACCTTGAAGAATGTGCCGCATCTAATTTATACGATGCGCCACATATGAAACTTTGGTCAACGAAGAAGAACCAACTTGTTTTAGCTCAGATACGCCGCATCACAATTCTGACATACGGCGCATGATGCAGGATTTACGGACCAGGATTTATATTTATATAGTCTCGTCTACCTAAGGTCTACCTAATGCACTATCGAGTAGTGTACCCGGTCGTGTGAGGTATAGCTAGATGGTAAAGCCGTGGTCGTCCCAAGAGCTAAGGGGCGGAAAATATCTAAGTTTTAATGTCACTAAAATAAAAGGGGTTTTATGATGATTAAAGTAATAAAGCTTAAATAAACAATAAAGCAAGTAAATGATGGATAGAAAGCAGTGTTAACCTAATTATTAGTCTTGTTATCAATGTGACAAGTTCTCTAATTATGCATCCTATCGTTTTATCTGGGGGTTAAAGTCACTAGGCTCCTTGCTAAATTCGCCTAGTCTATTTCCCATAGACTCCTACTACGATATCAAAGGACTAACCCTTTGTGATTGACGGAGGTCAACGGTAGACTATATTGAGTCATTAAGTACCTCTACTAACTTAGACTAGTCTAGCGGGAAACGTTGTCACTTATACTTCCCCTCTAACTTTTTAGGTGAATCCACTAGGTAGGAGATCCTATGGTCAATTCACACGCGTATGGTGATATTACTATCCCCAAGTCACTAACTTCTAATGGAGAGCGGCACGGTCACATATATCTCTCCCCTCGAAGTACTGATTGAGTCCAAACGGTCAACCTAAATTAACCAAGTGAATTCGTCAACAAGGTCAGACTGCCTAGAGTCAATGCTCCGTGGATAATATAGAGTTTCCCCGGGTCGTTATGTCCCGACGAGATTGAAATGGTATTATGAAACGTTTGTGGGAATGAGTGGCACTGAGGACAGTAACCAATAAAGATTTGGATTTGATTACACTACTGATTACTTGGATAACAGTTAATAACAAGCACAGGAAACAGATATGTATACACGTAAGCAAATTACAAATCAAAAATGTTTACAGACAAAGAAAAAGGTGAGTTTTAAGCTAAATTAAACTACAGGGGGGTGAAATTGAAACTTTTACAAACTTAATATTAAAAGAAAATTTAACTAAAAAGAAAAATATTTTTTTGATTATTTTATTATTTAATATTAATTATTAAAACTAATTAATTATTTAATTAAAACTATTTAACTTATACTAAAAGGATTTATATTACAAATTTAAGCTAGAAAATTGCAAATTTAATTTTTAAAATTCTAAAATGACTTAAAACAAATTTAGAAACTAAAAATATATATTTTTTTTGTCTTTTTGTGGATTGTTTACTAATTAATTACTAATTATATTAACTAAACTAATTAAACTACTTTAAATTACTAAAAATAGCAAAATGATTTAGAAAATTATGAGAAAATTTATAAATCTAATTAACCATCACAGGAATCCTAAAATATTATAAAAAGTTTATAAAAAGTATTTTTAAACTAGTTTACTAATTATTTACTTATTTAACAATTAAAAAACTAATTTACTAAATTAATTAAGAAAAATAGAAAATTAACAATAGTAATTAAGAGACTATTTTCTAAAAATACGTTATGATTTATAAAACCTAAAACAAATATAAAAAGGTACTATTGTTAAATAAAAATTAATAAAACTATTTAATTAACTAATATTACTTAATTATTAATTAAACTAATATTAATTATAATAAATACTAAATTAAAAGGGAAAAATCTAGAAAAATTACTGAAAATACTTTAAGATAAAAGAAATTTAAGAAAAATATAAAAATGAAAAAGTGCTTAATAATAAGCTGAAAAGAAAAATTAAATAGATAAATCCTATTAAATAGAAGCTATCACTAATTTTAAATTTGTCTTTTTCTGATTTTTCTTTTACAAAACTAATTTTACACTAAAATGAAACAACTTTTATGAAGGAACTTTCATCAGTGCTTAAAAATAAGCACTTGAGACACCCAAATACTTAACAGTTTGTATATTTAGCTTATTAGGATTTTGTGGCTTTTGAAAAAACTATATTTAAGCTACCATATGATCAAATAAGCTAATACAGATGGATACAAACTTGAATTGAGCAAAAGAATCCAAAATAAGCACAAGAATAAGCTGTTTTGATCAAATAAGCACTAGTAAAAAACACAAGACCAAGGCAGGCCTTAAACAAGGACCTTTGGACCTCTGTGGGGTCCACAGAGGTGAAAGTGGGTCCAAATTGAAACTTGACCTTCAAAGTTGACCTGGTCAACTTTGAAATAAGCCAATAAGCTAGGCTTATGGCTTTTTAATGAACCCTGGGTGGGTCTTGGAACTTGGGTATAAAACCTGAGTGGGATTGTGTAAGGTTCTGAGGACAGGTCACAAACAAGGCCAAATAAGCTAAGCAACAATAAGCTAAAGTCCAAACTAAGCCTAGGTCTGAAAAGATGGGCTGATAAGCTCACTAAAAAGCCAAAGAGCCAGGGGTGGGGTCCACTGAGTCAGTCACAAAGAGCCAAAGAAAAATGGCGAAAAGGCCTGGTGCAGGGGAGATGCTTGCCCTGTAGCTCTAAATAAGCTGTTGCACAAGCTTCATAAAAATTACAAGGTATATTTTGATTTCTGAAAGTTTCAAGGACTGATTCCACCCACAAAATTCTAGAAAAATCCCACAAAAAATGAGTTTTTGTACAATATGCAATTTTTGACTTTTGAGTTTTATGAACTATATTGACTAATTTGAGTTTTGATTCAATCCTAGTTACTGAAAACAGTGTATTAAGCTAAAATAAGTTAACCTAAGGCTAAAACAATTGATAATAAACTAAAATGAGTGATCTTGAAGCCTAAAAAATCTCACAGTGAAACTGTGAGGGGAATTAAAAGAGATTTTGACTTTTTTCTTAAGAATACTGATTTTTTATGATTCTGATGTTCTATTTAGATCTAATGAAACATGCATAAACCACAAACAACAACTATAACACAGGAAACAGTGGTGAAATCCACTGATCCAAACACACCTTTTACAAACTGTTTTTGAGATTTCTAAAACAAATGATCAAGTGAGGTTATGAAACTTAATCTTAACAACTTAATATGATCTATTAGGCTCAAATAAACACAAAAACGCAAGCAATAACTAAAAATGACCAAGATTCATTAGATTGCTAAAATGGCAGTCAATGATAAGATTTGTGAGCACAAAGGAAATCAATGAACAACTACCCAATATTAAGAAATGATTTCACTTAAATATACCTAAGAAACATAAATCTACAAAGATAAGCAGCAAATGAGCAAAACTACAGTGAAATGGAAAATTGAGATTTGGCTTACAATTTGCATTCTAGCTAATAAGCCTGAACCAAGGACCAAGAACCTTCCTATAGAACCCCCATAGGTTCACTAACCCATAGCTATCCAAAATTCACTATGCTCCAGCTTCTTCCTCATCAAACCTGCAATTTTTTATTTTCTTTCTATTTTTTTGATTTGTTTTTATTTTTTTGATTCCAAACTGCTTTTAAAGGTTACTAATAGCTTTTAAGAGCTATATGGGAGCTTATGTGAGCTTGTGAGTCTCTAAACAACTACTAAGAACCAACAGAACCTTAATTTGGAAATTTAAATCTAAAATTGCAAATCTGAGAATTAAAACTGAAAGCTTCACTTTGATTGATTGAAATGAGTTTAAACACTCAGTAAATGTGATTACAAGCTTTTAAAGCAAAAGATTACAACTAATTTAAGAGTTACAATGAAAACGAAACTATTTTGAACTAAATTAACTACTACACTTGACTTCTGCCTTCTCTTCCTTTTATAAGCTCAAATTAGGGTTTGTGGTACCCTTCTGATCATTTCCCACCACCATTGGATCTCTGAGATGCATTCTAAGCCATCCACGTGTTTTGGCGCCAAAAGAAAACAGAGCAAATTGCTCTGTTTTATAGCTAGGGGTGGTGCATTTATGGCACTTTGGCTTGTTAGGTAAGTGGGGTGTTGAGTGGTTTGGGCGGTGGGATGTGATGGAGGAGGGCGTGGAGGTGACTAGTTTGCAGGGCACAAGTGGGAGGGAAAGGGTGTGAGGGTGGTGATGGTTGACTTTGTTTGACCCTGGGGTATTATTTGAAACGGTTTTTAGGGATAAATGGGCTTGGGATTGGGCTTTGGGTTAAGGACTCGATCAGGCTTTAGTGTTTTGGATTTGGATTAGGTGTGATAGTATCAAGGGTCCGTTTGGTTTGTAAATTATCACAAGGACCAAGTTTGTAATTTTGCCGAAAATTAGGGGCCTGGCTTTCCAATCTTCCAAAGTTAGTCCAAGGATATTTCTTGCTACATTTGAATAGTATAAGGACCAAATGTTGATTTTTCCACTTTTGAACTTTCCAGGGACCAAACATGTAATTTCTCCAAACTTTCCATCCAAGGACCACATTTGCCATAGAAGAATAGCAGAAGGACCAAAATTAATTATTTCAAAGTTTTTAAATCCCAGGGACCATATTTGACAATTTTGCAAAGTACAGGGACCAAACTTGTAATTTCTTGAAACTTTTTATCAAAGGACTAAATATGATAACTTGTGATTTCAAAAGGACCTTTGGTGACTTTTCTTCCAAAATAAATGCTCAGGGACTAGATTTGACAAGTTTTGAAAGTTGAGGGACTGAAACTGCCAATTATGCAAACTTTGTTCATTTTGCATCTGTTTTTAAACATTTTGCATCTGAAACATATAAAACACAATCCTGAGATATTTTCAGTATTTTGATACATATTTGAGTGTTTTTGGATATTTTGGCAGTTCAGATGAGACAAAAATGATGAGTATTTATACACTCATCAATCCCCCACACTAAAATATTGCTAGTCCCTAGCAATCTTTTATGAAAACTTAATTGATTTAATGTCACTTTACCAAAGGCATTACTTCTAGAGTAGCCAAATATTTCAGTTCAAGTAAGAACTATGGTATACTGATAACCATATGATTTTGAGTAAACCATCAGCTGTCAACGGATTTGATTTGCCTTTACCAAAAGCCGTTTGCTTCTGGACTAGCCAACTCTTCACGATTAAAGATATGGTGAGTTGAATCCCATACAATTTTTGGCAAATTGTCAGCCATCAACGGTTTTGAGTTATCTTTATCGGGAGCCATTTGCTCTCGAATTAGCCAGTCCTTATGTGATTTAGACATGGTGGACTGATTACCATTTGTTGTTTTTAGTGCAAAGCACTTCCACTAAATTTTTTTGGCTAAAACGGGGGTATTATGGCACTTATAAGGTAAAAATGTGATCAAATTCGCAAGAATTCCCCCCCCCCCACACTAGAATTGAATATTGCCCTCAATATTCACAGTACCAGCTATTATGCTGATATTTTGAAAAACTTGGATTTGAAATTTTTTAGATTTGGGCAAGTGTGGGAATAGCATTTTTTTTAGATTACTTTATATACAACAACATGGGCAATTCCACCACACTAGTTTTTTAGAAAAAGAGAAAGAAGTCAGAGATATGGGTGAAAACCCATGTTGCGCTAATTTTTGTTCACCGAGTCACTAGCTTGACTCGACCCCGAATTCATTTGTCCATGGGGAAAGTTTGGAGATCCGGGACAACCATGGATGGTATGTCCTCTCCAAAATAGTGTTTTAGACGATGACCATTCACTTTGAAGTTAGGACCGTCAGGTTGAGATAACTCAACAGTCCCGTATGAAAATACTTTTGCAATAGTGAATGGTCCAGTCCATCGGGTTTTTAGTTTTCCCGAGAAGATCTTTAACCTTGATTTGAAAATAATGACTCAGTCACCGACTTTGAAAACGCGGTTCTTAATCTTTGAGTTACGGATCTTCTTTGTCTTTTCTTTGTAGATCAAAGAGTTCTCATAGGCTTGATCACGAAGTTCCGTTAATTCATTGAGTTGAACTTTACGGTGATCACCCGCTTTATGAAGGTTGTAGTTAGCATGTTTCAAGGCCCAATAGGCTTTGTGCTCAAGCTAGATCGGTAAATGACACGCCCTCCCGTATACAAGCTTGTAAGGAGTACACCCGATGCGTGTTTTGTAAGCTGTACGGAAGGCCCAAAGTGCATCATCTAGCTTATCCGACCAAGAGGCACGATTTTCACCTACGGTCCTCTCCAGAATCCGTTTTATACCACGGTTAGAAACTTCCACTTGCCCACTAGTTTGTGGGTGATTGATACTCTCAGATCAACCACTTAACCAAAGGATGGTCAATATAGTCAAACCTTGCAGAGTATAGTGTTTCTCCAGGTCGTTATATCCCGACAAGGTGTGAAATGGTAAACCGGTTCAAGTTTGTGATCGAGTGAAGTGAATAGTGATTTGAATAGAAAAAGTGATTTTTGGATTTTAAGACTAAAATTAATAAACATAAACTAAAAATAACTTAACAAGCATATAAAACAAGATAGGAAAGCACAAACTAGCAAAAACGTAATTAAAATATAAAAACGCGCACTAATCGGGCTAATCCCGAGCCTAAAAGCCAAAATGAAGAAAAACTAGTCCTATAAATATATGATAACAACTAAATTATGCTAAGCAAAGAAAATAATAAAGCTAATGGCAAGTAAATAATATAAAGTTAACGATAAAAGATAACTAAAAATAACAAACTAAATTATACTAAGCAAGCAAATGAGAAATTTAGGATAAAAAGATATACTTGTTAAGCAAATTATCACGATCCTTAAGTGTGGTTTATTATTTCAATTAAGTTCTCTTATTGATGAATTAATATCTCTTACGAATAAATATTTTCTCACAACGTTGATTTATTTTGAAAACAATCTTTCATAAAGAGATATCAATATCTAAATTAAAACCCAATTATTTTCACGGCTTTTGCCCGCTCAAACAACCAAAATTTAAATCTAAGTAACTTAAAATTACTAACCAATATATTTTCTAACTTTTATAAAACCACACTTAATTCACGGAATAATCTACTCAACAAGTATATAAAAAGCCTACTCGCTACTCATGACTACTAAGCTACCAAAAACAAATAAGCCAGCGATAGTAAACATATTTCTAAATTAACAAATATAAACTATTCGCACATAATAAAAACTATACTACAAGCAATAATAATAACTACTAAACTAATCATGACGATAAACATAAACATTAATAAATAAAATCTCTAGTCAATCTATTAACCTCAACTAACAACTAATATCACCAACAACAACTTCCTCAAAATAATCACAATATCCTAGCCACCAATCTCTAAACAAACATATATCTAAACTACTCGCCAATAAACATAACTACGCTACGAGCAATAAATAAAGCAACAACAATAATAATTAAACTAAACATTGCAATAAACATAAAATTAAATAAAATTAAAAGATAAAGATAAGAATAAACCAAAATCGGGTTCATGACGAATGTGACGAAACGATAGCCTCAAACAATACCAAAATTACTCATTTCCATAAGCTTCGAACACCATCCTTTAGCCCAGTCATTAACCCAATGATTACCACTTTAATCTTTTCTAGTTGCTACTAACAAATAAAATGCCTAGTTTGAATAAATAAATTTTAAAGTAAAAGTAAAAGTTAAATAATAGATAATAAAATTTGCTCAAGAAGATAACTAGCTTAAAAAAAACAGTTTAGTAGGCTACTGATTTTCGAGAAGAACAAAAACATTGTGACAACCAAAAATATTATTCATAAAACTAAGCTTGTAAAACTAGAACATAAAGAAAACAACCTGCTTAGAATTTGAGAACCAAAGCGTAGGCAAAATGATGTAACAAAGAAAATAAAATCATTACTACATTGTAAGAGACAAGATAATTTTATGAAAATAAATGCTAATCTAAATTTGATAACATTGGACACCGACCCCCATGCTTGTGGCTCTCCTTCTGTTTATATGCAATCCTCTTTTTGTCTTCTTTTTTCTTATTTTGTGTGCCACAACATATCCAATTCATATCTTATTCTTATTATTATATATTTTTTTATTTTCGTATAATTGCATCAGGGGCAATTGCAAATTTGCATTCCATTTCGTTAGTGGTGGGACCCGGCTTCTAGATGGTTGAATTTATTTCAAGTTTGGTGTGGTTTGTCATTTTACACCCTGCTCTTCACTTTAAGTTCTTGTTTCCTTTAAAACTTCATATGAATTAAACACCTTTGGTACCTCATCGTTCTTCATGTTTAATTCATTGGTCCTTGGAATAAGTAATCTTTAAATTTCTCTTCTTTTGCCTTGATGCTCCAAATAAAATTAACGACGGACTCGCCATTCCGTGCTCTTTCCAATCTCGTGCTCGGTTTTTTGTCCGTTTTGACTTGATTTTTGTCCTTTTTCATGATATTCGTACCTGCACATGCATAAACACAAAAACACGATATATTTGGAATATTTGGTTAGTTTTTTTGGTCGTTTTCGCAGTCTAAATGGGTATCAAATAATGAGTATTTACACACTCATCAATCCCCACACTAAACTATTGCTAGTCCCTAGCAATCTTTTGAGAAAAACTTAATGGATTTGAAACTCTTTACCAAAAGCCATTACTTCTGGAGTAGCCAAATGTTTCTGTTCAAGTAAGAACTATGGTCCATCTGATAACCATGTGATTTTGAGCAAACCACCAGCTGTCAACGGATTTGATTTGTCTTTATCAAAAGCCGTTTGCTTCTGGACTAGCCAACTCTTGATGGACATAGTCGACATCTTGGTGAGCTGATTACCAATTATGGTTTTTCCACTGCCTTTACCACAAGCCATAATCTTGCGGGCTAGCCAACTCTTTCACTTTTTTGGATATGGCGAGTTGAGATACCATACAATTTTGAGCAAATTCCAAGCCGTCAACGGATTTGAGATATCTTTACCAAGACCCATTTGCTCCTGGATTAGCCAATCCTTTTGTCGTTTAGACATGGCGGACTGATAACCACAAAATTTTTGAAATAAAGTGAATTTTTTTTATTTAAATTTTTGTCCAAAACGGGGGTACTAGAAGGTAAAATATGATCAAATTCGCTAGAATTTCCCCCCACACTTAGAATTGAATATTGTCCACAATATTCAAAGTCCCGGCTATTATGCCGACTCTTTGAACGTTAAAAGGCAATATTACAAGCTAAATGTGGAAACACCATTTTTTCACTTTATTTATGTATACATACACACATTTTTTTTTAATTTTTTTTGAAACTTATATACATGGTAACAACAGCATGGGTAACTCCCCCACACTTAGGGTGAAAACCCCATATGCATG
Organism: Artemisia argyi; assembly: GCA_030686995.1. Taxonomy (NCBI): domain Eukaryota; kingdom Viridiplantae; phylum Streptophyta; class Magnoliopsida; order Asterales; family Asteraceae; genus Artemisia; species Artemisia argyi. Next base: position 113,355,694 of record CM060688.1, on the reverse strand, counting down.
CTACTGTTTTTGTTTACCGAGTCGCAAGCTTGACTCGACCCCGAATTCATTTGTTCATGGGGAAGCAAGTGGAAGAGACAATCTCCATCGGAATTTCATTCAAAATGTTTGGATAAACATTGAAGTACATGAAAGTTACACACCAACGAGATACCCATGGCTCTAAAAAGAAATTATAAATGATGATGCCGAGGTCAAAGATTAAATCCTCACTCCCAATGGAGTGAAGGATTGGATAAGTCACATCAAATGTGATGAACAGGAGAAATATTTTTATCACAAGAAAGATTAATTCATCATTTTCAAAAACAAGTTTTCCGATTTCTTTGTTTTGAATATCATCGTTAAAGCTCATTTGGTTATTTTCAGAAACTTTGAGAGGGAGAGGCGGGGTGCTGTCATCAATAAGTACGTCTCCCTCCCGACTAAAATCTTTCTCAAGATCAAAATAAAAATAATCATACTCCGGAGGAGCTATGACATGAGAGTGTTCACCGGAGAACTCCTCGAGAAGATAATCATTCTTATGAAGTGCGTCTACGAGCTCGGGCTCTGAATAGATAGATGAGGTGGGACTTGTGTGGTACTTCGTGGGCTATAAATTTGCACCTCGTCCATTACTGTCTCCGTATCTGACTTATCACTTTCCTCGTTATGAATATCAAAGATAGGATTGTCTGATTTGAAAGTAAACTCAGAATCAAAATAAAACAAAGGATTTGTGATAGTCGTGTCAAAAATATGTGAAGTAGAATCAAGAAGATCGAAAGGTTCCTCGGATACCCTTGGGATTGGAACAAGGTCATCAATTTCCTTAAGAGGATTAATTTTGACCTCCTTGTCCCCCATTAAAAAGGTATCTGAAGGTTTTTTAATGAGTGGATTGATCTTAGAATTCTCTTTTCAAAAGGTTCATCCTCATCACTTTCATCCTCGTCAGAGTATGAAGAGTAAATAGTGTTAGGATGACATGGTCCTTGGCAATATTGACTTATATAACTTTCTTGATCGCCAAGGACCTCAATTTGTGCAATTTTTGCGGAAATGTAATCAGAATGATGAGCACTCAAATCAGTGGTAGAGTCATACTGAACTTCAGCGTCCCACTGATAGTGATGATGTGTCATATTCTCGATCAAATCGTAAGCTTCTTGTGGAGTTTTCCGCATGAAATTACCACCGGCAGCCAACATGATTTTGTCTCGATCAATCGACGCTATACCATGATAAAAGGTTAGAATTTGATTAAGAAGCAAAATTTGGTGATCAGGACATTTCCGCAACAAATATTTGAATCTTTCCCAAGCTTCAAATACTGACTCGATGGGCAACTGCCGGAAATTCAGAATGTCTTTCCTAAGCTGCACCGTTTTAGAACGTGGAAAGTATTTTGAAAGAAACTTGAGGAACATCTCTTCCCAAGTATGAATTGAATGGGTTTTAAGAGTATAAAACCAAGATTCAGCGTGGTGGGATAAAGAGAATGGAAATAGATTCAAACGAATGCTATCTTGAGAAACTCCATTTTGTTTCATGGATTGAGTGATAGATATGAACTTGTTTAGGTGCTCGTTTGCATCCTCCTCTCGGAATCCGTAAAATTGGCAGTTTTGCCGGATCAGTCGAACCATATGATTTTTCAATGTGAAATCGGTTCCAGGAACTGATGTCGGAGTGATCGGTCCTCCTCTACAGATCAGTGACAGACGATAGAAATCCTCCATGGTCCGAGGATCATGGGGATGAGATGGTGGAAAATCGATCATTGTGGAGAATTAACCAATGAGAGGGTGAAAAGATAAGAATGAAACATTTAAGAGGATAACGAAGATTATTTTTGGGATTTTATAACGGAAAAACAAACTAAGATAAAGGAAACAAAATTTAAAACCAATTTTGAGAAAGAAAATCTTTTTGGGATTTTATATTTAGGAAAAACAAAAGAATATTAACAAAAAACAAGACGATAACTTCTGGAGAATGGTCTTCAAACACTAATCTGCAAACTCGAATCGATAAACGGCTTCACGCCTCCCCGGCAGCGGCGCCAAAATTTTGATACTCTCAGATCAACCACTTAACCAAAGGATGGTCAATATAGTCAAACCTTGCATGTGTATCATCTCCGGTGAGTATAGTGTTTCTCCGGGTCGTTATATCCCGACAAGGTGTGAAATGGTAAACCGGTTCAAGTTTGTGATCGAGTGAAGTGAATAGTGATTTGAATAGAAAAAGTGATTTTTGGATTTTAAGACTAAAATTAATAAACATAAACTAAAAATAACTTAACAAGCATATAAAACAAGATAGGAAAGCACAAACTAGAAAAAACGTAATTAAAATATAAAAACGCGCACTAATCGGGCTAATCCCGAGCCTAAAAGCCAAAATGAAGAAAAACTAATCCTATAAATATATGATAACAACTAAATTATGCTAAGTTAAGAAAATAATAAAGCTAATGGCAAGTAAATAATATAAAGTTAACGATAAAAGATAACTAAAAATAACAAACTAAATTATACTAAGCAAGCAAATGAGAAATTTAGGATAAAAAGATATACTTGTTAAGCAAATTATCACGATCCTTAAGTGTGGTTTATTATTTCAATTAAGTTCTCTTATTGATGAATTAATATCTCTTACGAATAAATATTTTCTCACAACGTTGATTTATTTTGAAAACAATCTTTCATAAAGAGATATCAATATCTAAATTAAAACCCAATTATTTTCACGGCTTTTGCCCGCTCAAACAACCAAAATTTAAATCTAAGTAACTTAAAATTACTAACCAATATATTTTCTAACTTTTATAAAACCACACTTAATTCACGGAATAATCTACTCAACAAGTATATAAAAAGTCTACTCGCTACTCATGACTACTAAGCTAGCAAAAACAAATAAGCCAACGATAGTAAACATATTTCTAAATTAACAAATATAAACTATTCGCACATAATAAAAACTATACTACAAGCAATAATAATAACTACTAAACTAATCATGACGATAAACATAAACATTAATAAATAAAATCTCTAGTCAATCTATTAACCTCAACTAACAACTAATATCACCAACAACAACTTCCTCAAAATAATCACAATATCCTAGCCACCAATCTCTAAACAAACATATATCTAAACTACTCGCCAATAAACATAACTACGCTACGAGCAATAAATAAAGCAACAACAATAATAATTAAACTAAACATTGCAATAAACATAAAATTAAATAAATAAAAAGATAAAGATAAGAATAAACCAAAGTCAGGTTCATGACGAATGTGACGAAACGATAGCCTCAAACAATACCAAAATTACTCATTTCCATAAGCTTCGAACACCATCCTTTAGCCCAGTCATTAACCCAATGATTACCACTTTAATCTTTTCTAGTTGCTACTAACAAATAAAATGCCTAGTTTGAATAAATAAATTTTAAAGTAAAAGTAAAAGTTAAATAATAGATAATAAAATTTGCTCAAGAAGATAACTAGCTTAAAAAAAACAGTTTAGTAGGCTACTGATTTTCGAGAAGAACAAAAACATTGTGACAACCAAAAATATTATTCATAAAACTAAGCTTGTAAAACTAGAACATAAAGAAAACAACCTGCTTAGAATTTGAGAACCAAAGTGTAGGTAAAATGATGTAACAAAGAAAATAAAATCATTACTACATTGTTAGAGACAAGATAATTTTATGAAAATAAATGCTAATCTGAATTTGATAACATTGGACACCGACCCCATGCTTGTGGCTCTCCTTCAATTTATAAGCAATCCTCCTTTTGTCTTCTTTTTTCTTATTTTGTGTGCCAGAACATATCCAATTCATATCTTATTATTATTATTATTATATATATATTTTTTTCTTCTTATAATTGCATCAGGGGCAATTGCAAATTCGCATTCCATTTCATTAGTGGTGGGACCTGGCTTCTAGATGGTTGAATTTATTTCAAGTTTGGTGTGGTTTGTCATTTTACACCCTGCTCTTCACTTTAAGTCCTTGTTTCCTTTAAAACTTCATATGAATTAAACACCTTTGGTACCTCATCGTTCTTCATGTTTAATTCATTGGTCCTTGGAATAAATAATCTTTAAATTTCTCTTCTTTTGCCTCGATGCTCCAAATAAAATTAACGACGGACTCGCCATTCCGTGCTCTTTCCAATCTCGTGCTCGGTTTTTTTTGTCCGTTTTGACTTGATTTTTGTCCTTTTTCATGATATTCGTACCTGCACATGCATAAACACAAAAGCACAATATATTTGGAATATTTGGTTAGTTTTTTTGGTCATTTTCGCAGTCTAAATGGGTATCAAATGATGAGTATTTAGACACTCATCAGTGATACGCGGTAGAAAGACGGTGAGTGACACCATACTTAAGCATGACTTTTGCGAATTGATCATTGCAAAAGTGCATACCGCGATCACTAATGATAGCACGGGGAGTTGCAAAACGAGCAAAGAGGGATTTCAAAAATTTCACAACAACTTGGGCATCGTTGGTAGGTAAGGCTTTTGCCTTAACCCATTTTGACAAATAGTCAATAGCCACGAGTATGTACTTGTTTCCACGAGAAGATGGGAATGGCCCCATAAAATCAATGCCCCAGACGTCAAAGATTTCACAAACTTGAATGGCATTTTGTGGCATTTCGTTCTTTTTTGAAATATTCCCGTGACGCTGACAAGCATCACAAGTTTTGACTAAGTCTTAGGCATCCTTATAAATTGTGGGCCAATAGAAACCGGAGTCAAACACCTTTTTGGCGGTGTAGTTTGGACTATGGTGTCCCCCGGTGGGTCCAGCATGGTAAGCCTTGAGAATATCATTGGCTTCCTATCCGTAAACACATCGCCTGATGACTTGATTGGCACAGATTTTGAACAAATAGGGGTCGTCCCAGAAGTAATGTTTAACGTCTTTAAAGAATTTGTTTTTCTATTGTGATGACATCCCTTTCACAATGAAGTTACCCGCATGGTAGTTTGCAAAGTCGGCAAACCATGGGGTAGAAGAGTCACCACGAAAAGAAACCACATTGAGTGTCTCCAGAGGAAATGTTTCATTTATTTCCTGTTTCTCGGACACATCCTGGTGAGGGTTTTCTAATCGGGAGAGATGATCAGCAGCCAGGTTCTCGGCTCTTTTTTTATCACGTATTATGATATCAAATTCTTGCAGGAGGAGAACCCAACAGAGTAGCCTCGGCTTTGCATCTTGTTTTGCAAAGAGGTACTTCAAAGCCGAGTGATCCGTATACACAATGCATTTGGTCAATATCAAATACGGCCGAAACTTTTCAAAGGCATACACCACTGCTGATAGTTGTTTTTCAGTGGTGGTGTAATGACTCTGAGCCTCGGTCATAGTTTTGCTTGCATAGTGTATAGGCTGAAAGTATTTTGCTTTTCGTTGCCCCAAGACCGCACCTATGGCAAAATCACTAGCATCACACATAAGCTCAAAAGGTAGGTCCCAATCGGGGGCAACAAGAATTGGTGCCTCAATAAGCTTTTTCTTCAAATTTTCAAAAGCTTCGATGCACTCTGGAGAGAAGATAAAAGGAGCATCCTTCTCGAGGAGATGGGTCATAGGCCGGGCGATTTTGGAGAAATCTTGAATAAACCTACGATAAAAATCGGCGTGACCCAAAAAGCTCCTAATACCCTTGACAGTAGTGGGATGAGGTAATTAAGCGATGACATCAATTTTGGCTTTGTCAACCTCAATCCTGTTTTTTGAAATTTTATGGCCGAGGACAATGCCCTCTTTAACCATGAAATGGCTCTTCTCCCAGTTGAGACACAAGTTTGTGTCTTCACAACGTTTTAGCATCTTTTCCAAGTGGGAGAGACAAGACTGGAATGAATCCCCGATGACTGAGAAGTCATCCATAAACACCTCCATGGTTTTCCCGATCATGTCGGAAAATATGGACATCATGCACCTTTGGAATGTGCCAGGAGCATTACATAAGCCGAAAGGCATACGTCTGTAGGCAAAAGTTCCGTATGGGCATGTGAAGGTAGTTTTCTCTTGATCCTGTGGATCAATGGGGATCAGGAAATAACCCGAGAAACCATCGAGGAAACAGTAGTATTCGTTCCCAGCTAATCTCTCAAGCATTTGGTCCATGAAGGGTAGAGGGAAATAGTCTTTACGGGTGGCTTCGTTCAATTTTCTATAGTCTATGCATGCACGCTAACCCGTGACCAATCGAGTTGGCATCAACTCGTTTTCCTAGTTTGTGACAACAGTTATGCCATCCTTCTTAGGAACATAATGAATGGGACTCACCCAAGGACTATCAGATATAGGGTAAAATAACCCAGCATCAAGAAGTTTGAGAACTTCTTGTTTGATAACTTTGTGGATTTTAGGATTGACCCTTCTCTGATGTTGTACTGCTTGTTTAAAGGCATCCTCCATCAAGATTTTGTGTGTACAAAAGTCCAGGTTAATACCCTTAATGTCGGAGAGTTTCTAAGCAATTGCTTGCTTGTGTGACTTTAGAACCTTTATGAGTGCAGTTTTCTCCTCATCTTTCAAGTCTTTAGCAATAATGACGGGTAATTTATCATCACCCTTCAAAAATGCATACTCGAGATGAGGAGGTAAGTCCTTGAACTCGACCTCGGGAAATTCATCAGATTTTTCAATAGACTTAATTTCCGCTTTATGAAGTTCTTTTGGAGAAGGAGAGGGTGAAGGATCGTTATTTAACAATCTTTCAAGCAGAAGAATATCCCCCTCGGGATCAAGATAGTTTTCATCAACTTCATTTGAACTATCTTGAGCAAGAAAAGCCTCGACCTCTTCCAAAAGGAAGTCACTTCCCTCAAACGGAGTGAGAGAAGGGGAAGAGTCGGATATGATAGGCTCAGAAGAAAGAGTGGTACTGCCACTTGGAGAGAAACCGAGAACCTCTTGAGAATACTCCTCTGAAGCAACATCGATGATGTCAATTCGGTTAACCGATTCACAGTCATAGTTGGAGGAGTATCTCGAAGTTTGATCAGGGTTGAATGTGATGGCTTAATTACCAACACGCAAAGTGATTTCTTCTTCGAAAACATTGATTAGAGCACGACCCGTTCTTAGGAACACCCTCCCGAGAATGAGAGGATCTCTTTGGTCAACATCAAAATCAACAATCATGAAATCTGCCGGAAAATGGAACTTTCCTACTTTCACGAATATATCCTCGGCAATGCCGAGGGGACGATATATAGTACGATCTGTAAGCTCGAGAGTCATGCAGGTAGGAGTGAGCTCTGGAAGAGAGAGTTTCTTCCAGACTGAGTGAGGCATTAGGTTTATGCTTGCACCAAGATCGGCCAACGCAAAGCATTCAACCATCCCCGAGAAAATGCAAGGAATGAGAAATTTCCTGGGATCTCCAAGCTTCTCGGGAAGATTTTTCAAGAGCACTGCTGAGCAGTGTTCGTTCAGTGGAGTTTTAGCCATCTCACAGAGTTTTTCCTTGTTACTTAACAAACCCTTGATTGTTGATGCAAATTTAGGCATCAGAAGAAGAGAATCCGCGAAGCTGATATCAAAATGTAATTCTTAATTTGGTAGAATTTTTCCATCTGATGATTAGCTTTTTCGCGGATCTTTTGATCATTCAAACGTTAAGGATATGGAATTGAAGGCTTGGGATTGTTTCTGGGAATTTCATTAGGAATTTTCGGAGGTTCAAACACAACTTTCGGCTTGGGGGTCGGGACCGGGACAACTTGAGGGTGGACGTCGTCGGTACCTCCGTTATTAGTAGGAAGTACCGTGTCCGTAGTAACCTCAGGTTCACGTTTTGCTACCTTGGTAGGAGGAGAAGAAGAGGTAGAAGGAATCATGGGTGCATTGTATGAAACTCCACTTCGGGTAGTGATCGCCTTAACATCGCCCCTCGGGTTAGCGATCGTGTTGCTCGGTAGTGTACCTAAGCCCGAGGGTCGATCATTTAAAGACTTCTGAAGTTCAGAGATCTTGTTGACCAGTAACCGATTTGTTTCCTCTTGTGCTTTCATGAATTATTTTAACACTTCATTGGAGGAAGACTGGGGTTGAACAACATTTTGATTTTGGTTAGGAAAATTTTGAACACTGTTGTTTTGAAAATTCCTTTGTTTTGGTTGTTGTTATCCTGAAAATTGTTTCTTTGATTGAAATTACCCTGATTGTAATTCCCTTGACCTTGATTTCTTTGAAAATTTCCTTGAAAACCTTGATTTTGATTGCCATTTTGAAAATTGTTTTGATTAAAATGACCTTGATTTTGGTTCTGATTTTGGAAATTCGGGTTTTGACCTTGGTTAAAATCTCCTCGATTCTGATTTTGATTTGAGTTATGGTTTTGATTTTGATTGAAACCGGGTGGCCCGAGGAAATTGTTGGAACGATAGCTTAAGAGATTACGGTCCCCCTGTGGTTGGTAAGAATTACCCCCCCATATTGTAGGAACCTTGAGCAAAATAAACGTTCTCTTGAGGGTAACCAACAGTGGCTGGACACTCGGAATAAAGATGTGGGCCTCAACAAGTTTCACAACTTCGGGCAACGACTTTCACTTGTTGATTTTGGAGGGTTTGGTTCATCCTCAACATAGCCGTAGCAAAGTCGTCCATCTTTTTAGTGAGAACCGCGATGTCAGGAGATGTTGGAGTGACAGATTTACATGACTCATCCCTCTCTATAGAGGAATAGCAAAAGTTATGGTGGGCCGTCATGTTTTCAATCAGATCATAGCACTCTTCGGGACGTCTTTTCATAAAGATCCCACCAGCAGCAGTATTGAGAATATCTCGATTCCTCAATGTTAGACCATTATAGAAGGTGTCTATGATGGTAACTTGTAACATATTGTGGTTAGGGCACTGATCAATTGCGAGCTTATAACGTTCCCAAGCCTCAAACAAAGACTCATCGGGACGCTGCCGGAAGTTGCTGATATCATAGCACTCTTCGGGACGTCTTTTCAAGTAGTGGCATGATGGGTGAGAGAATAGGGGAAGAGATATAGATGAAGGGCATCATCGGAGACACCGTTTTGTTTCATGCTTTGGGTGACGGTGAGGTATTTGTCAAGATGCTTGTTGGCGTCGTCACCCGGTAACCCGTGAAATTGGCATGAATTCGGGACTTGCTGGATCATGTGATGTTTGAGTCCAAAATCCGTAGCCGTGATGTTGAGAGGGGCAATAGGTCCACCTCTCCCTTGCATGGTTGGCTGACACAGCTCCTCCTTCGTTCGGAGATCGGGAGCTGCCTCATCCTTGGGAGGGTCAGGTGGTGGTCCGTCGTCCATTTCTGTTTTGGGTTCTTCAATAACAGTACGTAGCTCGGGTACGTTTTTCTGACTTTTACACTTTGTTTGTGAACGAGTGCGCATGCACTAAAAACAATTTTTCAAAACAAGATCGAGGCAAAACCACAGTGAACTTAAACCAATAATCGCAAATGAATGGCTTCTTTAAAAAAGGTACACCACTCATAAGGATACAATGGCAAGTTTTAATCTTTTGTTTAGGAACTTATTATGTTCACACCCCCAGTTGTTAGGTGTTCTGCCTTGGTTTGCGGTGGTAATATTTTATGTATTTATTATTCACAAGAAAAAGACGAATGTTTTTGGGTTTTTGGGTGTGTGTGCAGAAAACTTTTGGAAATATTTTTGGTATCGATTCGTTAACCGAAATCGTTTCCTTTAAAATTACTCGCAGGGTGGCGGGAGGGAAGAATGGAGTCTCTTCAGCTCGTAATTTAATGTCAGAACTTCCGTATTCCACCTGTGTAGGTTGTAATCTTAAAGAAACCGAAGTAATTTAACTTCACGATTTGTTTTGTTGTTTTTGATTTTTTTTAGTGTTGTTAACACTTTAGGGAAAGTGTTAATGAACTTTTTGATATGATTAAGATTTTTACAAAAACTTTTTACAAAGTGGTGAAATTTGTACAAGGAGGGTTTTGAAAACCACTAAACCTAAAAATGTTTTGAAACACGCAACAACCTCCCCGGCAGCGGCGCCAAATTTTGATTGAGTCCAAACGGTCAACCTAAATTAACCAAGTGAATTGCTCAACAAGGTCAGACTGCCTAGAGTCAATGCTCCGTGGATAATATAGAGTTTCCCCGGGTCGTTATATCCCGATGAGATTGAAATGGTGTTATGAAACGTTTGTGAGAATGAGTGGAACTGAGGACAGTAACCAATAAAGATTTGGATTTGATTACACTACTGATTACTTGGATAACAGTTAATAACAAGCACAGGAAACAGATATTGATGAGGCGAAAAATGAACCACTTTTAGGGGGTCATTTAAGCCCGGAATTAAATTTATTTGATCAAATATTGCCCTAAATCATTCCTTTTGTGATTTTAGGTACTTTGGGAGTGAAATCTGGAAAAGGAAGCAATTCGGACGTTTTTGGAGCATAAAAGTGAAGAAAACGCCAAAGACTTAATTTTCCATGGTGAGAACAGTGTATGACGGCATCAAGAGGACAATCCTGACGGCGTCAAGAGTAAAAACCATGACGACCCAGAAGAAACCTGAAGGCGTCACAAGTAGAGCATCAAGAGTTAATTGTGTGACGGCCTGCAAAAGGGGACTACATGACGGCGTCAGATCCAAATCTAGGCAGTCCGAGGAATTATTGGGCGGCGAGATGACGGCGTCAGACATTTGTTCTTGACGCCGTCACCCTCTAAAATCTATATATAGTTTTCTAATTTTCATTCATTAGGAGGAACTTGTGTGGAGAAACCCTAGGGCCGAACCTTGTACGAATTTTACAGCTTTTCAAGGGTTTTCAACCCTTGAATCCTTACATGTGCTATTGAGATAAGTCTTCTCTTAATTCAATCAATATGTCTATGTGTTGGTTGTCTATATCTTATGCTTGTCTTGATTTCAACATGCTAGGCTTTGATTTATCTTGTGTTTGCTTAGATCTAATGAAACCTAGATGTTGATTATGTGTTGATTACTTGTTTATGGTTGTATTGGATGAATGATTTCAATGTTAGGCTTAAGAAAACTGGCAGATCTCCATTGTGTAACATGCTTGAACGTCTTAGGAAACATGAACCGATGTGTACTAGGTTTTATTGGTTGTATTTAATGCATGAGTAAATTCTAATGATCCCATGTTAGGAGCTTCTAGCAGGCTCGACATAGGAGTGAAGTAGGCACTCATAGGATTGGGGAAGTAAGTACGCCACCCCATGAATGATATTAAGGAATACAATCCGTCATCCACGCTACTATAACAAGTAATTAACGTGTAAAAGATATCTAGGGAGTAGTGAAATCTAAGTAAACACATTTCTCCCATATATTGCTCACAACTTTAGTTTAATATAGCTTATTTTCATTTTTAGTATTTTATTTTGATTGCATCTTTAGTATTGGGTTAGTTGACTAGCAACTAATTCCGCCCAAATCCTTCAAACCCGAGATTTTAATTTGCTTTCTAAAAAATATAAAAAATACAAAAAGAATCATCCCTCATCTCTAGATCTAATCTTTAGGTTTTCTAATCCTAGCGACACTATTCCTAACTGAACGATCAATCTCCCAGTACTTGTCATTATACTATACTACATCGATCAGGTACACTGCCTGGTGGGGGTTGTAAGCTTCTCAAGATCCCTTGAGAGGTAAAGCCTGGTGCAATTCCCACGCATCAAGTTTTTGGCGCCGCAGCCCGGGGAATAGTTATTGTCTAGGTTAGAATCTCTTTTTATTAGGTCTACTTGCTAGATTCCTTTCTAGTAAGATTTTATTTTTATTTTTAGGATTCTCTTTAGTCTATCGTAATTCTTCGTGTTTTGTTTGTACCTCTCTATCATCTGCCATTATGGCAACCGACGAATTCTCTAACCTTAGGATCACTAGGAGTCGTAGCTCCACTAGAAACCTTGTCTTGCCTTATGCAGAACCCGAAAGAGAAATGCGCGGGTTAAGACGATCTCACTCAACACCTGAGCCATCTAGCATAGCCATCGATTTTGATGCACCCCTTTCTGAAGAAAATTCAGAAAATCACCTTACAACCCCTAGCTCCCAACCCAACAACGAGATGAGTACCCCCGCAACTCCTACTCCTAAGCGCCTTAAGGACTACTCCTCCCCAAACCCTCGTGGCTTCTCAAATGCCATTGTCTACCCAAACGAACACACCAATGAGGTCTTGCATGCGACCGATGTTTGGCTTGTCCAAAGTGTGTGTAAGTTTTGTGGATTAGATGAGGAAGATCCAATTCAACACGTTAAAGACTTCTTGAAAATAGTAGACACCCTCCATACGGATGGGGCTACTAGGGACACGTCCGGATTACGATTCTTTCCTTTCACCCTCTATGAAAAAGCCCAAGAGTGGTATGATAAACTCCCTTCTGAATCTATTTTCACATGGGAGCAACTCGTATCCAAGTTCTATGAGAAGTTCTTTCCACCTGGAAAAACCTCAGCGTTTAGAGATAGGATCCTCCGTTTCCGAAAAGGGAAGGACGAACCCTTCCATAAATCGTGGATTAGATTCAAGGATTTAATAAGACAAGTTCCCCATCATGGCATCGAACTTTGGCTTTTGGTCCAAATCTTCTACGACAATGTCTCCTCTAATGATCGGAACGGGATCAACCAATCTAGAAAAGGGAGATTAGCCAATCTTAGTGCCGAAGAAGGATGGGATACGATTGAAGAATATGCTCAAGACCAGGATGACACTTGGGATGAACCTAAGTCGACTGTCAGCATTTCTGAAATCACTTCAGATCGGTTAAGAAAAATTCACAAAAGAATGGAGTACCTAGCTGGGTCGCAGTTATCTAAACAACTTTCAAATCCTTACTTGATCTGCGACTACTGTGGGGGCTCGCATGAGATAGAGGAACGCGGAGGAGAAACCACGACTGAACATGCATGTTTGTCAGGTGGTGACATCTATGCTGATCCCTCCCTTTTGCCTTTTTACCAAAATGACGATTACACCCTCTGGGGGAATCTGGTAAAAAGAAAAGAAGGAGAGGAAGGTCCTGAATTCGAAATCAGGAGCACTTTTGAAGATGACCTTGGTCACGTCACTCAAGAAAAAGGCTTACAATTAAAAGGTCTTAATGAACTTGTTGACGAGCAGCAGAATGACATTGGAGAATGGTTCAACAAGCTTAACTCAGCCCTCGATAACCTTGAAATGCCGTCAGTAAGCCAAAAAGACCCCATGCTCGTGATAACCACTTGAGCTGGAACAACAACCAAGGACCCCCTTACCCGAGCTCGTCCCCCATCACTCCCGATCCAAACAAGCCTCGCGAGGAGGAGGAGGATGTGGGCAGCGAGACTCCCAACCAACCTCCCTTAACGACCCCTTCCCCATCAACCCCACCTAACCGACCTGTGAGAATCCCATTCCCATCCCGATTAAAAAACCAGAAAACTGAGAATGATAATAAAGGATTCTTGTCATATCTAAAAGACTCAGTAGTCACCATACCCCTCCTTGATGCTTGTTATCACATGCCAAAGTACAGCGCGTACTTTAAAAAACTACTCGCTAACCAAAAGAAACTGCAGGGTCTTGTGACCCTAGGGAAAGAATGTTCGGTGGTGACCCATCGAGGGCTACCAAAAAAGGTAGACGATCCATGCAGCTTCACCTTGCCTTGCTCCATAGGATCTCTATCAATAAAGAATGCCCTTGCCGATTTGGGGGCGAGTATCAATCTCATGCCTCACTCTATGTTCCTTAAATTAGGATACTCTGGATTAAAGCCTACCCGTATGAACATCCAACTAGCCGATAGATCAGTCAAGTACCCCGTAGGGATATGCGAGAATGTGCTAGTCAAAGTTGGGAAATTCAAATTCCCGGTCGACTTCGTAATCCTAGATATGGAGGAGGATGACTTGGTACCCATCATCTTAGGGAGACCATTTCTTGCTACCGCTCGTGCAGTCATTGATGTTTATGACGGCAAGTTAACCTTACGAGTGGTAACCGATAGCACAACCTTCGACATTAAGGACTCTATGGATCTCTCTCTCGAAGCAGCTAACCGGCTCTATTTCATTGGGGAGGTCGATGAACTCACAGATGTCATTGATAGCTATGTTGATGAACAAATCGAGGAAGGCTGGTTACGGGATGAGAGTTTTCTGCCTTTGCTAGAGGTGGAAAAGATGGAGGATGTTGGTGCAGTCTCCTTCTACCCTAGACAAGAGGCCACGGAACATCTCGAGCTCCGAAAGCCCGAAACCAAGCTTAAGACTTCTATTATCGAACCTCTTGAGTTAGATCTTAAGGAACTTCCTAACCATTTAGAGTATGCCTTCCTTCAGGGAGAGGACCAACTGCCGGTAATCATAAACTCTTCCCTCGAACATGAACAAAAAGGTAAACTCTTAGAGGTCCTAAAGAAATATAAGGGAGTTCTTGCATGGAGTGTAGCCGACATTAAGGGGATTGACTCAAGTTTTTGCACACATAAGATTCTCATGGAAGAAGATTACAAACCTACCGTGTAACCCCAGAGGTGGGTGAACCCCAACATTAAGGAAGTAGTAAAGAAAGAAGTCATCAAACTTTTGGATGCAGGATTGATTTACCCAATCTCGGACAGCCCATGGGTTAGTCCTGTACAGGTTGTACCAAAGATGGGTGGAATGACGGTAGTTAAGAATGACAAGGGTGAGATGGTACCCCAAAGAACAGTTACTGGATGGCGGGTATGCATCGACTATAGAAAGCTCAATGATGCCACGAGGAAAGATCACTTTCCCTTACCATTCATTGACCAAATGTTAGAGAGATTGTCTGGGCATGAATACTATTGTTTCTTGGATGGATTCTCAGGGTATTTTCAAATTCCCATAGCACCTGAGGACCAAGAAAAGACCACGTTTACTTGCCCTTATGGAACATTCGCCTACAAAAGAATGCCTTTTGGGCTATGTAATTCCCCCGCCACTTTTCAACGATGCATGACCGCAATCTTTCACGAACTTATGGAAGACAGCATGGAAGTGTTTATGGATGACTTTTCGGTCTTCGGGAACTCCTTCGGCCGCTGTCTTGCTAATCTAGAAAAGATGCGTAAACGCTGTGAGGAAACCAACTTGGTGTTAAACTGGGAAAAGTGTCATTTCATGGTGAAAGAAGGGATTGTGTTAGGGCATAAGATCTCAGGGAATGGGATAGAGGTGGACCAAGCTAAAGTTGAAGCTATATCTAAGTTACCATACCCCACGACTGTTAAAGCAATACGCAGCTTTTTGGGGCACGCCGGGTGTTATCGTAGATTCATCAAAGACTTCTCCAAAATAGCTCGGCCAATGACTCAATTGCTCATGAAGGATGCTCCATTCGATTTCTCCCAAGAATGCAAGGATGCATTCGATCTCTTAAAAAAGGAGCTCACACAAGCTCCAATCATGATTACACCCAACTGGGAGTTACCGTTTGAAATCATGTGTGACGCTAGCGATTTCGCTGTCGGGGCTGTATTGGGCTAACGGCGTGACAAGCTATTCCAACCTATTTACTACGCTAGAAAAACCATGAATCCCGCTCAAGAGAATTACTCCACCACCGAAAAGGAATTGTTAGCCGTAGTGTTCGCATTCGACAAATTCCGGCAATATCTTGTCCTTTCAAAGATAGTCGTTTTCACTGATCACTCGGCTCTTCGATATCTTTTTGCTAAGCAGGATGCTAAGCCACGACTAATTCGGTGGATCTTGTTGTTACAAGAATTCGATGGTGAGATTCGTGATAAGAGGGGGCAGAAAATCTGGCCGCAGATCATCTATCTCGTCTTGAAAACCCCTTGGACGAGCACGATAGAAGTGAGATTAGGGATTCATTTCCTGACGAACAACTCATGTCAATGATTGATTTGGAGCCTTGGTATGCCGATTTTGCCAACTATCTCGCAAGCAGACTCGTTCCAGAACACCTGACTAAGTACGAAAGAAAAAAGTTCTTTTCTCAGTTGAAATACTACTTCTGGGATGAACCATTTTTATTCCGAAGGTGTCCTGACCAAATAATAAGACGTTGTGTTTCGGAAAGTGAGGCAGTGAAGATTATGAGGGAATGTCACTCTGGTCCCTCTGGAGGGCATCATGGGATAAGCACCACCGCCCGAAAGATTTTTGATGCGGGATTCTATTGGCCCACAATTTTCCGTGATGTCAAAGAAATGGTACAGGCATGCGATGCATGTCAACGAGCCGGGAACATATCACATAGGGATGAAGCGCCTCAGAATCTTATACAAGTATGTGAGGTCTTCGATGTCTGGGGAATTGACTTCATGGGACCCTTTCCATCTTCAGGGGGGTACGAATACACTTTAGTTGCCATAGATTATGTTTCAAAATGGGTAGAGGCACAAGCCCTTAGGACCAACGATGCCAGGGTGGTTATTCATTTTCTAAAAAAGCTTTTCGCTAGATTCGGGATTCCTAAAGCCCTCATCAGTGATAGGGGGACCCACTTTTGCAATGCGCAAATGGAAAAGGTCATGAGAAGGTATGGGGTGTCCCATCGATTTTCCACCGCCTATCATCCACAAACCAATGGCCAGGTCGAAAATACAAATAGGGCTATTAAAAGAATACTTGAAAAAACAGTTAGTTAGAATAGAAAAGACTGGTCATTTAAACTCGACGAAGCCTTATGGGCATTCCGAACCGCCTACAAGACACCTATTGGAACGACCCCGTTTCGCATGGTGTATGGTAAGGCATGTCACTTGCCAGTAGAATTAGAACATAAAGCTTATTGGGTGCTTAAGGCATGTAACTTAGATTATACAATTGCCGGAACCAATAGGTTCTTGCAATTACACGAGCTTGATGAGCTTAGATTAGAAGCCTATGAATCTTCCATTACATATAAAGAAAGGGCAAAAAGATGGCATGACCAAAGAATTAAGAAACCCAAAGAATTTTCAGAAGGGGACAAAGTCCTATTGTACAATTCCCGGTTAAGATTATTTCCAGGGAAACTCAAGTGTAGATGGTATGGACCATTTACGGTGAAAAGCTCCTCTAAAACTGGAGTCGTTGTGTTATTAGACGATGAAGGTAAAGAATTTACTGTTAACATACAACGTGTAAAACATTATCAAGAAAATAATAATGAAATGATTGGTGAGGAAGATGTAAGGTTTGATGATGAGGTCACGTAGTAACCCATGACCTTGAGTCTAGCTACAAGACTCGTAAATAAAGAAAAGCGCTTCTTGGGAGGCAACCCATGCTTTGCGTATTTTATTTTGTTTGTTTGTTATTTACTTCCGTATGCATGCTTTATTTTTATTGTTGGTAGATCATGTTTCTAAACTAAATAGTAAAAATGCTTTACTTTGTTGTTCGGCCTAGTCTTAACTTCACCAAAAGGTATTTTTGCAAAAGATAAGTGTAAGGGGAAACCCCAAATATGTTTTTAAGAAACAAACCGATCATGATTCTCCACAATAATTAGATGAACATGTATATTTGTATTTGTTAGAGTCAAATGCTTGTATCGAGTCATAATGAAGTTTTGCAGGATTTTCCAGGAAGTAGGACCAAGTTTTTCCAGAAATTTTCCGGAAACTTAACATAAGAATTTATGCAGGTCACTTCTGACGGCGTCATGAGTAAACTCTTGACGGCGTCACGTGTAAAAATCTGGAAATTTTACCAGTTTTGTTTTTCTAACGGAGTCTTAAAGTTTTTGTTGAATTATTAAGTTTTATAATCTCCAGGAAATCTGCAAACTTCATTCCACAAGCATTATATCTTATTTTGTTTTCTAGGATTTAGTAACTTATGTAGAATGCCATCGATTTTATGCGAGGTTGCCGTGTCTGTTTTCTTAGGATTTATAGGTTATGTATGACAAGAAGATGATTTATTTTTCTGGAAAGAAAGCTTTGATTGTTCATTTTCTTGGAGGAAGATCTAACCTGGCTACCTTATTATCCATACCGAGCGAATCAGGGGAGTATTTGATGGATCTAAACACCTTAAACTTGTGTTAGATTGATACTTTGAATTATATCACTAAGTATGCGGAATCTACTTAGTAACACTTAGAAGTTTGATTGTGAGTAAGACAGTTGTATATGAACAATGTATGTAAACAAACTATTAGCTCCAATATTATTAATAATAATAATACGAGTGATCTTGATATCACTAGGGTTACACCTTGAAGCTCTAGAAAAACATATATCAAACCTTTAACCTAGGATCTCCTTTTATAGCACAAGGAGTCCTCTTCTACAAGATAAGTATAAAGCTAATAGAATAAGATATACACAAGATCTATTCTATATTTATCTAAACACGTTTCCTAACAGTTATCTAATAAGTAGTGGTAATATATGTTCTTGCAGTGGTAATGAGTTTCCACTGCAAGTACAATCCTCTGCAGTTGTAACATCTTCTCTTATCCGTGGTAACTGTTAGTATAATTCCCAACAATCCTCCCCTAACTTATGATTAATAAATAAATCAATAAGTTTCTTCAAGTATACAGCAACCATGAGGATATGGGAATTCTTCCAAACACTTATCTTCTTCTTAACAACTCTTTATCAGCTCTCACACTTTGATCATAAATCCTTTGTATCAAATCATCTATGACTTGAGTTCTTTCCCAGAATCTAAGCTTCTCTGACAACATCACTGTCAATACTCCAGCTCTCAATGGATATTCTTTCTCAGCCAGCATAAAGACATCAACTCCATCTTGAGTAGAAATATGATGCACAGAACTTGAATCATAGAATTTCCACAAAGTTCTTGTACCATGAGCTTCAAATCTCCAATATCTATCACTTGGATCAGGTTCATATAATCTTCTGAAGTGAACCCATAACTCCTTAGCTTTGACATCAACAAGTTCATCCTTCTTAAACTGATCTTGAACAATTCTCCACAAGGTATCCAAATCTTCTCTATCACAAGATCTAACAATATCTTCAAAATCTCTGCAAATGTTTGTGATACTTCGAGTTCTGATGATCTTCCAAGCTACACCAAAACTATCAGAAAAGATTTCCCAAGCAACTACTGGATATCTTGCTTGTAGAGGTTCAATATTAAGTACATCAGTCTCTATGAACACCATGTTTGTAACTTGCTCTTCTGTCAATTTGCTAGGACCTTCTTCTGCTTGAGATGATTTCTGAGTCTTTAACTTCTTTGCTTCTTTTGATTCAAGACTCACTCCAGTCCTTTTTGCCTTCAATGTTATTGGTTCTTGATCCATTGGAATGAATTTACTATCTTGTCTTTTGATTCTGTAATAAATTCCTTCAATCTGATCATGTGACATTCCTTTGAATTGAGCCATCTTCATATTACCAACATGGCAACAAAAAGTCTTCATATCAGCAATAATCTGTGCCTTTGTAGGTTTTCTTGGCTTCTTTTGACCTTTTCTAACATCCCCAATGATTTCATCAAGAGCCTGCTGATTCTTCATTTGAATAAAATCTTTAAGTTGAGCAGACTTTTGATCTTCATTCAATGTTGTATTGGCAATTAGTTCAATGGCCTTCTTCCTGATTATTTGATCATTGTTAATCAAGTAGTCAATCTCTTCTTCTGTAGGCACATAAGTGAACAATGGAGGTTTCTCATGTATGACAGTTGGTGATACACTTGAAATTGGTTCTGCCATTACTACTTCAAGTTTATCCAACCTGTTAGCTTCCATAAAACTAGCAACTTCATATTCTTCAAGCTTTTTCTTTCTTTCATACTCTTCAGCTTGTTGTTGCTCTGCTAATCTTGCATCAAAGTCAATCTGAGCTTGTTCATACTTAGAAATCTTTCTTGTCTCTTGATCTGAAGCAATTACAATAGTCTTTCCTTTAACTGATCTTATTCTGGCAGCTTCTTCCTCTGCAGTGGTAATTTCTTGAGTAGCAGTGGTAACCTTTTCTCTTGCAGTGAGAAAAGATTGATCAGTGGGAACTTGTTCTGCTTCAGTGGAAATTGGTTGAGCAGTTCCAACTAAATCATCAAAGTTAAAACCAGCATGAGCCTCGATATCTTCAAAATCCAATTTCCTCGCCTCAGTGTCAGCTACATCATCTTTTGCTTGAGCATCATCAGAATCAGTAAGCTCATCAAAATCTTTATCAAAATTTTTACTCCTCCCCTTAAGCTCTGCATCTATTTTCCTCCCCTGTTTGGAAGAATCTCCCAAAACTTTAGTAGAACTTGCAAAAAACTCATCCTGAGGTGAAGATGATGAAGATAACACAACTTGAGATCTTTTCTTCTTGAGATTCTCAACTTCATTTTGCAATCTTTGAATCTCATCCTTCAATTTATTCAGCTCTGTGGCATGTTGTTCTTTGGTCTGTGCCAAGTCTTTCTCCAGAGCTTGAACCTGCTTGACTAACTTGGTACAAATATCCATCAATTCAGGTAGTTGCACAGTGCCTTCATCACTTCCAACTGTGTAACCTGCTGGGAGAGGTGAATCATGAGGCATTGATTCAGACTCTTCCCTAGTTGGACTAGGATTAAGCCTTGAACCACCACTGCTTGTCCCTAAACCAAAAGGTTCAGCAGCATGCAATGTTGAGATGAGAGAAGTTGGCTGTTTAGACCTTCTCTCATAAGTGTGAGTTACAGCAGGGGTATGTTGAATTGGTGGAACAACAATAGTGGGTGTGTTTTGAGATACAACTGGGATTGTTGCATCTTCACCCTATACTTGATTAATTTTAGCAAGCATTTGAGGAAAAAGTGGATGAACCTCCCCATTTCAAAAATCTGAAGCCTTACACATGTTTTGAAAAACTTTTGGCTTTAGGCTGGAAGGTTCATAAATTCTATTATGAGGGTGCAGTTGAAACTTATTTAACACTGCTTGCACAAACCTTGGATACATAAAAAATGTATATTGACTCTTTACATTGGCTTTCATATTATTGAAAATGAACTTTGAAAAATTGAAAGTCCTATCTGTTGCCAAACAAACCAAAGGATAAGCCATGGTTGATGCAAATTGTTCATAAGATGTTTTCTTAGGACTTTGGAAATGTAAAAGAGTGTGAATTAAAAATCTCCAATGGGAACAAAAGCATCCTTTTCTAAAAGTGACTTTTTGTTCAGATGTATCATATCCCATTAAAGCAATATTGGCAAAAATATCTGAATTGGGTAGTGTGATGATACCATTGAGATCATCCAATTGGAGAATTCTCCTCAAGGATGACTCAGTAACATCAATAGTTACCCCATCAACTGTGGCTCTTAGAGCATCCACAAATTCTTGTGTGTCTCCCTGTTCAAGAGTTATGGACTCCACAGTGTTCCAGAACTGTTTGATATGAGAGACATAGATTGTGGGATTAATAGTTAAGGCATACCTTATATGAGTTGTGTTTAGAAAATCCACAATCTGATGAAAAACAGGGCCACTCTTCTCGTTTGACTTTTGTATGTAGGCCACTTGGTTGTTCTCCTCAACAAATTTTAGAATCGCCATGATATTTGTGAAAAAAAAGAATGAAAGTGTTAGTAATCAAGATAAAAAGCAAGCCGTATGATGATCAATTTATACTAATAGGGTTTGAGGAGGTTGCGCAATGTGAATTTATCTTTAGAAAGAATTATCTTTGGAAAAAGAATAATTTAAAATAAGGAAGTAGATAATCCACAAAAAATTTTACCCTATTAATAAGGAAAGACGGTTATTTTTACAACGGCTAGTAAAGAATGGATTACTGACACAACAGTTGTAACGGCTAGTTCATCAGTGGAAAAATTACTCTTGCAGTGGTAACTAATGAACTAGCAGTGGTAAAATTTTCACAACATATCAAAGAGCAGTGGTTAATAAAACATGAAAATTTGCTGCTCTTATCATAGTTTTTAGCAAACTACCAGCTATCAACGGATTTGATATGTCTTTACCATTAGCCGTTTGCTATGGACTAGCCAACTCTTGATCACTTGGATGTATGGTGAGTTGATAACCTAGTTTTTGGTAAACTATCAACCATAAACGGATTTGATAAGTCTTTACCAGTAGCCGTTTGCTCTGGACTAGTTGATTCTTATGTGGATTAGACATGGTGAATCAATAACCATGTGTTGTGTGTCCATGATACACACCTTATTACTCCAATGACTCCAATAATATGGGTTGTATTCAGCAACTCAACTTAACCCATAAAACTTAACCCAAAGTAACTTTTTAACCAAGTTACTATTCACAAAAATATCTTCCAAAAGTCAACCCGATAATAACCAAATTTACTCCTCCAACCTACCAAAACAAGTAGGAGTAAATATTCTTCATTAATTAGAATTCGACCTTGACTTTGCATATAAAAGGGGGCTCAACATCTTTTATCTTTCATCAACAAGCTTCTTCAATAACACAAACCTAAAACATCATCATGAGTTGGTTTCCATTAATCTACATCTCCTCTGATGACTCTTCAGATGAGGAAATCAGTTACTACACAGAATCTGAAGAACTTTTTGCTGGATGGAGTGGATATTTTCCACCAAGTGCTGCAACTGCTACATCTTCAAGCATGAAGCCCAATAAGAAGATATCAGCTGATCCTGCTCCATCTCTAGAGTTTTATTCAAGCTCTTCATCTGATGATGATAATGATCCAACCTTTGATCTTTCCAAGGAGCTTCCAAAGGCCCTTACCACAGCATTGACAACTGCAATAAACAACATGAAGTGGCCAGCTGTTGACAAGCCTAATCAAGCACCAAGACCTCCCAAGCAAGTTTTGGGACTTGCTTGTCCAAGAAAACAACTCTCTTTTGATGACAAGAGAAAAAAAATTTCCAAGGGCAAGCATCAGTATGAGGGAAAAGGAAAGAAACCTATGGAGTAGGTGTTAGGTTGTAGGTTCATGTCTTATGTGATGGTTTTCTGTAATGGTGACAATGTTTTGTTGATGGTTGTGATGTACTCTTCTTAATGATCAATAAAAGTACTCTTTTGTTCTTGCTATTATCACCAATCTTTCCACTGTTGTATGTTAATTACCACTGTGCTCTTGATAACCCTGCATACAAGTTAGTAGAAAACCATACATACAATACAAAAAATATTAGTACCTAAAAACTATCCTGCTACACTGAAAAGTATTAGACATGAAAGATTTATGGATTTAGCATTCCAATACCTGGTACCAAGTATTGAAACCTACTCACATCAAGCCCTTTTGTTAATAAATCAGCATAATTGTCATCAGTATGAATCTTGACAACATTAATAAGCTTTTTCTCAAAGCAATCTCTAATTAAGTGATGTCTAATTTCAATATGTTTAGTTTTAGTGTGTTGCACAGGATTTTTAATAATGCATATGGTACTACTATTGTCTATATAGATAATGGTGTTCATGAAATTGTACCCATAGTCCAATAATTGATTCTGAAGCCAAAGGATCTGAGCACAACAACTAGCAGCTGCAACATATTCTGCTTCAGTGGTTGAAGTAGCCACCATAGTTTGCTTCTTGCACTGCCATGACACCAATCTACATCCAAGAAATTGACATCCTCCAGTGGTTGATCTTCTATCCAAACTTGCACCAGCATAGTCACTATCTGAGTATGTGATCAATTCCATTGGAGAGTCTCTTGGATTCCATAATCCTATATTAGGATAAGTCTTCAAGTACCTAAAAATCTTTTCCACTGCTGTCATATGTGATGTCTTTGGAGTCACTTGAAATCTTGCACAAGCACATACAGCAAACATAATGTCTGGCCTTGATGAAGTGAGATACATCAAAGAACCAATCATAGATCTGTAAGTGTGAACATCAACATTAGCACCACTAGCATTCTTCAATAATAAGTGAGTGGTCTTGTCAGCAGGGGTATTTGAAGATTTTGCATCAGTAAACTTGAACTTCTTTATAATCTCAGCCACATGTTTGTCTTGACTGATAAATATGCCTTCCTTACTCTGTTGTACTTGCAGCCCCAAAAAGAATGTAAGTTCTCCCATAGAACTCATTTGAAATTCATCCTTCATCAGTTTCTCAAACTCTTTGCACATCTCTTGTTTAGTAGATCCAAAGATAATATCATCAACATATACTTGCACAAGTAGAATATCACCCTTGTCTTTCTTGATGAACAAAGTTTGATCAATCTTGCCTCTATGAAACCCATTATTCAACAAATAATTAGCTAAGGTTTCATACCACTTCCTTGGAGCCTGATGTAAGCCATAAAGAGCCTTAACCACTTTGTAAACTTTATTTGGGTGTTGAGGATCTTCAAAGCCTGGAGGTTGAGAGACATATACCTCCTCATCAATAGTTCCATACAGAAAGGCACTCTTCACATCCATTTGATAGATTGTAAAGCCCATAAATGATGCATAGGCTAAGAACAATCTAATAGCCTCAATCCTTGCAACAAGAGCAAACACTTCTTCATAATCAGTACCCTCCTCTTGAGTGTATCCTTGAGCAACCAATCTAGCTTTGTTCCTGATTACAATACCTCTTTCATCTTTCTTGTTTCTGAAAACCCATTTAGTACCAATGACCTTCATACCATCAGGCAAATCACAAAGAACCCAAACCTTTTGAAGTTTAAACTGCAGCAACTCATCTTGCATAGCTTCAACCCAGCTAGATTCTCCTAGAGCCATATACACATTCTTAGGCTCCACCTGTGAGAGAAAACAGAAAAACAAACACTCATTCTTCTTGCTGTGTTTCTTGGACTCATACACTTTACTTATGAACCCATGAATATCATCTTTCTTTGTCTGTCTTCTAGTCTTCACACTTGATTGAAGTTCACCAATAACATTATCAAGTGGATGCACTTTGTGAATTGAAGACTGTGATGTGCTAGGAATATCATATGTTGTAGGCATGTTTGAAATCTCTACATCATCACTTGGTGATTCCTGAGAAATATGTTCCACATTTGGGCTGATAGTGGAAACTTCTGGTAAAGCAGTGGGAATTGAGTTACCACTGCTAGTAGGAATATCTTTATTCACACCATCTGCATCACTTGGCTTTTCAGAATTATCAACAAAGTCCCAAAGTGGCATAACAATTTGATCTTCATCATCCTTGCAAGCTTCATATTCATCAATGAATTCTTCTGAATCTTCAAGATCTTTGTCTCCAGTGCTTGAAGTGAGAGGTATATAATTCATTGTATTTGATAATGTTTCAAGATCAAATAGCCAATCTGGTCCTGAACCTGCCATGTTTGCCTTATTTTCAAGGAACTGAACATGCAAGTTCTCTCAATCTTCTTTGTTCTTAAATTGTAGACTCTAAAAGCCTTGCTAACCATAGAGTATCCAACAAAGAAGCCTTTATCTGACTTTTCTTCAAATTTACCCAGATGATCAATGGTATTGAGAATAGTAACATAACACCCAAATGGCCTCATAAACTCTAAAGTAGGTGGTCTTCCTCTGAACAACTCATAAGGTGTCTTGTTCTTTGTTTTGACTACTAAAACTCTGTTCTGAATGTAACAAGCAGTGTTAACTGCTTCAGCCCAAAAAGTCACTGGAAGCTTGGAATCAGCTAACATGGTTCTAGCAGCCTCAATTAGTGTTCTATTTCTTCTTTCTGCAACTCCATTTTGTTGAGGAGTTCTTGCAACACTAAATTCTCTTTTAATACCTTTGTCTCTGCAGAAATCATCCATAACTTTATTCTTGAACTCTGTCCCATTGTCACACCTGATGATCTTGATTTTCTTTTCAAATTGATTTTCAACTTGAGCGATGAATGTTTTAAAAATGCCTGTGGTTTCATCCTTGGTACTCAAAAAGAAAACCCATGTGAATCTACTGAAATCATCAGTCACAACTAGACAATACTTCTTCAAATTGATGCTGCTTACAGAGGTAGGACCAAACAAGTCCATATGCAGCATAAAGAGTGGATGATTGATTGAATTTAATGCCTTGGTCTTGCATGAAGCTCTGTGTTGCTTTCCTTTGAGACAGGCAACACAAGTTTAGTCATTTTCAAATCTTTTCTCTGGTAGGCCTCTTACAAGTCCATCTTTCACAATCTTGTTGATGGTCTTGAAGTTAACATGACCAAGTCTTCTATGCCAAAGCATTGATTCATCCAAAGTGGCTTTAGCAAGCAAGCAAGTAACATCATTATTAGCCACTATGTTCTGCATGTCAATGCTATACAAATTTCCTTTTCTAGGGATTTTAAGCAAAATGTCACTTTCATCAGGAAGCTTATAATCCTTAGATAAGATATAGCATTCATCTTCTGTGAATAGAACTCTATGCTTTTTGTCACACATTTGTGACACACTAAAGAGGTTGTACTTGAGTTCTTTCACATACTGCACATCTTCAAAATCAATGTTTCCAGCCTTGATTGTTCCTTTGCCAGAAACTTTGCCACCAATTCCTCCTCCAAAGCTGCCAAATTGTCCATCATAAGGTTGAAAGTCTGAAAGATAGGACTTATTGCTAGTCATGTGCCTGGAACATCCACTGTCTGAGTATCATTGATCATTAGTAGTCTTTGAATGTCCCTGTGATTGAGCCCGAACCGTCAACCTAAATTGACCAAAGGATATGGTCAACAAAGTCAAAGGCCTAGAGTCAATGCTCCGAGGAATACAGTGTTTTCCCGGGTCGTTAAGTCCCGACGAGGTGTGAATGGCAATCAAACGGTTATTTGATCGGGTGAATTTGGATGGATAAGGGTTTTTGAGTGAAATTAAACTAAGGAATTTACAACGAAATAGCTTAAAGAAGCTATATGAATAAGAAGGGAAGCTAAGAAAAACCAGAAACGATTTAAACTTAAAAACGCGTACGTTACGTTTAAATAAAACGTAAACGCACAAAATAAAAAGTGAAAACGTAAATCTGAAAACACCCAAGGGATGAAAATGAACTTTTTACAAATTAGAAGATAAAAGAAAATTTTTAGAAAATTAAAAGAAATTTTAACCCTAATTAATTATTTAATATTAATTAAATACTAATTAATACTTATTATAAATACTTAAATAACTAAAATACAATATAATATTATTTAAATACTAAAAAGGTGAAAATAAAATTTCTAAAACTTTAAAATAACTAAAAATAAGTTTTAAAAATAAAAGTATATGTTTTTGTCTTTTTGTGAATTTTCTATTAATTAATTACTAATTAATTACTAATTACTAATTAAACTATTTTAAATTAAGAAAATTACTAAATGAACAGTAAAAATTCTAATAAAATTTCTAAAATTAATTTATAATATATAAAAGCTATAAAAAATATAAAAACTTAATTTTACTTAATAAAAACTAAATATGCTATTTTAAACTTAATATTAATTAATAATTAATAAAACTAAAATTAATTCTAATAAATACCAAATGACCAAATAAAAATCTGAAAAATTTATTATAAATACTTTAATATATGAAGTAATTAATAAAAATATAAAAATGACAAGTACTTAATAAAAATATAAAAATGAAAATTAAAATTAAATTACATTAAATAGAAACTATCACTTATTTTTAAATTTGCTTTTCTTGATTTTTCTTTTACAAATCTACTAAATACTTAAAAACAACAAACTTTAATAAAAACAAACTTTTTGAAAACTTAAAAATAAGCTGGAATAAGCCAAAATGTCAAGACAGTTGACTTATGTTGACCAAAGGGCAAAATGGGCTAAAATGAGATCAAGTGGGACCCACTCTGATTAATCTAGGTCCAAATAAGTTAAACTAACTTGAATAAGCTGGAAAAAGCAAAGATGGGCCTCAGAATAAGCTATAAGCCACAAATAAGCACTTGAAAATTTGTTTTGCAACTGAAAAGTGGGACAGACTAGAAGCTTTGGTTTAGGTGGGGTCCACAGGCTTTGAGGTCAAACCAAGGGTCAAATGAGGGACCCTGGTAGGAGGGGGTTGCTAGGAACCAAGGTGGGACCATGGGGCTCCCTGAAATGGGTGGAAACCACCACCAAAGTGGTGGTGGTGGTGATGGTGCTGCTGAGACAGAGCAGCAATCTGCCCTGCAAGTCACTTTGGTGACTTGTGGGGCCCACAAATAAAATCACAAAAATAAAATAAAGCTAGGATATCAAAGATGAACTGGTAGACAATGAATAGAAACAAGATTCACCTTCTGATCTATCACACAAAAATCACAACAATTCTTTCAATTTTGGTAAAAATCTGAGTTTGCACAATTTGACTTTTCAAGTTCTAATCCTACTTTGACTTATGTGAATTTCTAATGATTATTACTGACTTATATGGAATTCATAAGCTATATTGAGACTAACTTAAGTTACTTTAACAACTTATAAAGAGATTTGAGTGGTTTATGATCTTAATTACCACCACAGTTAACTGTGGTGGTGGTTTACTTGTGAATTTGACTATCCTTTGGGGTAATGACCAAAATGATGAACAAAATAACTTTACTTGGACCCAAGGAACTCAGTTGAACCTACAAATGTCATAAACAACAACCAAGACCTACCCAAACTGTATTAACCAAACACCCCTTTATATGTTACTAGCTTTGGATTTAAGTAGGTACAATGCCAATTCACACAATGCAAACACAAACAGATGATCAATAGGCTATACTAAGATTAAGTAAGCACAACTCAACCAGAGACAAGTACTCAATAAGAACTAGAATAAGCAATGAACACAAAACAATATCTAAGCTGAGATTTTAAGTAAGATGAGACAAAGAGAATTCTGACCTCAGGATAAAGATATGAAGCTTATTAGAGCTCAGTTACTACTAACTAGAACTTATTCAACCCACAAACTCCATTACTGAATCAGCTAAACCATAATACATCCCATGTTGACTTTCATTGACTAATAAGAAATCTTTGAGCAAATCACTGAACATGAATCCCTTACACTTACCAATAGCTATACAAAGCTATTTTGAGCTTGAATAACCATACATGATCACTAATTAACACTTCCCACAACATTAAACTTAAATGAAATTTTCACTAATAAATGGCAAAATCTGAATTTCTCAATAAAAATAGGAATTAGTATTAAATAAACTTGTTATTACATTAAAAACATGGATTACAGTTTGCTTAAACTAAATTTTACATCTGGAAAGGAAGAAATAAAAAAAACGACACACTAAATTAAACTACTAACTATTCTAACCTAACTACCCGCCCATTCTTTCTTCTTTTTCACTTTTATAGACCCTGGGATGTTGTATTGACTTTCCCACACCTGTGTGAGCCGTTGGATTAGCTCCAATTCATCTCATCCTTTGAATTCTGTTTTGGCGGGAAAAATGGGATGGGCAGATTGGGTGTATCTGGTGGGGGTAATAAATGAGGAGGGGGAAGGTGAGGTGTGGTTGAGTATTTGGTGATAGCATTAATGACAGTTGGTGAGGTAGCATGGAGGGGAGGGAAACATGAACCTGGTAATTAGGAGGGTGTTTTAGAGGTTAGGGATGGGTCAACGCATGGTTTGACCGGGTTTAAATAAAAATGGGGGTTTATTTATTTTAGGGGTGGGCTGGATTTTGGTTAGTGGGCTGTGGGGGTGTTGTGGGCTTGGATCAGGTTTAGGTATTAGGGTGGTGTTTGTTTGGTTAGCTTATTTTGTAGAAAAACCACAAGGACCAATGTTGTAATATTTAAAAACCAAGGGACTGAAAATGTAAAATTCCCAAAGTTATCACAAGGGCCTTAATTGACAAGCTTGAAAATTATAAAAACCAAAATTACAATTCTCCAAAATTTAAACCCCGAGGACTAAAATTGACATTTTCCAAAAGTTTAGGGGTTAAACTTGTCACTTAGTAAAAACTTTTATCCAAGGATCATTTTTAACACATTTTAATTTTCCAAGGACAAAAATTAATTTTTCTTTCAAAAATATCCCACCAGGGACTGAATCTGCCAAAATCTGAAACTCCAGGGACTAATTTCGTAAATTTCCAAAACTTTCCAATTTTTCACCAAAGGACTGATTATGACAACTTATGATTTAAAAAGGACCTTTGGTGATAATTTTCTATATTTTTAATATCCAGGGACTAGATTTGTAATTTTATGAAAGTTGAGGGACTGAAACTGCCAATTTTGCAAACTTTATACGTTTTTCATCTGTTTTTGCTCATTTTGCATCTAAAACATATAAAACACAATTATGAAATATTTTCAGTATTTTGATGCATTACTGAGTGTTTTTGTATGTTTTGCAGTTCATATTAGACCAAAAATGATGAGTGTTTGAGCACTCATCAATCCCCCACACTAAACTATTGCTAGTCCCTAGCAATACTGTTTTGAAAACTTGATGGATTTGAAAAACTCTTTACCAAAAGCCATCACTTCTGGAGTAGCCAGGTGTTAGAACTGTGGCACACCTGATAACCGTGTGATTTTGAGCAAACCACCAGCTTTCAACGGATTTGAGTAGTCTTTACCAAAAGCCGTTTGCTTCTGGACTAGCCAGCTCTTGATGGAATAGTCAACATCTTGGTGAGCTGATTACCAATTATGGATTTTCCACGGCCTTTACCACAAGCCATAATCTTGCGGGCTAGCCAACTCATTTGTTTTCGGGGAGTTGATGAACCATACAATTTTGGGCAAATTGCCAGCCGTCAACGGATTTGATTTGTCTTTACCAAGAGCCGTTTGCTCCTGGACTAGCCAATCCCTTTTGTCGCTTAGACAAGGCGGACTGATTACCACAAAAATTTTGAAGCACCAGTGAAAAATTTTTGAAAATTTTTGAAATTTTGGCAAAAAAACGGGGGTATTATATAGTAAAATGTGATAAAATTCGCTAGAATAGCGAATACCCCCCCACACTTAGCATGAATATTGTCCTCAATATTCAGAATCCCGGCTATTATGCCGACATTTTGAACGTAAAAGGGCAACATTACAAGCTAAGCGTGGAAAACACCATTTTGTATTTTCACTCATTTGTAACCATAGCGTGGGGGACTCCCCCACACTTAGGGTGAAAACCCTATAAGCATGCTATTGTTTTTGTTTACCGAGTCGCTAGCTTGACTCGACCCCGAATTCATTTGTCCTTGGGGAAGCATGATGTGGAAGAAGCAATCTCACTCGGACTTTCATTCAAGATGTTTGGATAAACATTTGAAGCACGTGAAAGTTCCACACCGATGAGATAAGTATCCGGCTCAAGATAATGATACATGAAAATGCCGGGATCAAATATAGTGTCTTCATTCCCGAAGGAGTGAAGAAGAGAAGAAGTCACCTTGTAGGTGAAGAAAAGGAAGAAAATCATGATAAAAAACATGATTTGATCTTCTTCCTCAAGAGGAGGCTCAATAGCCTGAGTTTGGATTTCAAAAGGTAAGCTCGTAAACAACCCGGGAGGGTGGGTGGGAATTTGCAAATTCTCATGGTTGAGAGCATCTCCCCCCGGGCAATCAAACTGATGAGCGAGTTCACCGGAGAACTCCTCAAAGGCGAATGAATCATATATGGGAAGAGAATTATGAGAATGAGAAGTGGTAGTGCCACTAATCTTCTCTCCTATATGATCAAAGCTGAAGGCTTCAAATTCCGGTATAGGATCATCGGAAAGAATCTCACTATCCTTTATGAGGATAGGGGAAGAAATAGGTTTCATATTAAAAGCCTCGATTTTAGAAATGAGGAGACTGACATTCAATAATGTAGCACGAAGGGCTTCATCTTTGATTTCAGTGTCAATCTCATCATTCTCTTCTTCCAAGCTGACTAGCTCAGAAGGTAATTCTTCCACGTAACTGATGTCTCCACAAGATAACAAATCGTCATCATCAGAATCGGAGAACATCTCAACATTATCATTCGGGAAGACAAGAGGAGGAGGGATATCACACATATGATCAAGAATTCCCTGTGACTCTCTTGGGATTGGGACAAGGTTCTCAACACTAGACTTTATAAATTCGTCCGATTCCTTAACAGGAACAGTGTCAAGATGCTCGTCCCCCATGCTCAGAGAGTGAGTGTGAATCTCGGGCGTGATAACAGCAGACTCAGGGAGTTGAGAAGGACTAGCAGTCATGGATTCTACAAGTTCCATTATTTCTACTGCTAGTGATTCAGTTATGTTCTTTTCTCCCTGTATGTTTACTGAAACAGTTTCAACTGAAGTCGAATCAGAAGGTTCCTCAGTCACCTTTGGGATTGGAACAAGGTCATTTATTTCCTTAAAAGGATTGACTTGAACTTCCTTGTCCCCCATTATCAAGATATCTGAAGGTTCCTTTGAGATTTCTTCTTCAAAGGGTTCATCCTCATCACTTTCATCCTCAAAATAAAATGAGTTAACAGGAGGATTTTGTCTCATGTGAATCAGACCTTTAAGACAGTTTATTTCCTCTTGAATGTTCTGGTTGAATTGAATTTGATTGATCATCATTTTATTAATCAATTCAGCTCTAGCTAACTCGTCTTGAGGAGGTGGTTGAGGGGTTGTGTATTGTGGAGGCTGGTTAAAACCAAATTCATGATTGTTACAAGGAACCTGTTCATAGGCAAACTGATTCCTCGTTTGACAATCAGAGCTGTAGTGAGGGCCTCCACAATACTGACAACAGTAAAACTGCTGGGTATCATGGTGTGGAAGCTGATGGAATAAATCAGTCGTGTCATGGTAGGAATATGGATTCTGGTTATAGACAGACCCGTTTCCTGACTCTACCATGCCACAACCGGGGCAATTACCACCATTATAAGAGCTACCACACCATTGGCAAATAAGAAGGTGTGGGTGAGACATAGAAAGAATCAAAGGGTTTTGGAGGGGTAGGGATGAAGAATCAAAGATGTGAGAGGGTAAAGGTGAGTATTTTTGGGTTTTTGGGTAAACATTTTGTACAAAATGAGAAGGAAAATCTTTTTGTGTTTTTGTGTTCGTTGAAAACTGAGTTTAAAAAGTTTTCGTGAACGGTTTTGTTTTGAAAATAGGAGAATATGAATAAAGGATGGATAAATGTACAATGGAACGAATTCCAAAGACACTAATCAGAAAAACCGTTTAGATACGCACACAACCTCCCCGGCAGCGGCGCCAAAAATTGATTGAGCCCGAACCGTCAACCTAAATTGACCAAAGGATATGGTCAACAAAGTCAAAGGCCTAGAGTCAATGCTCCGAGGAATACAGTGTTTTCCCGGGTCGTTAAGTCCCGACGAGGTGTGAATGGCAATCAAACGGTTATTTGATCGGGTGAATTTGGATGGATAAGGGTTTTTGAGTGAAATTAAACTAAGGAATTTACAACGAAATAGCTTAAAGAAGCTATATGAATAAGAAGGGAAGCTAAGAAAAACCAGAAACGATTTAAACTTAAAAACGCGTACGTTACGTTTAAATAAAACGTAAACGCACAAAATAAAAAGTGAAAACGTAAATCTGAAAACACCCAAGGGATGAAAATGAACTTTTTACAAATTAGAAGATAAAAGAAAATTTTTAGAAAATTAAAAGAAATTTTAACCCTAATTAATTATTTAATATTAATTAAATACTAATTAATACTTATTATAAATACTTAAATAACTAAAATACAATATAATATTATTTAAATACTAAAAAGGTGAAAATAAAATTTCTAAAACTTTAAAATAACTAAAAATAAGTTTTAAAAATAAAAGTATATGTTTTTGTCTTTTTGTGAATTTTCTATTAATTAATTACTAATTAATTACTAATTACTAATTAAACTATTTTAAATTAAGAAAATTACTAAATGAACAGTAAAAATTCTAATAAAATTTCTAAAATTAATTTATAATATATAAAAGCTATAAAAAATATAAAAACTTAATTTTACTTAATAAAAACTAAATATGCTATTTTAAACTTAATATTAATTAATAATTAATAAAACTAAAATTAATTCTAATAAATACCAAATGACCAAATAAAAATCTGAAAAATTTATTATAAATACTTTAATATATGAAGTAATTAATAAAAATATAAAAATGACAAGTACTTAATAAAAATATAAAAATGAAAATTAAAATTAAATTACATTAAATAGAAACTATCACTTATTTTTAAATTTGCTTTTCTTGATTTTTCTTTTACAAATCTACTAAATACTTAAAAACAACAAACTTTAATAAAAACAAACTTTTTGAAAACTTAAAAATAAGCTGGAATAAGCCAAAATGTCAAGACAGTTGACTTATGTTGACCAAAGGGCAAAATGGGCTAAAATGAGATCAAGTGGGACCCACTCTGATTAATCTAGGTCCAAATAAGTTAAACTAACTTGAATAAGCTGGAAAAAGCAAAGATGGGCCTCAGAATAAGCTATAAGCCACAAATAAGCACTTGAAAATTTGTTTTGCAACTGAAAAGTGGGACAGACTAGAAGCTTTGGTTTAGGTGGGGTCCACAGGCTTTGAGGTCAAACCAAGGGTCAAATGAGGGACCCTGGTAGGAGGGGGGTTGCTAGGAACCAAGGTGGGACCATGGGGCTCCCTGAAATGGGTGGAAACCACCACCAAAGTGGTGGTGGTGGTGATGGTGCTGCTGAGACAGAGCAGCAATCTGCCCTGCAAGTCACTTTGGTGACTTGTGGGGCCCACAAATAAAATCACAAAAATAAAATAAAGCTAGGATATCAAAGATGAACTGGTAGACAATGAATAGAAACAAGATTCACCTTCTGATCTATCACACAAAAATCACAACAATTCTTTCAATTTTGGTAAAAATCTGAGTTTGCACAATTTGACTTTTCAAGTTCTAATCCTACTTTGACTTATGTGAATTTCTAATGATTATTACTGACTTATATGGAATTCATAAGCTATATTGAGACTAACTTAAGTTACTTTAACAACTTATAAAGAGATTTGAGTGGTTTATGATCTTAATTACCACCACAGTTAACTGTGGTGGTGGTTTACTTGTGAATTTGACTATCCTTTGGGGTAATGACCAAAATGATGAACAAAATAACTTTACTTGGACCCAAGGAACTCAGTTGAACCTACAAATGTCATAAACAACAACCAAGACCTACCCAAACTGTATTAACCAAACACCCCTTTATATGTTACTAGCTTTGGATTTAAGTAGGTACAATGCCAATTCACACAATGCAAACACAAACAGATGATCAATAGGCTATACTAAGATTAAGTAAGCACAACTCAACCAGAGACAAGTACTCAATAAGAACTAGAATAAGCAATGAACACAAAACAATATCTAAGCTGAGATTTTAAGTAAGATGAGACAAAGAGAATTCTGACCTCAGGATAAAGATATGAAGCTTATTAGAGCTCAGTTACTACTAACTAGAACTTATTCAACCCACAAACTCCATTACTGAATCAGCTAAACCATAATACATCCCATGTTGACTTTCATTGACTAATAAGAAATCTTTGAGCAAATCACTGAACATGAATCCCTTACACTTACCAATAGCTATACAAAGCTATTTTGAGCTTGAATAACCATACATGATCACTAATTAACACTTCCCACAACATTAAACTTAAATGAAATTTTCACTAATAAATGGCAAAATCTGAATTTCTCAATAAAAATAGGAATTAGTATTAAATAAACTTGTTATTACATTAAAAACATGGATTACAGTTTGCTTAAACTAAATTTTACATCTGGAAAGGAAGAAATAAAAAAAACGACACACTAAATTAAACTACTAACTATTCTAACCTAACTACCCGCCCATTCTTTCTTCTTTTTCACTTTTATAGACCCTGGGATGTTGTATTGACTTTCCCACACCTGTGTGAGCCGTTGGATTAGCTCCAATTCATCTCATCCTTTGAATTCTGTTTTGGCGGGAAAAATGGGATGGGCAGATTGGGTGTATCTGGTGGGGGTAATAAATGAGGAGGGGGAAGGTGAGGTGTGGTTGAGTATTTGGTGATAGCATTAATGACAGTTGGTGAGGTAGCATGGAGGGGAGGGAAACATGAACCTGGTAATTAGGAGGGTGTTTTAGAGGTTAGGGATGGGTCAACGCATGGTTTGACCGGGTTTAAATAAAAACGGGGGTTTATTTATTTTAGGGGTGGGCTGGATTTTGGTTAGTGGGCTGTGGGGGTGTTGTGGGCTTGGATCAGGTTTAGGTATTAGGGTGGTGTTTGTTTGGTTAGCTTATTTTGTAGAAAAACCACAAGGACCAATGTTGTAATATTTAAAAACCAAGGGACTGAAAATGTAAAATTCCCAAAGTTATCACAAGGGCCTTAATTGACAAGCTTGAAAATTATAAAAACCAAAATTACAATTCTCCAAAATTTAAACCCCGAGGACTAAAATTGACATTTTCCAAAAGTTTAGGGGTTAAACTTGTCACTTAGTAAAAACTTTTATCCAAGGATCATTTTTAACACATTTTAATTTTCCAAGGACAAAAATTAATTTTTCTTTCAAAAATATCCCACCAGGGACTGAATCTGCCAAAATCTGAAACTCCAGGGACTAATTTCGTAAATTTCCAAAACTTTCCAATTTTTCACCAAAGGACTGATTATGACAACTTATGATTTAAAAAGGACCTTTGGTGATAATTTTCTATATTTTTAATATCCAGGGACTAGATTTGTAATTTTATGAAAGTTGAGGGACTGAAACTGCCAATTTTGCAAACTTTATACGTTTTTCATCTGTTTTTGCTCATTTTGCATCTAAAACATATAAAACACAATTATGAAATATTTTCAGTATTTTGATGCATTACTGAGTGTTTTTGTATGTTTTGCACTTCATATTAGACCAAAAATGATGAGTGTTTGAGCACTCATCACCCTGCACACAAAATAAAGGAATTAGTTCCTTTTGGGGACCCAAGCCACAAATGACTTGGATCTGCCTCGTGTATCAATATAATTATATCTATCAAAGGTCATTGATACACCATTGGGATTGTTTAAGGTGATGGTTCCTTTTGGTTTCCATTCCCAACGTGCTGAGGCCTTAACAGCATTTCTCATATTTACCCTTTTCTTGTTAACAGACCCACCAGTGGTAACCTTTGGCCTTGTAGTGGTAACTGCTGGCTTAGTAGTGGAAACTGCTGATTTTGAAACTTTAGGTACCCACTTTTGATTATTGTTAACTTTCTTTTCAAAATTTGTCTTTTTCCCTGTTTGAGTAGATTTAACAAAAGTAGTAATAGGGGACTTAGGGTAAACTCTGTTTTTATTTCTGGCAGTGGCAACTGCTAGTCTAGCAGTGGAAATAGGTTTAATGCCAGAATGAAGCAAAACAGACCTGGGAATCATCTTGCTAAGTGGATTTGGGTGAGTTAAGTTATTAGCATTTTGTCCATTCACCCTAGTATTCCCAAACACTTCCCTTCTTCCCAAGTAGTAGGTACAGCTATAAGACAAATGGTCAAAGCTACCACATATATGACAGGGTTTGTTATTGAACACAAAGTCACTACCAAATTGCCTAGATTTAACATGATTCCAACTCCTCATATTACCTCTAGGAGTTGGTGATCTACTTCTGTACATCTCTGCATATCTAGTAGTGGGCCTAGTGAAATTAGGTTGTGACCTAGGCTTCTCTTTGACTACATCAGGAATACTTCTTTTAATCTCCACTTTAACATTCTCAGGAACACTAGGCTTAGACTCAACATTCAAATTATCATCTTTAAGAGATGAGTCACTAGCACTATTAAATTTTGGTCCATAGGTCATAGATGGTTCCTGGAATTCTTCTAAACTTGTGTGAGCTAAGTCAATGCCAGGAGGTGATGGAACACCTCTTAGAGGTGGTGGAACAGTTTTGTATCCAACTCCTGATTTGGCTTTGCTCACAACTTGGGCTTCCCAAATCTTGTCAATACACTTGTATTGATGATCCAGTGTTTGCTTAGTTATCATTATATTCTCACTAGCCATCTTAACCTTTTCTAGTTCTTCTCTATGAACCTTATTAACAGCAACCTGATAATCTAAGTCTCTTCTTAATACTGCAATATCATCATTGAACTTAGATTCATTTGCCCTATAATGCTCTAATTGAGTTTCTAAAACTCCTAGGCCTCTTTTATGATTTGCTAAGTTATAATTAGTATGAGTTAACTCTATGTGTTGCTCATTAAATTATGCTTTAAGTTTCTTATACTCTTTTAAGGCCTTACAAGATTTAGAACATGCATTATCAATTTGTACCTCAGAGTCAGAAAAAGCCATTAGTGCAAGCTCTGTAGCAACCATTGCAGACTTTGAATCATCTTCCTCTTCCTTAGTCATAAAGCTCCAATCAAAGCTCACTCCATCAATGGCCAATAGCCCCTTTGGCTCATCATTAGTAGGTTCCTTCTTCTTGTCCTGCTTGTACCAAGTTGACCTGTTGTCAGACTTCCTTGGCTTCCTACACTCCCTGGCAAAGTGCCCCTTCTTATGACAATTGTAGCACTCCACCTTCTTTTTGTCAAAACCTACTGTTTCATTGCCACTGATGTTGATCTTTCTTCCAGTCTTCTTCCAAAACTTCTTTGTCCTTAAGCTTAGTAATGCCACTTGCCATTTAATGTCCATCTCCTCCATATCATCTTCATCAATTTGATCCAGATCCTCATGATTGAGGATTGAACCACCCACTTGACTTGATATAAAGGCATAAAAAGTAGTATCACTAAGCCCTGCAATCTGTCTCTTTGAGCTACCAGTGGAAACACTTCCTCTACCAGTGGAAACAACAATGTTAGCACTGTCATCATCACTATCACTTTCTTCATCTGAACTATCATCATGAGATGATGATATGAGTGCTACACTTCCTGAACTTGAGCTTATCTTGCCAGCTTTCTTCAATCTTTGTTCAATAACCTTGAAGTTATTGTACAAGTCATTAAGTTTCATGGTCTCCAACTCTGGCTTATCTTCCCACACAGCAACATTGGTTCCAAACTCAGAGGGTAAGCTTCTTAGGAACTTTAGATTGAGGTCTTCCCTTTCCACCTCAATTCCAAAAACAGTGAGTTGAGTAACAATCTTTTGTAGCCTTGTGAAGATGCTATCAAGAGATTCATTACTTGATGAACCAAAGTTTTCATAAGTCTGCTTCAGCAAGGTCTTTTGAGTCTTCTTGGTGGAATCATTACCACCAAAAACTTCACAGATCTCATCAAAGAGAGTCTTTGCAGTCTTGTACTTGATGAATGCTAGAACTTGGTCTCTGGGAAGTGTCATCAGCAACAAACCTCTGGCCTTGAGATCATTCTTCAACTGAAGTCTTTCATCATTAGTAACAGGTCCAATGTTGACCTTAATTACTTCCTTGCCACCAACCATCTCTGAAGTAGAACTTGGTTTGAAAGAATTTCCAACCATAATGATCTCCCAAAGTGTGTAGTCATGGACCATAAAGAATTGTTCGATCATTAGCCTCCACATCTCAAAGTCATTCAACTTAAGCTTTGGAAGCTTAGCAGCAATGTTTGAGTTACTGG
This sequence comes from Artemisia argyi, assembly GCA_030686995.1. NCBI lineage: Eukaryota > Viridiplantae > Streptophyta > Magnoliopsida > Asterales > Asteraceae > Artemisia > Artemisia argyi. Next base: position 113,316,180 of record CM060688.1, on the reverse strand, counting down.
TTTCTGTCTCCTTCTGAGTGAACTAGAGTCTTCTAAATCAAAGTATCAAAGCCTGGCTCTGATACCACTTGATGGATCTAAACACCTTAAACTTGTGTTAGATTGATACTTTGAATTATATCACTAAGTATGCGGAATCTACTTAGTAACACTTAGAAGTTTGATTGTGAGTAAGACAGTTGTATATGAACAATGTATGTAAACAAACTATTAGCTCCAATATTATTAATAATAATAATACGAGTGATCTTGATATCACTAGGGTTACACCTTGAAGCTCTAGAAAAACGTATATCAAACCTTTAACCTAGGATCTCCTTTTATAGCACAAGGAGTCCTCTTCTACAAGATAAGTATAAAGCTAATAGAATAAGATATACACAAGATCTATTCTATATTTATCTAAACACGTTTCCTAACAGTTATCTAATAAGTAGTGGTAATATATGTTCTTGCAGTGGTAATGAGTTTCCACTGCAAGTACAATCTTCTGCAGTTGTAACATCTTCTCTTATCCGTGGTAACTGTTAGTATAATTCCGAAAAATTTTCCACCCAAATATGTGAGGTTCGCCTTTAGATTTGATAGGAAAAGCATTTACTATTAGTGCTTATGAGTGTACCGGTAGCATTTAGATTCTAGAACTTGCGTTAGTGATGCATCCCGAGACCGCTAGTGAGACTGCATTCGTGTAGTAGGATTTACTACATGATAAGAGGCATTAGGATCACCCTTGTGTTAAACCCGTATCATAATTACTTGACCATTTAAGTCATATTACTTGGCTAGTAAAGTCAACTAATTTTTCCCACACCTTAGCGTTGTACTCATTTTTAGTACACGAAACCCCTAGTACACCCCTCCGAGCCTATCTTTTCGTTTCTAACTTTAAGCATTTTACTTAAAGGAAGAATTCGTTACACCCCACTTAAATGTACACCCAAATTGCCTTAGCCTTCCGTGTATGTACTCATTTTTAGTGCATTATTGTTATTTGTTAAACCCTAAGTTAACTATCTAATTGATCACATGGTTGCTAAGTCGAGTCATATCCTTGTACATATTGTTTTGGGACGATTGGGACTCATGGGTAAAGTACTTATTTTATGGAGTAATGGGGAAGAACATCATATTATTACCCCCATATGTGCGTTAATCTTAAAAGTACTCCAAGTGTTTTGATTTTCTTAATTCGAGTCAATAGATTAGTTTATTGTAAAGTATGTAAAAATTCAAGTGTAAGGGGAATGTTCATTCCCTATGATGTATTATTTTGGATGGTAGGGTAAGAGTGTATGAAAAAAAAAATCGAAAAAAAAAATAGAAAAAGAAAAGAAAAAAAATAGAAAAAGAAAAGAGAAAAAAACATACGGACTACCATCCCTTTTTATTCTATGTTTATTTTATGTTTTTGGTTATTTTTCATTTATTAGCTTAAGTCGAGTCTAGTTTTGGCTTAGCAACGCCATATTGTACATGTAATTAACCAAGAATGTTAACTCGCCACCAGTAAAGACTGCCTATATCCAACAAAACCGTGTATTTCATATCCCTACACATAACGTTACAACCCTTTAAAAGACCTCTTTGATAGTTTATCCTAGGTGCTTACGCCATGTGGTGGAGGTTTGATCCTTTCCCAAGCCTATGGTAATCTATTTTGCTATGACAGGTAGTGAGAGATATTTTCCGTTTCCATAATGTGATATATACTTTATTACACCCGAGAGATGTGAGTATCTAACACTATTTGTGAGGTGCTATATGACCTCCGTGCTTGTCTTTGGTCTTTAGTGGAACGATTATTTGTTGTAATTACTTTTATATTAGTGTTAAATGACCCCTAGCTTGTATTTTGATTAGAATAAAAGCGCATTTGCTTGAGGACAAGCAAATCTCAAGTGTAAGGGTATATGATGAGGCGAAAAATGAACCACTTTTAGGGGGTCATTTAAGCCCGGAATTGAATTTATTTGATCAAATATTGCCCTAAATCGTTCCTTTTGTGATTTTAGGTACTTTAGGAGTGAAATCTTGAAAAGGAAGCAATTCGGACGTTTTTAGAGCATAAAAGTGAAGAAAACGCCAAATACTTAATTTTCCATGCTGAGAACACTGTATGACGGCGTCAAGAGGACAATCCTGACGGCGTCAAGAGTAAAAACCATGACGACCCAGAAGAAACCTGAAGGCGTCACAAGTAGAGCTTCAAGAGTTAATTGTGTTACGGCCTGCAAAAGGGGACTACATGACGGCTTCAGATCCAGATCTAGGCAGTCCGAGGAATTATTGGGCGGCGAGATGACGGCGTCAGACATTTGTTCTTGACGCCGTCACCCTCTAAAATCTATATATAGTTTTCTAATTTTCATTCATTAGGAGGAACTTGTGTGGAGAAACCCTAGGGCCGAACCTTGTACGAATTTTACAGCTTTTCAAGGGTTTTCAACCCTTGAATCCTTACATGTGCTATTGAGATAAGTCTTCTCTTAATTCAATCAATATGTCTATGTGTTGGTTGTCTATATCTTGTGCTTGTCTTGATTTCAACATGCTAGGCTAGATTTATCTTGTGTTTGCTTAGATCTAATGAAACCTAGATGTGCATTATGTGTTGATTACTTGTTTATGGTTGTATTGGATGAATGATTTCAATGTTAGGCTTAAGAAAACTGGTAGATCTCCATTGTGTAATATGCTTGAACGTCTTAGGAAACATGAACCGATGTGTACTAGGTTTTATTGGTTGTATTTAATGCATGAGTAAATTCTAATGATTCCATGTTAGGAGCTTCTAGCAGGCTCGACATAGGAGTGAAGTAGGCACTCATAGGATTGGGGAAGTAAGTACGCCACCCCATGAATGATATTAAGGAATACAATCCGTCATCCACGCAACTATAACAAGTAATTAACGTGTAAAAGATATCTAGGGAGTAGTGAAATCTAAGTAAACACATTTCTCCCATATATTGCGCACAACTTTAGTTTAATATAGCTTATTTTCATTTTTAGTACTTTATTTTAATTGCATCTTTAGTATTGGGTTAGTTGACTAGCAACTAATTCCGCCCAAATCCTTCAAACCCGAGATTTTAATTTGCTTTCTAAAAAATATAAAAAATACAAAAAGAATCATCCCTTATCTCTAGATCTAATCTTTAGGTTTTCTAATCCTAGCGACACTATTCCTAGCTGAACGATCAATCCCCCGGTACTTGTCATTATACTATACTACATCGATCAGGTACACTGCCTGGTGGGGGTTGTAAGCTTCTCAAGATCCCTTGAGAGGTAAAGCCTGGTGCAATTCCCACGTATCAGATATGTATACACGTAAGCAAATTACAAATCAGAAATGTTTACAGACAAAGAAAAAGGTGAGTTTTAAGCTAAATTAAACTACAGGGTGTGAAATTGAAACTTTTACAAACTTAATATTAAAAGGAAATTTAATTAAAAAGAAAATTATTTTTTTTGATTATTTTATTATTTAATATTAATTATAAAAACTAATTAATTATTTAATTAAAACTATTTAACTTATACTAAAAGGATTTATATTACAAATTTAAGCTAGAAATATGCAAATTTAATTTCTAAAATTCTAAAACGACTTAAATTAAATTTAGAAACTAAAAATATATTTTTTTTGTCTTTTTGTGGATTTTTTATTAATTAATTACTAATTATATTAACTAAACTAATTAAACTACTTTAAATTACTAAAAATAGCAAAATGGCTTAGAAAATTATGAGAAAATTTATCAATCTAATTAACCATCACAGGAAACCGAAAAAATTATAAAAAGTTTATAAAACTATTTTTAAACTAGTTTACTAATTATTTACTTATTTAACAATTAAAAAACTAATTTACTAAATTAATTACGAAAAATAGAAAATGAATAGTAGTAATTAAGAGACTATTTTCTAAAACTAATTTATGATTTATAAAACCTAAAAAAAATATAAAAAGGTACTGTTGTTAAATAAAAATTTATAAAACTATTTAATTAACTAATATTACTTAATTATTAATTAAATTAATATTAATTATAATAAATACTAAATTAAAAGAGAAAAATCTTGAAAAATTACTGAAAATACTTTAATATAAAAGAAATTTAAGAAAATAGAAAAATGAAAAAGTGCTTAATAATAAGCTGAAAAGAAAAATTAAATAGATAAATCCTATTAAATAGAAGCTATCACTAATTTTAAATTTGTCTTTTTCTGATTTTTCTTTTACAAAACTAATTTTACACTAAAATGAAACAACTTTTATGAAGGAGCTTTGATTAGTGCTTGAAAATAAGCACTTGAGACACCCAAATGCTTAACAGTTTGTATATTTAGCTTATTAGGATTTTGTGGCTTTTGAAAAAGCTATATTTAAGCTACCATATGATCAAATAAGCTAAGACAGATGGATACAAACTTGAATTGAGCAAAAGAATCCAAAATAAGCACAAGAATAAGCTGTTGTGATCAAATAAGCACTAGTCAAAACACAAGACCAGGGCAGATTCCTTTCTAGTGCTTATGGCTTTTTAATGAACCTTGGGTGGGTCTTGGAACTTGGATATAAAACCTGAGTGGGTCAGTATAAGGTTCTGAGGACAGGTCACAAACAAGGCCAAATAAGCTAAGCAACAATAAGCTAAAGTCCAAACTAAGCCTAGGTCTGAAAAGATGGGCTGATAAGCTGTCTAAAAAGCCAAAGAGCCAGGGGTGGGGTCCACTGAGTCAGTCACAAAGAGCCAAAGAAAAATGGCCAAAAGGCCTGGTGTAGGGGAGGTGCTTGCCCTGTAGATCTAAATAAGCTGTTGCACAAGCTTCATAAAAAATTAAAAAAATAAGCTGGTGGTGGAATCTTGTAGATTAGGTGGTACATTTTTATTTCTGAAAGTTTCAAGGACTGATTCCACCCACAAAATTCTAGAAAAATCCCACAAAAAATGAGTTTTTGCACAATATGCAATTTTTGACTTTTGAGTTTTATGAACTATATTGACTAATTTGAGTTTTGACTTAATCCTAGTTACTGAAAACATTGTATTAAGCTAAAATAAGTTAACCTAAGGCTAAAACAACTGATAATAAACTGAAATGAGTGATCTTGAAGCCTAAAAAATCTCACAGTGAGACTGTGAGGGGAATTAAAAGAGGTTTTGACTTTTTTCTTAAGAATACTGATTTTTTATGATTTTGATGTTCTATTTAGACCTAATGAAACACGCATAAATCACAAACAACAACTATAACATAGGAAACAGTGGTGAAATCCACTGATCCAAATACACCTTTTACAAACTGTTTTTGAGATTTCTAAAACAAATGATCAAGTGAGGTTATGAAACTGAATCTTAACAACTTAATCTGATCTATTAGGCTCAAATAAACACAAAAACACAAGCAATAACTAAAAATGACCAAGATTCATTAGATTGCTAAAATGGCAGTCAATGATAAGATTTGTGAGCACAAAGGAAATCAATGAACAACTACCCAATATTAAGCAATGATTTCACTTATATACACCTAAGAAACATAAATCTACAAAGATAAGCAGCAAATGAGCAAAGCTACAGTGAAATGGAAAATTGAGATTTGGCTTACAATTTGCATTCCAGCTAATAAGCATGAACCAAGGACCAAGAACCTTCCTATAGACCCCCCACAGGTTCACTAACCGATAGCCATCCAAAATTCACTATGCTCTAGCTTCTTCCTCATTAAACCTGCAATTTTTTATTTTCTTTCTATTTTTCTGATTTTTTTTGTATTTTTGATTTTTGATTCCAAACTGCTTTTAAAGGTTACTAATAGCTTTTAAGAGCTATATGAGAGCTGATGTGAGCTTGTGAGTCTCTAAACAACTACTAAGAACCAACAGAACCTTAATTTGGAAATTTAAATCTAAAAGTGCAGATCTGAGAATTAAAATTGAAAGCTTCACTTTGATTGATTGAAATGAGTTTAAACACCCAGTAAATGTGATTACAAGCTTTAAAAGCAAAAGATTACAACTAATTTAAGAGTTACAATGAAAACAAAACTATTTTGAACTAAATTAACTACTATACTTAACTTCTGCCTTCTCTTCCTTTTATAAGCTCAAATTAGGGTTTGTGGTACCCTTCTGATCATTTCCCACCACCATTGGATCTTTGAGATGCATTCTAAGCCATCCACGTGTTTTGGCGCCAAAAGAAAACAGAGCAAATTGTTCTGTTTTATAGCAAGGGGGTGGTGCATTTATGGCACTTTGGCTTGTTAGGTAAGTGGGGTGGTGAGTGGTTTGGGCGGTGGGATGTGATGGAGGAGGGGGTGGAGGTGACTGGTTTGCAGGGCACAAGTGGGAGGGAAAGGGTGTGAGGGTGGTGATGGTTGACTTTGTTTGACCCTGGGGTATTATTTGAAACGGTTTTTAGGGATAAATGGGCTTGGGATTGGGCTTTTGGTTAAGGACTGGATCAGGCTTTAGTGTTTTGGATTTGGATTAGGTGTGATAGTATCAAGGGTCCGTTTGGTTTGTAAATTATCACAAGGACCAAGTTTTTAATTTTTCCAAAAATTAGAGGCCTGGTTTGCCAATCTTCCAAAGTTAGTCCAAGGATATTTCTTGCTACATTTGAATAGTATAAGGACCAAATGTTGATTTTCCCACTTTTGAACTTTCAAGGGACAAAATCTGCCATCTTTTGAAACTCCAGGGACCAAACATGTAATTTCTCCAAACTTTCCATCTAAGGATCACATTTGCCATAGAAGAATAGCACAAGGACCAAAATTGATTATTTCAAAGTTTTTAAATCCTAGGGACCATATTTGACAATTTTGCAAAGTACAGGGACCAAACTTGTAATTTCTTGAAACTTTTTACCAAAGGACTAAATATGATAACTTGTGATTTCAAAAGGACCTTTGGTGACTTTTCTTCCAAAATAAATGCTCATGGACTAGATTTGACAAGTTGTGAAAGTTGAGGGACTAAAATTGCCAATTATGCAAACTTTGTTCATTTTTCATCTGTTTTTAAACATTGTGCATCTAAAACATATAAAACACAATCCTGGGATATTTTCAGTATTTTGATGCATATTTGAGTGTTTTTGGATGTTTTGGCAGCTCAGATGAGACAAAAATGATGAGTATTTACATACTCATCAAGTACTACCCAATATCAAAACCCTTAAAACAAGAGTGTCCCAAGACTAGCTAAGCAAGCATACAAATAAAACGGATAAAGATGCGCGAAAACTAAATCACATAAATAAAAATTTCATAAATAGGCTAACACCAAGAGGTGTTTAGCCACTCATGTTCAAGAATGCTGAAAAACAAATGTTTAACATAATAAATGTAAACATTGAATTAATACAAACAAATCGAATGAATAAACTTATAGTTGTGGTGTGAAATCTCCCTTGGAGTAGACTAGTATGCTGATGGAACTTCGTCCTACTGCTCCCTTAATTCCTCCTGACTTCTGTGTGTTGGAATGTCTATATGAAAACTCGGAATTAGGGCTGGTATTTATAGGCCCGGCATAGCTACGGCGTAGCCCTAAGGTTAGCTATGCCGTAGTCTTCGATAATTGCATCTACTCCGTAGCTAGATCTTGTGCTACGGCCGTAGTTTCTTTAGCTGTCATGTCTATGGCGTAGTTATGTTGGGAACTACGCCGTAGTTTCTTCTATGGCCTCGATACTTATCCTACTGCTTGATTTTGGGGTCTACGCCGTAGGTGGAGAGAGGTTACTCTGTAGAACCCTTTGATGTTCAACTACGTCGTAAGTGTGGTGTTGCCTACGGCGTTGTCTTCAGAAATAATATCTACTACGTAGGTAGATGGAGCATCTACGCTGTAGTCTTCAGTAATGATAGTTACGGCGTAGGTAGATTGAGCATCTACGTCGTAGTCTACGCAGCATCCGCATACTTCAATGAATTGCGTGTAAATCCTTCCAAATCCGTGTCTTTTCGTTCCTTTGCTCATCTTTGCCTTGAAAACTGAATATAAACAAATAAGAGTATATATCCAACATATTAATATAAAAGATGAGCAATATAGGGGGAAATTAACACGTAAAATATAGGTACGATTTGATGTTATCAAATATCCCCCCACTTGAACTCTACTTGCCTTCAAGTAGACCTTATTAGAATAATTCTTAAAAAGATATCTCCCGATAAACTGGAAGATATGAGTCCAAAAATCTCCTATGCTAGAATATATCAAAGCCGAACACCTCACGAAATGGGAACAAACACTCATGCTTTCTTCATAATCTAAGTGTTATTTTCAGGGTGATCACTCAATGCACAGTCATGGAATGTATTCTATCATAGGCTTGGCAGTTATACAAATCTCCACCACTAGAGCTAAGGTCAAAGTGAATCTTAAAGGCAATAGTGGGTGAACATATAAAAGGCTAGGGTGTACTGTTGTTACTAACATACTATGGAAAGGGCGACAAAGGCAATGGTACATGACCGGAACGCCAGGCAAGACACCAAGGACTGCTCGAATCCCTCACTTAAGCATGATTCACAACTAAGGGTAGGATAAGACATGGGATTCAAAATAATGGTGTAAAATGAAAAATAAAAGAAAATAGTCTTAACCTATAACCAAGTTGCTACCACTTGCCGTTCATCCAAGGTCAAAGCTTCAAGACGCAAAAATTGGATCATATAACAAGTGTGTGTGCCATTATAGGACGTCGTGATGGGCACCACACTTGGTCTTCATGTTGGTGATTATGAACCAACAACTTCAATCTTCATATGCGACCGAAGTGGCTTCTTCGATACTAATTCTTTCACAGCTCAATAATATGGTGATATACAAAGTTGCACCAAAAAAATAAACTATCTAGATACTGAAATTCACATTTTTTTCACATAAATAACAAAATACAAGAAATAAATAACATCCCCCCACTTGAGATGAAACATACTTGATAATTCGGGGTCTCTCATGATCTTCAAAAATGGGTCTTCAACGTAAGCTTGATTTCTGAACCTTTTGACTCGAACCTCAAACTAGGGCGAGCGGCAACTTCCCAATCACAAGTCAAGACTATATGGTAGGCTAAGGTGTACAGGTGTATCGAAACATTTATAATGTGGGTAAGAAACGAAAGGATAGGCTCAAAAGGGTGTAACTAGGGGTATCTTGCACTAAAGATAAGTGCAACAAAAGGGTTTACACAGGGGTCGAATAGTCAATGTGACTAATCGATAGACATACACATATAGGCTTTTTGGGTGATAATCCTAGAATATTGCCTTCTCAAAAAGTTTCTTCCAAATGTACTAAGTAATCTCAATACACTACTCATCCATGGTCTCAAAATGATGTAAAGGCCAAGTTCTAAAGTTTACAAACTACCGACACACTCATAATTTTGGTGGATTTGGGGTAAAACAGGGGAAACTGAATAGGCTAAACCTCACCATGATATTAAGGGTTAATGTGCTCGGCTAAGGTCTATTCTAGTTAGGTTAAGAAAAACATGTCAAAATTTTTTAAGATGACATAATTTTTCAAAATAAACTAGAAAAATTGGGCAAATAAAAGTTCAAGTTACATTCTACTCCCGTCCCCCCACTTGAAATGTACAAAGTCCCTTTTGTACTCAAATAAGCTAAGAGAATAAAGGAGATAAGTAGAATTGGAACTAGAACTTCCCTGAAACTTGCTCTTGAAAATGGTACAAGAATCATGTTTGAGAAAATGTGCCTTCACTTTTCCTAATGAGCAAACTGCATATCCCTGAAATCACGTAACAACCACAAGCATAAAATCTAAAAAAAGAAAAATAAAAGAAAAACAAAAATCCTAACTCACTTTCGTAGGAATCACGGTTGCATTTAGTGTATGCAACAAGCCTTTTAACCATTTGGTGTCCCAAGTAGACGAGTGAAGTCTCGTGAGGGTTTACAGTGAACACACCCACAAAGTTCATTTAAAAACTAATATAAGGTTAAAGTATGTTTGTAATAAAAATCTTTTAAAATTACTTGGTACAGGAGAAAACTATGGCGTAAAGGTTTCACAAGCTACGCCGTAGTTGGAAAAATCATACAGTGTTACACCTGGGGTGCTACGGTATAGCTAACCAGAAGGCTACGCCGTAGACTTTTCCAGGGGAAATTTTCTGGAGCAAAAAGGCTCCAAAATCAGCAAACATCAATCCCCTTTTCTCTTTTACCTACAAAAATGATTTGAACAAAACATGCAACACCCAACTACGCTAAAAGAAATGAAAAACAAAGATAATTCGGGTTGTCTCCCGAAAGAGAACTTTTCTTTATTATCGAGTCTTTAAATTAGACTCACTGTGGCGAATCTTCACGTGGGCATTTCCTTCATAAGGTTGTGCCTTATCCAGGCAACGTTTGTAGCGGTGTGCTTGTACTCCATTTTCCCAATCCTACAAATCTTCGAGAACCTTTAAACAGGTCCTAAATTGTACCTAGTCAGCTCGTATGCTTCTACAATGATCGGGGGAGGGATTTTATAGGAATTCCTAAAAGCTTGCGTCGCTGTTGCTCGTATGCCTCATCATCCGGATCCGTGAACCCATCATGTCCTTGTAACTCAAGGTAATCCATAATCCCATCAATATCATCATCATCAGATTCCGTCCCATTAAACCATTTGTCGTCAAGCTTATCCTCAATAAGCTCTTTCTTGCAACGGTCCTTTTCTTCTCCCCACCTAGTTTTGTACTCTTCATCTTTTACAACCGCCGGTTCGTTGTTATCCTCGCATTTAATTGGGTCAACTTTGCTCATACATCCCTTCCATATTTTTTCTTTAGTTGTTGCATCAATTCTTCCATATTTAATTTTCACTCAATCTTCAAAACCTAATCTATCAAGCCATGGCAAATCACTACGTCAATGATCATTTGTTGATGTCCATAAATACTCATCGTCATCAACCCTTGCCATGCTACTTCCTCCATTGCAATCATTCTCATACGGATTGCAAGACGCCCATAGTTCATCTTCAGGATTATTGCAGGTCTTGATTTGCTCACACCAATGTTTCTTTTCTAACGGGTTTCCTTCTTGTGGAGTTTCGTCTTTAACGATTGTAGGTTCTTCTACATTGCTTGCACCATTTAAGGCATCCCAAAGCTTCCACTTCTCTTCTCTCTCAATCCTTCCATGGGTGATTCTAACCCAATTGTCAAAGGATATGGTTCCTTTCCATTCAATATCTTTTCTGCTATCATCATTAGTGGAGCTCCAAAGGTGTTTGTTGTTTCGTATCCTTTTGTCGTCTCCCCTCCATCACATTGGTCGGCATTGGGGTCGCATGATGCCCATAAATCGTAGCTCTTCTCGTTATCCATGGGAATTGCCTCACACCAATGGTATTTTTTTACGATCACTTTGGTGCTACTTCCCGTCTTCTTTCAATGTTGGGCACTTACTCCCAAAAGATTCTAAGCTTCATTATCCTTAACCGGGGTATCGCCAGGTTTACTCCAGCAATTAGTTACGTTTTTCGTCCCTGATTCACGGTCAACATTTATGCTACATCATAGCTCATTAGGAGAGCTACATCGTAGTTCTTTTCTGCTATCATTTTCATGCAAAATTTTTTCTTGCGAGCCTTCAAGATTAGTAGTAAGGTGCTTGTGTGCAGTGATATTAGAAGTAATGTTGTCTTCTATCTTAAGCTTAGCATCCCAATTATTAACTATACAAACAGATTTGACCCTATTACATTTTCCTCTTTCATCCATGTTGAAAACTATTTTTTTATCGTTTGCACTTAAGGAAATTAGTTTATTAAATACATCGATCGTGGCATGGGCAGTGGCAGGAGTGGTCATCCTAAAATAATTGGCAATTCATTATCTTCTTCCATTTCAAGAATTATGAAATCAACAGGTAGGGTGAATTCATCGATCTTTACTAACACATTTTCGACAATCCCTTTAGGTATGCTAACCGTTCTATCTGCCATTTCAATAGTCATGTAAACAGGTTTAATAAGGCCTAGACCTAACCGTTTGTATATAATGGCATTATACTTATGCTAGCTCTTAAAACTGCTAAAGCGTTTTTAATAAACAAACTACCAATTGAGCAAGGGAGAATAAAACTTCATGGGTTTTTTTCTTTTGGAGGCAATTGGTGTTGAATAATTGCCGAACATCTGTCATTTAACTATACTTCCTCCCCTTGTTCATCATTTAAAGGGTAGAGCTCCATCTCGTCAAGAAAATCTCCTTCATCGTCGAAGTCAAGCTCATCCTTATTTGTAAACATTTCCAGTTCTTCGTCCGAGTACCTGAAAGGAGTATAAAGTGGTTCCCCACTGTTAGAAAATATTGCTTTGCATGCTCCAGATTCCTTGGAACAGCTTCCCTTAATTTCGACATCCGGCTTTCGCACTTGATTAGTCAAAAGCCCAATCTTGGTCTCCAAGCTCTTTACGGTGTCATCATGACTTTAAAGGTTCAGCGTGGTTCCTTCTGAAAAGCTTTTTAGCCATTATTCGCGATCCTTTTGTTTCTTAGTTGACTCATCAAGGTACTTTTGAATAGAATCTTCAAGACTTGTTCTTCCGTAAGACGGCCGGTTATCATTCATTGAGTAATAGTTTGGAGGTCCTACGCGATATCTTGTTCCTCCATTACTCCCTTGAAAAGGTCTTCCTTCTCCATATTTTACCTCTTCGGTTCTCTTTTCATCATCTTTTAAAGGGCAATCCCTAGCCAAATGAGCTCCTTCGCAAATTTCACATCCCACATGAATGGCATGCACATTTTTTTTAAGCTTCTTCATATCACGCCCTAAACTTTCCATCTTGTTGGTGATTAGGGCGATTCCATCTGAACTTTTGCCAACGCTTCTACTTCCACCATCATGCCACTTCTGAGAGTGGTCCATCATATCTTCGATGATCTTTAAAGCTTCAGCTGGTGTCATTCCAGGGATCAGCCCCTGAGAGTCCAGCATTCTTCGGGTGGAGATGTTAAGCCCATTGTAGAAGATACTCAATGTTTGTTGCTTGTTGAGTTTGTGAGTTGGGCACTTGAAAAGAAGATCATTGTACCTATCCCAAGCTTGGTACAACGATTCATCACCATCTTATTTGAAGTTGTGTATTTCCTCAAGCTGTTGAGTCGTCCTTGAAGGAGGGCAATACCTTTGGATGAATTTTTTCTTCAACAAGGCCCAAGTATTGATGGTTCCAACGGGCAATGATGAGGCGAAAAATGAACCACTTTTAGGGGGTCATTTAAGCCCGGAATTGAATTTATTTGATCAAATATTGCCCTAAATCGTTCCTTTTGTGATTTTAGGTACTTTGGGAGTGAAATCTGGAAAAGGAAGCAATTCGGACATTTTTGGAGCATAAAAGTGAAGAAAATGCCAAAGACTTAATTTTCCAAGCTGGGAACAGTGTGTGACGGCGTCAAGAGTACTTTCCTGACGGCGTCAAGAGTAAAGATCATGACGACCCAGTACATAAATGAAGGCGTCACAAAGTAGAGCGTCAAGAGTTAAATATGTGACGGCCTGCAAAAGTGGATAACATGACGGCATCAGATGTAGATCAAGGCAGTCCGATAATTATTTTGGCGGCGAGATGACGGCGTCACAAGGTTGTTCTTGATGCCGTCAGCCTCTTATATCTATATATAGTTTTCTAATTTTCATTCATAGAGAGGAACAAGTTTGGAGAAACCCTAAGGCCGAACCATATACTTATTTTACAGGTTTTTCAAGGTTTTCAGCCCTTGAACCCTTACATGTGCTATTGAGATAAGTATTCTTTTTAGTTCAATCAATATGTCTATGTGTTGGTTGTCTATATCTTGTGCTTGTCTTGATTCCACCATGCTAGGCTAGATTTATCTTGTGTTTGCTTAGATCTAATGAAACCTAGATGTACATTATGTGTTGATTACTTGTTTATGGTTGTATTGGATGAATGATTTCAATGTTAGGCTTAAGAAAACTGGCAGATCTCCAATTGGTAACATGCTTGAACGTCTTAGGAAACATGAACCGATGTGTACTAGGTTTTATTGGTTGTATTTAATGCATGAGTAAATTCTAATGATCCCATGTTAGGAGCTTCTTAGCTGGCTCGACATAGGAGTGAAGTAGGCACTCATAGGATTGGGGAGTTAAGTACGCCACCCCATGAATGGTATTAAGGAATACAATCCGTCATCCACGCAACTATAACAAGTAATTAACGTGTAAAAGATATCTAGGGAGTAGTGAAATCTAAGTAAACACATTTCTCCACTTATTGCTCACAACCTTAGTTTAATTTAGTTTTTTTTTTCATTTTTAGTATTTTATTTTGATTGGATCTTTAGTATTGGGTTAATTCCGCCCAAATCCTTCAAACCCGAGATATTTACTTGCTTTCTAAAAAATATAAAAATACAAAAATAATCATCCTTCATCTATAGAACTAGTATTTAGGTTTTCTAATCCTAGCGACACTATTCCTAGCTGAACGATCAATCCCCCGGTACTTGTCATTATACTATACTACATCGATCAGGTACACTGCCTGGTGGGGGTTGTAAGCTTCTCGAGATCCCTCGAGAGGTAAAGCCCGGTGCAATCCCTACGCATCAAGTTTTTGGCGCCGCAGCCCGGGGAATAGTTATTTTCTAGGTTAGAATCTCTTTTTATTAGGTCTACTTGCTAGATTCCTTTCTAGTAAGATTTTATTTTTATTTTTAGGTTTTCTTTAGTCTATCTTATTTCTTTGTGTTTTTGTTCGTAACTTTTCACCACCCGACATCATGGACGATGGGAATATCTTTGAACCCGTCATCCCACCACAACAAAACCCACCACTCGAACCTCTTAGGCCCCGAACCTTAGGAGAGTATTCCCGACCTAGCCACCAAGGCTACCGAAACACCATTGAGCTCACGGGAGCCAATGTAACCCCTTTGCGATCCGACACCATCCGGTTGGTGCAAAGCAGATGTGCATTCCATGGACTTCGTTCCGAAGATCCAAATCAACATCTTAAGGATTTCCTAAAAATCGTAGATTCCATAGACCTAGATGTTGCAACTAGAGAGACAACCCGATTACGCCTATTCCAATTCTCACTACGGGATCAAGCTAGTCAATGGCTTGAGCGTTTACCCGCAGGATCCATCACCACATGGGATGATCTCACCACTCATTTCCTTGCTCAATTTTTCCCACCGGGGAGAACTACTAAGCTTAGAAATGACATCTTGATGTTCCAACAACGTCAAAATGAATCTCTTTATGAAGCATGGACTCGTTTCAAGGACTTACTCCAAAAAGTCCCTCATCACGGCATAGATCTTTGGCTCCAAGTCCAAATCTTTTATGACCATATCGATCTCTCCACGAGGCGAGCCATTGACCAATCGGCCGGTGGTAAGCTACATGATCTAAGTGTGGAACAATCACGGGAACTCATAGAAGATCTTGCTCTCTATGACAACGAAAGTTGGAATGATCCCCGTGATTTGAACAAAACGGTCAAGGCAATATCCTTGCCTTCGAACAATTCTAGCACTCCCGACCGTAGAATCATGGAACTTGAGGACCAAGTCAAGTTTCTCATGAAATCCTACAAAGCTCCTAAGCCTTCAAGCCAAGTGAACAAAATCACTTCTTCATGCGAATTATGTAGTGGTCCTCATGACGCTCGTGATTGTGTGGAACTCCCCGGAACAGCTTTTGCGGACTACGCATCCTCGCATACCGACGAAGCGGGAGATAAGTGGTACACTTTCAAACCCGAGCCAAACCCTTACGGTGATTCCTACAACCCCTCTTGGAAAAATCACCCAAACCTTAGGTGGAAACAAAATCAACCCAATTCTTCCAATCCGCCTAATCGTTACCAACCAAACGGTCCACCCTCCAACCGTACTTTCAACAACAATCCTTCTAACAACTATGGTAGTACCAACAATCTTGAAGGATTGATGTCTAAGTTCATGGCATCTCAAGAAGCTCGCATATCTAAGTTTGAAGCCGATTTCAAACAAAAGCAAAGCGAGATGATCACCAAAATTGACGCATTGTTGAAAGTTCTCAATGACCGAGAAATGGGAGCACTCCTAAGCGACACGGTCAAGAATCCGAAACTAAACGTTAATTCCATATCATCAGTTTCGTCACCCACTTCGTGTCCACAATACTACTCGGTTAAATCAACGAGCACGTGTTTCAAACAAAACCAAATTCTTCAAAAGGACCAATCAAATAAAACACCCGATATAAAACAGGTCAAAAGTATAGTTGAAACACCTCCTACACAAGACCTTGACGATGAATTCAAGGAACTTCACCTTGAACGCCCCGTCATTGATGTCTTAGCCCGTGCTCCCTACTATAGTGCCCTCCTAGAAAAATATGAGAAGTTTAAACTAGGTAAAAATGGGACCGCCTTCATTCAAAACAAGTTGCCTAAAAAGCTTGATGATCCGGGTATATTTGTTTTGCCTTGTAAAATAGGAAGATCCGAAGCTTTCGACACACTAGCCGATTTAGGGTCAAGCCTCAACTTGATTCCCTTATCCCTATTCACCACTCTTAAGCTTGGAAAGTTAGAGGAAACGGAGGTGTTGATAGGTCTAGCGGATGGAAGTATTGCCCACCCGGTTGGAATGATTAAGGATGTAGTTGTTCACGTAGGAAAGTTAACTATCTTAGCGGATTTTCACGTCCTAGACATGGTTAGTGACACTACATGCCCATTGTTGGTAGGAAGAGGATTTTTAGCAACCGCTAGCGCCATGATAGATTGTAAGGAGTCTAAGATAGCGGTAGGTGAAGGCGATACTTGGTCAGTGTACGATGTTAAGAAGCATAGTTATGATTGTGACGATGAACCGACACCACATTGGGTAGAGATGAATAGGAGACCCTCTAGATATGGACCTTGGATAGAAAGGAACTTTATAGGACCTCAATGCCCATTCTATCTAGAAAAAGATTTCATTGAAAAGACACATTCGGTGGAACAACTCATTGCTAGAGATGAAGAGCTAGATCCTTTTGAGGACCCCTTAGTCTTTAGGAAGATGATTGAGTTCTTGAGCGTAATGCCTATTAATATAGAGATGAATAAGTGGAAAAGAGAAGGAGACAAGTGTAAATGGAGGTGGGACAAGCCACCTAAAGGAGGTGACGGATCATGGCATATGAGGATGACTTTGTATGATCCGGATGGAGAAAAGTTTGAAAGATCATACCATACTAAGAAAACCGATAGGAAGTTGAAACCTAAGTTTGATCCCAAAGATGTCCTCAATGAGGAACTCACCCGTGTCACGTAGTAACCCATGACCTTGATTCTAGCTACAAGACTCGTAAATAAAGAAAAGCGCTTCTTGGGAGGCAACTCATGCTTTGTGTGATTTTATTTTGTTTGTTTGTTATTTGCTTCCGTATGCATGCTTTATTTTTATTGTTGGTAGATCATGTTTCTAAACTAAAGAGTGAAAATACTTTACATTGTTGTTTTGGCTTAGTCTTAACTTCACCTAAAGGTATTTTTGCAAAAGATAAGTGTAAGGGGAAACCCCAAATATGTTTTTAAGAAACAACCGATCATGATTCTCCACAATATTAAGTGAACATGTATATTCGTATTTGTTAGGGTCAAATGCTTGTATTGAGTCATAATGAAGTTTTGCAGGATTTTACAGGAAGTAGGACCAAGTTTTTCTAGAAATTTTCCAGAAACTTAACATAAGAATTTCTGCAGGTCACTTCTGACGGCGTCATGGGCTTGCTCCTGACGGCGTCTGATGAGGCCAAAAATGATCCGTTTTTAGGGGGTCATTTAAGCCCGAATCCGAATTTATTTGATCAAATATTGCCCTAAATCGTTCCTTTTGTGATTTTAGGTACTTTGGGAGTGAAATCTGGAAAAGGAAGCAATTCGGACGTTTTCGGAGCATAAAAGTGAAGAAAACGCCAAAGTCTTAATTTTCCATGCTGGGAACAGTAGGTGACGGCGTCAAGAGTAACTACCTGACGACGTCAAGAGCAAAATTCCATGACGGTCCAGAAGAGATTTGACGGCGTCATGAAGGTAGGGTGTCAAGAGTAAAAGTCATAACGGCCTAGAAATGATTAAGTCTTGATGGCGTCAAATGTAGATCAAGGCAGTCCGAGATTAGTTTTGGCGGCGAGGTGACGGCGTCACCTAATTGGTCTTGACGCCGTCAGACCCCTTTTCCTATATATAGTTTTCTAATTTTTCACATTTAAAGAGAGAAGTTTTGGGAGAAACCCTAAGTACGATTTTGGTGTAACTTTACAGGTTTTTCAAGGGTTCCAACCCCTTGATACCTTGCATGTGTAATCAAGATAAGTGTTCTTTTAATTCAATCAATATGTCTATGTGTTGGTTGTCTATATCTTGTTCTTGTCTTAATTCCATCATGCTAAGCTAGATCTATCTTGTGTTTGCTTGGATCTAATGAAACCTAGATGTTGATTATGTGTTGATTACTTGTTTATTCTTGTCTTGGATGAATGATTTATATGTTAGGCTTAAGAAAACTGGCAGATCTCCAATTGGTAACATGCTTGAACGTCTTAAGAAACATGAACCGACGCGCACTAGGTCTTTATTGGTTGTATTTAATGCATGAGCCACTGTTTACAATCCCTATAGTTGTGCTGGGCATGGTGTAGGAGGAGATAAGAGCTCATAGAATTGGGGAGTTATGTGTGCCACCCCATGAATGGTATTAAGGAATACGATCCGTCATCCATACAATTATAACAAGTAATTAACATGTAAAAGATGTCTAGGGAGTAGTGAAATCTAAGTAAACACATTTTCTCCAATTACTGCTCACAACTTTAGTATAATTTAGTTTATTTTTATTTTTAGTATTTTATTTTGATTGCATCTTAGTATTGGGTTAGTTGAATAGCAACTAATTCCGCCCAAATCCTTCAAACCCGAGAATTTTACTTGCTTTCCATAAAATATAAAAACACAAAAATAATCATCCCTCACCTTTAGAACTAGTATTTAGGCTTTCTAATCCTAGCGACACTATTCCTAAGCTGAACGATCAATCCCCCGGTACTTGTCACTATACTATACTACAACGATCAGGTACACTGCCTGGTGGGGGTTGTAAGCTTCTCGAGATCCCTCGAGAGGTAAAGCCTGTTGCGATTCCCACGCATCAGCGTCACGTGTAAAAAATCTGGAAATTTTACCAGTTTTGTTTTTCTAACGGAGTCTTAAAGTTTTTGCTGAATTATTAAGTTTTATAATCTCCAGGAAATCTGAAAATTTCATTCCACAAGCATTATATCTTATTTTGTTTTCTAGGATTTAGTAACTTATGTAGGTTGCTGCCGATTTTATGCGAGGTTGCTTTGTTTGTTTTCTCAGGATTTACAGGTTATGTATGACAAGAAGATGATTTATATTCTGGAAGGGAAGCTTTGTCTGTTCATTTTCTTGGAGGAAGATCTAACGTGTCCACCTTATTATCCATACCGAGCGAATCAGGGGAGTATTTGATTTCATTTGTTTTACTTATTTCACTTTTACATTCTTTACTTGAACATTGGGGACAATGTCCATCCTAAGTGTAAGGGGAGGGTAAAATGATGATACCTTACAGATACAGTTTCGCTTGAGTTTGTTTGTTTAATGGTAGATGTGTAATAAAATTATGAGAAATACTTGTTAGTGTAATTTTAGCGCCAAATTTAAAATTTTTTACAACATTTAGGAGTGAAACTTTAGCCATAGCAAGCGTCTCATGGATAGGAGATTGTATGACTAGCACATAACCGTATCATTAAAAAGAATTTTCCACCCAAATATGTGAGGTTCGCCTTTAGATTTGATAGGAAAAGCATATACTATTAGTGCTTATGAGTGTACCGGTAGCATTTAGATTCTAGAACTTGCGTTAGTGATGCATCCCGAGACCGCTAGTGAGACTACATTCGTGTAGTAGGATTTACTACATGATAAGAGGCATTAGGATCACCCTTGTGTTAAACCCGTATTATAATTACTTGACCATTTAAGTCATATTACTTGGCTAGTTAAGTCAACTAATTTTTCCCACACCTTAGCGTTGTACTCATTTTTAGTACACGAAACCCCTAGTACACCCCTCCGAGCCTATCTTTTCGTTTCTAACTTTAAGCATCTTACTTAAAGGAAGAATTTGTTACACCCCACTTAAATGTACAACCAAATCGCCTTAGCCTTCCGTGTATGCACTCATCTTTAGTGCATTATTGTTATTTGTTAAACCCTTAGTTAATTATCTAATTGATTACATAGTTGCTAAGTCGAGTCATATCCTTGTACATATTGTTTTGGGACGATTGGGACTCATGGGTAAAGTACTTATTTTATGAAGTAATGGGGCCATATGGACGTTAATCTTAAAAGTACTCCAAGTGTTTTGATTTTCGTAATTCGAGTCATTAGATTAGTTTATTGTAAAGTATATAAAAATTCAATAGTAAGGGGAATGTTCATTTCCCTATGATGTATTATTTTGGATGGTAGGGTAAGAGTGTATGCAAAAAAAAAAAAAAAAAAAAAAAAAAAAAAAAAAAAATCGAAAAAATCAAGAAAAAGTAAAAAAAAAAATAGAAAAAAGAAAAGAGAAAAAACATACAGACTACCATCCCGTTTCATTCTATGTTTATTTTATGTTTTTGTTATTTTCCATTTATTAGCTTAAGTCGAGTCTAGTCTTGGCTTAGCAACGCCATATTGTACATGTAATTAACCAAGATTGTTAACTCGCCACCAGTAAAGATTGCCTATATCCAACAAAACCGTGTATTTCATATCCCTACACCTAACGTTACAACCCTTTGAAAGACCTCTTTGATAGTTTATCCTAGGTGCTTACGCTATGTGGTGGAGGTTTGATCCTTTCCCAAGCCTATGGTAATCTATTTTACTATGACAGGTAGTGAGAGATATCTTCTATTTCCATATTGTAATTTATACTTTATTACACCCGAGAGATGTGAGTATCTAAACACTATTTGTGAGGTGCTAGTATATGACCTCCGTGCTTGTCTTTGGTCTTTTGTGGAACGATTATTTGTTGTAATTACTTTTATATTAGTGTTAAACTTGTATTTTGACTAGAATAA
The DNA here is from genome assembly GCA_030686995.1 of Artemisia argyi. NCBI lineage: Eukaryota > Viridiplantae > Streptophyta > Magnoliopsida > Asterales > Asteraceae > Artemisia > Artemisia argyi. Next base: position 113,295,006 of record CM060688.1, on the reverse strand, counting down.
AAGCGCATTTGCTTGAGGACAAGCAAATCTCAAGTGTAAGGGTATATGATGAAGCGAAAAATGAACCACTTTTAGGGGGTCATTTAAGCCCGGAATTGAATTTATTTGATCAAATATTGCCCTAAATCGTTCCTTTTGTGATTTTAGGTACTTTGGGAGTGAAATCTGGAAAAGGAAGCAATTCGGACGTTTTTGGAGCATAAAAGTGAAGAAAACGCCAAAGACTTAATTTTCCAAGCAGGGAACAGTGTGTGACGGCGTCAAGAGTAAAGATCATGACGACCCAGTACAGAAATGAAGGCGTCACAAAGTAGAGCGTCAAGAGTTAAATATGTGACGGCCTGCAAAAGTGGATAACATGACGGCGTCAGATGTAGATCAAGGCAGTCCGAGAATTATTTTGGCGGCGAGATGACGGCGTCACAAGGTTGTTCTTGATGCCGTCAGCCTCTTATATCTATATATAGTTTTCTAATTTTCATTAATAGAGAGGAACAAGTTTGGAGAAACCCTAAGGCCGAACCATATACGTATTTTACAGCTTTTTCAAGGGTTTTCAGCCCTTGAACCCTTACATGTGCTATTGAGATAAGTATTCTTTTTAATTCAATCAATATGTCTATGTGTTGGTTGTCTATATCTTGTGCTTGTCTTGATTCCACCATGCTAGGCTAGATTTATCTTGTGTTTGCTTAGATCTAATGAAACCTAGATGTAGATTATGTGTTGATTACCAATTTATGGTTGTATTGGATGAATGATTTCAATGTTAGGCTTAAGAAAACTGGCAGATCTCCAATTGGTAACATGCTTGAATGTCTTAGGAAACATGAACCGATGTGTACTAGGTTTTATTGGTTGTATTTAATGCATGAGTAAATTCTAATGATCCCATGTTAGAAGCTTCTTAGCTGGCTCGACATAGGAGTGAAGTAGGCACTCATAGGATTGGGGAGTTAAGTACGCCACCCCATGAATGGTATTAAGGAATACAATCCGTCATCCACGCAACTATAACAAGTAATTAACGTGTAAAAGATATCTAGGGAGTAGTGAAATCTAAGTAAACACATTTCTCCACTTATTGCTCACAACCTTAGTTTAATTTAGTTTTTTTTTTCATTTTTAGTATTTTATTTTGATTGCATCTTTAGTATTGGGTTAGTTGACTAGCAACTAATTCCGCCCAAATCTTTCAAACCCGAGATATTTACTTGCTTTCTAAAAAATATAAAAATACAAAAAGAATCATCCCTCATCTCTAGAACTGGTATTTAGGTTTTCTAATCCTAGCAACACTATTCCTAGCTGAACGAAAAAACTCATCAAGACTTAGTTAATCATAAGTGTGGTATGGCCAAACTTGAGAAGCAGATAATTCACTTTAGAGAAAATGAACTCACCTTTTCTGACACAAAAGCTATTCTTAATAGAGACATATTTTTAAAAGATGCTGAAATAAGCCTGTTAAGAACTGAGTTTGCTAAAGTGAAACAAGCAAAATATAATATTCAACTAACTGTTACAACATTAGAAAATGCTTCTGCATGTACTAGAAGTATAGTTGAAAACCAAATGAACAAGAAAATCAAATCTAGGATTGGATACAACACTTGTCCACCTCCTTACAGAGGAATTCCCTGTCCCCCAGGTATAGATCTTGCTGAATCAGGTTTACATGAACTCACTCATAAACCACTAGAAAATGTAAAACCTGTAGAAAATAGTGAACCTTTTGAGAGTGCAAGTGATACTTCACTCTCTAAAGAAAAGGTGCTTACTGATAAGAGCTCAGATGATACATCATCTGATGAGAATGAAAAAGAGACTGCTTCAAAGAAAGGAAACAAAGTAGGACCAACCAGTCCTAAAAGTGTAGAGAGTATGACAAAGACTAAAGTTGTTCTGAAAATAGTTGAATGTTGTGCTAAATGTAATAGCAAATCTAGAGGTAGTCAGAGAAATTGGAACAATCTTAAGTCACACCAACTTGGTGATAATTTTGTTATGTACAATAAGGCATGCTATTACTGTGGTAGTTTTAATCATACTCATGCTTATTGTAACAATTGGGTTTCTGGGAGTACATCAAGGTCTAAAACAAACCCCAGAAAAGGTTTTGTGAAATCTAACACACCAAAAGTCAATCATAAAGTTAGACCAAATGAGCCTGTTTACCCAAAATTCACTACTAAGGGTGCAAGTAATATTTTCAAACATACACCAAGAGTTGTGAAAAGTCTCATTGAAAGGAATGATGTGGTTAAAACACAAGACTGGAGACCAAAACCAAAAGGTCCTGCTAGACCAAATGGTATTGCCAAAATTGGTACTGTCAGACCAAAAACCACAAAATGTGTTAAGAATGAAAATGCTGTTAAGTCCTCAACATGTTGGATTTGGAGACCACTCCAATCAAATGGTGCATCAACAGTCCTAAAGAGGTTTGATTACATTGATGCACGAGGCAAACCCAAGTCAGTCATGGCTTGGGTACCCCAAGGAAACTAATATGTGTATACATGTGCAGGAACATACAAATGATATTGCTGATCAAGGATATGTAGATAGTGGATGTTCAAGGCACATGACAGGCAACATGTCTTACCTCACAGACTTCAAATCATTTGATGGAGGATATGTTACCTTTGGGGGAGGAATCAAAGGAAAGATTACTGGTAAAGGTACAATTAAAACCAGTAAATTAGATTTTGAAAATGTGTATTTTGTGAAAGAACTTCAGTTTAATCTCCTAAGTGTCTCACAAATGTGTGACACAAAGAACAATGTTCTTTTTACTGACACTGAATGCATTGTTCTTTCTCCTGATTTTAAAATACCTGATAAAAGTCAGATTCTTCTTAAAATCCCTAGAAAGAACAATATGTACATTGTTGATTTAAAGAACATTGTTCCTAAAGAGAGTTTAACCTGTCTAGTAGCAAAAGCCTCATTGGATGAATCTATGCTTTGGCATAGAAGGCTTGCTCATGTAAACTTTAAAACAATCAAAACAATTGCAAAATATGATTTGGTTAGAGGTTTACCCAAAAAGATTTTTCAAAATGACCAAACCTGTGTTGATTATCTAAAAGGGAAACAACATAGAGCTTCTTGTAAGCCCAAGACCCATAACTCAATTTCTCAAGCTTTATACATGCTTCATATGGACCTCTTTGGTCCTACATCTGTGAATAGCTTGAATGGTAAAAAATATTGTCTTGCAGTTACTGATGATTACAGCAGATTTTCTTGGGTTTTGTTTTTGAGAACTAAGGATGAAACAAGTGAGATCCTTAAGTCCTATATTATAGGGATAGAAAACCAAACTGATAAGAAACTGAAAGTAATTGATGTGACGATGGGACAGAATTCAAGAATAGAGTTATGGATGAATTTTGCAAAGAAAAAGGAATAAAAAGAGAATATAGTGTAGCTAGAACCCCACAGCAAAATGGAGTAGCAGAAAGGAAAAATATAACTCTTATAGAGGCTGCTAGAACAATGTTAGTAGACTCTAAGTTGCCTATTTCATTTTAGGCTGAAGCTGTAGGTACTGCTTGTTATGTGCAGAACAGGGTTCTTGTAATTAGACCTCATAGAAAGACTCCTTATGAACTTTTGTTTGGTAGAACACCATCTCTAAGTTTTATGAGACCTTTTGGATGTCATGTCACTATTCTCAATACCAAAGATCATCTAGGAAAGTTTGAAGGAAAAGCTGATGAAGGCTACATGATAGGGTATTCTTTGCAAAGTAAGGCCTATAGGGTGTATAATAGTTGCACTAGGCTAGTGGAAGAAAATCTGCACATAGAGTTTCAAGAAAAACTACCTAATGTTGCAGGCATTGGACTAGATTGGTGTTTTGACATTGATAAGCTTTCAGAATCTATGAATTATGTGCCTGTCATAGGTACAAATACTAATGATAATGCAGGTTTTGAAGACAATGTTGAAACAACTGAAGATCAAGATTACATCTTGATGCCAATTTGGAAAGGATTGGATTCATCTTCAAGCCATGGAGAGCCTTCTAATACAACAAATGAAGGTGTTGAAGATGATCATGGAACTCAAGGTCAAGGGAATCATGGAAATTCTGCAAATGAAAATGGTACTGCCAATTCACCAAATGGTACTGCCAGTTCAACAAATGGTACTGCCAGTTCAACAAATGGTACTGCCAGTTCACAAGTTGGTCCTGCTGAACCATTAATGGTCTATCAGATGATTCCTTACCAGAAGATGTAAGGATTGGCAATCTTCCAATTACCTATGATGTTCCTACAACACACAACACAAGAATTCTCAAAAATCACTCTGTTGATAATGTGATTGGCAGCATTGATTCTGGTGTTAAAACAAGAACTCAAGTCTTATCTTCAGACCAAGATGGGTTTATCTTAGCTGTCTATGAAGAAAAGAACCATGAAGTTGCCCACATATGCCTTTTCATGCTTTCTCTCACAGGTTGAACCCAAAAACATTACAAAGGCCTTAGATGATTCAAGTTGGGTTGAAGCAATGCAAGAAGAGCTACTTCAATTCAAACTTCAGAAGGTTTGGATACTGGTTGATTTGCCCAAAGGTTACAGGGCAATTGGAACCAAATGGGTATTCAGAAATAAGAAAGATGAAAGGGGAATAGTGATAAAAAAACAAAGCAAGATTGGTGGCCCAAGGGTATACTCAAGAAGAAGGAGTGGATTATGAAGAAGTTTTTGCTCCAGTTGCAAGAATTGAAGCAATTAGGCTATTCTTGGCCTATGCTTCTTTCATAGGCTTCACTGTTTACCAAATGGATGTCAAAAGTGCCTTTTTATATGGTACTATTGAAGAAGAGGTGTATGTTTCTCAACCTCCAGGCTTCATTGATGCAGAATATCCAGACAAGGTGTACAAGGTTACCAAGGCTCTTTATGGTCTACACCAAGCTCCTAGGGCATGGTATGAAACATTGGCTTTCTATTTATTGGAAAATGGATTTCAAAGAGGCAAGATTGATCAAAAGAACCAAGAAAGACATCTTGCTGGTGCAGATTTATGTTCATGACATTATCTTTGGATCCACAAACCAGGAGTTGTATGTGGAGTTTGAAAAACTTATGCATAATAAGTTTGAAATGAGTTCCATGGGGGAACTTACTTTCTTTCTGGGTCTCCAAGTAAAACAATCAAATGAAGGCATATTTATCAGCCAAGATAAGTATGTAGCAGAGATCCTAAGGAAATTTGGGTTTGCAGATTCAAAGGTTGCCAGTACACCAATGGATCCAGAAAAGGGGTTACTCAAAGATGCTGAGGGTGAAGATGTTGATGTGCACAATTACAGATCAATGATTGGGTCCTTGATGTACCTTACACCATCAAGACCAGATATCATGTTCCCAGTGTGTGTATGTGCAAGGTTTCAAGTAAATCCAAAAGTTTCTCATCTCACAGCAGTCAAAAGGATCTTTAGATACCTCAAGGGTCAACCTAGGTTGGGTCTATGGTAACCAAGGGAATCATCTTTTGAATTGGTAGCTTATTCAGATAGTGACTATGCTGGTGCAACCCTAGATAAAAAATCCACAACTGGTGGATGTCAATTTCTTGGCTGCAGACTCATATCATGGCAATGCAAGAAGCAAACAATGGTGGCCAATTCTACAACTGAAGCAGAATATGTTGCAAGTGCAAGTTGTTGTGGCCAAGTTCTTTGGATCCAAAATCAATTGCTTGACTATGGGTACAATTTTCTTAACACCATTATTTACATTGACAATAGCAGTACGTACTATTTGTATCATTAAAAATCCAGTTCAACATTCAAAAACAAAACACATTGAAATCAGACACCATTTCATAAGAGATTGCAATGAGAAAAGGTTAATACAAGTTGTCAAAATTGATTCTGAAAAGAATTTTGCAGACCTTCTCACCAAAGCTTTTGATTTAGGTAGGTTTAAATACCTGGTAGCAGGTATTGGTATGATAAATCTTTGAAAAACATGTGTTTTTGTACATAAAATAAACAAGTTCTGGCCTCTAAACATGGTACTGCTATTTAGTCATAAGGTACTGTCAGTTCATAATGGTACTGCTAGTATAAAGTTTGCTCTATTTTTGTTCATCTTGATGCTTAAAATGTTGACAATGCTATAAAACAAGTGCTCTGCACTCTGTTCTTTTGGTCTACAACTAACAAATTTTAGGTTACTCAAGTTTGATAACAAAAATCATGATGTGGAAATGGTAATCAGTTCACCAAGTTTTACAAACTTAAAGAGCTGGCTAGTCCAAAAGCAAACGGCTATTGGTAAAGACTTCTCAAATCCGTTGATAGCTGATAGTTTGCTAAAAACTATAAGGTAATCAGTTCACCAAGTTTTACAAACTTAAAGAGCTGGCTAGTCCAAAAGCAAACGGCTATTGGTAAAGACTTATCAAATTCGTTGATAGCTGATAGTTTGCTAAAAACTATAAGGGATTTTTACTAAAATTTCAAAGAGACTGCCAAGTTATATTTCTAAATACAAGGTACTGGTAGTTCAAATTTTAGTACTGGTAGAGTAAAATGGTACTGCTACATAGCCGTTGAGTCTGTCAGTTTAAAAATATAGTCGTTGTTTTGAAGGGTGTTTCTGTAAATTACTCATGTTTTCCTCGAATTAAGGGTATGGTTATTATAATAAAAGATCTTTTTGACCGCCTCTTCAATTACTTATCCATATCTTCAATAGTCGGTCAAAAGTAATTTTCTCATAATCAATCCTTATCACAATTCACACTCACCTTTCATCTTCTACCAGTACAACAATAAAATCCCACCATAATAATCAAGTTTTTCCTTAAACTTTCACCATGGCTCATCTAAGTTTTGTCAAACGTCACAATCAATTAGCATTTTTGGAAAAGTCTGAGGAAAATGAATCTTTTCATCAAGCAGTGGATTTTCTAAACAATTCTTATATCAGGTTTGCTTTACTCGTGAATCCCACTACTTTTGAATCTCAAATTTTACAATTTTGGCAAACGGCTAGAGTTAAAACTCTTAGGAATGGGATTCAAGAGTTAAAGGTCAAAGTGGATGGCAGAACCCTGACTTTTACCGAATCATCCATTAGAAGACATCTTCATTTGGATGATTCAGATGGTATTAGTCAATTGCCTGATACTAAAATCTTTGAAAATTTGACAAAAATGGGGTATAATGTGACTTCTACAAAGCTTACATTTCTTAAAAAGCATTTTACCCCTCAATGGAGATTTTTGATCCATACCATCCTTCATTGTTTAAGCCAAAAGAAAACCTCATGGGAGCAGTTTAGTGGTAACATGGCTGCAGCTCTCATTTGCTTGGCAACAAACAAGAAATTCAACTTTTCAAAATACATTTTTGAAGGATTGATTAAAAATGTGGATAGTGAAACAAAGTTTTTGATGTACCCCAGGTTTATTCAGTGCCTCATCAACAAATCCAAACATTTGTTACTTTCCCCCAAACAAACCTTTTAAAACTCCAAAACTTACCCATAAGGTGTTTTCAAATATGAAAATTGGTTTTCAAGGAGAAGAAGTACCACTTTTTGAGGAAATGTTACCACAACATACTTAAGAACCATCCACATCATCTGATCATTCATCACCAAACCCATCACTAGTACCATCAGTCACACCACCATCAGCATCATCAATACCATCAGTCACACCACCATCAGCATCATCAATACCATCAGTCACACCACCATCACCAGTACCATCACCATCTCAACAACTATCACAAATACCATCTGCAACATCACCATCATTATCACATCATATCTTACCACCCCACTCTCCTCCACATCAAAGTGTAGATGCTCAGACTGTAAAGGAACTAAAGGAGCAAGTGCAGCTCTTGTAAACTACTCTTGAAAGTCAAAACAAACACTTACAGAGATTAACACCAAGCTAGTTAAGAGGGTTGAGAAATTGGAGTTAATGGTGAAGTTGTTGAAGAGTAAAAGGACTTCTCAGTTGGTTATTTCTAGTTCTTCAAGTTCAGATGCAGAAGGTTTGGGTCTCTCTTCCAAAAGGGGAGGATGGGTACTTCTAAGAGTGAAGAAGAGATTCAGTTTCAGTTTTATGAAGGAACTCAAGTGATTGATGAAGAGCCTGCTAGTGCAGAAAAAGAGCCTGTTAGTACAAAAGAGACTGCTGAAGCAGAGCAAAAGCCTGCTGGGATTCAGAGGCTATTGGCTATGAATTTAAAAGGTTCTGATCAAATGTTCTACAAAAGAAAAAGGGGATCACAGCCTAAGGGGAGGTTTCTTATTTCTGATGAACAATCTGCTGCTCCAAGTCTAGAATCAACACCAAAAGACAAGGGCAAGAAAATTATGTTTGAAGATGAACCAAAACCTAAAAAGTTGAAGAAGAAAGAACAAGTACAATTGGCCATGGATGATATGTTATCCAAACAGCTTCATGAAGAAGAGGTTATGGGGGCTGAAGAAGAGTCAAGAATATTACAAGAAAAATTTGATGCTCAGCTGCAATATATCATTTCCATTGATCCAATTGTAAGGGGTGAAGCTTATACTCTGGTGTGTGATGAGTCTCTTAGCTCAGATGAAATGACAATCAAGCTCAATGATTTCATCACTAAGAAATACAATCAAGAGGCATTGGATGATGTCTATCAGCAGATCCAGAAGAATAAGGAGAAAGGGTTCAAAATGCCTCATTCTGAGGCAGATCAGAAGCATTTCTTCAAATTATATCTGAAAAGAGAAGTGAACATGAAGGATCATCAACTCAAAACTAAATCATTTGATGAATTGAAGCTTCTATACTTAGAGGCTTACAGAAGAAACAAAACCACTCTCCTCATGGATTCACTAGAAAGGCCCTCCAAAAGAAGAAAAGATGATCAGAAGGATCAAGCAGCCTAGAAAAAGAAAGCAGACTTGCCTCCTGTTCAGTCAAGAGAAATGGTTTTCCATGTTCCACAAGTTGTCTTTGCTGAACCTTTACATGCAAGGCATCCAATCATAGATTGGGAAATCTACAATGACAAATTTGGTAAAGCATGGAAGATAACAAGAGTTGGAAATAAGGTTGAAATATTCAAGAATTTTGAAAATCTGCTTAGAGCAAGTAGCAGAATGGATCTAGATGAATTGTGGGACTTAGTTCAAGAGAAGCTGAAAACCAAGTATAAACCTGATGCAAAGGAGCGAGAGCTATGGGTGGAGTACAGCAGATTATATGATCCAAATCCTACTGATACACATTGGAAATTTCCTTACTATGATTTATCTGTTTCATGGGAATACTTCAACATGAGCCATGTTCATCATCTTTCCACTCAGAATAGAACTTTTATGCTAGGTGAGAAGGAGTATCCTTTGAGTTATGAAGTATTATCAGTCTTGATCTCCAACAAACTATTATGTGAAGAAGAAACTGATGCAGTCAAAAGATAGAAGGAAAGCATATTTGATCAGTATGAAAGCCTAAGGAGAAATAGATGATAAGGTTTTTGGGAGAGTTCCCTCAGATCCTCAAGGTATGAATTTTATTCACAAGAAACTTGGTTATTTTTAATAAGGAATAACAAGTTTAAAAGAGGATTGTTGGGAATAAAATGCTCAAGTCAAAGAGTCTGCGAGAAGAGCCTGCCAGAGATGAGTTAAGCCTGCCTCTTTTGTTTTGTTGAAGTTGAAGATATACTAACAGTACCTTCTGGGTGAGAAGATACTGCTAGTTGATGAAGGTCCTGCCAGTTTAAACGACAAGTTGTTATATTTTATTTAGAGATATTTAGTTGTATTATTAGTCTTTGTACAAAGTTACACGTTTAGTAGAAGTAGTACAGAGGTCTCAGTAGATAATATGAAGTGTTTTACCTTGAAAGGTGTAATATTAGGATAAGATAAGTCTCTAAGTATATTATATTAAGCAACTTAACAACTTGTAATAAGGGCTCCTTATACTATAAAAGGAACCCTTAGTCACCTTCTTAGAAATCAATCACTGCATGCATAACTTCCATCATTAAATCCTTTTCACGTATCAAAGATTCAAGGTTACATTTGTAATCCTGGTGATAGTTTAGATCACCCGTATTATTTCATAAATAATATTGAATCATTTTGTGTTATTCATGTTATGTTCATCACTCTAAATTATTCACGTTTACTTATTCACCACCTTTGTTCCTTTAGTGTGTTTTAGTAAATTCCGCGTACTAAATCACATTCATTCATAAATATCCCAAACACATTATTAAGACTAACATCCCAAGTGTTTGAACAATCCTTCCACATGTTGTGGATAGGTGGATACGTGAGCAGGTCTAGGAGTCATATAGCTAGTAGAGATGTAATGTAGCAAAAATTTTATTTGGGAAAAAGATATAGGAATTTCTAATCCTAGAGGATGATTAGTGAGGGCCTAAGTTAAGTTAGTGAGGCATAGCTAACCTAGGGGAGGCTTAGTAGGGAAGTTAGTGGGTTACTACAAGAAATTGTGAGTACTGAAAAAAAAAATAATGCAAAACTTAAGTAAAATCCTATTAGCTCCCCGGCAACGGCGCCAAAAACTTGATGCAGCCAGGTTTTATATTTAAAATAGTCTCGTCTACCTAATGCACTATCGGGCAGTGTACCCGGTTGTGTGAGGTATAGCTAGATGGTAAAGCTGAGGTCGTCCCAAGAGCTAAGGGGCAGAAAATATCTAAGTTTTAATGTTACTAAAATAAAAGGGGTTTTATGATGATTAAAGTAATAAAGCTTAAATAAACAATAAAGCAAGTAAATGATGGATAGAAATCAGTAAGAGATAGCAGTGTTAACCTAATTATTACTATTGTTATCAATGTGCCAAGTTCTCTAATTATGCGTCCTATCATTTTATCTGGAGGTTAAAGTCATTAGGCTCCTTACTAAATTCGCCTAGCCTATTTCCCTTAGACTCTTACTCTGATATCAAAGGACTTACCCTTTGTGATTGACGGAGGTCAATGGTAGACTATGTTGAGTCATTAAGTACCTCTACTAACTTAGACTAGTCTAGCGGGAAACGTTGTCACTTACACTTCCCCTCTAACTTCTTAGGTGAATCCACTAGGTAGGTGATCCTATGGTCAATTCGTACGTGTATGGTGATATTACTATCCCCAAGTCACTAGCTTCTAATGGAGAGCGGCACGGTCACATCTATCTCTCCCCTCGAAGTACTACCCAATATCAAAACCCTTAAAACAAGAGTGTCCCAAGACTAGCTAAGCAAGTATACAAATAAAACGGATAAAGATGCGCGAAAACTAAATCACATAAATAACAATTTCATAAATAGGCTAACACCAAGAGGTGTTTAGCCACTCATGTTCATGAATGCAGAAAAACAAAGTTTTAACATAATAAATGTAAACATTGAATTAATACAAACAAATCGAATGAATAAACCTATAGTTGTGGTGTGAAATCTCCCATTGGGTGGACTAGTATGCTGATGGAACTTTGTTCTCCTGCTCCCTTAATTCCTCCTGACTTCTGTGTATTGGAATCTCTATATAAAAACTCAGAATTAGGGTTGGTATTTATAGGCCCGACATAGCTACGGCGTAGCCCTAGGGTTGGCTACGCCATAGTCTTTGATAATTGCATCTACGATGTAGCTAAATCTTGTGCTACGACCATAGTTTCTTCAGCTGTCATGTCTACGGCGTAGTTATGTTGGGAACTACGCCGTAGTTTCTTCTATGGCCTCGATACTTCTCTTACTGCTTGATTTTGAGGTCTACGCCGTAGGTGGAGGAGGTTACTCCGTAGAACCCTTTGATGTTCAACTACGCCATAAGTGTGGTGTTGCCTATGGCGTAGTCTTCAGAAATAATATCTACGACGTAGGTAGATGGAGCGTCTACGCCGTAGTCTTCAGTAATGATAGTTACGGCGTAGGTAGATTGAGCATCTACGCCGTAGTCTGCGTAGCATCCGCATACTTCAATGATTTGCGTATAAATCCTTCCAAATCCGCGTCTATTCGTTCCTTTGCTCATCTTTGCCCAAAAAACTTAATATAAACAAATAAAAGTATATATCCAACATATTAATATAAAAGATGAGCAATATAGGGGGAAATTAACACCTAAAATATGGGTACGATTTGATGTTATCAGCGCATCACTATCCAGACTTCACCAAATACAATCCAAGATACTGAAGGACATGCGCTGCATTGTATTGAAGATATGCCGCATCTGAAGGCAGTACATGAATATTCCATAATATTTTAATCTTGGATGCTACGCGAAGTTAAGTCAATGCGCCTCATCGATCCCTCAGAAAGAAACTATAAATACCCCAAGATACTTCCAGATTTCGTGTACCAAAAACCCTAGAAAAAAAAGAAGAAACCCTAAGGAGAAGAATACAGACGAAAACGCAACACAAGACACACCAAAGTGAAGATCTCATAGTATTAAGAAGGTCCTGAATGTGTTTTAATTCAATTAAGTAGTTTTGTTTTATTGTAATAGTAAGCTTTAATCCATCAAGATTGATGGGTTTGTGGCCGCATACTGCTCCCCTTAAAATTGATTTCCCAACGATTAAAGTTTATTTGATGTTTTTTGGTTCTTGTTATATGTGCTTTGATAACCTCTGTGTCTAGCAGTAGCAAGCTTTGGGCCGCCATATCCGTACTACGATTAGTTTACTAGCCTAATAAGTTAGTTAAATAATTCTTAGACATAGGTGATCATTAAAGGTTTACTCGACTATAGTCAAAAAGCAGCGAGAGAGAATAGTTAACGATACTCAGCATATAAAACTAGCAATAAAACAAGTGACAAGCTACTTAATCATTAGTTAGGCCTTCTATCTGTTTATGTTATCTATCTGTGTATGTGTTCGCCATTCGTTGTATTCTGCTCATTAGTTTTAGTTTAGTTTAATCAAACCAAATTGTGCCTTTCTCTTAGACTGAAAAACCCCTGCGTTAGATTAGATTGTAAAACTAACTTAGATATTAAAATACTGATAAATATACTAGGTGTTAACGTCCTCCTCTTAGTGATCGACACTCAACTTACCAACTAGGCTACATTGATCGGGTACACTGCTCGTTAAGTGTGTGCTATAGGATAAGTCGACCATTATAAATTTAAAACATGATTAAGGACACTCTACAACGACATAGAACAGTTAGCACACGCGCATCAGTTTACAAGCTCATTGTATATTGATTCGTGGGGACGTATTAGTTTTGCTCGTGCTCTAATTGAACTAACTGCAGATTGATTTGAAAAGCGAAGTTACTATGAATATTCCAAATGAGGAGGATAGTGGTTATAATACCGAGATAATTAAAGTTGAATATGAATGGAAGCCTCCTCTTTGTGATGTGTGTAAAGTTTTTGGGCATGATCGTATCAATTGTCCAAAATGTGTTAAGGAGACTGTTTGGAGTGATACTAATGTGGCAGCTAAGGCTTCAGAAACTTTGGAAAAGAATGATGAGGGTTTTATCGAGGTAAATGATCATAAGGATAAAGGGAAGATGGTAGTTGATCAATCTCGATGTATTGCAGGTGTTAAGCTTAATAAGCCAAAACCTAACGTTTGGAGACCAAAATCGTTGACAACTACCAATCAACGTTTGGATTCTAAGGTTCAAAAGGAGACGTCTTCTTCTAATGCTAAATTTGGTATGAACACAAAGTCTTCTAATTATTTTAATGTTTTAAACTCGTTGGGGGAGCAGGATGTGGATGGGTTTCAGCCGAATGGTAAGGGGTCACAAGATCAGCTTTTGATTTAAAAGAGATGGAGCAGGCTGCGGCTACTAAACCTAGTACTTCTTCCTCTACTTGTACTTTTTCAACTAAGGTGGGTAACCCATTCTCTAAGGTGGGTGATGTGGTTGTTTCTGATAGCGACAACGATGAAGTTCTGGAATATCGTAATGAGACTAATTATTTTGGTTGTGGAGGGAACACGTGGAGTCTTTTGCAGCAATGGAAAGATGATACATGTGACTAAAATGATTATGAAGATGATTACTTCGATGATTATGGTCTATCTGTGGCCCAATTAAAGGTTGTTGGCATTCATGACATTAGACTTGGATAGATTGCTTTTCCTTTGTTTAGCACTAAGGTTGAGGTGTCTTAGTTTATGCTTGTTTTTGTTTTGGTTTTCTAGTTGTGTGCAGCTAGTTGATCATTTATGGCATGTCATGAATGATTTAGTAGTTGTTCAAGCGGTTGCTTGAGGTTAATGTGGTACTTCAGCCACATTCCATTGTTCTTAATTGTTTTTTTGAAGTAATATATATATATATATATATATATATATATATATATATATATATATATATATATATATATATATATATATATATATATATATGGTACCTTAAATAAATAAATAAAACTCTAGGGCAACTATGTACAAATGAGGGTTTTGTGAGAAGTCCAAGATGGACCTACTAGAATAATTCTACCACATTTTAAGGAGTCTTCTAGAGAGCTTCCAAAGTCTTCTAGAGTCTTCTAGTTTGGCGTAGAATAATTCAAAATCTCAGTTAACCTTCGTTGATGACCCTATATTGTGTCTAGACCATGAAATTCTCCCCACACCTAAGCTCACGACGTCCTCGTCATGTCTTCTTCTAAGTAGCACTTGACCGCGTCCATGGTTTACCTCAATGGATGTACTCGATTCTCTATTGGCGAAGCACACTCCTCAGGGACTGACCCTATGGACCAGGCAGATAAATCTCAGTATGCTGGAATGGATAGTTCATGAAGAATTAGAAGAGGAGGTGGTAGAATTTGAGGATGATGAAGTTCTGACTGGTGGGGAAGACATGGATACTGATGACCAACTTCTCACTGACAAATCTCCTCAGCACACGGAGCAATGAACTTCATCTCCTCCTCCTGAAGAACAAGAACCCCATCAACAACAAAAACAACAACAACAACACAACTCATCATCATTATCATCATCATCATCATCTTCTCATCAACATAAATCATCAGGCTCCTCTGACTCAGCTGCTTCCATTCCTGAATACGTGAAGAAATATGATGATGTTGTTCCACTCACTGAAAGGCAGTTGGTTAAATTCCTTAGAAAATCTAACATTGTCCTCTTCAATGAAATCATCAAGGAACAATGGCAACAACTCACTGAAGCAGCTACTTCTTTTGCTGACTTCAGAGCTACTGTTTAAGACTCTCAAGGTCATCTTAAACAAGTCACCACTTCCACTGATAAATATGTCAGTGACTTGAAGACCTCAATTGAGAAGCTGGATACTGATCAAGGAACTCATTTTGCCTCCATCCTTCATACTCTTACAAAAATTCAGACTAAGTTTAAGGATGATCCAATTCTGATCACCAAGCTTACCGAGTTCCTGGATTCTCACAAGTCTACCTCAGAAGCACTCAGTGAACTCCCCAACTTATTCGCAAAGGTAGACTTCCCAGCTCTCAAAACTCATCAGGAAGCTGTTGCTAAGGCCCTCATGGATCAAGAGATCAAGCTCACCACCATCTCCTCATCATATCAAGAACTTACCAAGAAGCACAATGAACTGGTCTCATGTTACACAAGTTAGATTTCAACTCTCTCTTTGGATCAGGCAACAATGAACACTGAACTCTCCAGCCTAAAGGGTGAAACCAATGAAATCAAAACACTGGTCACTAATATGTTCAAGCTACTAAAGTCTGCTTCTTCTCAGTCTGCTCCTTCAACAGCTGCTTCCACTGAAGCTATAACAATTGTTAAGGGGGAGAAAGCTGCTCCAACAAAGCCTACATCTCTTCAACAAATATTCAGACAGTTGGATCCACACATGCAGCCAAGAAAAGATGGTCAGTCCTGAAGACCAAGCTCATACTGAACAAGTGATTACTGATGCTATACAAATCCAAAGTTGCATGGCTAAACAAATAGCAGCATCAGGAACCACAATTGCATTGATGATCTCATCAGTTTATCCTCTTACTGAAAGCTCTCCAACTCCTATCACCACTGAAGCCACAACAACCACCACTAATGTTCCTGAGCCTTCCTCTTTGACACCTCAGCCCACTGACAAAGGGAAGGGGGTCAAGGAATTAGGAGACTCACCTCCCATACTAGTGCCAGCTCAAAAGGAAGTTAAACAAGATCCTGATGCACCAATACTTATCGATCTTGTCTTACATAATGGGAAGGTATTCAGAGGGACTCACGATGAAGTGGCTGCTGTAATGGAACAGGAAGACAAGATCAAAGCTGAGTTACTCAATAGGCCTGTCATTGCAGAGGTATCAAAAGAAGTGATCAAGGAGACTGATCAAAGTATCAGGGGGGAACAATTTTTACAACTTTAGGCTGATCTCATCAAAGAACACAACCTAAAGGTCAAGCCGAACAATGAGAAAAGAGGAGGAACTATGAAAGGTATGTTTGGACAATGACCAAGACCAAGGGTGATGGTCCCATCACATATATGATCATTCATGCAAACAATAACCCTCTTGCTATAACTATCCAAAGAGGACCAAGGGTGCATAAGAAGAATGCCCCTTTCAAGTTCTTAGGATTCGGCATCTAAAAATGGGATATGATGGGGCCCATCTTGAACAAGAAGAAGAAAAAGTGATCCCTTACCTGTTGGAAGCCCTAACAAAGAAATATGAAGAATTGGAAAGGGTTGCCAAGAGTCTTGGAATTGATCACCAACAGGCACTTTCATCTCAGGGTCTCACAATCCCTGGGCCAACTTAGAGCATAGGTAAGAAAAGGAAGGCAATTGAGCAGGAACCTGAATGTTTTATTGCTAGACTTCATTGCCTGAGACTTCTCCCTGAAGGTGCTAAGTTTGTCAACAACAAGGTCATCAAGCATCCTGAGCTTGGAATCTTCTTCATAGATAAGTTTGGTCAATAAGTCTTTCAAAGAGTTAGTGACATTGAGATCACAACACTGTTGGCATTCAAATCGATGGCACTACATGTGAAGAGTCCTGAGAATGATGAGTTTAATAAGCTGATAGATAAAATGATGAGTGAGAGGCCTGAAAAAAATGTGTTGTTATCTAAGAGGGCAAAGCTTGAGCTCTTGTGGATTAAGGAAGTCTGAGTAATTAACCTTAAGCATTTTTTGTACTAGATGATATGACTTATGTAACTGATGATAAGATGATGGCCCATGTTTTTTAAATTAGTGTTCTTTAAATTACTTTATAGTATCTTCAGTGTAAGAAGAAGACCATTTGCTCACTTACACTGACCAAAACACTTAGGCTATATTTATATCCAAATAGGGGGAGACTGTTGGGTCCATTCAGTACCCAAGTTTCCTTAAACAAGGATTTGAATAGAAAATTACCTAAGTGTCAGAAAACCTTAAACAATATTTAAGTCACTAATTGACCAGTTACTCGGTAAGTCACCTTCAGGATGCTTAGGACGAGTCTAAGAAGAAAGCCTCCCCATCCAGTGAGGTGGAATTCAGTGAGTGGCACCTAAGCCAAAGAAGAAAATGATGGGTTCAGTGAGTGATGACAATAACTCACTGAACCCCAAGACTCCTCAAAAACTAAAGACAGAAGACTAAAGAATAGGCAGGACAAGGCGGGAAATGTTTGAATGGATAAGAAGAAGTCCTTATCAACCCGAAGTCAAACTTTCCCTTAAAGGAAAAAAGTCAGGACAGTGTCATCACTGCTCCTCATAAAGCAGTATTGTCTTATACCTAAAATAGCCTATTATGACAGACAAAATACGTAAGTATTTTGTCAAAACTAGCTTAGGTCATCTTTTGGTTTTATCATAACGGTTGAATTTTACTTGTGTATAAATAGGATCATCAAGTGGAGTAAAAGTTGGCAAGTTTGTGCACTGTGCTTAGACATTCACAAACAACTTTTACTCCTCCAAATAGAAACCTAGTCCCTGAGATAGCTCAGTAGGTTTAGTCAGTTGCTACTTAAGCTTAGCTTAAGTTTAGTGAGGAGTCATACTATACTTGTCATTCAATCCCAAGTGTTATTCCGCAAACATTAAAAACTTGTGTCTTTTTTACTTTACGTTTATCTTTTAACAAAGTTCTTAATCCATTACTAGTCATGGAACACTGGCAGTTTAACTCATTAGTTACTACTATCATTGTGAAAGGGGGACAACAATTTTGCATGTGACAACTTTAGTCAAATAGTAGACTTGATCACTTCCATAATTTAATCCGAAGACCTCTTCTGATTCTTGAATAACCTGTGATGTAGGTTTTACTGACCAAGTCTTAATATTTAAATTTGCTCGATTACCTAAGGTCTACCTATTTGCACTAACGGATAGAGAATCCGGTCACGTGTAGACTAGTATTTGGTAAAACCAAGGTCGTCCCAAGAGCTATGTGGGTTGGATTATATCTAAGTCTAGGTGTCACTATTTTTAACAGATTTAAAGATTGAAATGATTGATTATGCGAAAGAAAACTAAAAGTAAATAAAACACGTAAATGAAATGATGTTGTGAGCAATAAGAGAGAAATGTGCTAGCCTTACTCATCCCACATCATTTATGATTATGCTTCCTATTAAACTAGTCTCATGCTTCAGGTGGGGCGAACATATATCACTAGGTTCATATGGTCAAGTTCCCTAGCCGATCTCCCCTGAATCCTGCCGGGAACCACAGGCACTACCCATGCTAGTAAGACGACGTACGGTAGATGGGTTTGAGTCATTAAGTGCCACTACATGCTAGACTTATCTTTTATGGTCCGTTGTCACGATCATAGACCATATTTTAATTACATAAGTTCCTCCACCCCGGAAAAAGGTCCAATGGTCAATTTGCACACAAGGTCCGTGGTTAGTTGCCATCCCAACCATATCCTCGTAACTTAACTACGCCAGGATCCTATGGTCAATTCTCCTAGCATACCAAGTATAACCGGGTGTTTTAAACTACCGCAACTAAAGGATCTCAAGATAAACTAAGCATGCACACACATAGAAGCATTAAGAAAAGTACGAAAACATAATCAAAACTATATATAAATCATAACTAGGCTAGCACCAAAGGTGCTTAGCCGATCATATTAAATTCAACACTCGAAATAAAAATGAAATGCTAAAACTTATGCTGTGAACTCGAAATAAAAATGAAATGATGAAATGCTAAAACTTATGGTGATATAGGCGTGATTTCTCCCTTGGAAATGCTCCGTATGCTGCTGTAGAATGGACTTGAGAAAGCTCCCAACAATCTCTTATTTTGTGTGTGAGAAAGTTGTATGCAAAATACAGAAATTAGGGTTGTATTTATAGGCCCGTCATAACTACGATGTAACTCAGAAAGGGTGTTACGTCGTAGCTAGTGTAATCCTCAGAAGATCTTATCCAAAAGTTTATAGTTACGGCGTAGCTAAGGATTGACGTAGCTTCAATTAGGGTTCTACGTCGTAATTGCATGTGTTGTTACGTCGTAGCTTCATTCTTGGATCTAGGATTACCCACGTAGTCTTTGTTACGCCGTAGCCTCATTGTTGTGTTACTTCGAGAAATACTCGAGAGACTTGATAATGTTATGGCGTAACTTAGGATTTGGTTACGCCGTAACTCTTGATTCGCGTTGACTTTGGTTTTCAAGTTTAAATTTCCAACTATGGCATAACTCTTGAAATGTTACGCCATAGCTTCTTCAAGCATACTAAAATGTTTATCTTTTGCACGTTCTTTCTAATTTACTCGTCTCTTTAGCTCCTATGCTCATTTGTAACCTAGATAAAAAATGTAAAGAAATCAAAGCATATATCCGTATAATAAGTAAAATAAACGAGCATAATAGGGGGAATTGACACTTAAATATTAGGATTATTTGACATCATCAAATATCCCCCCACTTGAACTTTACTTGCCCTCAAGTAGACCTTATTAGAAGTATTCTTAAAAAGATATCCAATATTACTTGGGAAATATGAGATTAAAAATATCCTATGCTAGAATTCTCAAAGCCAAACACCTCATGAAAGGGGAACTAACTGTGACAACTGGCAAAATAGGGAGCCGTTTTATAAAACCCGCATTACATTTAAATATTAAATATAGAATTTTTGAAATTTATTGTGACGAGATATTTTACGAACGTTGGTACTTGATTTTAATCGTACGATGTTTATGGGATTTAGTTATTTATTTATGGTTTGATTCGTTTCATTCGTGATGATTCATTTTGAGATCGTTATCTTTGGCACTACATTGACTCCGGCACTAGATTAACCTAACAAAATTTTTATATTTTACAAAACGGTAGCGATTCACCGTTAAATAAATATTATGTCTTTCGTACATATCTATATTTTTTTCAGGAAGTGTTGTTGGGAAATCAATTATGACGTGTACGTGTATGTTTGACGAAAATTTAATACTTTTATGAACGGGTAATCGGGTTACGGGAAAACCGATTAAAAAGAGTTCACTAATTATTAAAGTATTTGTGGCTACTTTTGGAAAAAGGAAACTTGAGGGACTAAAATGAAAATTTCGGGTATATTACCCCTAACCCTAACCCTTCACCCTCATAATAATATTTTCATCACTTTCTTCTTCCCCCTCTCCTTAGCCGCCGACTGCCGCCCCTCCACCATCACCACCGCCGACCTCCACACCACACCACCACCACCAAAACACTCCCCATCACCTTCTTGTTCTTTTGGTGTGAAACACGCGCCTCTCCCCCTCCATTTTATTATTAACGCCGCACCACACCTCACACAACACCATTACATCATCTAATCTTGGTTTTCATTTGATTTAGAGGTGAGAAAACATGAGTTTTGGGTCGGGTTTGACTATTTTGAGTCAAACCCGAATTGAATCTTGGTATTTTTGGGATGATAACATTGAAATGGAAATGGGTTTTGTTATAAAACGAGTTTGGTATCCTTGGGGGTCGATTCTTGATGTATTTGTGCTCGGATTTGGAGTTTGTACGCGTTTGGATTTGGTTTTTGTGGCTCGATGTGAGCTTGACCGAGACCCTAGGTCTCGGTGTGACACTCCTCGACTCGATTAGAGTCTTGGAGGTGTGATGGTTCTTGTTCTTCTTGATTCTTGATGATGGTTAATACTTGTTGGAATTTTTGGGTCTAAGATGGTTCGAATGGTTGTTGTTGTTGTTTTGGATTCTCGGCCGAACCCCCCCCCCCCCCCCCTTCGTGGGCTGTTTTGGTCGAGAGGCTCATTAGAGCTAGCCGAGACCGAGAGGTCTCGGGTGAGGTTATTGTTTTGGTTGTGACCTCACAAGTTGACCCGGGTTTGACTTGGTAAGTCGACCCGTATAATTGATATATTCTGTTTTGGTTCTTATATGGTAATAATATTTGTTGTGACTATAGTTGGACATGGTACTTTTGGACATGTGTATTTGTTGGAGTTGTTGACGAATGTGGATATTGGGGACCGTTTGTGAGACGGTCAATTAGATGACGGAGATAGGTTAGTTGGGTGCCGTAGTCGGACCCTCATGTTGTAGCACGTGGATATGGGATTGTTTGGACGGAGTTATTTATATTGTGACTTGATTTGTTATTATTTTGGACTTGGACTATGAGCCGAGGGTCATGACTCGGACATGTGACCAAATTCTATGACTCGATAAATATTTAAAAGTCGAAATCAAAATAATACTCGTTATAATATTATTAAGAATATAATCGTTTATATACGTATATATAGACGCGTTAAACGTATATATATATATATATATATATATATATATATATATATATATATATATATATATATATATATATATATATATATATATATATATATAGATGCGTATATTAATAATAAAACGATCACGAGTAAACGTATAATAATAAAACGATAGTTATTATACTATGAAAATAGTGTAATAAATGTCGGGATATTATTATAAATAATAACTATAAAAATAACGGCGAAACATAAGTCGGGTGACTAATAATTCAAAATGTGAGTTTATTTATAAATTAGAAACTTATCGAGTTATACGAATTGTGGGTCTTTAAAGTCCAAGTGGGCTTTATATTGTGACTTTGTGTTGTCACGGATATATGACGGTTAATATAAACAATTTATATATCGAATGACTTATTCTAGATCGAGTTATTTGACAATATAAAATGGGTATATTAATGGGCATCGTATCCCAAGACGCCCATAGGATGTGGTATATATTTTAGGGTAATGAATTACTATATGTCTCGTGGAATTTGGCCGATTCGACGATATATATATAGGGAATTCATTGGGCTACGACATATACCAAATAGAAATTTATGTGCAATGTGCTTTAGGTTGGGTATGATTTTGGAACGATATATTACGTAAATAAGTATGGGAGATTATCAAATCGACGGATTTAATAAGCTTCGATAATTATTTAAATAATATGTTGGGCTAACATTAGACCTATAGTTATCTTATTATTGTTCTTTGTTGAGGCTTTTTGGTTTGTGCTGTGTCGACCCTCCACCCGTATGGATACCAAACGTCGAATTTCAAACGAATATGAAGTTAATTCGAGAGATGGATATTTTGGAAAGTAAAATGAATTACGTTCGGGAATGGGAATATTAATTTTGAGGAAATGATTTCTGAACGGGTTTGATATTGTTAGGAAGTGCCGAGTCTGTAGTCGCCGTTACGTGAGTTGCTTGAGATTACTTACGTCTTTCTTCTATCGTTTCTTTTGAGGATTTCCGGACTTGAGGTGAGTCATAGCCCCACTTTTTACTCTTGAACTTTGTTTTCAATACTTGGGGTGAGAAACGTGCAAATGTTTTATGTGGACTATTATCGCTTCGTTTATTTTAAAACTTGCTATGCTTGTAGAACTAGGTAGAGCGAGGCCTAGACTAGATCTAGGTAAGCTATTGATTTGGTTGTTGAGCGAGGCCTAGTCCCCGAACTAGGTAAGCTATCGGATTGATATTAGAGTGAGGCCTAGACTTGAGCTAGGTAAGCTATTGATTGGATTGATTTGAGCTACAGCGTGCACCTATAGGGATGATTTGATTTGGTTGGTTTATTTTGGTTGGATGAGTGAGCCCTAGTCTAGCTAGCAAGCGTTTTGCGTACATGTCCACTATATTGAATTAAGAATATAAACCTATGATCTCACCAGCGAAAGCTGACTTTTAGCACGTTTTCTCAGGTAATTAAGTGATGCTCTGCGGATGCTTGGGATTGGAGGCTTGGCATTTGGCACTGGTTATGGATCTATATTTCTAAAACTCTGATAACTATTGTGGACCTATATTTATTTCTTTTGGGCCTGACTTTGGATGAATTTGGGATAATGTAAACTTTAAAACCCCGCGTGGTTGTATTTTATTTTGTTTACTTTATCTCGTTCTTTTATGTCTTGTGTTTGGATACCAATCCCCGTAGCACTCCGAAAGCTTGTTGAGTCTTCCGCTGTATCAAATTTTGGGGGTGTTACAGATTGGTATCAGAGCCAAGGTTATAGAGAACTAGGTAAATAGACACCTAAACTATAACCGATTTTTATAGAAAACGATCCTCGCCCATTGCCCGCCAAGCCGAAGCATCATTGTTTATTATTGAGGTATTATGAGGTATTTGAGATGATTAGAGATTTGGGATTTCTCGAGATGATTTGAGGTTTTGAGAATAATTGATTTAGTGATATTATGCGTTTTGAGGAATTATATGTGTTTTAAGGAATTATATGGCTTAATTGTTTTGCGAATGGTTTTAGTAATGCGGTATTTTAAATCTTTCTTGATTATATACGATTTGGAATTATATGATGATTTTTGGATATGGTATTTTGAGTTCGCGGTTTAGTTGTTTTGAAACACTTACACCTACCCTACGTCGTTGTCACAGACTATGGCCTCCCATACGCCTGATGTTGTTGAGGATATTCTTACTACACCGGTATTGCCAGCACAGTTCACCATGGCTCTTGATGACCCATACCAGGTTGCCATGCATTCAGCTACTATGACACCGACAGGTTCTACTTCAGCACTACCTGCTGCATCTACGCAGGGACCCTCATCTTCTCTAGGGCTCCCTGGTACATCGAGGCAGCTTACTCTTCATCAGGCTTTGGCTCGCGTGGCACCTCGCTTTGCCCACCGAGCTACGGCACGCATGTCGGTACGCCCTACTCCATCACCTTTACAGATTGATGCTCATTCTCTTCTGTCTGAGGCGCCACCCACATCATTGCGTCGTCGTCCTAGATCACCTACTACATCTCCATATGGTTCACCTAGTAGGAGACGACGATTGATGATGTACTCTTCCGATGAGGAGGAGGAGGAGTACGAGGGTGAGGATGAGGCTGATGACCCTGAGCAGGAGGATGACCCTCAGGAGGCTGAGCAGGGTGATAATGATGACCCTGAGGAGGAGGATGACCCTCAGGAGGATGAGATGCCTGATGATGATGATGTGTTAGTACCACCAGCTCAGGCTGAGGAGCCTGATTCACCTGTACATCCGATTGAGCCTGATTCACCTGATCATCCGTTTTTGTTTGAGTTACCACCTGGTAGTCCCGTTGGGTCGGATGCATCTTCCGAGGTTTCTGCTGAGCATGCAGAGTTAGGTGAGATTGGTAGGTTGTGGGCTCGGATTACTGAGCTTAGTGAGAGAGTTGCACGTGTATCTGATCGACTTGAGAGGGTTATTGGAGAGTTCATAGCGGATTTGAGAGTGGATATGACTGTGGTTGTGGGCAGGACTACTGAGATGAGGAGAGTTTTGATGGAGGTTCATGAGCATATCGATAGTTTACAGCGAGGTTTTGTTACAGCTCGAGAGGCCGACCGCAAGCTATGGCAAAGGAATGCCGAGCTGGAGAAGGAGGTGGCTGACCTCAAGAGAGACCGAGACACCCATAGCGTTGAGCTAGGATCGTTATGGAGGGATCTTGATGGCTTGAGGCAGGAGTTGAGGAGCCTCCGCCAGCCGCGTGGCTAGTTGCTTGGGTTATGTTGGCTTGTTGCTTTCTTAACCGAGGAGTGTTCGGTTAGAAAAGCTATTTATCATATTTTGATGTATTTTGTTCAGTATTCGTCTCTTGTGGAACGATTAGTACGTTTTGTGTTATCCGTTAGTTGGAACGATGTTAGATCGCTATTGTATGGTTGATGGTTATTAGTATATGGTATTATGTGATTTTGGGTGTTATGGAAATTGAGTCCTTATCCGTTTTATTGATGTTCCATGGTGTATTGTTGCTATTCTTTCCGTGACTTGGCTTCGTTGATTTAATTCTTGTTGAGCATATGATAAGTCCTATCGGAGACTCACAAACTTATATGATGTTTCAGATCAATGGCCCCACGAAGAAACCCTGTTAGAGCTACCAGAACTGGACCTGCAACGGCTACCCCTAGTCGTCGAGGGCGCCGTCCTACTCAAAATGTTGAGACCCCTACTCCTGATAACCTGGACACTACTAACCGCAACAACAGGAATCAAAATGTTGATGTTCAGGGAGACAATGATCATGTTCCACTTAATGCACCTACTGTGGATCAAGCAATGATCAATCAACTTGTCGAGCAACGAGTAGCTGAGCTACTAGCTGAGTCAAATCATTCCAACAATTCTGCTGGAACTTTTCCACCTGTTCGTGCTAATGGATGTCACTACAAGGAGTTTAAGATTTGTGGACCGATTGAGTTTGGTGGAACTGAAGGAGTGGTTTACTTGGTCAGTGGTTGTGCGGAGAATGCGAAGGTAAAGTTTGCTTCTTTTACTTTCAAGGATGAAGCCTTGACTTGGTGGAACAATTACCGTAACTCGGTTGGGAGTGATGTGGCTTATGCCATGACTTGGGAGCAATTTAAGTCTTTGCTGATTCAGACTTACTGCCCAAGGAATGAGATTAAGAAATTGGAAATTGAGTTCTGGAACCACAAGGTGAAAGGTACCGATATGGCAACTTACAATTGCCGTTATCGAGAGTTGGCTTTACTCTGTCCCGATATGGTTAGGACTGAGACCCAAAAGATTGAGAGGTATACCGATGGATTGCCGGTAGCTACCAGGAACGATGTGATATCTGCTAAGCCTGCAAACATACATGAGGCTATCACTATCGCTCAACAATTGATGGACTCTTTGGAATTGGAAGAAGCTGAGAAGGATAAGAATGGAAAGAGAAAGAGGGATGATCACTCTAAGGGTAATGATCGTCGAAACAAGAGACAAACAACTGCTAGAGCTTATGCCATGGGAGATGGAGACAAGAAGAACTACAATGGAGATGCGCCCAAATGTAACCGATGTTACAAGCATCATTCTGGTCGATGTACGGTAATGTGCAAGAATTGCTCTAAGATGGGACACATAGCTAAGGATTGTAGAGCTCGACCACTTGCTATGGTTCAAGCTACTCCTGAAACTATGAGCAAAGCAAATGTTACTTGCTATGGATGTGGAAAGAAAGGACATTATCGGAATGAATGTAGGGAATCGTGGAACCGAGGAAATCAAGGATCGGGTGGTAATGGGTACAATAATGGAAACCGTGGAGCTGGAGGAAACCGTGGACGACAAGATAATGGGGACCAACGTGTGGAAGCGGGAGTTGCTCATGGGAGGGTGTATGCACTCGGGAACGAGAGAGGAGAAGATCCGAACGTTGTGACTGGTACGTTCCTTCTCAATAATCGTTATGCTTCCATACTATTTGATACTGGTGCCGATAAGAGTTTTGTGTCCACTAAGTTTGTACCCTTACTTGAGAAACCCCCGATGGCCTTAGGAATTGGTTATGATGTTGAGTTAGCTAATGGAAACATAGAAAGGATTAAGACTATCATTCGTGGATGCACGTTAAACTTTCTGAACCGTCCTTTCAATATAAGATCTTCTACCTGTCACATTAGGAAGTTTTGATGTCATTATCGGTATGGATTGGTTGTCGAAGTATCGTGCCCATATAATCTGCGATGAGAAGATCGTGCGGGTGCCTTACGGCAAGGAGATTCTGAACATACCAGGAAATAGAAAGGATTTGAGAGGCCCGTCTAGATTAGCGGTCATATCTTGCACTAAGTTGCCGAAACTAATGGAGAAAGGAAGTTACCTTTTATTAGCCCAAATTTCTGAGAAAGGAGAGAAGGAGAAGAAGGAAAGGTGCATTGGAGATGTACCTATAGTTCGTGATTTTGCAGATGTGTTTCCCGATGATTTGCCGGGAATTCCACCTACTAGACAAGTGGAATTTCAGATTGAGTTGATACCTGGTGCTGCACCTGTAGCACGAGCGCCTTATCGTCTTGCACCTACTGAGTTGGAAGAGTTGTCGAGACAATTAGCGGAGTTAGCCGAGAAGGGATTCATAAGACCAAGTTCTTCACCTTGGGGAGCCCCGGTCTTATTTGTGAAGAAGAAGGATGGATCGTTCCGTATGTGTATTGATTATCGAGAGTTGAACAAGCTAACGGTGAAGAATAGATACCCGTTACCGAGGATCGACGATTTGTTCGATCAACTTCAAGGATCGAGTGTGTATTCGAAGATCGATCTGAGATCGGGATATCATCAGCTTCGAGTGCGCGAGGAAGATATTCCTAAAATGGCTTTCAGAACCCGTTACGGGCATTACGAGTTTCAGGTGATGCTGTTTGGGTTGACGAACGCACCGGCAGTATTCATGGATCTCATGAATCGAGTGTGTAAGCCTTACTTAGATAAGTTCGTGATTGTGTTCATCGATGACATTCTGATACACTCGAAGAGTGAGAAGGAACATGAGGAGCATCTAAGACTTATCTTAGAATTGCTCAGGAAGGAGAAACTGTATGCCAAGTTTTCGAAATGTGAATTTTGGATTCCGACGGTACAATTTCTAGGTCATGTAATCGATAGACAAGGAGTTCATGTGGATCCTGCTAAGATTGAAGCGATTAAAGATTGGGCTGCACCTACGACCCCAACAGAAGTTCGTCAATTTTTGGGATTAGCCGATTATTACCGAAGATTCATTGAGGGATTTTCGAAGATAGCAAAACCGTTGACCAAATTGACTCAAAAGAGTGTTAAGTATGAATGGGGAGATAAGGAAGAGGAAGCCTTTCAGTTACTTAAGGAGATGTTGTGTAGTGCTCCTATTTTGGCGTTACCCGAAGGTAACGAGGATTTCGTCGTCTATTGTGACGCTTCTCATAAAGGTTTAGGAGCTGTGTTAATGCAACGAGAGAAAGTGATAGCTTATGCTTCCCGACAGCTCAAGAAGCATGAGAAGAATTACACCACCCATGATTTGGAGTTAGGTGCTGTGGTTTTTGCTTTGAGGATATGGAGACATTACTTGTATGGAACCAAGTGTGTAGTGTTTACTGACCACAAAAGTCTGCAACACATTCTGAACCAAAAAGAGCTTAACATGAGGCAGCGACGTTGGATTGATTTGCTAAGCGATTACGATTGTCAAATTCGCTACCATCCGGGTAAAGCAAACGTTGTTGCTGACGCCCTTAGTCGAAAAGAGAGAATTCCACCATTACGAGTTAGGTCATTAGGAATGACTATCGTATCGCCATTACCGTCTCAAATATTGGAAGCTCAAACGGAAGCATTGAAAGCAGAAAATAGACCTGCTGAGAATATATTTGGGATGGCAGAAAATGAGAAAGGATTTGTTAAGCGTTCGGATGGAGTGTTATGTTTTGGAGAACGAAGTTGGGTACCATTGTATGGAGGAATTCGAGAATTGATTATGCATGAGTCGCATAAGTCGAGATACTCCATTCATCCTGGGTCGGACAAAATGTACCAGGATTTGAGGAAATTATATTGGTGGCCAAATATGAAGGCAGATATAGCATTATATGTTAGTAAGTGCTTGACCTGCTCTAAGGTTAAAGCTGAGCATCAAAGACCGTCAGGATTGTTGACGCAGTCAGAACTCCCGGTTTGGAAGTGGGAGCGGATTACGATGGACTTTATTACTAAATTACCAAAGACAGCTAGCGGTTGCGACGCTATATGGGTAATTGTGGATCGTTTGACTAAGTCTGCTCATTTCCTGGCGATTAGTGAAGATGATAGTGTGGAAAAACTTGCGAGGTTGTATGTGAAGGAGATTGTTTCTCGTCATGGAGTTCCGATATCGATTATTTCAGATCGCGACAGCCGTTTCATGTCAGCATTGTGGCGATCACCTCAAACTGCTTTGGGGACGAGACTTGATATGAGTACTGCATATCATCCCCAAACCGATGGTCAAAGTGAGAGAACTATTCAAACTTTAGAGGATATGCTTCGTGCATGCATCATAGACTTTGGTAAAGGCTGGGAGAAATATCTACCCCTTGCGGAGTTCTCCTACAATAATAGCTACCACACAAGTCTTAAGGCTGCACCATTCGAAGCTTTGTATGGTTGAAAATGCCGTTCACCTATTGGTTGGGCAGAAGTTGGAGATAGCCAACTCACAGGCCCGGAGCTTATCTTGGAAACTACGGAGAAAGTAACGCAGATTCGAGATCGACTGCAAGCAGCTAGAGATAGGCAGAAAAGCTATGCCGATCAGAGGCACAAACCCCTAGAATTCCAGGTTGGAGACAGAGTGATGTTGAAGGTCTCGCCTTGGAAGGGTGTGATACGTTTTGGGAAACGTGGGAAACTTAATTTCCGCTACATTGGACCATTTCTTATTTTGGAAAGAATTGGGCCCGTAGCGTATCGTTTGGAATTACCTATGGAACTGAGTAAAGTTCATGATGTGTTTCATATTAGTAATCTGAAGAAATGCCTTTCAGAGGAAACACCAGTTATACCGATCAAGGATATTCGTGTGGATGAAAGTTTGAATTTTGTGGAAGAGCCGATTGAGATAATGGATAGAGAGATCAAACGACTCAAGAGGAGTCGTATTCCGCTCATCAAAGTTCGTTGGAATTCGCGGCACGGACCGGAATTTACGTGGGAACGTGAGGATGAGTTTCGAAAAAGATATCCGAAGCTTTTCACTTCGTAGATGAATTATTTCAAGAGAAACCCGGGACGGGTTCCTTCTGAGGCTGGGAGGATGTGACAACTGGCAAAATAGGGAGCCGTTTTATAAAACCCGCATTACATTTAAATATTAAATATAGAATTTTTGAAAATTTATTGTGACGAGATATTTTACGAACGTTGGTACTTGATTTTAATCGTACGATGTTTATGGGATTTAGTTATTTATTTATGGTTTGATTCATTTCGTTCGTGATGATTCATTTTGAGATCGTTATCTTTGGCACTACATTGACTCCGGCACTAGATTAACCTAACAAAATTTTTATATTTTACAAAACGGTAGCGATTCACCGTTAAATAAATATTATGTCTTTCGTACATATCTATATTTTTTCGGGAAGTGTTGTTGGGAAATCAATTATGACGTGTACGTGTATGTTTGACGAAAATTTAATACTTTTATGAACAGGTAATCGGGTTACGGGAAAACCGATTAAAAAGAGTTCACTAATTATTAAAGTATTTGTGGCTACTTTTGGAAAAAGGAAACTTGAGGGACTAAAATGAAAATTTCGGGTATATTACCCCTAACCCTAACCCTTCACCCTCATAATAATATTTTCATCACTTTCTTCTTCCCCCTCTTATTAGCCGCCGACTGCCGCCCCTCCACCATCACCACCGCCGACCTCCACACCACACCACCACCACCAAAACACTCCCCATCACCTTCTTGTTCTTTTGGTGTGAAACACGCGCCTCTCCCCCTCCATTTTATTATTAACGCCGCACCACACCTCACACAACACCATTACATCATCTAATCTTGGTTTTCATTCAATTTAGAGGTGAGAAAACATGAGTTTTGGGTCGGGTTTGACTATTTTGAGTCAAACCCGAATTGAATCTTGGTATTTTTGGGATGATAACATTGAAATGGAAATGGGTTTTGTTATAAAACGAGTTTGGTATCCTTGGGGGTCGATTCTTGATGTATTTGTGCTCGGATTTGGAGTTTGTACGCGTTTAGATTTGGTTTTTGTGGCTCGATGTGAGCTTGACCGAGACCCTAGGTCTCGGTGTGACACTCCTCGACTCGATTAGAGTCTTGGAGGTGTGATGGTTCTTGTTCTTCTTGATTCTTGATGATGGTTAATACTTGTTGGAATTTTTGGGTCTAAGATGGTTCGAATGGTTGTTGTTGTTGTTTTGGATTCTCGGCCGAACCCCCCCTTCGCGGGCTGTTTTGGTCGAGAGGCTCATTAGAGCTAGCCGAGACCGAGAGGTCTCGGGTGAGGTTATTGTTTTGGTTGTGACCTCACAAGTTGACCCGGGTTTGACTTGGTAAGTCGACCCGTATAATTGATATATTTTGTTTTGGTTCTTATATGGTAATAATATTTGTTGTGACTATAGTTGGACATGGTACTTTTGGACATGTGTATTTGTTGGAGTTGTTGACGAATGTGGATATTGGGGACCGTTTGTGAGACGGTCAATTAGATGACGGAGATAGGTTAGTTGGGTGCCGTAGTCGGACCCTCATGTTGTAGCACGTGGATATGGGATTGTTTGGACGGAGTTATTTATATTGTGACTTGATTTGTTATTATTTTGGACTTGGACTATGAGCCGAGGGTCATGACTCGGACATGTGACCAAATTCTATGACTCGATAAATATTTAAAAGTCGAAATCAAAATAATACTCGTTATAATATTATTAAGAATATAATCGTTTATATACGTATATATAGACGCGTTAAACGTATATATATATATATATATATATATATATATATATATATATATATATATATATATATATATATAGATGCGTATATTAATAATAAAACGATCACGAGTAAACGTATAATAATAAAACGATAGTTATTATACTATGAAAATAGTGTAATAAATGTCGGGATATTATTATAAATAATAACTATAAAAATAACGGCGAAACATAAGTCGGGTGACTAATAATTCAAAATGTGAGTTTATTTATAAATTAGAAACTTATCGAGTTATACGAATTGTGGGTCTTTAAAGTCCAAGTGGGCTTTATATTGTGACTTTGAGTTGTCACGGATATATGACGGTTAATATAAACAATTTATATATCGAATGACTTATTCTAGATCGAGTTATTTGACAATATAAAATGGGTATATTAATGGGCATCGTATCCCAAGACGCCCATAGGATGTGGTATATATTTTAGGGTAATGAATTACTATATGTCTCGTGGAATTTGGCCGATTCGACGATATATATATAGGGAATTCATTGGGCTACGACATATACCAAATAGAAATTTATGTGCAATGTGCTTTAGGTTGGGTATGATTTTGGAACGATTTACGTAAATAAGTATGGGAGATTATCAAATCGACGGATTTAATAAGCTTCGATAATTATTTAAATAATATGTTGGGCTAACATTAGACCTATAGTTATCTTATTATTGTTCTTTGTTGAGGCTTTTTGGTTTGTGCTGTGTCGACCCTCCACCCGTATGGATACCAAACGTCGAATTTCAAACGAATATGAAGTTAATTCGAGAGATGGATATTTTGGAAAGTAAAATGAATTACGTTCGGGAATGGGAATATTAATTTTGAGGAAATGATTTCTGAACGGGTTTGATATTGTTAGGAAGTGCCGAGTCTGTAGTCGCCGTTACGTGAGTTGCTTGAGATTACTTACGTCTTTCTTCTATCGTTTCTTTTGAGGATTTCCGGACTTGAGGTGAGTCATAGCCCCACTTTTTACTCTTGAACTTTGTTTTCAATACTTGGGGTGAGAAACGTGCAAATGTTTTATGTGGACTATTATCGCTTCGTTTATTTTAAAACTTGCTATGCTTATGGAACTAGGTAGAGCGAGGCCTAGACTAGATCTAGGTAAGCTATTGATTTGGTTGTTGAGCGAGGCCTAGTCCCCGAACTAGGTAAGCTATCGGATTGATATTAGAGCGAGGCCTAGACTTGAGCTAGGTAAGCTATTGATTGGATTGATTTGAGCTATAGCGTGCACCTATAGGGATGATTTGATTTGGTTGGTTTATTTTGGTTGGATGAGTGAGCCCTAGTCTAGCTAGCAAGCGTTTTGCGTACATGTCCACTATATTGAATTAAGAATATAAACCTATGATCTCACCAGCGAAAGCTGACTTTTAGCACGTTTTCTCAGGTAATTAAGTGATGCTCTGCGGATGCTTGGGATTGGAGGCTTGGCATTTGGCACTGGTTATGGATCTATATTTCTAAAACTCTGATAACTATTGTGGACCTATATTTATTTCTTTTGGGCCTGACTTTGGATGAATTTGGGATAATGTAAACTTTAAAACCCCGCGTGGTTGTATTTTATTTTGTTTACTTTATCTCGTTCTTTTATGTCTTGTGTTTGGATACCAATCCCCGTAGCACTCCGAAAGCTTGTTGAGTCTTCCGCTGTATCAAATTTTGGGGGTGTTACACTAACACTCATACTCTCTCATATTTTAAGTGTCAATTTTCGGGGTGATCACTCAAAAGCACAGTCATATTATGTATTCTATCATAGGCTTGGAGGTTACACAAATCTCCACCACTAGAGCTAAGGTCAAAAAAATCTTTAGAAGGCAATATTGGGTGAACACAATTATGGTTAAGGGTGAATTTTTGTTACTAACATACCAAGGCAAAGGCGACAATGAACATCGATACATGACCGGAACGCCGGGCAAGACACCAATGCCTGCTCAAATCTTTCACATAAGCATGATTCACGACTAAAGGGTAGGAATAGACATGGGAATACACAAAATGGGTGTAAAAATAAAAATAACAAGCAAATAGTCTAAGCCTACAATTAAGTAATCACCATTTACCGTGCGCCCAAAGTCCAAGTTTCAAAACTAAAGAACCATATCATAACAAGTATAAGTGCCATGAGAGGATGTCATGATGGACACTCTACTTGGTCTTCATGTTGGTGTAGAGAATTCACCAACTCATATCTTCAAATGTGACCGAAGTGGCCTCTTCGATACTATATCTTGATAAGCTAATAATCAAGGTGTTATACAATGGTGCACCATCAATACAACTAATTACAAACAGAAATTCACAATTTCTTTTTGAAATCATAACTAAGATGCAAACATATTTACATCCCCCTACTTGAGATGAACCATGAATGAGAGTTTGGGGGGTCTTCTATTGAGTGAATGTTATGCCGTAATAGAGAGTGAATGTTACGCCATAGCTTCTTCAAGCATACTAAAATGTTTATCTTTTGCACGTTCTTTTCAACTTCCTCGTCTCTTTAGCTCCTATGCTCATTTGTAACCTGTATACAAAATGTAAAGAAATCAAAGCATATATCCTTATAATAAGTAAAATAAACGGGCATAATAGGGGGAAATTGAGACTTAAATATCAGGATTATTTGACGTCATCAACCTGTAATTCCTTTCTTGCCATATAAAATAACAGGAAGCCTCGGATACAAGTTTGGCAATAACACTTCTAGCTGAGCGCTTTCTTGAAATAGGAATGAGATGAGTAACAATAGAGTCCAAAGAAACTGCAAAGGTGGTAAAACCTGCATAAATCTTTACATGATTCCACAGCTGAAAAGAGAAAGAACAAGCAAAGAAAAGATGGTCATGGGAGTCCAGTTCCACCACACACAAAGGGCACTATAACAGGTTCAAGTTAGTATTACTACTAACGTCCTGTTATCGCAAAGTAGCTTATGTCCTCAATTTCTGTTTAATAACCAACTAAAGATTGAAAGCATGGCAAGGAATGCAGCAAGAGAACCAAACAATGTCATACCAATCAATAACATCACCTCTAAGAGGAATAGAATCCCACACCGGTCCATAGAATTAGAAACAAGGATCGGAGCAGTAATGGTAACACGAGTGGGGTATTTAAAATATCATTCGGCCACACCCGACATCCATTCACCAAAATAACCTTAACTATAGATGAACAATTAAACCAGCTTTATGAATATTACGACTAGAAATAACGTTCAAAAAGAGGGCTAAAAGGATGCCAATGATCAAACCACCCCGAGGCCATGTTAGCATCCCCAAGATGACACCATATAAACTGCCTAATTCGATGACGAACCTAAAGGATCTTCCTTTATCCCCATGACATGTTACCCCGCAACGCAATTTTGTCCCTCATAGTTTAAAGTTGCATAGGTCATCCCTAATTTGGAAAAATAAAAACACCACCAATTCATTTTTTAACTGGTGTTAAATAGGTTTCATTATCATTTACTCATTAGCCATTTCGGTTAAAGACCGTTACATCGTCTATACTTTATAATAATGGTTATTTGTAATTTAAAGTTTTTCGACATTATGTACGTTTTCATACGTTTTTATCATTTTTTGTCTATTTTTAATGTTTTCATCTATTTTTATACGTTTTCTTATGTTTTATCCACTTTCGTACGTTTTTATAGGTTTTTGTCCATTTTACGTTTTCATACGTTTTTATCCGTTTTTATACGTTTTTATCTATTTTTATACGTTTTCATGTGTTTTTATACGTTTTCGCGTGTTTTCTTACATACTCGTACGTTTTTGTCCCTTTTTTATATTTATGTCCATTTTTCTTATGTTTTCGTACGTTTTTATCTGTTTTATATGTTTTCTTACGTTGTAATCCGTTTTTATACATCTTCATCCGTTTTCTTATGTTTTCTCCGTTTTTATACATTTTCGTCAATTTTTAAATGTTTTCTTCCATTTTTCTTACGTTCTAATTTGTTTTTATACGTTTTCATACATTTGTACTAATAAGGATTTATTTGTTACGCTTTTAAGGGGTCATTTAAGCCATAAATTGTAAATATATGGTCAAATATTACCTCAAATCGCTTCTTTTCTCATTTTAGGTACTTGGGACATGATTTCTAGAATATGGAGCATTTTTTGAGCATTTTGGACATTTTGGGCTCAAGAATGATGAAAATAACAGAGTCAAGAAAAATGTCAGGAATTGCACCTGATGGCTTCAGGCATTGGAAACTGACGCCGTCACTTGAAGTTAATTATGATGGAAATTATCAAACGTGACACTCAAGAAACCATTTGAAGAATTACACCTAACGGCGTCAGGTGTAAATGGAAGTAGGCCGTCAGGTTATGAGCTAAAGAGAGACGGCCTAGAAGGATTTTAAGCGTGACGATGTAAGAGAGTGATTGCACAACCCGAAAGCCTAATAGCGGCATTCTGACTGCGTCAGGAATTATAACCTAAAGTCGTCAGCCTTGTAAATCTATATATAGTTTTTGATTTTTCATTCATTAAGTGTGCAACTTTGGAGACAAACCCTAGTACGAATTTCAGAGATCTTTAAGGGTTTTCATACCCTTTTTTCTTCCATGTTTTATTGAAGATATGTTTTCTGTTAATCATTCATCATGTCTATGTGTTGTTTGATTATTAGTTTATCTTTTCTTCCTTTTAACAAGCTAGCTTAGGTTAATTAGTGTTTGCTTAGATCTAATGAAACCTGATTATTGATTGTTGATTAGTCGTCTATTGTTTAGTTGATTGACTCACGTTAGGTTTAAGAAAACTGGCCGACTTCCGTTGTGTAACAAGCTTGAACGTCTTAAAAAATGTAATCGGATGTGCACTACGGTTTTATTCGTTGTATTTAATGCGTGAGTAGAGATTAATGATTCTATGATAGGATACTAAACGTGTCGTCATAAGAAGAAGTCAATATTCATAGAGTTGGGGAAGGTTGTACACACCCCACGACTGGCATTAAAGAATACAAAGCTTCAACTAAAACAACTGCACTATGACATTCAACGAGTCAACAAGAGATAACTATGGAGTAATTAAGTATAAGTAAACACGTTTATCTCATTATATTTATGCTTTTATTTTCTTGTTATTTTATTTATGCTTTTAGTTTAATTAGTAGTTTTGGGTTAGTTGTGTTGGGATCATAGTTTTCACTATTTTATCAAGTCTCGGTCATTTGTAATTATGCTAGGTTGCTTAACTATCATTTACTTACACTTATGTAATATTACAAGTTTACTAGACTTTAGACAAAAGGTCCATGGGCTTTAAGCCCACACGATTTGAAGAAAGGAAGGAGAGGGAGTGTTGCCCTAGCTCCTTCCCTATAAATAGAACCTTTAGGTCACTTGTAAACTTGGTTGGTTATTTGATTTCTTAAGGAAACTCTTGCACTTACATTTCTCTTATTCATATAATCACCCAATCTCTTTTCTCATCTCATTTCTATCATTATTATGCTTGTGTTTACTAAATGGTGACCTAACAAGTGGTATCATTCGCCGGAAGAAGGTGTAGTTATAGTTTTTTCATTGAATTTTTAATCTTAAACTTTTTTTTCTTTTTTCAACCGAATTTTTTGTTAAATTTTTGCACTTTCTTGCTTGTTCCTTGGTTTTTAGCACATCTTTGCTTACAAACTTGTTCTACAAATCAATACAATCAAAAAGTTCCAAACTTTTATCACAAAATTCGAATTGGGTTTCTTGTACTTGTTTTTTGAAAACATTTTTGTTTTTTATAAAGTTTATCAAGTTTTCAACTTTCTTCAAGAAATCTTCATTTTATACCTAAAAGTACAAGAATCTTTAAGAAAAAATGCGTTTTAGGTTAGCTTTCTTTGAAAATACTACTCGCCAAGGTTATCGAGAACATAACTTGTCCCTATTTCGAGATCTACTCAAAGTACTCTATATCGACTTAGTTTTTGTGGACTCAGTATTTTCTTCCTTGTATAAGAAAGATAAGTACTTCGACTTTTGGTAAAGTTTTCGAAATTGTACAATTTCGAAAACTGGGATCGTTGCCTTTGTGTTTTCGAAAACATCATTTTTTTCGAAATCACACTTATTTCGCAAACTTGTATAATTTTCGAAATCACAACCATCACTCAGTTTCTCGAAAATTTCTTAAGTTTTCGAAATCACAAAGCTCTTTCGCAAACTTTTGCAATTTTCGAAAACATCTTCAACTTTTTCGAAATTTCAAGGTTTTGAAAAATCTTAAATTTCAAAATTTCAAAAGTTTTT
Organism: Artemisia argyi; assembly: GCA_030686995.1. NCBI lineage: Eukaryota > Viridiplantae > Streptophyta > Magnoliopsida > Asterales > Asteraceae > Artemisia > Artemisia argyi. The sequence goes on along the minus strand of CM060688.1, from coordinate 113,256,936 downwards.
TTCGAAATCTCAATACTTTCGAGAATCTGCTTTGTTTCGCAATCCCAAGCTTATCGAAATCCCAAATTTCGCATTCACTATTTTCGCAATCACAGTTGAAGACAACTTTCGCAATCCGAAGTTGAGCAAAGTTTTCGAGATTTGGCTAAAGCTATACCTTCTACAAGATCCATTTCTACACAAGTGTTCTAAGATGTCTCAACCACCTAATCACTACTTCCCTCATACTCAGCAACATCAACATCAGCAGTATCAGCAACAACAATACCATCAGCAACAACTGTATCAACAACCTTCACAATCACACGTTCAAAAACAAACGTATAATCCACTACATCATTACCTAATGATGCAACAACATCAGATCATTCCTCAACAACAACCATATCAAGTGCCACAACAAAACACTCAGTTTTCCTCCAAACAACCTCACTGGTTTAACAGAATGTGTGAAGTTATTACAACTCAACAATCCCGACATGAGGCAGGATCACTTGAAACACCTCCAATGCTAACACCTGGGAACTATGTTCAATGGTCAAGTCGATTCTTACGATTTCTTGAATTAAAGAAACCTCATGGGAAATTCTTGAAGCAAGTGATACTTGAAGGACCATTTGAGTGGCCAACAAGATTTGAAGCTGGTGATCCACATGCTGATCCTCCACGTCCTCCTGGTGATAGACCCCTTCCAGAATCTGAACTCACTGAAGAATAGAAACTACATCGTGAAGCTGATGAGTATGCAATGGCTTATATACTTCAAGGAATACCTAATCCTATCTATCGAAGTGTCGATGCTCAGAAAACAGCCAAAGCTATGTGGGAACACGTTCATCTCCTTATGGAAGGCACTCAATTGAACAAAGATGATATGGAATCCAAACTATACATGGAATACACTGACATCACAATTGAACTAGGAGAGTCACTTGAATCCTACTATCATCGTTTCACAAATGTGGTTAATGATCTGGAACGTCACAAAATCACAGTACCAAGGATCGCTGTGAACTCCAAATTTGTTGGTAGTCTTGGCCCTGATTGGCATAAATATGTGACATTTGTCCGTCAAACAAAGAATCTTCATGATGCTCCATATGGTTTGTTGTATGATTTTCTGAAACACCATGAACCTGAAGTGGAAAAAGATCGAGCTTTACGAGGAGGATACACACCAACTTCTACACCAAATTCTTTGGCTCTCGTAGCTCAGTCTCCCTATGCTCCACCACCAATGTCAAATCATGCATATGTTCAAGAGCAGAACTACTTCAGTTATCCACAATCTTCTACCTCGAACCAAATGGTCCCTTATGATTCATCTCCACAGAATGCCTCTACTCAACTGGTTCCATTAAACAACAATGATGCTGTGTACTACTCCAACTCCAATGACGATGACGATGATGACTTTAACACGTTGAATCAGGGACTTGCTCTTATTGCTCGTGCTTTTAGCAAATTCTCCAACAAAACAAACAACCGTCAACGTTCATCTTCTAACACAAGGAATCAAGCTGTTGTCAATGATGGAAGAGTGGAAATTCAGAATCGTAACTATGGTCGATCTGGTTCAGGAAGCTCTTCAGGAAATTATGGGAATGGTCAGAGGTTTAGAAACAATGCGGGGTTCATGAACAACTCACTCAGCAAAGGTCTGAACCAGTTGCAACAAGGAACTCCAACTCAGGGAATGCAGTATGGTGCTATAATTGTAATGAACAAGGTCATATAGCGACAGCATGTCCCAAACCAAGAACTCGGGGTAGCAAGTTTCACAAGCAGGCATTACTCATGGCTCTTCAAGATGAAAAAGATGGACATTTCCCTGAACATGATAACAACTTCATGGCAAATGTGCACAATGATGATGACATGGAAGATCTGGAAGCTAATGCAGCTGTGATGCTTATGGCCAACATGCAGGAACTTCAGTTTAATGATTCAGGTCCAGTGTATGACACTGACGGCTTGTCTCAGGTACATGACCAAAAAGCATGCCTAATACATGAAATAGCCTCACCCTCTGCTTCTGAATCAGATATGGCGCAAGTTGTTCCATCTAAATCATCTTCATCTTCTCAACCAGATGAACAAATAAGCACAGTTGTCATATTTGATGATGACACAGTTGTTTCATTTGATGATCCTATTGAGAATGATAAACATGATCATTTAGAACAACATGAACCATCATTTGATCCAGACCCTGACCTCATATTGTTATCTAAACAACTGGATGCTCAACAATTGCAAATCATAAAATGCAACGAGAAAAATAAAGTTTTAAAAGAACAAAATGCGTCACTTGCAAGAGATATTGAATGTTATAAAATTCAACTTTCAAATCAGGAAGACAAGATTAAAAATGCAAAAAGTTTTGAAAAAGCTTTTCAATATTCTTACAATAAAGAACAAGATCTTCAACGCAAAATACAAGATTTAATTGAGTCAAACGGAAAGTTGATTTCGAAACTCGAAAGTGAAAAGTTTGAATTGAAAATGCAAGTTGAACGTCTTCAAACAGTTCTTTCAAAAACAGAAACAAAATTGTCAAATTGCAAAAAGGAGTTTTGTGAACATAAAAAACGAAAAAGGAAGTATATAGATGACTTACTCGGTGATATTGTTGATCTTGAAAAACAACTCAAAGAATTTCGTCACAGTTTACAAACACGGGAACTCTGTCACAACAATTCAGAAATTTGCTTTAAAACCGAGACCCGATAAAGGATTTGCACTTTGCGATTTCAAATCAATGTTTCTTCACACAGCATTCAAAGAAAATCCTAAGATTTACAGTATGGACCACATGTTTGATAATACAATTGTGCGTGCTGTTGTTTTTGATACTGAGGAAGAAGAAGAACTTGAAGACGAGAGTCGATCTAAAATGAGCTATGTTCAATATTGGACACCATATGACTATTCAAAAGCTCCACCTCTGTCTAAATCTTTTGTTACTCAAAAAGAATCACCTGCGAAATCATGGTTTGTCGAAGAGTCATATGTTTCCTCCTCTAATGCGGTCCCTGTCCAAACTGTAGCACAAATAAATGGTCCTTTACCATCATCCGGTGAACTTATACCTTTACCAAAAAGTTGTCGTGTCTTAAATTATTTCAAAACTTTTATGGAAGACATCGAAATTTTGGAGGAAACAATTGCACGCAATTCTGAAATAAAAGTTGAAACTTTTCAATCCGCTTACGAGCGAGAAAAAAGAGATATTTTTCAAAAACAAATGCTGCCAATTGTCAAACACCTCCGTCTCTGTGCTACACGTTGGGATCAGGAACTTCAAAACGAGGTCACAAACATGATAAACGTTTTCAACTCAACTGAAAATGAAATTTTGGCTCAAAAGCAAAGAAATCGAGTTTTACAAAAAGATGCTGATCGACTCTTGGAACAAGTTCTCAATGCTGATATTTTGTCTGTTATCATGAATGATCTTTATAAATCTGGTACTTCTATGCTTATGGATGATCTTTGTGTTGATAATAACTTGTTGAATGAGGAAATTGAGACACTCAAACAGGAAAATGATAAGTTGAGAATTACAAATGATGATGTGACAAAACAATTTTCAAAAGAAATTTGTCTACTCAAACAGAGGATTGAATGGTGTCAAGCTCAAAGTCTTGAACGAGAATTGAAACTTCAAAATCAAAACATTTCAAACTCTTGTCAGCTTTGCAAAAACAATGAGTCTTTCAAAAGTTTGTGTCTCAAATACGAGCAAGAAATTGCGGATTTAAAAATTGAAAATGACGCATTTCTACAAAACCACATAGACATTAAATATTGCAATGGCATACTTGAGTCAAATATTCAGGATAAGAATCACATCATCATTGATTTGAAAGAGAAAATTAAGATACTCCAAAAAGGAAAGTTTGTTGACACCACGGTAATAGCACCAGGAATGTATCACGTAGACAAAACTGATAAAGGAAAGGTTGTTCAAAACACTAATGTTGATAACTCCACTTCTACAGGACTAGTCTCCACTACTAGTGTTAGCAGACCCAAGCGAAAAAGTAAAAAGAAGAATAGGATCTTGCAACGTAAGAAAGGACAACTAGAAGCTCAAGAAGTAGAAGATCAACTTAGGAACTTGAATAAGACTCATGTTGCATCAGATTTAGATTCTAATCTGGCAAATTGTAATCAAAATCTAAATGTAACGAATGATGAACCTTTGAATGTTTTCAATATTAATGCATCCTGTGTGTTTTGTCGTAAAAGCGTTTCATCTGGTGATCATACAAAATGTATAGCTAATTCTCTACTTAATCGTCATAAGAAACGTAGGACACGCATTCCTTCTAGGCCCACTATTGCCTCCAAGTCTAATTTAGGAAAGCCGTCTACTACGGTTTCTAATGAAGTTGAAGTTACCCCCATAGGTGCCGAGAACAAATCTAGGAATGAGCTAACTACTAGTGCATTTAACATTAAGAAAGCAAAAACTAGTTGGAACTGGCAACGTTGGTTACAATACAAACCAGACTTTAAATGGATTCCTAAATTATTGAATACCTGTGTTTCTAACCAACAGGAACCCGCACTGTCTTTGGGTTCCACCCTTACTTCTGTTCCATCTGTGTCTTCTTCTTGTGATGCAGGTGGTACAGATTGTTCTCTGGATTGTTGATAGCGGATGCACCCGACATATGACAGGCAATCTCAAACTGTTACACAACTTTGTCTCAAAGTTGATTGGTACTGTCAGATTCGGGAATGATCATTACGCTCTAATCATGGGATATGGTGACTATATCAGCGGGAACATTGAAATCAGTCGTGTATATTATGTGGAAGGCCTTGGACACAACCTTTTCTCTGTTGGTCAATTCTACGATGGGGATCTAGAAGTTGCATTTCGTGAGAAAACTTGCTTTGTTCGTGACTTACAAGGAAACGATCTAATGTCTGGCTCACGTGGCTCCAATCTTTACACAATATCAATGTCAGATATGATAGCAACATCTCCGATATGTCTTCTCTCCAAAGCAGAATCGACTAAATCTTGGTTATGGCACAAACGTCTTTCGCACTTGAATTTCAAAACCATGACTGACCTTGCTCGTTATAAACTTGTTGATGGATTTCCAAGATTCCGCTTTACCAAAGATCACTTATGTCCAGCCTGTGAACAAGGAAAAAGTACTCGTGCTCATTTTCCTAATAAACCTGAGCATAGTACGAATCATGTTCTGCAATTGCTTCATGTGGATTTGTGTGGACCGATGCGTGTTCAAAGTATCAACGGTAAACGCTACATTCTTGTAATTGTGGATGATTATTCCAGATGGACTTGGGTTTATTTTCTACGAAGTAAAGATCAGGCTCCTTCAATGATCATCACCTTTCTCACTAAAATTCAAGTTCAACTACGCAACACCGTACGAATCGTCAGAACTGACAATGGAACTGAATTTAAGAATCAGACACTTCGGTCATACTTTGAGAAAGTGGGAATTGAACATCAAACATCTATTCCTAGAAGCCCAGAATAGAATGGAGTTGTTGAAAGACGCAACAGGACGTTAGTGGAAGCTGCTAGGACTATGTTGATTAATGCTCAATTACCAGATTACTTGTGGGCGGAAGCTGTTTCAACTGCATGTTATACCCAAAACCGTTGCATGATCACAAAACGTCATCGCAAAACACCTTATCAAATTGTTCACAAAAGGAAACCAAACATCGATTACTTTCATGTATTTGGAGCACTTTGTTATCCGAAAAATGATCGTGACGATTTAGGTAAACTTAAAGCAAAGGCTGACATCGGAGTGTTCGTTGGATACTGTGAAAATTCCAAAGGTTTTCGGATATAGAATCGTCGTACAAGAGAAATTCAAGAAACCATTCACGCTAATTTTGATGAACTCACACAAATGGCTTCTGAGCAACACAGCTTAGGACCCGAATTCAACCGTCTTAACTCTCCGGAATCTTCGGCTGAACCATTGCCACTCAACCGCAAAGAATTAGAAACCTTGTTTGCTCCACTATTTGATGACACAATTGAATACCGTCCTACTGAGGTCTCACCTAATTCCGCTGCTCCACCTGATAACATTCCAGTACCAGACTCACCTCAACAAACAACTACAAGTGTTGAGAGAGACGGTCCTCCAATTGTATCACCATCTACAGCAGAACAAACTGGTTCTAACTCCCGCCATCCAGCTGAAGATCCAACATCACAATCAGTTCCACAACCCGCAGAGCATGATCCTGATGCGTTCTTTAATCCGTTTGCACCGGCTCCTACAGTTCCTGATATAGCTGAGTCGTCAACACGCAACTTGGATCCTGCTAACATGCGAGATACTTATCAACTACACCCTTCAACACACAAATGGACTCGAGACCATCCACTAGTTCATATTATTGGCCATCCAGATGCACCTGTAATGACAAGACAACGACTTCACACTGATGGAGAAACTTGTATATATGCACTCACAGTTTGTCACGAAGAACCTAAGAACATTAAAGAAGCAATGACTTATGACAACTGGATTGAATCTATGCAAGAGGAATTTCAGCAATTCATAAGATTAGAAGTCTGGGAATTAGTTGAAAGACCTGACGGAGTCTTTGTCATCGGGTTAAAATGGATCTGGAAGAATAAGCTTGATGCAGAAGGGACTGTCATATGTAACAAATCACGTCTGGTAGCGAAAGGATACTCCCAACTTGAAGGACTTGATTTTGCTGAATCCTTTGCTCCAGTGGCTAGACATGAAGCTGTTCGGATCTTTTTGGCTTATGCTGCACACAGGAACATGGTGGTTTACCAAATGGATGTGAAAACAGCATTTCTTAATGGAGAACTCCGTGAAGAAGTTTATGTTAGCCAACCTGAAGGCTTCATTGATCCTGAGCGTCCTAATCACGTTTACCGACTCAAAAAGGCACTCTACGGACTTAAGCAAGCCCCACGGGCGTGGTATGACAAACTGTCCACTTTCTTGTTGGCCAATAAATTTTCTAAAGGATCGGTGGATCCAACACTATTTACAAAAACCTACGGGGAGGACTTACTTGTTGTTCAAATATATGTCGATGACATTATTTTTGCCTCAACAAAAAGAAGTTACTCTAATGATTTTGCAACATTAATGAAAGATAATTTTGAAATGTCCATGATGGATGAACTTTCGTTCTTTCTAGGACTACAAGTTCATCAATCACCCCGTGGAATTTTTATAAATCAGTCCAAATATGCTCTTGAAATTTTAAAGAAACATGGAATGATGTCTTGTGATACTTATAATACACCAATGGGCTATACCACAAAACTAGATGCTGATTTACATGGGATTCCAGTTGACCCTACTAAATACCGAAGTATGATTGGGTCCCTCATGTATCTCACAGCTAGTAGACCTGATATAGTATTTGCTGTCTATATGTGCTCTCGTTATCAGTCTAAACCAACTGAAAAACACCTCAGTGAGGTCAAAAGAATCCTTCGATACATAAAGGGAACCATTAACTTGGGAATCTGGTATCCGAAGGATTCTGGTTTTGAACTAATTGCTTTTTCAGATGCTGACCATGCAGGATGTTTAGACACACGCAAAAGTACATCTGGTGGATTACAATTTCTCGGAGACAAACTTGTGTCATGGCAATCTAAGAAGCAGGACTGCACATCACTGTCGTCAACAAAATCTGAATATGTAGCTATGTCTGCTTGTTGTGCTCAAGTCATCTGGATAAGATCACAACTTAAGGATTATGGCTACCTATTCAACAAGATTCCTATCTACTGTGATTCCAAGAGTGCAATTGCTATCTCCTGCAACACAGTACATCATTACAAATCCAAACACATCGATCTCCGATATCACTTCATCAAAGAGCATGTGGAAAAGGGTACCGTTGAACTTTATTTTGTTGGAACTGAATACCAACTGGCGGACTTACTTACCAAATCTTTAGCACCATCAAGGTTTGCTAGTTTAGTCCACCAAATTGGTATGCGATGCTTGACTCCACAAGATCTTGAAAAGTTTTTAAAACAAAAGTGAGAGTCAAACATCAAAACTATCTTTGTAAATATTTTTTTCAAAAACAAAATACAAAAATATAAAACCAACAAAAACACCAAAACACCTTCTTCTTGCACTTAAAAAAAAAAAAATGCAAGTATATCGCTTCACTTCAACACTTTGTTATTTCTTTAAAATTTTACAAGTGTTGAGGGGGAGTCACGCTTAAATTTTTTTACCAATTTTAATTGGTATACTTGCATGTTTTTCGTATTATACGGTACTTCGGATTGTGTGGACGTTCTTTAAACATCCCTTTGTCTCATCCCGTTAAAAGGACTTCATAAGTTAGGTCAACGGAAGAATGTCTTAAGCTTGTTTACCTTTTATATCAAATGTAGGACTCATGTTGCAATAGTTGTAGTTAGGGGACTTAATGTGTCAATATTTCAAAGTTAATAATATATAAGCAAACAAACACCCATTTTTTCGAAATCCTCAGAAATTCAAAATTAATTCATCACTAGAAATCTACGGCCATTAATCAAACAAGAAATCCGTGCTACCAATCGTCAAACCGTAAGTTTCTATATGATCTTTAGGGTATTACAAGCATAGGTTTTTTGTTTAATTGCAAATCTAATGGTTAGATTTCAAGGTATATCGATTTCGAGTTCTAGGGTTTCACTTAATCGAAATCATCTAAAACGTTTGAGATTAGGTTGTTTATCATAGGGCTTTTGTAATATAACATGTTGTAAACATACCTGTAACAACTAATCTTAATCCATTTCATGATTGCTTGATTATCGAAACCTAGGGTTTAAAGTCGTTTTGGGTATTTTTGATTTAGGGTGTGTTTGATTAATGTTGTTGGTGGGATATGTCCTTTATTGTGTTTAGAACATCATGAATGAGTTTAATTGTATCATTGGCTTAAAAGTGTGGAAATTTGTACATTTTCGAAATCATGTTCTTGCAAAGTTTTCGAAATCGTTCAATGAGTGGTGTTTACGTGATTCTAATTGTTGTTTCTCAATCTGTACAACAGGCATCAACCATTGGATTATATAAATTACAAAAGAAACGTACGTATGGCTAATTTCGAAAAAATTCTTGTACAAGAAATTCTTTCGAAATCCCATCTTTCGCAATCATGTTTTTCGAAAACACTTCATTTCGAAAACACTCTCATTGAGTGTTTGCGAAAGTTTCTTCAATTGCTTTGTATTTTCGAAATATTTTTTTCGAGAACACATACTTTGAAAAACTTTCGAGAACACTTAATCAAGGGCGGTTGCGAAAAGATTGTTTCAAGATCACGTATGAAGAACATTTTCGCAATCACACATTTTGAGTGTTTGCGAAAATATTTCACACAGGTATGTTCTCAATAAAATTATTATCGAGAACACACTTGGGAATATTTTCGAAAATCCTCCTTATGTATGTTTGCGAAATTATTCCTCTTATCCCTGATTTTCGAAATCATGCCTAAGTCAGTTTTCGAAATCAAGTAAATTCTTGTGTTTGCGAAAACTTTATAATTGCTCATTGTGTAATCTCGAAAAACATGTAATGTGTGATTATGTGTATAATGTGATGTGATGATTCTGTGTGCTTGTGTAATCACATAAATGTTTCATAGTTTCAAAATGTTATCTAAGTATTCGTCACTTATCACTATACATGTAACCATACGTGCTTACTTGAATCTAAAAGCTTATCTTTAATCAATGTGCTAACAAGTAACAAATCGGAATGTTTGGTTTATGATTATGCTTTTCAGATTAACATGGCTGAACACAACGAGAATGCTCCTGAACAAACCCTTCCACTACTCACCATGGATGACATCACTCCCGAAAACTACAATGTCACGATTGGCAATAACAATCCCCGAGTTGATTTCGACAAATTAAAAATTACAGAGAACTCGTGCATGATTGTGAAAGATATTCTACTTGCACATCCATGCAAACATCTGCTCATCTGTTCTACTTCAGTTCCTCTGTTCTACCTTCATCAATTCTGGCTTACTGCTAAGGCTAACTTGAATGATGAGTCTTTCACTGTTACATTGGATCGCCAAGACTACACTGTAGATCACGACGTTCTTCGTACAGCCCTTCTCCTGCCCCAAACTGACAACGAATTTGCTCCTATACTACCTGAACTGGATCTTCTTGATTTCTTCATTGAGTTAGGATATGAGGTTGATGATGATGTACTGCTAATCAAGCTTTCCCGATTCAATGCCAAGAATATACCTCAGCCTTGGAGAACATTCTGTCTGTTGGTTGTAAGATCAATATCAGGAAGAAAAAGTGGTCATGAACATCCTAGGCTCGAACATTTGAAAACATTCTGGGGAATGGTGACTCTGACTCCTATTGACTTTGCAGTTCCTATCATGAATGATATAGTCCACAGTATTCAAACCGAACGTGTGAAGACTATGATACCATTCACAAGATTCACCAAGATTCTCATAGAACATCTCTGCAAAGACACTCCAGAATTCATCAAGAGGATGGTTGATCCTAATGAGCCGAAGCACCTCTTTGAGGACGACTTCACCACCTCATTCATCAAGACGACCACTTCCTCAACCAAGATCAAAGGAATGAGGCTTCCCGAATACCTTCTTAATGACAAAATCAAGAAAAGTCTAAACTACAAGCTGTATGATAATAATGCTTACAAAGGGGTACAGGAAGAAGCCACTATAAAGACTCGAAGCAAAGGAGGTGTGAAGTCTGGGAGCACTACATGCACCACTGGCTCACTTCAGACTAAGTCTAAGGCTGCTCCCAAGACAAAACCAAAGACTTCCACCAAACCTAAACCTACATCAAAACCCAAACCTGCTACCAAGCCGAAGCAAAAGGTAACTCCAAAGTACACTCTTCGTGATGAACCTACACCTCCACCTTCTGACACCGAATCCGAGTTCGACACGGAATCTGAAGAAGAAGAACCAGATTATGAACTGAGAGTAAGAACACCTGATGAAAGATTTCCTACAACAGAGATCGCCATACAACAAAGTCTTGAAACTTATGAAGAAGAGACAAGGAAAAGAAAAGGAATCACTATTAATGAGCCTCATGATGATGAAGACGAACCAATCGTTGAACCGTTGGTCGACAAACGCAAACTTAAAAGTATAGTTGTCGACACACGAGCTGAAGAAAAGCAACTTCGCAAAGAACAAAGGAAAGCAAGTCTCGAAAGCCGACTTATGTCTCAACCTCCAACACCACCACCTATCGATCAGTCTGAACATGAAGGAGCTACAAGCAGCATGATTCCTCCCACTGTGTCCACAACGTTAGAACCAGCTCCACAGCCTGATGACACCGTTAAAGATACAGACAAAACAGGAGATGTCAATATGACAGAGACTGCTAATATAGAGGAAAATGTTGGTGGACAAGAGAACATAGCTACGGATCAGGAACAAGAATACCTCATTACTCCAGAGTTTCTTGCACGAGAAGCAGAGGAACGTCGTAGAAAAGAAAACGAAGAGAAGAACGCGTTCGACACCAACATATTTCTTAAGTCATCTTCTCAGCAGACTTCATCAGCACAACCTCCACCTCCTCAAGACTCTCCACCAAAGGATCCGACTCCTCCTGCTTCTTCTGCAAACTCTCACAACGAGTCGTCGTCCGAATCATCACCTGAGCATTCATCTCCCACACCTTCAGAAACCGCATCAAAACAGCATTCAATCAATGAACCGAAACAACCAGTTGATCTTCAGGAGCAAGTCAACAAACTCACCAACATGGTTACAAGTCTTACCAAACAAGTTGAGGATTTCCAGGAGTCAAAGCAGCTGATCGATAAGTTCTTGCACTCTGATTACACAGGATTTATCAGTACCGCAACACATGATTTTCTCATTGAAAATCTAGTCGATATGATCACTCCTGAAGTAGCAAACCTTCTTGAACCAATCAAGGACAACTTGGATCACAGAATCAGAAGTGTTACGAGAAAAATGTTGTCAACTACACCATTCACACTTCACACTGCAAAACCTTCTACTGTTGCTCCAACCGTCCCTGAATTGTCCTTCAATGACATGCTTTCCAAACTCTTCGACAACATTGCCTCCAAAACCACACAGACTGCTGAAGAAAAAGCACTTTATGATGCTATGGTGGCTTACATCCAAAGAGTCATGCAAAGATGCAGCTGGAACCCGGAAAAGGACAAGAAAAGATGACGATCCTGACCCAAACTCTAAAGGCAAGAAACCTAAGTCTGGAACAGGCCCTTCATCCTCTCTACAACCACAAAAGGACTCCACTCCTCCTGGAAATCAACAACACCCCTCAGCTACTGGTCAAGGTCAAACTGAAGAGGAAGAAACCTTCATGGAACATACTGATGACTTCCAGGGTCCACCTGACACTGATTACCGTGCTCCACCTATTCCTGATTCTCATGCTGGACCATCGTCACCATCCAAAGCTAAAGACAAAGATGCTACATCTAAGTCTAAGAAATCCAAGAAGAAAAGACGTCATTCATGGCTCGACAATGATGATACTCCTCAAAATGACTGGTTGACAGAAATGGTTCAAGCTTAACCTCCTCTAGAAGATGAAGAACCCCTTCCCGGTAACACTCTACAGTTCACCCAAGTCATAATGAAGGATCTTCAGATCAACAAACTTAATAAGACGGAGCTCAGAAGAATCAATAGGGATGCACAAGAATTCCTCAAGAAAAGATCTGGAAACAAAGTGGAATACGAATTTCATTTGCAGAACATTGCCAGTGCAATGTCTGCCGCCAGTGCAATGTCTGCCGAGTTTGACTGGCTAAATCCTGAAATGAATATCGACCTCAGTTCCAAGAACCATGAAAAGCCTTACTTCACTGACTGGACAAAACCATTACCGTTGACAGGGTTTCCTGATAAACCCAAGTTACCCTACAGCTACTTCTTCAACAAAGATCTTCATAATATCAAACTCACCCAAGAGAAACCCAAGAAGAAATATGCTTCCTCACTCACAATCTCAGTACCTGCCGCCAGATACGAAATTCCTGCCATTGAAGAAACTACTCGTGTTTTCAGCAACTCCATCGTAGCTTACGACAGAGATGCTCTACACGGCATTCAACACTGGCCAGAACGTCGTCGTCTCGGTTATACTAGCAGATTAGAAGAGAAATCATTAGAAAATGTGAAGCAAAAATCTAAGATCATCGCCATCTTGGAGATTCAAGAGTCGCAACGGTTTAACTACATATTCATGCGTGAAATTGTTGTTAAACGGCAAGATGAAAAGAAGTACAAGTTCTCCGAAGCTGACTTTCCAGACCTTAATCTCAATGACATCGAAGATATGTATCTCGAAAAGGTTCAAGGAAGAATGCGTGGTTTCGACAGAGATGTACAGTACAACTCTATGGCATCGCTACTTCTTTACATCCGACGATTGATAGTTCAAGAAAGAGTGGAAGATCTTCAGCTTGGAGTGGAAAGTTACCAACAGAAGATCAATTTGACAAAGCCGCAATTCACATTTGATGGAATCTATCAAACATAACAGTTTACTCTCAACCAAGATCCTTTTGGTTTCACCTACATCAACAGCAAACAGCTACAAAGTTTCATGAGGTTCGATGAGGTACACAAATTCTGTGATGTTACACTCAAATCTGTTCGTGATGGGCTGGTCAAAAGGTTGAATGATGATCGCCGAAAGATAGCTAAGGGGGAACAACCGAGATGGAAATCCAGCACAAGAAGACAAGTTCGTAACTTTGTCTTAAAGATTGAAGAAAGGTTATTTCGACGGGAACAGATCAGACAACTGGAAAGCTATATCGGTGTCAGACCATCGTTTCCTATCAGAAACTTCGTCAGACCTGAACCCAAGTTCACCGACTTTGATGCTCCACTTCCTGACGAAGATTACCTTGGTACATTTGGTTATTTCATTTGATTGAATGATTTTCATAATGGCTTGAGCACGTATTACAGTGCACAACCCGAACTTGTAAAGAAAGGACCCTGAGGTACGCTTCAGTGCCTCAATCCTAATATAAGGAGCGAAGGCTTCTTACTTTTGAGTAGAATTAATCAAACATTTATGATTTTCATAATTCTGCTCAAAAGGACAAGTATTTCACCTCAATAAGACCTAATCACTTGTTGAGGGGGAGCACTTGTCAAAACAAAATACGTTGCTCTAAATCAAAAGTTCTTGGTGAATCTCCCCGTAAGACTCAAAAGGCATATTTTAATCTTAATGTTTGTCAAAAACACCATTTTATATGCTATTTTTGAGGGGGAGAAAATGAAAAAGTGATTAAAATATACGAAGTCAAAGCTTAAAAGTTGTATCATGTGTGAGCTAGACTCAGTATTGACCCAGGAATTGACGAGACAATTAAAGTTAGTAATATCGAAAGGACTTATCCTCGACGGGTAATAACATCAAGTTAGTTACTAGAGCTAGTTGTCACCTAAAAGCTGACAATGCATCTCTTTAACTAACCACGTAAGCATGTCTCGAAAAGGATATGTCTTAGTAGAAATGTACCGTCTCGAGAAACTTTCTGTGGACTTGACCAGGCCGGGTAATAACTTCAAGCTAGTTTAACTAGTGATGTAAGCGTGTCTCGAATCGGTCTTGTTCACGGAAAGTGGATCAATTCAAAAGTGCTTGCTCCTCCCGCATGTGCAAATTTATTAAACACTTACGAGCACATGTGCAGGGGGAGCCCTTCAAAAGTATACACAAAACTCTCAAAGTGTTAACCAAAATTATTTGATTATTACAAACACTTTGAGAGATTTTTCAATCAAAGGTTTCTTGGCTACTGTTGGAGTTATAAGGTGATTAAGATAGGAATGTCCGTCCTATGATCCGCCAGAGCCGGAGGGATCTACCCAAGGACATCTCCCATTGTTAGAATTAGAAGTCCTTAGGTATGATACGAAAAAAAAAAAAAAAAAAAAAAAATGAATGAAAGGGAAAGAAGGAGTTGAAGAATTAAAAAAGAAAAGTAAAGAAAAGGGTGAAAAGAAATAGCCCTCCAGATGATTCAACCTTAGGCCAGACACCGGGTTCAATACGTATGCTACTGGCTGTTGCTAAAGACAACACCGGTATTGAAGATTAAGTCGTCATGGACCCAGTGACGCAATGCACTAAACCTTCTCAACCACTCAAGTTCTCTTAAAAGGACTTGTTTCATTCTCACGGGGAACCAGCATAATCTATCGACCTATCTCTTAGAGACGGTTGATATTGAAGCAGGAGACCCCTCCCTAGTCTCCGCATAGGAAACCTAGGAGTGCACTTATAGAGTCTAGAGCCTTGAGATACATCAAAGATCTCTTAGGAACACTTAGTATTTCTACAACTGATGTTCTACATCAATGGGCATCAGTTGTAAACTATCGAGTCCTTCGCAGATCTTAGCAATCTGCCGAGAACGTTTATGAGAGGATTACGTAAGTATTTCTCAATGATTGAACAGAAATCCTGCCAGGGTCAACATCAAACAGCCCTGACAGCAGGTCACTTCGGTAACCCCACAAGGGTTACGCTTAGTGTTTGCGGTGGTTCCATAGCGGTCTACAGTCGTGGAGTGATCCCCAGCGACTCACCCAGTCATTGAGCTACTTAGTAGGTCTCGTAAGCTCCTTCGGGAGTATCTGATATGGGAACGGCCAGGATAAGGATTAGAGGGAGTCTTCACAATATGCTGTTGATGAACTCTAATTCCTTATCCGTAAGTACCGGTTATTTTATTGCTAACTGTTTACTCGCAGGTACCTCACTTCCATGACGGTCATTTGTTTTATTGCTAATTGTTGGGATCATAGTTTTCACTATTTTATCAAGTCTTGGTCATTTGTAATTATGCTAGGTTGCTTAACTATCATTTACTTATACTTATGTAATATTACAAGTTTACTAGACTTTAGACTTATGTAATATCAAGTCTTGGTCTTGGTCATTTGTAATTATGAAAGGAAGGAGATGGAGTGTTGCCCTAGCTCCTTCCCTATAAATAGAACCTTTAGGTCACTTGTAAACTTGGTTGGTTATTTGATTTCTTAAGGAAACTCTTGCACTTACATTTCTCTTATTCATATAATCACCCAATCTCTTTTCTCATTTCTATCATTATTATGCTTGTGTTTACTAAATGGTGACCTAACAAGTTGACTAGCAACTAATTCTGCCCCTACCTTCAAAACCGTGATTTTACCTCCTTTCATAAAATACAAAAAGAATCATCCTCACCTTTAGGCTTAAATTGACATACATCTCAACCTAACGACACAATTCCCCTAGAGAACGATCAATCCCCCGGAATACCTATACTACACTACAACGACAAGGTAAACTGCCTGGAGGATTGCAAGCTTCTCAAGATCCCTTGAGAAGTAAACCCTTTTATGAAGCCACAATCCTCTCATCATGTATACATTTCCATACGTTTTTATCCATTTTCGCCCATTTTCTTACATTTTCAAATGTTTTTGTATGTTTTTATCTGTTTTTGTCAGTTTTTACACATTCTCGTCCATTTTTATAAATCCTCTTATATTTTTATCCGTTTTCGTCCGTTTTTATACGTTTTCATCTATTTTCATACGTTTTGTCCATTTTTCTTATGTTTTCATACATTTTATCCGTTTTTCTACATTTTCATTCATTTTTATCCATTTTTACATGCTTTCATCCGTCTTTATACACTTTCTTACGTTCTTATCTATTTCATACATTTTCGTCCATTTTTCTTAAGTCTTTTTACATTTTTATCCGTTTTTATTAGTTTTCATACATTTTATCCGCTTTAATATATTTTTATTCATTTTCGCCTGTTTTATACATTTTGTTATGCATAAAAATAGACAAAAACGTATGTAAAATTAAGAAAATGGGTGAAAATGTGTAAAAACGGATAAAAACGTATTAAACGGATAAAAATATTTGAAAACGTATAAGAATTGATAAAAACGTATGAAAACCAAGAAGAACAGACGAAAACGTATAAAAATGGGCAAAAACGGATAAAAACGTAAGAATATGTCTAAAAACAAATAACAACTTGTAACAACGGACGAAAACGGATAAAAACATAAAAAAACGTATTATAATATAAGAAAACAGGCGAAAACGTATAAAAACATATAAAAACGTATCAAATGTACGAAAACACATAAAACGGATTATAAATTAAGAAAAATAGACGAAAACGTATAAAAACGAATGAAAACGTATAAAATGGGACGAAAACGGATAAAAATGTGAGAATACATATAAAAATAGACGAAAACGGATAAAAATGTATGAAAGCATATAAAAACGGATGAAACTGTATAAAAATGGATAAGAACGTTTGAAAACATAAGAAAACGAATACAAACGTTTAAGACAGACAAAAACGTAAAAAGGACAAAAACTTATGCAAATGAAAGAAAATGGGCGAAAATGTAAACAAATAAAAATGGATTAAAACGTGTTAAAACGTAAAAAAAAAAAAAAAAAAAAAAAAAAAAAAAAAAAAAAAAAAAAACGGACGGAAACGGATAAAAATGTAAGACAACTTATAAAAACAAATGAAAGCACATAAAAATGGTCGAAAAGGGATAAAAATGTATGAAAACGTAAGAAACTGCATAAAAACATACCTAAAGTAAAAAAAAAAAACTTTAAATTATAAACAACCGTTACTATATAGGATAAACGATGTAATGGTATTTAACCAAAAGAACTAACGTGTAAATAATAACGGAACTCATTTAACACCAGTTAAAAATTGGATCGGTGGTGTTATTTTTTTTTTCCAAATCAGGGATGACCAATGCAACTTAAACTATGAGGGATGAAAGTTGTAATTTTGGACAAACCACAAGGACCATCATGTAATTTACTCTAAAATTAAACAAGTCACTTGAAACTAACTTTTACAATTATTAGTCCAAATTTTGGATTAAAAATCTAATGGTACATATTTGACGTTTTAAATTTGATGGTGGAAGAGATATTTAAACTTCTCATCAACTAGTATTTTTGCTCTCTTTTATATGGTAGAAGTTTCATCTAGTCTCTAGTCAAGGAACACTTGTTTGACAAGTTTAAGAATGCTGGCAACGCACATCATTTGAAAATAATATTACGTTGACTAATGTTTAAAAGATGTCTAGAAAAGTCATACCTAGTTTTAGACATTCTGAATCTTCAAGGTGTCTGTTTGACGTTATTATATATATATTTATATAAGTAAATTTGGCTAATCGACATACTTAAAGGATGAGAAACGAAAATTCAAAAGATTCCCATTAGGCTAATAGGCAAGGCATACATTTTTTCACCATACACATCAGCGCCACGTCAACTTTCTCTCTCCTCTCACTTCCCTTCACCACTCTTCACCAATTAGTAGCCAAAGGATATGTTTTTTCACCTTAACTTCCATTTTTTTTAATACTTATATAATTAAAATTATAAACGTAAAAATATAAAATCGTAAACGTTCAAAATCATAAACGTAAAAATATAATTACAAAATGGGTTACGTTTCTTTATGTGGTCATGGTGGAAATGATATCAGATGTTCAAACTTCAAAGGTATAAAATCAATTACTCATATTTTAGAAGGGGGCAAACAAGAAAAAAGTAACAAAAGTTTACATTGGAAACAATAGTCAAACTCCTGCAAAAGAAAAAATCAAAAGATTCAAAACAGCTTTTGATTCTCTTTCTTCTTCATCTTCTCCGACCACCTCCTTAATACCTTAATTTTCCGGCACTCAAAATATGTAGTAAGCCACTTCATATTTTTAAAGAACCACAATCTTTCACTTACCAATGGTTAGAAAAATTAGTGGGGCCCGGTTTTTTTCTCTCCTGCTAGGTGAAGGCTTCACCAAATATTGTCTTAATTCTTGTGCATAGCGCGTGAATGATGGTGGAGGGCAAGAGCCTCTGCGCGTGAAGTGGGTCCAGATGGTGAAACCATCACTCCCTTGCATTCTAGTCTTATGTAACACAAATTATATACGCTTTACTCGCCTCCGTCCCTCTATATATATACCCCACCGTTCTCCGTCCACCCCCACTTTCCCTCAACTAACACATTACTCTCTTTACTTTCTACTTTCTCTCTAACATTCATTATTTGACATTTCTCTTTATTTTATATTTAACAGTTTTTTTTTAATAATATATATAAAACAATGATGCAAATCGGCTCAACAGTTCCGGCACACAATCTTCAAATATTTCAAGCAAGATTTGCTGTTAACTGTAATGGGTCGACTGCAAAACCGCCACTAGAATCTTGTTCATCCAAAAATAGTAAGAAAAACATTACCTTATCAACAAATAAGTTCACAAGAGAACACTTGTCAAATCTTGATAAACTATTAGGTGGTAAAGAGACTCATGTCATTCATTCGGAACCGGAAATGGATAAAAAAGATAGTGCTGATAATGGGTTACTAGAGAATAGAGTAAAGGGTCTTTTAGAAGGGCTGAACTTACCTCAAATTTGGCCCGAAAACCGCCACTAGAATCTTGTTCATCCAAAAATAGTAAGAAAAACATTACCTTATCAACAAATAAGTTCACAAGAGAACACTTGTCAAATCTTGATAAACTATTAGGTGGTAAAGAGACTCATGTCATTCATTCGGAACCGGAAATGGATAAAAAAGATAGTGCTGATAATGGGTTACTAGTGAATAGAGTAAAGGGTCTTTTAGAAGGGCTGAACTTACCTCAAATTTGGCCCGAAAATAAGGCGGCGGAAGAGATGTCTCCCCGCCTCCTTAACAGGCTACAAAGGCTGTTGTCAAAAAACGGAATTGAGTATTCTCCAAGAAAATGTCTGGCTGCTAGGTGGAGAGAGTATCATGGTTCCAATAATTGGGAGGGCTTACTTGATCCCCTTGATGAGAATCTTCGGCGAGAAATGGTGCTGTACGGCGAGTTTATTCAAGCTGCGTATCATTGTTTTAATTCTTATCCCGCCACCTCGAGGAAGGAAGTGCCTTCGCCCCGCCAGGTCTTGGTCCCAGATAAATCCTACTGGGTAACCAAGACACTGTACGCCACCTCATCTGTCGGGTTACCTAATTGGGTGGACAAGGTGGCGCCAGATCTTGAGTAGATGACGCAACGTACTAGTTGTATTGGGTACGTTGCTGTATGCGACGATCAAAAAGAGATCTCTCACATGGGTCGAAGGGATATAGTAATATCCCTTCGCAGAACAGCTAGATGTCTTGAATGAGTGGAAAACATGCGGGGTCTGCTAGTGAAAATCCCTGGGAAAACTGATGGGACCTACGGACAGCCGAAAGTACAATGTGGTTTTTTGAGTTTGTACAAGACCGGGGCTCATGTCGCAAGCCTAGCAGATTCAGTGGTTGCAGAAGTCAAACGGTTAACTGAGTTATACGAAGGTGAAAACCTAAGTATTACATTGACCGGACATAGTCTTGGTGCCGCGTTAACTTTATTGGTGGCTGATGATTTGAGCACTTGCAAACAAGACATGCCACCAATAGCAGTCTACACGTTTGGTGGTCCTCGAGTTGGAAATCGTGGATTTACAAAGCGTCTTAGTTCCCAAAATGTGAAAGTGCTACGAATTGCAAACTCTCAAGATATCATTACTCGGGTTCCAGGAATGTTTGTTAGTGAAGAACTTGATAAAAAAAACTAAGAGAGTCAAAAAGCGCTCACAAAGTTTTGGACATGCTTGTGTATAGTTTCTTGACATTTGAGTTTTGTTCATGTAGCAACTTCACCAAGCTTCTTTTTGCATTTGCTCTGAATGGGCAATTTGATGCCAAGAACCCATCTACCAAGTGTAGGTATGCTTCCAAGTCATGACAACATGACACGTCAGCGTTTGGTTTTAGATACGGAGAGTTTTTTGTGTCGATTCGTAGTTCTGTTCCAGCATGTGCATATGCCCATGGCATGTTGTTGAATTGTTTGAAAAGTCCATCATAAAACTTGTATTATGCCACCTTTTTCTTAGATATTTTTTCAAGAAGGATAAATAGACTTTTTGTTAATATACGTCTCGCTGGTGACTGGCCTCGTATATAATTTTATATTTTGGTGCATATTACCTACAATAACAATTATCAGGGTAAATGTAATTACTATTAAAAACAAGAGTTGATGAATAAAATTCTCACATATTTTACCACCACATAATTTTGTATTCTATAATCTTTTACAATGTTCATCTTTACTAAAATCAACCCATAACATCCTCTCTCTAAAATCAACAATCACCACTTTTTATGGAAAACGTTGGGTTAACCAGTGGTGTGTTTTCAAAATTTACGGCTTTACATATTAAAAACTTTAGTAGATTTATCAGATGAATGAAAACGTATTTAAAAACACATGTTTATGAAAAGATGTTTTCCAGATTAATTTTCCCAAAAAACCAAACACAACCTACTTAAACAATCATGCATAATGCAACAGTAAAGCATACCTTAGGCTGAGAGCAATGGAACGGATTTAATCGGTCGAGCATTGTCCTCAACTGATATTCATCATATCGGTCGTCACCTATGTGGCCCTTAGTTGGAATATCGGTCGAGTTGGGCAAAAAACAAGAATCGGTTGAGAATACAACCGATATGAAAAGAAGCATGTTACCGTTTGTATTAAATACAATCCACTGTGGCATTTGGGTCATGTTTGGTCGTCGGAGAGAGAAAGCTGACATGGCAGCCGGAAAGTTGGGTCAAGTTTGGTCACCACTGTGCCCAACCTTATGTAATTCTGCAAAACAGGAACGCCATTCCATCTTTCCTTCTTTGCTCCCATGTCTCACGAATTGCTCAAAGAACACGAGTCATCAAACTCTGATCCACATAACGAGATCAGCCCAGCCAGTGTCCACAATAGCACTCAAGCATACCCAGATAGTCGCTAGGTTTGAGCTAATACACGTCATACGTAACAAGAGAAACCAAAACACGAACACGCAATGCGTTCGTGTGGTATGTGTGTTTCGGCCAAACAAAGGAGCATCAAGGGTGTTTAGGGTTTTGTCCGCTGATTGATTAATTGATTATGAATCAGATTCATTCAACTTATATTTATATTAATCTTATAACTTATTCAATAAGATAAAGATAAATACTAAATATAAAACAACATAATTACTATATTTAAATAAGAGATAAACTTCATATTTAAAATACATAATTACTTTATTTATTTGATAATTATCTTGTCAAACAAGATTCATTCAACTTACACCACAAGAATCATGAGAACGGGCGACGCAGGTCGTCGGCACGAACCACTAAAAGACAAAAAAATGAATGGGCAATGTTTCATCAAGCAAAGGAAAGTAAAGAAGGGAAAAGTTGGTGCAGGTTCTAGCAAAGTGGGAAGTAGCAGCAAAAAAAATGAATGGGCGATGTTTGTTATGGTCTATGTCGTGTGTTTCGTTTGCTTGTCAAGTTGTTTCATTTGGGTCTGTATGAAATGTATGTGGTTGAGAACTCTTGCGTGTTTTGAATAAAAGGTTTGCCTTCGTGTTTGTTAATTGTAAATGCTATGAGAGTGGTAAGTAATCCTTCTCTTGTTATATTACCATACGACTAAAATTTATACATAAATGGTGTTCAAATTAAAATGGGTCTCTGAATAAAATGATCGGTATTGATGGTGGTGTATAGTGTATAAACTCACCACTCGGTAGTTGGATTTACTCATTCCTTTGAATAATGAAATAAGTCTTAGAAATATCATTTGTACGAATACATCATAAACTAAATCCAATTGGTACACATTTTGTTGTATTAAATTGATATGCCGGGTATAATCGTCTTCATTTATACTACTTTGTTCTATATTTGCATGTTTAATCCATGAATAATTTATTTATTTTAAAATTGTAACACCCCAACCCAGCATGGGTTCAGAGCGCTACAGTATGGTGACATATCAAAGCGTACAACGCAAGCGGAAGACTTAAAACAAAAGATTACAAGGGGAAATCTAAAAGTACAAAAAAAATACTAAAACTATAAAAGAAAAGAAACTACAAACTAAACAAAGTCTAATCTAATCCAAGTCCAAAACTAGTCCAGATGTAATGGGCTTCTAGTCCATGGGGTAGTCCACTAAAGCTCATAACTTTAAACCCCGTCTTTTATAATTTATTAACTTACCATTGACATTAATCTTAGACCAAAAATATAATCGACACTCACACGCATGCCCAACATATACGTACCATATATAGCTTCCATTTTCCATCATATAACAACCCGTACATTTAAATAGGTGTGACATGCATGTAAAACTCACCCTTGTTAAAATCCATACACGGCCCAAACAATTACTCTAATGCGAGCCCCATGCGACACAAACAATAAGTTTTTATACACTCACTCACACTCGACATTCTATTTAACGAGACACAATAAGAATAAAATACGGCATCACTCTACCCATTTCAAACAGTTGGTACCCATGTTTTTAGACCTTTCGTGACTTACAAAACTCGCATGCCAACATACTACTCGGTGGCTAACATAACAACACCGTAAGTCCACACGTTTTCAAAACACCCTACGTGATTCCATGCACACATATAGTTATATTATGAGTCCAACACTGATTACACCATACCACATATATACTATACATGCATGCATAATTTTATATTCAAAATAACTTAACAATGGTTTAGTTTTAGCTGATCTATGCTTCTGTCTTAAATTCTATGATTCGTTCTAATGACCATATATACTCACGCATAATATTGATTTCAACTTACAGGTTCTCACTCATGCATGCATGGTTTCATTCTTGTATTACTTGAATTTCATCCAGTTACCATATCATGTTTTAAAAATATAAGGAGTTAAAGACCAGCTTAGTAGTTTATGTGACGACAGATTCGAAAGTCCTCAAAAAAAATAATAAAAATAAAAATGAATAAAAATAATAATAATAATATCGACATATATATATATCCAGGTTTTAACCGAGTAACAAAAGATCAAAACTAACGCATGAGATAGATTCGAAACAGCCAAGGATTCAATATCGACACATATGTGTTTATCATTATTTCATGCGATTACATAAACTCACCATTTTATGTGACCTCTAACATGTTTTATAACATATTAACGAGCATCCCTCCTGATAACGTATTATATGAATAAGTTAGTGTGTACACTGATTAGATTAGTGATCGATATCTTCATATTATTCAGGTTTTAGGTATGTCGTATGGAACACAAAAGGGTTAATTCTGTGAAAAGAAAATTATTTTTGCGTAGCGAACTAAAAAAAATCTCCTTAATGTTGACATTTTTGTCTTCATGTGAGTAACAAAGACAAAAAATAAAATTGTGATGACCATTTTACCCTTGAATTTTTGAAAATTGCATCCATCGTCCCTATGCTAAATTTACATAAATGGTCCCTGCCGTTACATTTCACGAAAGTATTTTTTTTTTCTTAAAATATTTTTTTTCGAAATAATTTTTTTTTGTCCAAATATTTTTGAAAATATCACAAAATTTTTTATTTTCGAAAATTCTTTTTTTTCGAAAATAAATTTTTTCCAAATATTTTTTAAAATGTTACGAAAATATTTTTTCGAAATTAATTTTTTTCCAAATTTTTTTGAAAATGTAACGGAAACATCTTTTTTTTTGAATTTTTTTTTCCGAAATTATTTTTTTCCCGAAAAATTTCTAAAAAAAATTATTTCAAAAAAATTGAAAAAAAAAATTTAAAAATAAAAAAGTATTTCGAAAAAATAAAATTTGAAAAGGAAATTTCGAAAAAAAAAGGATGATGGACGCAATTTTTCCTAACGACAGGGACGATTTATGTAATTTAGTCTAGGGACGGTGGATGCAATTTTCGTAAACTGCCAAGGACCATTTATGTAATTTGAAAGGGTAAAAGTGTCATAACACCTAAATAAAGACAAAAGTGTCAACATTAGTGTACAAAAAAAAGATTTTTTTTATTTCACTACGCAGAAGTGATTTTCTGAGCAAGTATAGTACGTTTTCCAGAATTAACCGAACACAAAACAAAAGAACTCAATGTGATACCTTGTTAACGAGATCAGAGAAAGGAAGAACAAGAACCCTCGAATCACAACCCTAACCCACGATTCAAATACCACAGCAACAATTCTTTCACACCATGAATTAACGCCAACAGCAACAACCTTCAAACTTGGACTTTAAGAGAAAAGAGAAAATAGCAGACTTGTGTTGAGAGGAGAAAACATACGAGATATAGTCAAAAGGTATTAGGGAGCGTGTATCTCAATATGGTAGGTTATTTTTGCCATTCCATTTAATTGTATGAATCGTATGTTACGATCATAGGAAACGTGTACAAGACTTGAATAATTAGGAAAGGTTTTATTTTATGTAACAAACTCATATTAGTTATGTAGATCTTAAGTTATTTTATTAATTGTATTTATTTTCATAACATATAGTTTAGGTTTATAATTAATCTTATTCGTAACTTAGGGAAAAATTCAAAATTAGACGTAGAATTAGGAATTCAAAATTCACGGTTTTACAAAAATTATCCATTGCCAGTTGACGATACTGGAGTATCATCAAATTAAGGCAAATATGAGCGTTATTTGCCAAACTCACATGTTGTTCATTGTAATGAACATTGGACTGACCCAACCTACGAGTATTCACTGCATGGATCGGCGTCAATAGCGAATCTCGCAAATGGTTATGTCTTTTATCCTCAGACTTGAGATGCAAGTAGGTCTTGCATGTGTGAATTTCATTCTTTGATATTGTTAAACGCTGTCCTGAATAAGATAGTTATAAAAACCATTTTTAGGAGTGATTTGAAACACATAAATGACACGTGCAGTCAAAATAGGATTTGTTCCTCCACATGTTATGAAGTTAGATACTATTGGGCCCCTCGATAAATTGAACAGGTGTTTGTATGGCCGTACCCAAATGAGATTAAGATGAATCTAAATTCACTTGGTAATCTTGTTCAATATCTAGATCGAGAAACATAATAGTTGAACAAATAGAATGACTTCGATCCATGTCTAGTGTTCAACATAGTATCTGTAACAAAAAGGATGGATGATATATAAACCATTTAAATAAGACGTTTAAGAAATTACCCTCACATATTTCTAGGGGCATTGGCGTGTTGCTAGACGCTAACCTTTGCTAGTATAAGAACTTGATTATTATGACGTCGCAAGTGGGAGCTGTTGGAGTATGCTCGTGTCATAATAAATAATTATATGGCTAGACATATGTGAGCCTATGAGGTCACACACTTATACACAGAGACACCATTATATATATATTGTATTTATCGTATTTACACTATATACGACTACGTAACTCAGGATTAATAACGGGCTACTAATAACTAATCTAGTACTTAGTTTATTGGATTGGACCAACAAATGGGCAAGCCCATTTAGGGCCCCCATGGCAAGCCTAGATGAGAAAGGAACAAGGGAGAAGTTCAAGGTTGCTAAGTGTAACTTTTTTGATGATAAGTGCTAATTGATTTGGTCATACCTTATGATCAATTACATTAATAACTTACCAACTTTATCTCCTCTCCCTCTACCCTAGAGCCACGAAATAACACACACCCATATTAGGGTTTGGTGTTTTTGATCTCATCTAACCTTATTATAGTGTAGTTCAAGGCTAGATCGCGTGTTACGGGGTCAAGACTAGCATCGGGTGGTGATCCATAACATGTAGTGTGTTTCTATCATATAGATGATCTATTTTGGTCATTTGGTTTCAAGGGTAGGTTCATGTGAAGAAGGTCGCCATTGATTTCTACCGATCACGCTACAAAGGTATAACCTTGTTGCTATTTATTATTGATTGATCATATGGATATATGGATCCTTGTTGGTGATGTTTTCCGCTGTTTTTTATATGTTTATTTTATGTTTATATATTCAACATCACCTATAGTGGTATCACGAGCCATCATATGATGTCATATGATCATCTTGTATGCGTAAAAATGGCTAAAAACGCGTGCTTTTAAAGGATTCAAAAGGACTTTTTCAAAACAGCCCCAAGGACTAATTTTTGGAAAATTTTTCGACCTATATGTGGTCTTAAGATCTGGACTTTTTGATCCCATGGCTATTGGTTATGCATACTTTAACTGGTTTACTTATCGGGTACGTGTAAAATGGCCTAAAACGCATGATTTTCATCGATTTATGAAACGATTTCAAATCAGCCACTATGGCTTAATTTTATGTGGTAAAATGATGTTAAGAAGGTCCTAATATCAGTGGTTTTGAACCTAAGGCCATTTGACGCACGTACCAATCGGGGTTTTAATTCTTGTTAATTATTTCTTCGATTTCGTTGGCTAACAATTTATTTCTTGTCATTTATTTTGTCTCCATGGCAAATACATGCATGTTTGTCCATGGAGTTAGCCAAAACCTTGTTTTCATCATAATATTATGGTATTATTATGTGTATATGCAAAGCAAATGAAAACCTATACCACTTGTGACATGGATTGTTATGTATGTTGTTTAAATTTCGTCTTTTAGGGTTTTTACCCTTGTTTCAGCATTTATGTAATGATATTCTTTTTGGTTGTAGCTATTGTTTGGGCACTTTTACAGTAGGTTAAAAGTATATTAGTTGTGTTTTACTTTCAATATCGTGTAATCGTGGCTTGGTGGTGAAAGGTGAAAGAGTTAAAGACATTTTTGCCGAAAAATGACTGCTGGTACACTAGTTGGTAAAACGGAGTTTCCCGATGATTGGTAAGGAGTTTTTGGCTAAAATGTTTTTTGTAGGTACAAAAGACATGGGCCTAAACTTTCTAGTTTTGAGCTAAGCCCGGGGAAGCCTCCTTCTAGGTGAATTGGGCCTCCGAACACAGAAATTCTGGAAGGACAACAACTACTTTTCATGTGCATTATGGGCTTTCTACTTGCTCTTGATTGTCTTGGAGCAAGTGGGAGTCCTCCGTGTGGTGGTGTGGTTTGTCTCTAGTTGACACTTGGTTCTCGTGATGGCTCACGAGACCAAGCATATGTTTTTTTCATCGGTTGAGGCTTTGCATATTATGGTTGTGTGTTTGTGATTTTGCTTTTTATATATCTTGTCATCATATGTAAATTGCAAATAGTTTTCTATAAAATTAAAACGAAACACCAACCATTTTCAAAACTAATTATTTTGATTAGTTTTACAAAGTTTTTGAAACTTGAAATCATTGTTTTTAAATAACACTTAAACTTGTTATGTATGTTATTCCATTTATGTATTGTCCAAACTTATTATCCATGTAGGATGAATATTAGTCTTGAAAATGGACAACTCGACACACATAAATTAAAACAATGATTAAACTTAAGTTAATAGAAGTTTTTAACTTGTGCTATGATGAGTGTGTAAATACACATCATTTTTGGTCAAATCTGAACTGCAAAACATTTAAAAACACTAAAAAATGCATCAAAATACTGAAAATATCCCAGGGATTGTGTTTTATATGTTTCTGATGCAAAATGAGTAAAAACAGATGAAAAACGAACAAAGTTTGCATAATTGGCAGTTTCAGTTCCCCAACTTTCAAACTTTGTCAAAAACAGTCCCTATGCATTTATTTTGAAAGATAAGTCAACCCAAGTCCTTAAAAAATCAAAAATTATCAAAAATGATCCTTGGGTAAAAAGTTTCAAATGTTTGCAAGATTGGTCCTTGTACTTTCATATTTGGCAGAAAAGGTCCCTCTGAATTTTAAAAAAAAATGAAAAATTGCAATATTGGTTCTTGTACTATTGAAACTTCGCAAGAATGGTACTTGGTGATAGTTTAGAGAAATGGCAGAATTTGCCCTTCGAAAAATCAGATTTTACATAGTTAGTCCTTGGGCCCTAAATCCTAAACTATTACTACTAAATCTAATCCTAAACCAAATAAAAACAACACCCCATGATCCATATTCCCCTAAGCCCAAAACCACATCCAGCCCAAACACAACCACCCCGTTTAATACCTAAGTCCAATTCAACACGGGTCAAGATGTCAACACGGGTCAAACTAATACCCTTCTCCCTCACCTCGTTTATCCACTGGGTAAACCTCCACCACCACTACTGCAACACTCCACCACCCCACTCCCTCAAAAGCTCCCCCAACACAATCCCCAATCCCACTACCCTCCTCACAATTCCTACCTACCCTCAATTTCCATGCTGGCAATCCAAAAGCCTCACAACTGTTTTCCCGCCAAAATTGGTTTAAGGGCTCAGATCAAGCATACTTCAATCCAACGACTGGGAATTATTCAAGGAAGCACAGGGAGTGCTTTTGCACTGTTTTCTCTCACAGGAGTAGCACAAGAAGGAAGTTTAACCTAATTCGACTAGTAGTATAAATATAGGACTCTTGTAAGCCTCCAGGGCATCTATCCTTTCTTTGTAATCTTTTATTTCTTAAGTTCTCAGTGTTCTGTTGTAATTTACTTTTTCAAATCAATTCAAGTTCTCTTTAAGTTTCAAGAAATTTCTATTTTTAATTTAATATTGCATCTTTTGTTATTTTACTCCATTTGTCTCTTAATTACTTTCATATGCTTCCTTAAGCTTTCTAAAAATTATTTCAAGTTAAGAGGTACAAATAGATCAAAAAAAAAGAAAGAAAAAAAGAGGAAAATACAAAGAAAATCAAAATAAAATAAAAAAATGGTGAGACTGATGATTGAAGCAGAGCAAGGATGGATGGCATATGGTCTAGAGCTCATGGGAGCAGTAGCATGGTAAAAATTGGTCCTAGTTCACATCAGTTCTAAGATTGGATCCTTTGTAAGGCATTTTCCATTTTTGCATAATCTGTCTTTTTCATTTGTTGTTATTGAATGTTGTTTGATTCTGTTTATTTATGATTAATTTAGCCTAGTATAAACTTATGTATCAATGTTATGATTTAGACAGCTCAATTGCCTTTTCAAATTTGTCTAAATAGATTTTAGAGGGGTGTTTGGTATTGTTTGTTTGATGGTATCATAGCTGTTGATTGTGATTCAAATTTGCCTAGGTTCACTACTTAGGCTTAGCTAACTGCAATTCAACCTTTACCTTGTCCATTTACACAAAAATAGTCAAACTCACCTAAATTTCATCATTTAAGGTAACTGTTGGTACCTTAGGTCCTATAATCTTGCCATTAGATTTATTAGGGGTGATTTAAGTTAACTTAGCTTCATTCAGTGTCCATTTAACATAATAAATAAGTTTTGATCATTCAAAAGTCACCAAGGTCAAAGTTAGTGAAAATTGACAAAAGTCAAAATTGCATACTAAAAATTAGGACAGATTTCAATAGAATCCCTAGGGTTCATTTCTGGGTGAAAGTGCAAAGTGTTTGAGGTTTTGTAATCCTTGGCAGCTTGTGTAACATAACCAAGAAGAAAATTTCAATTTGAGATCCTTTTGACCCTTTGAATCTGTGTCCAAACTTGCTCATTTGACCCAAAATTGCCGTGCACCCAGCTTTGTTCTTGTTTGACCAATTTTTCTTTTTGAGCATAACCTGCTCATTTCTTGGCCCTTTTGTTTGATTGTTGTTGCTCTGAATAGCCACTAGTACCACCTTGTTAGTGTGCTTTTTGTTTGCCGTTATTTGCTTTTTATCTTGCTAAATTTGGCCCTTCTCTTTGCCCCTTTTTGGCTGCTGTTGCTGTGTGTTTTTAACACTTCTAAGCTTGATTGATTATGTTTCTGTTTGATGTTCTTGTTAGTGATTGTTGTTACAATATTGCTTAGATTAGTTGTGAAAATGTTTGCTATTATTTGCTTGTTTTTGTTCTTGCTTCTGTTGTCAAAATTTTGCCTAGCTGTTACCATATTTTCACTCATTTTGGCAATTTAGCCTACTGTTGAGAAATTAAGTTTGCATAAGCTCAGTTTCAGCTTTTCATCAAAAGTTGCTTTTCAAAAGTTTGATATTTTTGTTGTTAAAATCAGTTTGTAAAAGAAAATTTGAAAAAAAAAAATGTTTGAAAAAAATTGCAAAAGGTGGGGGTCGAACCCCTGACCTCTTGGCTTCACACAGACATAACACCACACAGATAACCAACATGCCCTTGGGTCTTTTTCAGTTATTCATTGCAGAATTTAATATTTAGCACAAGTTGTAGTTTGTTTTGTTTATTAAGCTTAACAGCTTATTTGGCTTATTGCTAGCTTATTTTTGTACTGAACCACCCTCTTTATTATTTTCCTTAGGCTTAGATTAACTTGTAGTATTTTCTAAAAAAGTTTCAGATTTTTCTTAATTGTTTTAGTATTTTTAATAATTTAATTTAGTATAAATAGTTTTTAGTTAATAATAATTAAATAAAAAGTATAAAAAAATGTTTTTCTTCCTCCAAAAAATTTTCTTTGTCATTAGGATCGTAAAAATATAAATTTCATGCCCGTAGGATTAGCGTAGCATTAAATTCACCCTTTCTTTTGTGTACTCGCGTAATTTTTAATTAGCGTTCGTGTTTTTAAATATTAGATTACGTTTTAGGATTCCCCGTTTCCTAATTATGTTTCCCGTAGCATTTTAGGATTCCCTTAGTTTTCCAATTGCCATTGTTCTCTTTTAGGTTGCGTTATTTTCGTTCGTTAACTTTCAATTTCCGTTAATTTAATGTATCACAAAACCAAATAATCTTTCACAACCAAACATACAAGGTTTTAATCTCGATATTTTCTCGAAACTTTTCATTCACATCTCGTTGGGGTACGACCCGGGAAATCACTTCCCGGTCTCACAAATAAATATCACTTTCACGAGTTTACGAGGTAATCTTTTTCCTAAAAGGTTTACTTGTAATTCTCCACGTCTTGTTGTCTCACGATAACATTGACATCACGTTTGTTGGTATTTTGATAAATTGTTTTGCACAAAAACACAACGAATATGCTACGAAAGATGAATGCATGATTCTTTCGTACACCTTTTTGATTCACATCAAAATTTTTACCTGTCAAAATTTAAGTCATGACGTCCAATATTGAGAACACTTGCAATTACCTTTTGCCTATGCGTGGGACCTAGGTTGAATTGTAACCCAAGGTGACTATTCTCTATGCATGAGAGCTATATATATTCTCGTACGTTTTCAAATTGGATGACTTAATCGAGTTAAGCGGTGAGACCTTGACTCGAGGCAAAGATAGGACGAAACATGCCTACATGACACTAATTGTTTGACACTAGATGCCATGAGTCCCATAAGGATCTAAGAGTTGCACTTGTAATGCAATTGGTGATCGTCGCCTACCAATTGAATCTACTATTGCTAGCAGATCAACTGATGTGATAGTAGAAGCACAATGTGGATCTTAGCCTTTTCGTAAATTAATTGTTTTAAAATTGTAAACGTAGGGTTGTTAATTTATAAAAGGATAATTATCGAAAATACTAAATATGAACTTTGTGAATTCAATTAATTAATTAATGCAACACAAAACGTAAAAAAAAAAAAAAAAAAAAAAAAAAAAAAAAAAAAAAAAAAAAAAGTTTTTTCTTTTCTTGTTAAAAGGATCAAACTATAAAAGTCAAAACAGTTAAGTATGGTTGCACATCTTATTCCATCAAGTTCGTTTTATAACCCTAGTTTCAGTTTTAAAACCTTGAAGAAATATAAGATATTTAGATAACTAGAGAACATGTTTTCTATAGCTACCAAACTGAAATGAGTTTAAATAATTAGAAAACGGAAATATCAATAAACCGCAAAATGGTAAAGGCATTTACTAGCATGATTACCTAGCAATGTGTCTTAACCCAATAAACATGGAGGAAATGCATGCCTGTTTTCAAGATAAAAATGATGGCTAGCCCATCATCTATACGTTAGAATTTGATGCACTTCCTTGAATACCTATGTACATGTTTACTAGTCAAAGTGACTCACATTAGCAATAATGTGTAGATATTCAAAGAAAGCAGGAAAGTATCCAATCGTCAATCATGATGAAGCGAAAAGTGTGACGCTTTTGGGGGGTCATTTAAGGCCAAAGTCGAGATTATTTGAAAAAATATTGCCCTAAATCGTTTCTTTTGTCATTTTAGATACTTTTGAGAGGAATTTTACCAAAAGAAGCATTTTGGATGTTTTTCGAGCGAAAAAGTACAGAAAACGACAAAGTCTCAAAAGCATGCTGGAAATCGCCTTTGACGGAGTCACAAGTTGTTAGTGACGGCGTCATGAGTTGACAAAAGGGTGGATAAATCAATACACGTGACGCGCCAGAATGTTTTGTGAAGGGGGTCTGACGGCATCATGTACAAAAATTCCAAGGCCATCAAGAGTTATCATAAAGAGTGACAGCCCAGAACCCATATAGAGTGACGGCGTTAGATGTGGATCTAGGCAATATGAGTTTAATTTGGCGGCGAGTTGACGGCGTCAGACTTAACTCTTGACTCCGTCAGATTACAAAATCTATATATAGTTTTCTAGTTTTCATTCATTGTGTGCAACTTTGAGGGAATAAAACCCTAGACGAATTTTTCAGCTATTTGAAGGGTTTCAACCCTTTGTTTCTTCCATGTTCAATTGAAAATAAGTACTTTACCAAATCATTCAATATGTCTATATGTTGTTTGATTATATCTTACGCTTGTCTTCTCTTTAACATGCTAGGCTAGGTTTCTTTCGTGTTTGCTTAGATGTAATGAAACCTAGATGTTAATTATTGGTTGATGGTTTGTTTATAATTGTTGTGGATGAATGAATTCGATGTTAGGCTTAAGAAAACTGGCAGACTTCCAATTGGTAACTTGCTTGAACATCTTAAGAAACATGATCGGATGTGTACTACTATTATTTGGTTATATTTAATGCATAGGTAACTTCCAGGGATACCATGTTAGGAGCTTTTAGTCAGCTCAACATAGGATTGAGGTTGAAGCCTATAGAGTTAGGGAAGATCGTACATGGCCCTACGACTAGTATTAAGGAATATAACTCGTCATCCATGCAATTGTAACAAGCTAATTAACCGGTGAAAGATTGTTAGGATCGAATTTTATTTATAAAAAGTGTCGGTCATTAATGTATTATTATAGGTTGCTTTAGAATATCATTATGATGAAGTTTATGCTTAGTATTCATGTTTTGTAAAAGTCTAAGGGCCATTAATGTAATAATGTATAAGATAAGTGATGCCCTAGACTACTAGTATAAATACTCTTGTAATACCTCATTTTGAGGTTGGTTCTCTTAGTAATAACATAGGTCATTATTTCACACACTAGAGTTCCCACTCACTCTCTCTCTCTACTTATTTTCTCTCTCTAGATTTAGGCAAGATTCATAAGTGATTAAGGTTGTTCTACGGTCCTACAAGTGGTATCATTCGCCAAGGGATAATATAGGTTGATTTAGGTTTGATTTGGTAGAAAAACTAGGTTTAAAAAGTGATTTTTGTGATTCTCGGTTACTGTTCATCGCCTATCTAGCGAGTTTGAAAGATTCTGTCGAGTTAGGATATTTGTTTCACCGAGTTTGGGTTATCAGATTTAGCGAGTTAGGTTTGTCATCTAGCGAGTTTGGATCTGTTTCTGCGAGTTTTCTTTTATTGTTATCGAGTTTAAGTTATAATTGGTGAGTTAGCCTTTTACCTTATCGTACATCGAGTAAGGTTATTAGTGACTACTAACTAGGGGAAACTCTACTCAAACTAAGTTTACTTACCGAGTTTGACAATCATCCTAAAATACCGAGTTCCACTATCTCTAAAAACATACCGAGTTAGACAGAAACTGAAACTTATCGAGTTAGACAAACTTCATAACATACCGAGTTACACTTCATTTAATACTCGCCGAGTTAGAGTGTGATACCGAGTTTGGAAATCAATACTTTTACCGAGTTAGCACCTATCTAAATCTTACAGAGTTACAAAAAAAAAATAATAATAAATAAAAAAAAAATCTTACCGAGTTTTTTGGCAGTAAAATTTATTTTTTACAGGAGACTAAACGTTCAATTTTTACGCGAGATTTAAATTTTGGTATAAGGTTGAAAATTTTGGCCCGAAATTCAAATTTTTAGGCCAAAATTCAAATTTTTTCGGTAAAATTTGGCGTCAAAATTTTTAAAACTCAAAATTTTCTGGTAACCTTAGAATTGCATTTTATAGTGTTTTCCAAATTTGGGCGAGAAAAATTTTCAAATTTATTTTTGGAGGGAAAATACGAAATCACTAAAATAACTACCGAGAACGAATTTTCAACTTCTCCAAAACCATCTAATCTACAACAACAACCTTTGTTATCTTTCAAAAGATCCTAAGAACAACCTTTCACTTAGAAGTCAATCAATGGCAACACAACAAGATATTCATGCTGCCGGTGCCGAAAACCGACCTCCAATGCTGTCACAAGGTGGATACTCACAATGGGCTAGTCGTATGATGCGCTATCTTAAGAGCAAAACAAATGGAACACTTCTTGTCAAATCCATTGTGGATGGATCCTTCAAACCAATACAAGTACTAGACCCTGGAGATCCAAATGGAACCCCCCCCCCCCAATACAACCATTCTACAGAGATCAGAATGAGACTGAGTACACTGAGCTAGACAGACAACAGATTGCAACTGATGATCAAGCATTCATTACGTCGTTCTTGGTTTACCTGAAACCATTTACGCTACTGTTGATAGTGAAGTAAGTGCTCATGCAGTCTGGGAAAGAGTCAAGAGGTTAATGTATGGGACAGACATCAGGAAACAGGAAATGGAAATACAATTGCTTAAGGAACTTCGCAAGTTTACTTCAATTCCTGATGAATCCATAGAGTCGTACTACCACAGGTTCTGTAAGATCATGAATGATTTATCAAGACACAACCTCAGTCAGACAAATATTGCTAACAACACCAATTTTCTGAATGAGTTGCAACCAGAATGGGGAAGATACGTCACTATTGTTTATCAGACAAAGAATTTGCATGAAGTGACTTATGATCAGCTGTACGACTTCTTGAAGCAAAATCAAGCTGAAGCTAATGAAGTAAGGGCTGAATTACTTGCAAAAAAGCATGATCCTCTAGCATTAATGGCTAATACACCAACACCTTTACCAGTGAACACACAACAACCATCATCATCTTCCACTCACAACTACATGCAACCATCATACATTCAACAACCAACACCTGTCTACCAACAACAATTCTACCTCTAGCAACAACATGTTATTCCCCAACAGCAATACCCACAATTCCAAGAACCAGAATTCACTGACAATGATGAAGCTACTGCAGCCTTGACACAAGCGTTTGCTTTTCTGACAAAGGCATTCCAAGGATGCTATTCTACACCAACTAACAACAACCAAAGGATTTCATCGAACACTCGCAACAAGCATATTGCTCAGCCAAGTTTCAATATGGGCAATGGAGTCCAAATGGTTGGAGTTATAGGGAATCAGCAGGGATATGCTACTGGATTTCACATGGGTAATCAGAATATGCAGAATCAGTTGGGTCAGTATGCAGGGAATCAGTACGGTCAGTATGCAGGGAATCAGATGGGTTAGTTTGTTGGAAATCAGAGGGGTCAGAATGTTGGCAATCAGGCAATGGGTAATCAGAATAGGAATGTGGCAGCTCCAGTTGTTGGGAATTATGGAAATGTGAATCAAGGTAATCCGGTAAAGTGTTTCAACTGCCAAGGAGTAGGTCATATGGCAAGGAACTGTCCTACTAAGCCGAACAAGAAAGATCTAGAGTATTTGCAGAAAGCAGTACTGTTGGCACAAAAGGAAAAGGCAGGATTTCAGTTGAATGCAGAGGAACATGATTTTATGGCTCTTACGGATGAAATGGAAGATAGAGAGGATATCGATGCGAACTGCATATTGATGGCAAATCTTCAGGAAGCTAAGTATGACACGGATTCTGACACACTTCCTGTTTATGACACCAGTACACCATCTGAGGTATCAAATTTCAACACATGTCATAATAATGATATATTTGATATGCCTCCTCATGAGGAACAACATTTTGAGAAGCAAGCACCCACTTATGATACATACCTGGACACGCCAAGTAGTAGCAATACTCCTTCAGCAACTCCAGATATGAATCATAATGGAGGCTTCGTTTCACCGCATGCTGAGAATGATGAGGAAACACGTGCTTTATTTGAATCATTATTAAACAATTGTGGTATTGAGATTGAGAAGGTTAAATTAGTCAATCGCGAAGTTAAGGCCGCGAATGAGAAATTGACCACTAAGCTTGAGAGATACAAGGAAAATTCTAAAAGTTTTCAAATTCACAAAGAACGCGAGTCAGAACTTGAAATTGGTTATAAGAAGTTACTTGTTAAAGATAAGGAATGGAAAAACAAGTTTGATACTCTTGAAATTAGTTCAACGAAAACCATTAACTCTTTAAAACAAGAAATTTCTGAGTTAACAAACCAACTTTCAAAACAAAAAACAGCTTACTCCATTCTTGAAAAAGAACGGGATGAGTTGAAAAAGGACTTTGCAAAGAAAGAAGATAAACTTTTGGAAGAAATCGTAGAGTCAGAACACAAGATTGCACATCTAGAAGAATTAGTGGTTAAGTCAGGTCAGTCAAGTCAAACAATGAAAATGATTTCAAATCAAACTAATCCGATTTACCATACGAAACACAAAATGGCTCTTGGTAACAACAATCCTTGTAATCTCAAGAAAGCTCAGGAAGAACAGAATGTCTTGTATAATGGTAGTGTTTTTTACACCATACATGATCCTCCCGTTGTTCGGGATTCTGTGCAAACAATGGAACTTGTCGAAGAGAGCATTACTAAAATGAAACCAAAGGATTTGAAACCGATTGATTACAACAAATTGAACAAACTTTCTGGAATTACTTTTGTTCCACAAAAAGAACCATCAGTGTTTTCCATAAAACGACCATTCTCAAAAATAGTTTCTAAAAAGGTAGTTGCTTCAAAATCGCTTTCAAACATGGAACAGATGTCCTCAAACAACACTTTTAACACAAGTGCTGCAAGGGGATATCTTGACGATCTTAAAACCAGACTTGGGCAACTTAAAACGACTATAGAGTCTAAAACGAGACTAAATGAGATCAATTGGAATTCCACGGTTCATTTACAACTTAAAAAGATTCTTGAAAGTGAATTTGCTCCTCAAATTAATAACATCCATGCTCGAGTAATTCATTTTGAACAAGCATTTTTGAAAGAAACAGCTGACTTCATCAAGGATCACAAATCCCTGATAAAGAAGGCTAATGAATCTTTTGAGCAAATCAATGTTTTGGAAAACTTAAATGATTCTCTCTTCGAAGTAGTTCTGTCTACTGATATTATGTCCATCATTTTACAAACATATTATGTTCATGACGATGAAAGACTGAGAGCTGAGACCTCCGAAATTGTTTCAAAATATGAAAATGCTCTTATAAAGCTTGAAAAAGAAAATATATCATATTTTAAACAACTTGATCGAAAAAGCGAAGAATGCAAATATGACAAACTGTCGTATGAGCGTGCATTAAAGAACATGAAAGAGCAAAATGATCTTTTGAGGTCTCAGCTTGAAAGTCAAAAAGGGAAGGGTGAGGATACTAAGTTTGCAAAACCATCGACTTCGGAGAAACCAAATGTTTCAAACACGGTTCAAAAACCAAAAATGTCCATTTCATGGTTTGCTCCAAAAGTCGATGAGAAAAAGGATTTGACAAAACCAGTCACTCCAACACCCTTGCCCAAGCAAAGTGAAAATGAAAAGATTGTTGATAAAGGAAAAGCGGTTGTCGAAACATCAAAAGTGATAGCACCTGGCCTTTTTAGGATTAGTCCCACTATTGCGTCTGCCTCAACATCTAAGACAAATGCGTGCAAAAAGGATAATTCTAAATAGTCTAGTGATGCTAAAAATGACAACAATATAAATCCTAATGCGTGTGCCTCAACTTCTACAGGATTAGAAGGCACCTCTAGGAGCAGCAGACTAAAGCCTAGGAGCAATACAAGGAACAATAGAGTCTCGCCTGCCTCTAAGAGTAGTTGGAAGAATAAAGTTGAAGAAGTAGAAGAACACCCTAGGAATTTATCGCTTTATAATAAGAGACATATTTCATCTGAATGTAATGTTGAGAGTACTGGTTCTAATGCATGTAATGACTCTGTTTGTTTGATATGCAAGAAATATTTAATTAATTATGTTCATGATGAATGTGTTTCTAAGAATGTGAATGGTACGCCTGAACAGAAGAACGTTCCAAAAGGAACTAGTGCTAGATCTAGATCTATTGAAAGATTAGTTGCACGCTTTAGGTCTACCACTAGTAGCCGAATGCCTAGGAACTATCTTAATTATTGTGTATGGAAACCAACGGGTAGAGAATTCATTCTCTAGGATGGAAAATTGAAAGTTGTTCAAATTGAACATGTAGAAACATTTTATGAGTGTGATATGGATTTTACCCCTAACCCAATGGAACCAAATTCAAAACGGTTTCCAAATACAAAATCTTCTGTTCTTGGCAGGTTATCGAAATATGTCTTTGGATCGTCGACTCGGGTTGCTCCAAGCACATGACCGGGAATTTAAAGCTGCTGATCAATTTCATCTGGAAATTCATGGGAACTGTACGCTTTGGTAATGATCACGTAGCAGCTATTCTGGGTTTTGGAGATCTTAAGTTTGGGAATTTTTTGATCACTCGAGTTTACTACGTCGAAGGGTTGGGACACAATTTGTTTTCAGTTGGGCAGTTTTGTGATGCAGATTTAGAAGTTGCATTCAGGAGAAACACGGTTTTTATTCGAAATTTGGTTGGTGATGATCTCTTAACTGGTAATCGTGGCGCAAACTTGTATGCTATCGACATCAACCAAATGGCTTCTACATCACCAATTCGTCTTATGACAAAAGCAACCGAAACTAAGTCCTGGCTGTGGCACAGAAGATTATCCCATCTCAATTTTGACACCGTCAACAAATTAGCCAAAGACAACATCGTCACCAGACTTCCTAAGTTCAAATACACCAAGGATCACCTATGTCCATCATGCGAACAAGGAAAAAGTAAAAGAGCATCATATAAACCCAAAACCGTACCTAGTTCGGAAGCAAGGTTACATATGTTGCACATGGACTTATGTGGCCCAATGAGAGTTGAAAGCATTAATTGGAAGAAGTATATTCTCGTTATTGTTGATGATTATTCAAGATATACTTGGGTAAAGTTTTTGAGATCAAAAGACGAAGCACCAGACATCATCATCACCTTTCTGAAGCGTATTCAAGTTCTACTTCAAGCTCCAGTAAGGATTGTAAGAACAGACAATGTGTAAAACCTAAAATTCCTAAAGCTTGCAGAATTACCAAAATACCCTTGAAATTTAAATTTACATAATTAATTAATTAGAATCCTAAATAAATCCCAAATACTTGGAGATAAGTTATATATGACTCCAAATAATTTTGTACCAACATTTTTAATATTCTAAAGTATATAAATAATTGTGCCAAGCCATACATGCCCAAAAAGGTCCAAATTTATTTTATGTTGTACATAACATATTTAATTAAATACTTAGTAAAAATTGGAAATAATTCAAAGATAATTTTTCCCCATTCAAGCCCATTAGACTCGGCCAAAATTCCAGGATTTTCCCCTATAATTGATTCACCATATCTTCATATTATTTACTTATTCAAAACAAATATTTTTGAAACCCTAATTCTCCATAAAATTTCAAACCGACGCCTCCTTCCTCTTGAGGCTTCTTGGATAATTTTCGTGGGTTCTAGCACATACAAGGGAGGTTAGAAAAATATTTGGAGTGGTTGGATTCGCTTGGTTCGAAGGGTGGTGATTTTTCTTGCTCGATTATACCTAGCCGAGAGGTATAAATTCTTTTGGCTCAATTCTTGGTTCCCATTCGAATTCTGGTATTTTGTATCATCCCTTATGTTCTTCTTCATCATCTTGAATGTACAAAAATATAACATGCATCATATCCTAGCTATAACAATTAAAACAATTCGAAAACCCTAAAAACAAGGAAATTATGAATCGGCCTTAATATAATTTTCTGGATCTCGTTCTTATTTTTGTGATACTTGTACATGTTTATATGACTCTAATAAAATAGATTTATAATTATTCAAATCTTGGAAATCATTGTGTTAATTTTTATGTTTTGCCGATTTAAAGAAAATAAAAGGAATGGGTCGAATTGCATGAAATACTAGGGTTTCTTATTTTTGCTGGTTCATTTATGAGATAATTGATTGAAAATAAATGTTATGAGGTTTTGGAAAAATTAGGGTTAATGATTTGTAATTAAAAATGGTGCCGAGTGTATTTTTATTAAATATAAGGGTGTGTTTTGTAATTATTGAAACTTGTGGGATATTTTTGAAAGTTATTTTGGAACAGTAGTAAATCGTAAAAAATGATACTTGAGGGGTGTATGTGTAATTTTGGATAATTAAAGGTTTATTTGGTATATTATTAATTAAAAAGGATTATTTTGTTAAATTGGTAACTTGAGGGACTAATTGTGTAAATACCAAATTTTCGGCTCAAATTAATGTTAAAGGACTAAAATTGTAATTTTGTGATATTTGATGGCCCTATGTGTTTATTTGTTTAATTATGTTAATTAGATAATTAAAAGGTTTAAATTGTAAATATTATAACTAGAGGGACTAAAATTGTAAATATGGTTAAATCAGAAATATTTCGACCTATAAATGTTGTAAGGGCTGTTTTTGCCAATTTTGCTAAGTTGTGGTGCTTATTTGATAATTATATTAATTAAAGGTTTAATTATGGTAAATTATATAATTAAAGGGTTGATTTGTAACTTTTGAAACTAGAAGGGTATAAAGAGTAAATCTGGAATTCTGGACATATGTGGATCGTATATATGTATGTATATGCATATAGTTTCACTTTTGACCCTTGACTTGTTTATTTGACGCATTTAACCCTTGATTTCTAATATTTAACTTAAGAAACCCTAATTTCACGAATACCTTATATTATGAAATTCATAACTTATACAACTTTGAGAACTTGTCAATTTGATAATATTAGTCATAATTAAAGTTACTATAATGGGAAAATTGCTAAAATGGGAATCTTGCTAATTATGAAAACCTGCTATGTTTGGAAGATACTAATTATGGAAACCTTCTAAATAAGGAAACTTACTAATAATGGAAAGTCTTCTAAAACACTTAAACTACTTAAAGTGGGAACGTACCAAATATAGAAAGTTACCTAAAATAGAAAGTTTGCTAAATATGGAAAGCTACTAAAAAAAATGGAAAGATAACTAAAAGAGGTAACTTGGATAATTTGAACCCGTCATAATTCGTATATACTTGCTTCTAGGTGCCGTGAAGCGGGAGTGATTCACTTACATTGTTGAGTTCTAGCTTGGTGATTGTTTCGGCAAGGTACAGATATTCCGTACTCTTTCAGTAAGAGTACAACCGTTTCTCTCTCATGACCTTTCTCTCTCCTTTATCTTGTTTGATATTGAACCCTTGATAGTGACCCTTGATATTGAACCATTGGTATTGACCCTTGATATTGAACCTTTGATATTGACCCTTGATATTGAACTCCTTGACATTGAACCTTGACATGAACCTTGATTATGACTTGACCACTTATACTTGATATTGAACCTTGAACCCTCGACCCTTCAGTATTTTACCCAGGAGCTACTTGTTGTGGAGTAGCTACAACCATAGCATTGATGCACCAATGTTATGTACTCTAGTGGGGCCGGAGAGATGTCCCCCACCGTCCCTGTTACTTGTTCTTGACTACTACTATGATTAATATTATTGGCCTGCAGGGGCGTATGGATGCATCCTAGTCGTGACTTGTCTTGATACTTGCTTGGGCTACGGCCATCTTGATTATGATATGGACTATATGATATATTACTTGGTGACTGGGCTTGTGTGCATTGCAGCCCCTCACATCTTGGGAGTTCGCGGCTCCAATCTTGGGATACTTGACTTGATATACTTGACTTGATACTTGTGTGCCTGGGGGTTAAATACTGAAAACCTTAACACTAAATACTTGATACTTGACCTTACTAAATACTTGATACTTGACCTTGCTAAACTCTTTATATTTGACCTTGCTATATTCTGGATACTTGAACTTGTGAACCTTTGATACTTAACTTGATAATCTCGATACTTAACCTATATACTTAATTTGATAACCCTTGATTTCTTTGACATCACATGTATTCTATTCTCTTGATCCTTGATTATTTCGTTATATCTTGTTGCTTGTCATTTTCATATCTGTTCACTGAGCTTTTTATGCTCAGCCGCGTTTTCTTTTCCATGCGGCAGGTACTTAAGCTAGGACATGGGTTTAGCTTTGGGGACGAGAGAGAGTGGACCACCCTAGAGCTTGATTTTGAATAATGGAACTCTTTCTTATTATTATTTCTGGACTTTGGAACTTGTACTCGTACCTTGTCGTGTTTAATTCCGGGGCATTGATGTTTGTTAAGACCCCGATGATTACTCTTGTTGACTTTTATTTATGACATCCACTGTTTGGTTTGGACTTGTGTGTATCTGATATGAAACCATATTGTAATGTTTCTACCCTCGCCGGGTTGGGGCGTTACACAATGGCACAGAATTCACTAATCAGGAGTTAAGAACCTATTTTGAAGATGTGGGAATCAATCACCAAACATCAGTTGTTAGAACTCCACAGCAGAATGGGGTAGTTGAAAGAAGAAATCGAACACTTGTGGAAGCTGCTCGCACAATGCTGATATATTCTAGTGCATCACTATTCTTATGGGCTGATGCTGTAGCCACTGCTTGTTTTACTCAAAACCGATCCCTAATCCATCCAAGATTCAATAAAACCCCATATGAGCTAGTGAACAACCGGAAACCTGACATCTCTTATCTTCACATGTTTGGCGCTTTGTGCTATCAGACGAACGACAAAGAAGATCTAGGAAAGTTAAAAGCTAAGGGTGATATTGGAATCTTCATTGGATATTCAGAAAACTCGATGGCATTCAGGGTGTATAATAGAAGAACAAAAAGGATAATGGAGACGATATATGCGAAGTTTGACGAGATTTCACAAATGGCTTCTGAGAGACCAGCTCTAGAACCCACGCTTAATCCAATGGCTTCTAATCATAACGGATTAGGACCCGCACCAAACCCGCAGACTTCTGGACACATCAGTTCAGTACTCGTACCTCAAGGAGCTCAATCAACAAACACGGACAAACCTTCAGAATAAGAACTGGAAAATTTCTTCGAGTTAATGTTTGATGAATACTATGGGGGAACTTTGACAAATGCATCTCAATAACATTCCGCTACACCCGCTCAAAACCATCAACCACCACCACCACAAGATACATCTACAACAATCGAAGCTGAAGCACCAACTACATCAACATCATCTACATCTACTCAAGCAACTCCAGTACTTGAAACTGATCTACCAAACATTGATGAGCAAAACCAAAACACAAATTTTCAAGAAGAACGAACAAATAATTC
This sequence comes from Artemisia argyi, assembly GCA_030686995.1. Classification (NCBI taxonomy): domain Eukaryota; kingdom Viridiplantae; phylum Streptophyta; class Magnoliopsida; order Asterales; family Asteraceae; genus Artemisia; species Artemisia argyi. The sequence goes on along the minus strand of CM060688.1, from coordinate 113,212,263 downwards.
AAATGATGTTGCGTTAGAAGAAGAAGAAGTATTTGAAAACCCATTTGCAACAGACTCTGTTGAATCTTCTTCAAGGTTACAAGAACCATCTAACACACATATGTTTAACTCAAGGTACCCTTCTACACTCAAATAGACAAAAGAACATTCAATTGAACACGTTATTGGTGAACCTTCAAAGCCAGTTCATACGAGGAGACAACTTGCCACCGATCTCGAATTGTGAATTTACATTTGCTCAATAAGCCTCAAAGAACCAAAGAACATTCGGGAAGCAATGGTAGAAAACCCTTGGATTGAAGCGATGCAGGAGGAAATTCTTCAATACCAGTTACATGATAGTTGGGAACCTGTTGAACGACAACTTGATAAACGTATTCTTGATCTCAAGTGGTTGTGGAAGAACAAACTGGATGAGGAAATGACTGTAATTCGTAACAAAGCTCGTCTCGTGGCTAAAGGATAACTACAAGAAGAAGGGACAGATTTCGAAGAATCATTCGCGCCTGTAGCTAGACTTGAAGCAGTCCGGATTTTCTTAGCCTATGCAGCTCACAAAAACATCACAGTCTATCAAATGGACATTAAGACAGCTTTCTTGAATGGAACTCTGAAAGAAGAAGTGTATGTGAGTCAGCCAGAGGGATTCATCGACAAAGATCATCCAGACTACGTCTACAAGCTTAAGAAAGCCATTTATGGTTTAAAACAAGCTCCAAGAGCTTGGTATGATGAACTATCATCTTTCTTGCTCAAAAACAATTTCACCAAAGGAACGGTTGATAACACCTTGTTTATCAAAAAATTCAAAGATGACATTTTGATCGTTCAAATTTACGTGGACACTCATCATTTTTATCGTGTTTAAACTGCCAAAACATACAAAAACAATCGAAAAGTAATCAAAATACTTAAATTATCCCAGGGATTGTGTTTTATGTGTTTTAAATGCAAAACGAGCAAAAACAAATGAAAAACGATCAAAGTTTGCAATATTGGCAGTTTCAGTCCCCAAAGTTTCAAAATTTGTCAGAAATAGTCCCTATGCATTTATTTTGAAATAAAAGTCAACCCAAGTCCCTAAAAAATCAAAAGTTATCAAAAACGGAATTTGGGTGAAAAGTTTGGAAAATTTACAAGATTGGTCCCTGGAGTTTGGGAATTTGCAGAAATAGTCCTTGGGAATTTTGAAAATTAAAAAATTGCAAAAATGAGTTTTGGAATATAAAACTTGGCATGATTTATCCTTGGAATAACTTTGGGAAGTTGATATTTCTGGTCCCTTGGCTTTGGTAAAAATTCAAATTTGGTCCTTGTGACTATTATTCCAACCGGACCCTTAAGTTATAATACCAAAACCAAAAACAAACCCAAACATCAAACAAAGCCCACCCCATTTTTTTCCCTTAGCCCATGTATCCACCAGCCCACTCCCACTCTTTTTTATAACCGGCCAATATAACACCCCCAACTTTGACCCCTTCGTTGACCCCTCCACCTCATCATCCACCTCACCCTAAACCTGCAACAACACCATCATCACAACCCACCTTCTCCTCTGATAACACTCAACCTCCCCCCCCCCCCCCCCCCCTTGGTACTCCAAACCAAACACTACCCTCCAAATTAACACCCCTGGCACCAATTATCTAAGGAAAACTCCAAAAGGGATTTTGGCGCCAAAACCTTTAAACGGCCAAGATCACTCCCTTTGATCCTATGGTTGGTATTGAAGCTGGGAAAGTGACAAGGACTCATGGAAACCCAAGATTGAAGCTATAAAAGGAAAGAGATGCACTGGAGCAGTTTGGCTAGTTTTTTTTTTTTTAGTAATTTTAATGTATTTTTAAGCATTGTACCCTTTTTATTTCAATCAAATTCTCAGTTGTAATGTACTCTTTTCAGTATTAATACAAGTATTGTTTCAAAATTTCAAGTTTTCCATTTTTGCATTTTCAGTTTCATCAAATAATATAAAAAAATACAAGTATTGTGATGTTTATGGCCTGTCATAAACTCTTGTTCATCAAGCTTTTGCTTGAGGTTAATGTGGTACTTCAGCCACATTCCATTTGTACTTAACGATTTTTTGGTTATATATTTACCGGGGTTAACCCCTTTACCAAAAAAAATAATATAAAAAAATAAATAAACAGAAAATAAATAAAAAAAATAATTGAAAAGAGAAGACAAGCATGGAGCAGGGTGGATATGGGATGGCCCTAGGTTAGAGACTCATGGGAGTTATTTAGGATTGTTATGTGGTTCATGGTACATCAGTATATGCAGGATTGCACATTGTGAGCTCAATCCTAACTTTTTCCTTATATATTGATTCATAGCCACTAAGCTGATTGTTGTTGTTATGTTAAGTTTGATTTGAGTTTATTAGTTAAAACCTAGAATAAAAATAGTTGGTAGTTGATAATTTTCTCTTGTACTCTAAATTTTTAGTTTGACTGTCATTTTAGTATAAGTTGGTGCATTGGGTATTGGTAGTTGTAACCATTGTTTCAGTACTGCTACAAGTTCATTAATCAATAAAAAGTTGGTTAGAATCATTTGATTCATCATCAGGTTCTATTTACTTCAAAAAAATCACACATTCAGGTTTATAAGGGGTGTTTGGTTAATGCAGGTTCCACATATTCCTTGTGTTATTTGCTGAGTTCTCTGCATAAGTGGATTTCTTTAGGTTAGTATGAGTCAGTTAGTATATTGAATCTTAGGTCATTGCATCAAAAAGTCAAAATCTCTTTTTATCTTAATTAACTGTGCACTGTTGAGTTTTTGTATTAGCATAACCATCTAAATCTATCCATTAGTTGTTAAAATAGCTTAAGTAGGTCTTATTATAGCTTATTACTACAAAACCAGTAACTAAATCAAGATCAAAACTCACAAAAGTCAAAAACTCAAGTTTTACATAAAAGTCAAATTGTTAATCTCAGATTTTTGCAAAACTTGGGTGATTTTTCATGATTTGTGTGTTGTGAATTGGGACCTGAAACTTGTTGTGTGTTTACCCTATTAGCTGAACTTTTGATTTTCATAGTGGGTGCATTTTTGTGATTTTTTCTTGTGGACCAAAATAGCCTTGGAACTGACCTGCAGGGCAAGCCTTTTGCCCTGTCTCAGCAGACCCATTCAACCCACCACCTTTGGTGGTATTTTGTGGGCAACCCAGTGGGTCCCACACCTCAAACTTGGGTTCTCCCAACCTCCCTCCTACCAGGGAATGATAGTTGACCATTGTTTTGCCCCTTTGACCAGTGGACGAAGTTCTTTCGTAGAAGAGGGAAGTTTGTAAGGCAACCTAAAGATGACAAAAAAAGTTTCCGAAAAGATCGTGATGATAGGAAAGGAAAGGTTGAAAGGAAATGCTATAGGTGTGGAGACACAATTCATCTAGTAGGAGAATGTCCAAAACCACCCAAGAGCAAACCTCAACAAGCTTTTGTGGGTGGTGCTTGGAGTGACTATGAAGGAGATGACAATGAGCCAAAGAATGATGATATTGCTCTCATGGCTCACGACTCAAATGAGGTGTGCCTCAAAGTTTGTTTGGAACCGGATGAATGGATTAAAGATAGCGGTTGTTCAAGGCACATGACGGGTAACAAAAGCCTCTTCACTACTTATCACAAATGTGATGGAGGTAATGTTACGTTTGGTAGTAAAGCTAAGAGCAAAATCATCGGAAAAGGTACAATCTCTCATGACTCCCTTTTTATAGATGATGTAGCTCATGTTGATAACTTAGGTTTTAATCTTCTTAGTATTAGTCAACTTTGTCGTAATAAGTATAATGTCCTTTTTAGTGAAAACTGAAGTAAAATACTTAAAGATGGTATAACCATAGCCAAAAGTGTTCTTAAGAACAACGTATACGTCATGAAGATGGATCCAACATCTAGAGACAAACTTTGTCTTACTTCATTAGATGAATCTTCAACTTTATGGCATAGACGTTTAGGACACGCTAACATGAGACTAATTCAAAACCTCTCCTCCAAAGACTTAGTTCGAAACCTACCTAAGTTGAAATATGACCAACACTTTTGTGATGCTTGCAAAGTCGGTAAACAAGTCCATAGTAGCCATAAGGCTAAAAACTTGGTTTCTACATCTAGGTGTCTAAAACTTTTGCATATGGATTTATTTGGTCCATCCGCTATACAAAGTTATGGAGGTAACTTCTACACTTTGGTCATAGTTGATGATTACTCAAGATATACTTGGACAAAATTTTTGAAAAGTAAATGAAGCTTTTGATAAATTTGAGATTCTAAGTAAGAAAATTCAAAATCAAGTAGGGTCTAATATTGTGTCTATTAGAACAGATCACGGTCGTGAATTTGATAATGAATTTCAATTTGGAAACTTTTGTGATATTAATGGTATTACTCATAACTTTTCGGCTCCACGTACCGCTCAATCTAATGGTGTAGTAGAACGTAAAAACCGGACATTGCAAGAGATGAGTAGAACAATGCTTAATGAACAAAACATTCCACAAAAGTTTTGGTGTAATGTCGTTGACACATCAACGTACATTTTAAATCGAGTCTTAATTAGACCATTTTTGAACAAAACTCCTTATGAACTATATAAAGGTAAAAGCCTACATTAGGATACTTTAGAGTGTTTGGGAGTAAATGTTTCATTCTTAACACCAAGGATTATATCACCAAATTTGACCCAAAGTCTTATGAAGGTGTATTTCTTGGATATTCACAAAATAGTAAAGCTTACATTGTTTTGAACAAAGAAACCTTAAGAGTCGAGGAATCGTTGAACGTAACATTTGACGAGAGTCCACCTCCCTCTAAGATATCACCTTTGGTAGATGATGACTTAGTTGAAAGCCAAGCAATAGAAAGTCAAGAGATTTTAGGTAACGACAAGGAAGATGAACTATTAAACAAAGAACTTGTCAATGTCAAAGAATCTAAAAGTCATCCATTAGATGGTGTCATAGGCAACATTAACGAAAGAACACTAAGATCAAAAGCTTACTTTTGTTTCGTGTCAACCATTGAACCGAAAAACATTAATGAAGCCATTAAAGATGAGTCTTGGGTAATTGCAATGCAAGAAGAGTTAAACCAATTTGTTAGGAATGATGTATGGACATTAGTTCCTCAACCAAAGAGTCAAACTATAATTGGAACAAAATGGGTCTTTTGTAATAAAATGGATGAAAATGGAATTGTGTCTAGAAACAAAGCTAGGCTAGTTGCACAAGGATATAACCAACAAGAAGGCATTGACTACAATGAAACTTTTGCTCCGGTTGCTAGGCTCGAGTCAATTAGAATCTTACTTGCATATGCATGTGCACATAATTTTAAACTCTTTCAAATGGACGTCAAAAGTGCATTTCTAAACGGAGTCATAAATGAAGATGTGTATGTTGCTCAACCACTGGGCTTCATTGATTTTGAAAAACAAAATCATGTTTACAAACTTAAAAAGGCTCTTTACGGACTTAAGCAAGCTCCAAAAGCATGGTATGATCGACTTAAAACCTTCCTAGTTGACCATAAGTATACCATGGGCATAGTTGATAATACTCTCTTCACTAAGAAGAAAGATTCACATATTATCATAGTCCAAATCTATGTTGATAACATTATATTCAGATCAACTTGTCAAGAATTATGTGTGGATTTCTCAAAAATCATGCATGACGAGTTTGAAATGAGTATGATGGGAGAACTCAACTTTTTCCTAGGACTCCAAATTAAACAACTAGAAAATGGTATCTTCTTTAACCAATCTAAATATATTAAGGACATGCTTAAGAAATTTGGATTAGAAGATTCGAAACCAATCAAAACTCCCATGTCCATGGAAACTAAACTTACCAAGGATGAGGAAAGTGAATCCGTAGATAGCACTAAATATAGAGGTATGATTGGTAGTCTACTTTACCTAACGGCTAGTAGACCCGACATTATGTTTAGTGTTTGTCTATGTGCTCGTTTTCAAAAAGATCCTAAGACTACTCATCTCAAAGCCGTTAAAAGGATTTTTAGGTATATTAAGGGCACTACACATTTAGGTTTATGGTATCCCAAAGGAACGGGAATAGACACCATAGTGTATGCTGACTCGGATCATGTCGGTGACTATGTTGATAGAAAAAGTACAAGTGGTATTTGTACTTTTGTTGGACATTGTCCCACCTCATGGTTCTCTAAGAAGCAAACGGCTCTTGCTATCTCAACAATGGAAGCCGAGTACGTTTCGGCCGGAAAGGCATGTCAACAAGATCTTTGGATGAAACAAGCTCTTGTCGCGGAATTCAACTTAACGACATCACAATTCTTTGTAACAACAAAGGTGCCATTGATCTTAGTAAAAACCCAGTTCAATACGCTCGTACCAAACATATTGAAATCCGTCATCATTTCCTTCGTGACAACGTTCAAAAAGGAAATATCTCAATTGAGAAAGTTTCTTCCGAAGACAACATAGCCGACATTCTCACAAAACCCCTTAAATGTGAACCTTTTAACCTTCTTAGGCTAGGCTTAGGACTCATGGAACCTACGTTGTAGTTCTGGACATTAGATAAAAATCACAAAAATCAAAACAAATCCATAACTCTTTTTCTCAGCAGGGTCGGCGGAACCCTCAGACACAACGGACGGAACCCAATTCAAGGGTCCGCCGTATCCGCCGACCTGCAGAACCAATATTTTTGTTTATATTAAACCAAACACCCGTTATCTCATACCACCACTTCCAAACTGTTACTATTCACTTTACCATCCTTCCATACCTGCGATTTCTTGGTCTTCCTTTCACTCACATTGCAAAACAATCATCATTGTAACTATTCTAAACTTGATTACAATCCTGATCTGAGTCTAGGAATTCTATTTTTTGCACAAAAACTAAAACTTGGGGTTATGCATTAACTTGAGAAACTCATGAATGAAATAAGGTGTTTAACAAAACTAATCATGTTCCCCATAGTTAGGAATTGCATTCTTACTAAGTGTAAACATGTTTGCTAAAACACCCCATGTCAAATTTTTCCAAAAATTTCTCACAAATAGGACAAATATTTTTTCGTCTCACATTGAGAATACAAAATCAAAATGTTATGTTTAAAACATCACTTGCATAATATCTCTTGAATGCTAAAGGGAATACATTACCAATATGTATTTTCGGGTACATTCAAACGAAGCTACATTGAACTAGGAGCGCTTGGGTTATCGTTTGTTTTATAACAAAACTTGCATTATAAAACGTTTTTGAAGCATCAAAATCAGTCAAGATAACCGCACCTCCACATTGTTTTCATATAGGCACACACTAGAACAACCACATTACAATAGTCGTTTACTTAGACTAAAATGTGAAATTTTGTTTTTCTAGGAATCATCATGCGTCCTCTAACCCACTATGATCACAAGGACACAATTAACTACCTACCCAAACACCACAAAACCAAAGGCCTTACCCCAAATCAAGTCGATGTTTTCAAAGCCTTAGAAAAACATTATGTCCATGAGGGTAGAACCATTGACCCGTCCTTCCTAAAAGGCACAAACCTCTACACCGAATTTGCCACAATCAACTTTGAGTGTCTTTTAGAAATCGACGAGCCTATTTGTCCTAGGTTCATTCTAGAATTCTATGCATCTGTCACTCTCTCCACGGATGAGTATGGTCGCATGTCTATCAACTTTAGGGCTAGTGGTCATCAATACTCCTTCACTCTTAAGGAGTTTGCTCAAATCATAGGTGTCCCAAACCGTGGTACTTGCATCTACTCTGACTTGCACTGCCTCTCAACTCTTGACACACTCTTTGACCGAATCCATCCCTATGACACCCCTCTTGTGTAAAAAGATGTACTTCATGACCACCTCTTTGTTAGGACAACCAACACTAGGAGAACCCGTTCGGGAAATGAGGTCGATAAGGACCCATATGGAATGGAAATAAATGTACTCAAGCCCCAATTCAAGAAATAGGAGGAAGTCCTAGCACCATAGGAAACCGAGATCATATAAATCTTTGCCTTTGCTACATGCTCTACTCTTTGTCCATTAGGCAACCCTTCAACCTTGCCTACTACATGGCCAAGAGAATGGCCGAAATTCCCGTGCATGGCACAACGGCTATGCCGTATGGAATGCTCTTGACCCGTCTCTTTAGGTTCATTTCTCCCATTCCACCAACTCCAAACGGTCTTTGTCTTGACTACTCTCTCATTCCACACACCTTTGTCCCACTTAGTGATAAGAGAGTTTACAAAGCCCAAGGAAAACGTCCTCATCCTCCTACCTCCTCATCATCTTCCTCAATGAGTGAAGATGACTATTTGCCCAACTCTAGGCTCCCACCTCTAGAATACCTATCCCAACTTCCGGATATTCCAAATGAGTCGTCGGAGTTCAAGCAAACAAAGGGGATGTTTAAGAATCTTGGAAGATTCCTTGGAAAGCTCAAGAACAAGATTGACCGTCAATGAGTGCGGGTGTGTAGGAGTGTTTGGCACTAGGTGCTATTTGAACAATTTGGTCATTTAAACAATGTTTGTGATGTATTTGTGTGTTGGTACAATTTGTGATACTATTTGGAACATGTATTAACTAACAATGATGCAGGTAAACAACTTTTGGCAAGTTGTCAAATTTTCATGTTTATGAAATTTTCACTAAGTATAGTGAAATTCGCTACCCCCCCCCCCCGGTCAAAGTCCTATGGTATGCGTGTTTACATGTACATTTTTTGCATTACCTAACCAGATATGCATTATATTTTTGATTTTAGGAGTTTTCGAAAAATTTGAAAATCATCTCGCGGGTCAAAATCGCGGACTGTATTATTTTTCAGGTCTGGCGGATCTGGCGGCACCCTGGATTGGGTTCCGCCAGTGTAATTTCTAGGCAACCCAGAAATGGCCCAACGGACCGGACGGAACCCTCATACAGGTTCCGCCTGTGTATTCTGAAGGTTCCGCCAGATTTCCTGCAGAATTTTTTTTAGTTTTCAACATTTCAACATCCAATCAACAAAATACAATCCTTTTAGATAGAAACCAATTTCCTGCAATTTGTTTAGCACAATAGGGTACTTCTCATTCCTTATAACTCAAAGAAAACCATTTCCCGCCAAATTTCAAAAATAGTCATAACCACCCCAAGGAACCTTCACACATAGGTTCCTTGAAATCCCAAGGAAGGAACCCTTACAAAGGTTCCATGAAATCCCTGAGACATATCCTTCAACAAATTTACCAAAACCACTAAGCATTTAGTGCAAATCTTGTCTTCTCACTTCACCATTTTCATTGGATTGACTTCCATGATATGACAACCCACAATTAGTCTTCCAAATCATTAGGAACCTCCATTTTTGTATGGCCTAACATCAAATCCAAACACTCCTTCCCACACTCCTTCATCACTATAAATTAAACAATCCTAAACACTATCAAATCACACCTTCTTCATCACAATTTCTGATCTTTTAAACCATTTTAACCATGACTAAGTCAACAATCACCTCTCAACCATCACGACCCGTTCGGAAAACCGCCCGGATAAGTGTCAAACCACTTTGGTCTAACCAATCCATCAACCTAAGCTCCTCATCCTCGGATGAATTCACCTCACCAATCAAAAATGAACATTTTCTAAACCTTGCATCTCCATCTCCATCACCCAATGAACCCAATGAGCTCACTCCACCACCAACAAAATCACCCATTGACCCAACTCCACCAAGTGCTCCAACCCAACCATCCAAAACTCCATCACCATCACCATTACCCAAACTTGAACCTACGGAGTTATTTGGGTCTCCTCCAACATCACCACACCCTTTTGTCCAAGATCTCAATGATCTTCCACCAAGACCAACACAACCACCACCCTTTGCAAATGAAATACCAAGGTCAATTCTTGACCAAAATGAGCATTTTAACCACAACCAACCACCACAACAAGAATACCACCAACCCAAACCATTGTTGTTTCACCCTATCTACCATGACATCCATGGTCCTCTTTATGGAGAACCAAATTTTGAAAACCATGATCACCCAACTCCACCACATTCTCAAGCCCAAACCTTTGAGTCTTTCTTTCCTTCCTATGAGGAAATCCAAAGCATGGTCGAGAATCACCTCCATCAAGCAATGGAATTTCAAACCACCTTACTTGACTTTATACCAAACCCATCCTCCAACCAAAAACCAAAAACCAACCAACCCTCAAACCAAGAAACCAAAACCAACCCATTTCCACCCACTCATCCCCATGTTTGCTTACATTGTGAGCAAATGGGTGAAAGCATCAAATTGTTGCTTCACCAATATCAAGACAAAACCCGTTTTGCATTCCAACACGTCATAGAACGTTTTGATGCTCTTTCCCACCCAAACAAATCCTAGACAACCTTTGGAGGCCTTTTGCCCCATTTAGGAAAGTAGGATTTGATTTTTTTTTATATATTTCTTGGTTATTTTTCATTTTAGAAGTAGTAGGATCTTTTTCATTTCTTGTCTTTGACTTTTACAAGTCAAATTTTACTTGGAATGATACCTTTTTCTACTTACTTACTTGCACTGTTGGTTGATCATTTTAAAGTTGTCATTGTGGTTGCAATGTGTGTGGTAACTACAAGCTTGATTATATATATCACCAACTAACCAATTTTTTTGTAGGATCAAAATCCAAGTTTCCCATCTTGGCACTCCTTTTAGGGGGAGTATCGACCAAGGGGGAGCACATGCATTATTCCGCTTCGCTACTCTACTTTTTGTTTCGACAAAAAGGGGGAGAAACATATATTAAACCTTTAAACTTAATATGATTTTCATCACTTAAGTAAAACAAGTTTAATATAATTTTTTTTTAAAGTCTTAAACACTAAGATTTTGTGAGTTACTTAAAAACAAAGTTTATGTTTTGTCATCAACAAAAAGGGGGAGATTGTTAATACAAATATCGCCTAAAAACGTTATTTATATTTTACGATCTTTGCTAAGTTTTGTTAACGACAAAATGTAAACTTTAGTTTCTAAGTAAATCATAATCTTAGTTTTAAAGACTTGTATAACTAGACATTTGCTACATTTTACATTTCATAAAACACAACACTTTTTATTTCGTAAAATAGAAATGTCACATCACATTTATGGCAAGTTTTGTCAATATACATTTATGGAAAGAAAGTGTGTTTGACTAACCATATGTTTGCTTGCACAAGTTTTGTGTTTGACTAGGTGTAATGAGATGTGACATTGTTTGGTTTTCAAAATTTATTGCAAAACCAACTGCAAGCCCGGCCACTGGCGGTACACGGGCGGAACCCATCTGAGGGTTCCGCCGTATCCGCCAGGCCTGCAGAAGGTTTTGCTATAAATAGTAAGCCACAAGTTTGATTTTTGGCTTATCACTCTACATCATATTTTCACACATTCATTCATTCTTTCATCTAACCCTTTAACATCTCATATGTGAAGTTTCTTTTTATAGCAAAGAGATTCACGAGTTCATAAAAAAAAAAGTTACAAGTATTCAACACAACGTTGCAAGACTTGTTAGCTTAGCATTGTGTAGACTTGTGTAGTTTACACTTCATTTGATTGTGTATTTTCAGTAGTGATCGGTTAGTATTTTAGTCCTCAAAATACAAATTGTGACGGGAGTTGTTGTACCCTTGTAAAAGAACTAACAGGAGTGGTTGTACCCTTGTAAAAGAACTCGACATCTAGCTTAGTGTCGGTAAACGTGTATAAGCGACGTGTAAGGTTTTCTCCGCCGGTGAAAGGAGCTTGTTGACTAGTGAAAGAAACTCTCGAGTTGGATACTCGGGGCGTAGACGTAGGGCAAGGAAAAAGAGTCCTTGTAGCCGAACCACGATAAATACTCGTGTTGTGGTTTGATCGTTTCTTTCTTTATACTTGCATGTTATATATTGTGTTTGTGTATATATCTTTGCTCAAACAGAAAGTTTTAAAAGATAATTAAACAAGTTAAAAAGATTTTAAACGGTGAACTATTCAACCCCCCTTCTAGTTTTCCACACCCTGGTACTTGTCACTATACTATACTATAACGAACAGGTACACTGCCTGGTGGGGATTGCAAGCTTTTCAAGATCCCTTGAGAGGTAAAACCTTTTGCGAGGGTGCAATTCCACGCATCAAGTTTTTGGTGTCGTAGCCCGGGGAATAGTTATTGTATAGGTTAGAATTTCTTTTTATTAGGTCTACTTGCTAGATTCCTTTCTAGTAAGATTTTTATTTTGTTTTTATAGGTTTTCTTTAGTCTATCTTTTCTTTGTGTGTTTGTTCGTATAATTCTCACTAATTATTCCGTTGGCCACTATGGAAATCACGAATCCACCCCTTTCACCTATCGAGGTTGCTTTGTTGCGTGAACAGATTGAGAATGAGATTAGGGAACATAGAGAACTCAACAGATTAGTTGATATTGAGCTTGACTATGCGCTTAATGACTTAGCAATAGCCATGGACTTAGACAAGGAACTTGAACCCAATAACTTGGCAATTGTAGAAGATGTTAAGGAAGTAGAAGAGGAGGGTTTAGATGACGATTATTTCACTTTATATCCCACTAAGGAAGAAATCGCTTATTATAATAATCTCATTGATAACCCTAGGCCTCCTTTTGTTAAGATTGATCCCAAGATTAAAAGAGGGGACCCTAAGAATGTGAAGATACCATGTATGATTGGGTATAAATGCATTGATCAAGCCTACATCGATTTTGAATCCCCACTCAACATTATGTCTTCAAATGTCTATAATGAGTTAGTAACAACAAGACTTGGACCTATAAAAGATCCCAAATACCCCGGTGGAGTTTGTAACTTTGTCGGGAGAGTTAAAGGTCTACATGTCTTTGTTGGGAACTTTACTTACCTCGTGGACTTTATGGTTGTGGAAGACTTGGCCAATATTATAGATTGTCGCTTATCCCATGTGGTACTAGGTAAGTCATTTGTTGAGGAGTCCAAGTTAAAACACGATCAAATAGAGGGAACGGTCCAATTTTCCAATGGGACCGATTGGATTACCTATAGAATACCTAATAAAATGAATGAGTTTCGTTATGTGCCTCAACTTGATATGGATAACATTAGCGCAATTGAGGACATTAATGAAGAAGATAAGAGTAAAGGAATGAATTTTGTTTGGGAAAAGAGGAGCCTTTATTATAAGAATTGTTTAGCCCTTGGACCTAAGTATAAAGTTGACAATGAAGTAGTTCAAAGGTTAAGAGAATCGATTTAAAAGTGGGAAAGGAAAACGTAGCCCATAACTTTGAGTCTAGCTACAAGACTCGTAAATAAAGAAAAACGCTTCTTGGGAGGCAACCCATGTTTTTTTTGTTTTTTTTGTTTGATTGATTGTTTGTTTAATTTTATTTGTTTCCGTATGCATGCTTTATTTTTATTGTCTATGGCTCATGTTTCGTACTAAATTGTGAAAATGCTTTACTTTGTTGTTTGTCTTAACTTCATAAAAGGTATTTCGCAAAAGCTAAATGTAAGGGAAATCTAAATATGTTTTTAAGAACGGAATTGAACATGAACCACAACAATATTAAATGAACATGTATATTAGTATACGTTTGAATCAAATGCTTGTATCGAGTCATAATGATGTTTTGCAGGAAATTCCAGGAATTAAGGCATAAGTTTTTCCAGAAATTTTCCGGAAACTTATAGGAACTAAGGCATAAGTTTTTCCAGAAATTTTCCGGAAACTTAACATGGGATTTCTGTCAGAACACTCTAACAACGTCATGATTAACACCTGACGGCGTCAGGTGTAAAATTCTATAAATTTTACAAGTTTTGTTTTTCTAACGGAGTCTTAAAATTTTTGTTAATTCTTTAGTTTTATAAATTCCAGGAAATCTGCAAACATTCATTCCACAATCATTATATCCTTATGTATATAGATTGCCGCCGATTTTACACGAGGTTGCCATGTTTGTTTTCTCATGTTTAACAGGTTATATTGGACAAGAAGATGATTTATTATTTCGGAAGGGAAGCTTTCAACGTTCATTTTCTTAGAGGATGATTTAACCATGTTAACAATTTATCCACACCGAACGAATCAGGGGAGTATTTGCTTTCATTCTTTTACCTTATTTACTTTTACATCTTTTTATTGAACATTGGGGATAATGTTCAGCCTAAGTGTAAGGGGAGGGTAAATGATGATACTTTAGAGAATACATTTGCACTTGAGTTTGTTTGTTTAATAGTAGGTGTGTAATAAAACTAAGAAAAATACTTGTTAGGGCAATTTTAGCGCCAAATTTATTTTTTTTTTACAACATTTAGGAGTGCAGCTTTATCCTTAATGAGCATCTCATAGATAGGAGTTGTATAACTAGCATAAAAACTGTACCACTCAAAAAAAAATTCACCCAAATATGTGAGGTTCACATTTAGATTTGTTAGGAAAAGCATTCATTATTAATGCTTATGAGTGTACCGGTAATACTTAGATTCTAGAACTTGAGTTAGTGATGCATCCCGAGACCGGTAGTGAGACTACATTCGTGTAGTAGGATTTACTACATGATAAGAGGCATTAGGATCACCCTTGTGTTAAACCCGTATCATAATTACTTGACCATTTAAATCAATTACCTTGACTAGTAAAGTCAATTAATTTCTCCCGCACCTTTGCGTTGTACTCATTTTTAGTACACGATACCCCTAGTACACCCCTCCGAGCCTATCTTTTTCGTTTCTAACTTTAAGCATTTTACTTAAAGGAAGAATTTGTTTACAACCCACCCCAAATGTACACCCAAATCGCTTTAGCCTTCCGTATATGCACTCATCTTTAGTGCAGTATTGTTATATGTTTAAACCCTTAGTTTATTATGTAATTGATTACATGGTTGTTAAGTCGAGTCATATCTTGTACATATTGTTTTGGGACGATTGGGACTCATGGGTAAAGTACTTGTGTTATGGAGTAATGGGGAAGAACATCATATATTACCCCCATATGTGCGTAATCTTAAAAAGTACTCCAAGTGTATTGATTATCTTAATTCGAGTCATTAGAATAGTTATTTGTAAACTATGTAAAAGTTCAAGTGTAAGGGGAATGCAAATCCCCTATGATGTATTATTTTGGATGGTAAGGTAAAAGTGAGTGTAAAAAAAAATAAAAATAAAATAAAAATAAAAAAAAATCAAGAAAAAAAGAAAAAAATAGAAAAAGAAAAAGAGAAAAACATACGGCCTGCCATCCCGTTTCCTTTATGTTTATTTTAAGTTTTCGTTATTTTTGATTTATTAGCTTAAGTCGAGTCGAGTCGAGTCTTGGCTTAGCAACGCCTTATTGTACATGTAATTAACCAAGATGATTAACTCGCCACCAGTAAATATTGCCTTTATCCAACAAAACCGTGTTTATCCTATCCCTACACCTAACATTATAACCCTTTTAAAAGACCTCTTTGATAGTTTATCCTAGGTGCTTACGCCAAGTGGTGGAGGTTTGATCCATTCCCAAGCCTATGGTAATCTATTTGCTATGACAGGTAGTGAGAGATGTTTTCCATTTCCATATTGTGATACATACTTTCTGACACCCGAGAGATGTGAGTATCTAAACACTATTTGTGAGGTGCTAGTATATAATTTCCGTGCCTGTTTTTGGTTGAAGTGGAACGATTATTTGTTGTAATTACTTTTATATTAGTGTTAAATGACCCCTAATTTGTATTTTGATTAGAATAAAAGCGCATTTGCTTGAGGACAAGCAAATCTCAAGTGTAAGGGTATTTGATGAAGCGAAAAGTGTACCGCTTTTGGGGGGTCATTTAAGGCCAAAGTCAAGATTATTTGATCAAATATTACCCTAAATCGTTCCTTTTGTCATTTTAGGTACTTTTGAGAGGAATTTTACAAAATGAAGCATTTTGGACATTTTTGGAGCGAAAAAGTACAGAAAACGACAAAGTCTCAAAAGCATGCTGGAAATTGCCTTTGACGGCGTCACAAGTTGCTAGTGACGGCGTTATGAGTTGACAAAAGGGTGGATAAATCAAATACACGTGACGCGCCAGAATGTTTTGTGAAGGGGGTCTGATGGCGTCATGTACAAAAATTCCAAGGCTATCAAGAGTTATCATAAAGAGTGACGGCCCAGAACCCATATAGAGTGACGGCGTCAGAATTGGATCTAGGCAATACGAGTTTAATTTGACGGCGAGTTGACGGCGTCAGACTTAACTCTTGGCGCCGTCAGATTACAAAATCTATATATAGTTTTCTAGTTTTCATTCATTGTGTGCAACTTTGAGAGAATAAAACCCTAGACGAGTTTTCCAGCTATTTGAAGGGTTTCAACCCTTTTTTTCTTCCATGTTCAATTAAGATAAGTACTTTACCAAATCATTCAATATGTCTATGTGTTGTTTGATTATATCTTACGCTTGTCTTCTCTTTAACATGCTAGGCTAGGTTTCTTTCGTGTTTGCTTAGATGTAATGAAACCTAGATGTTAATTATTGGTTGATGGTTTCTTTATAATTTTTGTGGATGAATGAATTCGATGTTAGGCTTAAGAAAACTGACAGACTTCCAATTGGTAACTTGCTTGAACGTCTTAAGAAACATGATCGGATGTGTACTACGATTATTTGGTTATATTTAATGCATAGGTAACTTCCAGGGATACCATGTTAGCTGCTTTTAGTCGGCTCGACATAGGATTGAGGTTGAAGCCTATAAAGTTAGGGAAGATTGTACACGGCCCTACGACTAGTATTAAGGAATATAACCCGTCATCCATGCAATTGTAACAAGCTAATTAACCAGTAAAAGATATCTAGGGAGTAATGAAATCTAAGTAAACACACTTTCTCTCATTATTCTTTACACCACAAATTAGTTTAAGTTTATTTTATTTTATTATGATTGCATCTTTAGTTAATTGGGTTAGTTGACTAGCAACTAATTCCGCCCAATCCATCAAAACCCGAGATTTTACTTGCTTTCCTTAAAATATAAAAAATACAAAAAGAATCATCCCTCACCCCTAGACCTAGTTTAGTAGAATTTTAACCCTAATGAACACTATTCCTAGAGTTGAACGATCAATCCCCCGGTACTTGTCACTATACTATACTACAACGAACAGGTACACTGCCTGGTGGGGATTGCAAGCTTCTCAAGATCCCTTGAGAGGTAAAACCTTTTGAGAGGGCGCAATTCCACACATCAAATCACTCTCCACTGGTGATGTAACACTTATAATGTTGTCTAATCCAGTGGGAGCTACGTGATTGTATTACTGGTGACAAAACACAAGTAATGTTCTCTAATCCAGTGGGAGCTGTAAGCTCTATTAACTTACAAGTTGCCCATCTTATTTCTAGATTGTCTTGAAATAATACATTAGTTTCCACATGTCGCGTTCCTGATGTTGCCCATCTTATTTTGAGGTGTATTCTGGTTCGTTTTGGTTTTCATTCACGTATGGTTCACTGGATTATGGAATGTGTTTCTACTACTTCGTTTTCTATTAGTGTGAATGGCATCTTGCATGGTTATTTTAAGGGTAAGCGTGGTCTTAGGCAAGGGGATCCGTTATCGCCTTATCTTTTCACGCTTGTTATGGAGGTGCTTACCCTTATTTTGAGGCGTCGCATTCGGGATTCTGATATGTTCACTTTCCATCACAAATGCTCGCAACTTAATTTAATTAATCTTTGTTTTACTGATGATTTGTTCTTGTTTGTTCATGGTGATGCGCTTTTGGCAGGTGTTATTATGGATTCCTTAGAGGAGTTCAAGGATGTTTCGGGATTGTCTCTTAGCTTACCCAAGAGTACTGTTTATTTTTGTAATGTTCTCAATCATGTTAAGCTTGCGATTTTGCAGATTCTTCCATTTGTTGAAGGGACCTTGCCTGTGAAGTATCTTGGGGTTCCGTTGGTTACTACTAGATTGATATTTAGAGATTGTAAGGAATTGGTGGAGAAGCTTTCTAATCGCATTAATGATTGGAGGAATAAATCCCTCTCCTTTGCTGGTCGGCTTCAGCTTATTCAATCTGTTCTGTCTTCTACGCACATTTATTGGGCCTCGGTTTTTATTCTCCCTGCTCGTATTATGTATGATCTTGAGCAGCTTATGCGGGGTTTCCTTTGGAATGGTAATTCTAAAGTTGCTTGGGAGGTTGTGTGCTTACCTAAACAAGAGGGTGGGCTTGGGATTCGTAGACTTGAATCTTTTAATACGGCTCTAATTGTTGCTCATATTTGGCGTTTGTTCAATTCTATGGATTCTTTATGGGTGAAATGGATTCATACATATAGGTTGCGTGGTCGTAACTTTTGGGATGTTCCATGTCGTGGTAATCTGTCTTGGAGTTGGCAGAAGATACTTCAGATTAGGCCTCTTGTTAGGCAATTTTTTTGGTATGATATTGGGAATGGTTTGAAGGCTTCAGCTTGGTTTGATAAGTGGTGTTCGGTTGGTCCTCTTTCTCTTATTGTGTCCTCGAGGGATATTTACCGGGCTGGTTTTTCTTCAAATTCTTTGGTTCGGGACATTATTTTGGAGGATTCTTGGGCTTGGCCGACTAGGTGTCGGTATCCAATGCTTACATCAATTTCAGTTCCTACTTTAAATGATAATATGGATGATCGTTTAGTTTGGAAGACGGGTGATGGTCATGCTAAGTCTTTCTCTGTCTCTTCTGTTTGGGAGTGTATTTGGCCATGTGGACAGGTTGTTGATTGGTTTCATCTTGTTTGGTTCACGCATCGTATTCCAAGGCATGCTTTTCATTTGTGGCTGGTGTTGAGAAGGAGGCTTCGTACTCAGGATATGCTTCGCTCCAATGATCCCACGAGAGACGCCCTTGTGTGCCCTTTATGCAACACTCAACCAGATTCTCATAATCATCATTTCTTTGAGTGTTTGTTTTCTTTTCAGGTTTGGGACTCTTTGAAGGTGTTTGCTGGTCTTACGGATATTCCTTCTACTTTAGAGGATGTGGTGCATCACTTGATCCCTATCTCTACATCTCGGTCTGTGAGAAGCGTTGTTTCAAAGCTTTTGTTTGCGGCGACTTCTTATTTTATTTGGCACGAAAGAAACAACAGGATCTTCAAGCAGCAACGTCAGTCTGAAAGTCAACTGATTGATGTCATTTAATCAATGATGCGTTTGAAGCTTCTTACTTGTCGTTTCAAAAGGAGGGTGAATGTGCTTGACATATTGCATGTTTGGCGGCTGCCTATGACTCTTATGCATTCTTAATGGCGAGTTCAATTCTTGATGATGCTTTCTTGGTTTGGGAGCGTGAGGCTGGTCTTGAGTCCTTGGTTGTTGCTTTTGGCGGTAGTTGGAGTTCGTTGGAGATTCGGGCGAGTGCTGTACTCTTTTTCCCTACTCCAAGGTTTTCCCTCTGGGTTTTTACTTGGAAAGGGTTTTTAAGGAGACAGGCTCATCTGGTTCATCAATCTCCCTCGAAGAGATGGGCGGATATATGTGGTCATTCTTGTGTCATTAGATGGTTATTTCCGGTTGATGTATTGGTTATTGTAATTATTTATTGTTTTAACGCTTAGTGGCCTGTCACAAGCGTTTTAGTTGGATGTTCAAGCGTTGCTTGAGGTTAATGTGGTACTTCAGCCACATTCCATTGTACTTAAACGATTTTTTGGTGTAATATAATTTACCGGGTAGAATGCCCTTTACCCAAAAAAAATAAATTTATAATCATGAAGTATGAAATTAACCTGAAATTACTATTAAGGCCAATTGTCGGCACTCATAATTACTTTAGTTGAATATGTTTAGGTCTCTTGTAAAGACACAAACATCAATTCCGTTAATTGTTGAAAGACTTATAACGTAAAGTAAATATGTTAACTTGTTATGTCTTCTTGTTAAAGACATGTACACTTACGACGTATAATAAAATATTTAATGTTTATGTTTTCTAGTCAAAACATACACATGAAGTCATTGACTTGGTCAAAGTCTTATAATATAAAGTATGCAGTATGCTAAAAATACTATTGATTCCATATGGTATGACTTGGTTAGCAGATACGTAAGCCAAAGAGTATAAGTTCATCTAATGAGTTGTAGGATAGTCCCCCAACATCTATCCACATGGAATACCACTACTATATGGTATGTCCATCATAAAAAATCAAACTCTATAGATATTGTTTGATATTTGATGACTTAAACTGTTTTACCTCCAAAGCTATCAAGGTTAGAAATTGAATGTGCCTTGCGTACACTCAATATCATTCCAACCCAGAAGGAATTTAATACTCCATTGTATTATGGCATGGGATGAATCCCATTATGTCTTGATTGAAGTTTTGAATTTGTTAAATACCTAAGAGTAAGTAATTAACAAACTACAGTCAAGAACTAACGATGTATTTTGGATGTCCCACTTGAAAACAATTTATTGTTAATCAAGATGCTGAGTACTTGGAGATTAGTCTCCACTTACAAAAGCAAGTCGGAGCACCTTCAGATCTTGAAGTTATTCAATAGCTAAATACACAACCTTCTGAGTACACTTGCTAAGGTCATACTAAGGTTGAACATGCATATGTTAAACCATAGATTGATATCTCTCATTCATAAATCCGCAAGGATACCCCTAACACCTGAATGATATAGTTCTATATCAATGTTAAGGGACATAAGTTGAGGATCATAGTGAACCTGCTAAATAAATAGATCCATTATCAGATCTTGAATCTGATGAATAGCTCAAAAACTAAGAATGTTAAGATGCAGTCCTTTGAAGACAATTACTCATGGAGCTTGATTGATCTCTTGCCAAATCAGTCAGACTGTGAGGTTTAAAATGAGTTTCTTGATGAGAATACTCAAAAGGACAAACTTGTACGCACATTTAATGCACGCGTAGTATAAAGAGTTTACTCGTACTCAAGTAATTGACTATGATTAAATCTTCCTACCTACAAACATTAAATGTATAAAGATGATTAATTGTCATACCTGTTTTCATGTAAATGAAATATGACAATAGGATCCCAAAACACTTTTCTTGTTGATTACCTTGCGAGGGCGATGAGTAATCAAAAGGGTTTATGAATCCATATAATCTTTATTAATGTATACAAGATATAAGAATGCATCTAGGAGCAGAGATCTTAAGTTAATTTTGAAATCATTAATTTGATTTTGATTAAATAAGATTACTCCTGAGTACTCTTAGAGCAAGTAGGAGCAATGCATTTATTTTCTTAAATTTCATATGTTGTTAACATATAAGAAACAATATTCCATCTAAGCTAGACTTTAATCCTTAGCTTGAAATGAAGTTTCACTTAAGGAATTTCGGAAATAAAACATACAACCTTGTTGCATGTGTTTATTAGAATAAACATAAGCGGTTAATAATCTAAACACAATATGACATGTCATTGAGGGGAGTCTCAATGATCAATCTTACATGATGAGATTGAATGCATGAATGGAAACCTTAAGTTTAACTAAAGGATTCATTATTTAAGTCATATTATGTATTGGATTATTTATATCATTTGCATGAATGCAAGATGAGTTGATAACAACAAATATCTAAGTGAAAGTCATTAGATAATTGTTAAATGAACAACCTAATGGACCTGCAAAGGACCAAAGATTTGTTCAAATGTTTACGGATATTTGAGGAGCTCTGTTATGTTTTTATTCATTGATGCTTATATAACTAAGATGATGCACAACCCTAGTCATAGTAGGATGACATCATGAATGATGACACCTCTAACTAGATGTGCTCGATTGAGAGCATTAATGCATTATACATTAAAAGAATAAGAATGCTTTACAGTTTGGGAAACTGTTATTATGACTGTCTAAAGTAGGTGTTTTGCTAGCTTCAAACACACTATGGAATGTATTGTTGCAATACTCGTATTGTACTTGAATGCACACATACAAAAGGACAATCATCATTCAAAACATTTTTGAATTTTGAAACAAGTATTCTCAAAGTTTACTCAGATGACTACTTGTTGTCTTGTACAACAAAATTGATCATGGTGGAAACATCGGATTTCGATCTATATGTAGTCTTGTGCATATCTGTTTTTAGTATTTGGATAATGGAACTGAAAGCAGTCGTATTATATAATGAATTGATATACCGGGTATAATCATCTTCATTTATACTACTATGTTGTATATTTGCATGTTTAATCCATGAATAATTTATTTATTCTAAAATTATCCATTGCCAGTTGACGATACGGGAGTATCATCAAATTAAGGCAAATGTGAGCGTTATTTGCCAAACTCACATGTTGTTCATTGTGATGAACATTGAACTGATCCAACCTATGAGTATTCACTGCATGGATCAGCGTCAATAGTGAATCTCGAAAATGGTTATGTCTCTTATCCTCAGACTTGAGATGTAAGTAGGTCTTGCATGTGTGGAATTTCATTCTTTGATATGGTTAAACGTTGTCCTGAATAAGGTAGTTATAAAAACCATTTTTAGGAGTGATTTGAAGCACATGAATGACACGTGCAGTCAAAATAGGATTTGTTCCTCCACATGTCATGGAGTTAGATACTATTGGGCCCCTCGATGAATTGAACAGATGTTTGTATGGCCGTACCCAAATGAGATTAAGATGAATCTTAATTCACTTGGTAATCTTGTTCAATATCTAGATCGAGAAACATAATAGTTGAACAAATAGAATGACTTCGATCCATGTTTAGTGTTCAACATAGTATCTGTAACAAAAGGATGGATGATATATAAACCATTTAAATGAGACGTTTAAGAAACTACCCTCACATATTTCTAGGGGCATTGGCGTGTTGCTATACACTAACCTTTGCTAGTATAAAAACTTGATTATTATGACGTCGCAAGTGGGAGCTGTTGGAGTATGCTCGTGTCATAATAAATAATTATATTGCTAGACATATAGCCTATGGGGTTACACACCACCATTATATATATTGTATTTATCGTATTTACACTATATATACGACTATGTAACTCGGGATCAATAACGGGCTACTAACAACTAAGCTAGTACTTAGTTTATCGGATTGGACCAAAAAATGGGCAAGCCCATTTAGGGCCCCCATGGCAAGCCTAGATGAGAAATGAACAAGGGAGAAGTTCAAGGTTGCTAAGTGTAACTTTTGTGATGATAAGTGCTAATTGATTTGGTCATATCTTATGATCAATTACATTAACAACTTACCAACTTTCTCTCCCTCTCCCTCTACCCTAGAGCAACGAAATAACACACACCCATATTAGGGTTTGGTGTTTTTGATCTCATCTAACCTTATTCTAGTGTAGTTCAAGGCTAGATCGCGTGTTACGGGGTCAAGACTAGCATCGGGTGGTGATCCATGACGTGTAGTGTGTTTCTATCATAGAGATGATCTATTTTGGTCATTTGGTTTCAAAGGTAGGTTCATGTGAAGAAAGTCTCCATTGATTTCTACCGATCACGCTATAAAGGTATAACCTTGTTGTTATTTATTATTGATTGATCATATGGCTATATGGATCCTTGTTGGTGATGTTTTCAGCTGTGTTTATATATTTATTTTATGTTTATATATTCAACATCACCTATACATATACACTTCTAGCATTTTCTTGAGTATCATTATCTGGTGATTTAGTTTGATGCAGTTTGAGCACTCTGCATTTCCAGGACTTGATGTTGAAGGTCCTGCAGTGTAACGAGTTGGAGTTCTTGATAGTTGGAGGCGTTGAAGCTCCAGGAAAACCGATCATTAAACGGAGTCGTTCCTCCTTCCATAAAAAAATTGCATCCATAATCCTATGTCCCACCCTGTTAAAGAGTAAAAACTATTATTTTTAACAACTAACCAAATTATTTATATAATACACACAAAAAAAGTATGTAATTGTTCACCTTTTATAAAGAACACGCATAATATAGTTTATCACGAGAGTGAGGTCGATGCGATTGTCGCAAAATTACGTCTCCTCGTCTACAAGTACAAGCAAAAGCTTCAAATTCCGCCATCTTCATGATAATAGTGTGTGTTTGTGGTTGTGAGGATTTGAGAGTGTATAATGTGTTTGTGAGGATAAGAACTGTTATATATGATAAAAAATAAAGCTTTTGGTGGGTAGTTTTGGCGCCAAAATTTTGGTGGGAAGTTTGGCAGGAAGTGTTTTGGTAGGAAGCTTTGGCAGGAAGTGTTTGGTGTTTTGAGGTTTCAAGATGCATTTGATGGGAAGCATTGGGAATATTTTGAGAGTGGTAAGATGGCTTTATAGACAACTACAAGGATTTGGACTTTACTTGTAGATCTGAGGAAGGGTTGGATTGGTCATTTATAACAACTCAACTCATCCATTTAACATGTTATGCATATCAATAACAACTCAACTCATCCGTTTAACATGTTATGTATATCTATAACATATCGACTCATTCGTTTAACATGATATGTATATCCATAACATCTTGACTCATCCGTTTAACATGGGATGTATATCCATAACACCTCGACTCATCCATTTAACATGTTATGTATATCAATAGCATATCGACTTATCGTTTAACATGTTATGAACTCTTAGCGTACGCTAAACCCTTTCGTACAACCTTTCTGCTAGACTAAGAACGAATTGTTACCGCCTCAAGTTATTGGTAGATGTGACAATAAGTTACTCCATGAGACCTTTTTTTAATCCGTCTAACATGTTAGGTTGAGGACTTTGGAGGGATTCTTTATTTTTAAGCACGGATTGTTACCGGCGCAAATTAAAGATGCTAAGTTTGGGTTTTTAATGTTAAAAAATTCACCAGGACACTTAAAAATTTGACTAGTTTTTTATTTAATTTTAATTATATATTAAATAAAATTATTTAAATTAAATATTTTTTTTAATTTTAAAAAAGTATTTAGTTTTAAATATAAAGTATTTAATTTTAATTATATATTAAATAAAATTTTTAATAATAAATTAATAAAAAGTAATTAATTTTAATTTAACTATTTATTTTTTAAAATTATTAATAATAAATGTTATAACAACTCAAAATAATGTATGGACATATCGTCGAGATTAAAACCCTCCAAAATTCATGAAAATTTCCTTTATCCCGCCAAATTACGAGACGACAACTTACTTTAATGATCCCGTCGACATGTTGCCGAGACCATTAAAAAGTAAACAGAAAACAAATTTGATCAACACTTAGAAACCCATCTCAATTATTGCAACTCTATCAACTCTCGCAGGTAATTTTGGAAGACACCACCACCACTACTCCACCACCATGACCACCAGTACTCCACCACCACACCATCACTACACCACCACATTCGCTACACCGTACACCACCATCACCACAGTCTCCACCACTACACGAGCACCATTGTGCACCTCCTCCTCTTCTCATGTTTAATTCTTTCCTCAGCCCTTTCTCTTGTTTAATTCTTCCTCTTCTTCCCTACTTTTTCTTCCACACGAATTCAGCAAATATTTTTAATTTTTGTTATTTTTTTTATTTTTATTAATTTATGTAATAAGTGTTAATTTATGTATCATTTGTTAATTTTTGAAGTTGTTTTCTCTATTTATTTTTAAACTTTTGCTATCCCGACAACATGTCACTATCAAAAGTTTTAGCTCTTTAGTTTTAAGCAACCAATAATGTGCTCTCTTTTTATATAGCTCGAGCCCGAGACCATAGCCCGAGACCGCAGCTGGAGACCGCAAGCCGAGACCACAGCTCGAGACGACAACAGTATGTTGTTATTTTTCATTTTTATGCTTTGTTGTATTGTTTTTTTTTAAATATGTTTGTGAAATGTGGTTGTTTTTGAAAATGTGACTATACATGACCACTTAGAATCAGTTTAGGGCCTGTTTTGATTTCCGACTTTAGGGCCTGTTTTAGTTTTACTTAGCTTGTGAATGTATTCGACTTTAGGGCTTGTTTTGGTTTCTGATTCACGACCACACCCACGTAGGGTGTTGGCCTTATGTTTGTGTCGTGATGGTTAACAACCCAAGTAGGGTGTTTGTTTGCCTCGGTTTCGTAGCAACACCACCAAGGGGTGAGTTTGTGCTAATGTTTGTGTTAGTTTGCAGATTGATTGAGTAAATACTATAGTAAATAAAAAAAATTAATTTTATAAAAGTAATTAATTTTAATTATATATTTTAATTTTATAAAAGTATTTAAGTGTAATTAAAATATATATGGTGTTTGATTTGTCATTTTAATTTGTTTCATCTTATATGCATATGTATACATAGTTCGAGAACAGCGAGAACCGCGGTTAGTACCCGTCCCTCATACAGAGCTTCCACGACACGCACTGCAAGGACGATGTATGGTTGCAGGCAAATATGTAAGTATCTTTTTTTCAAACACGCACTTTAATGATTTATTGAAACATAATCTAGTAACCCGACTAATATATTAATTTAAATTTTTTTTCAACTACATAGGAAGATATGGTCCGGCTACAGGATCTGGGAGCAGATACGCCTACATGGGTAGCGTACACATAGGAGGAGATACTTGCCCTCAATATAAAGGGCAAGCAGCGGAGTCATATAGCAGGCAGGGGTAGGGTGGTACCCGGCATGAGCAGGCCACCATTACCATACACCCCGCCTCCACCTTCAGGTATGTACAGTACTAATAGATTACTCATGACTCATCATATGTATTGCAATAACCGTTTTTAAATTTTGATTATTTTGTTTTTAGGTATGGCCCAGATCGACGAAAAGTTTGCTGAAGCTGAAAAGAGGATTGCTGAGACCGAGAAGAAGAGTGACGCATCTACAGCATAAGCTAAGGAAATCAAGTCGCAGCTCGTTCAGTTGATGGGTTTTGTCAGGAGCCACCCGCAATGGCACGAGTTTATTATTCACATGCCTTCTCAAACTGAGGTAGGCTAAGGCAGTGGCGCAGCTGGCAGGAGCAGGAGTGGCTGAGGCGAGAGTGGTGATGATGAGGATTGTAGTGACGATATGGATGATGAAGAGGAGCGGTAGAGGTATATATGGGCTATTTTGTGTTGTACTTATGTTTAAAACTATATTTTGGCAACCCGTATCTTAGTATTGTGTAGTTTAACCTTTTGGTGACTTGAACATTCCGGATACTGTAACATTTGTGGATATGGCAGCTAGGTTTAGAGATTATAACACCTGTTTTGTAGACTTTATAATGTTTTAATGCATTTTGAGGGTGTTTAGCGCTTATATTTACAAGTGTTTGAAGCCGTTATAATTTGTACGTGTTAGGACATGTTAGTATTAGTTGGTTAAAGGCTTTGGTTTCTTACAGGTTTTGGTAGATTTTTTTCGAAAAAAATCTGGAAATTTGCAGCTGTGCAGCTGCATTATATTATGGTGCCGACGATTTAGATTTATATTACCGACGTCATGTCGTCGGTATTTTTAAAGGGAGTAATTGACTTTCGTTGACCATGGTTGACTTCCGTTGACCTTTTAAATTGTTACTGACGCCAAGTCGTTGGTACCATAAATAAAAACCATTGACTTTCATTGACTTTTGTTCACTTTTATTGACCGATTCAATTACCCACCGATGTCATGTCGTCGGAATATTTACAACGTATTTACGCTTAACTAATCATGCGTTTAATTATTCTTATGGTTTCGACAACATGACGTCGACATCTATTTTCCAAAACCCCGAAAAACTTTGATTGAAAAAGCATGTGGGTCCCACGTTGTCGTCAGGCATTATCGTCGGGACAGTGAATAGCGACGGGGATTGTCGAAAAGTTCGTGGCAACGTCGTGTCGTTGGGACGATTAGACATCGTCGTCTTGTCATCGGGAGGATCAAAAAAAAGTTGTAGCCGATTGTGGTGATTGTACTAGTGTTATATTTATATTAATCTTATAATGTATCTAATAAGAAAGAGATAAATACTAAGTATAAAGCAAGATAATTACTACATTTAAATAAGAGATAAACTCGATCTTTAAAATAAATAATTACTTTATTTATTTGATTATTATATTGTCAAACAAGATAAATATCAAATCTCCTTTTTCATCTAAAACCAAACAAACCAAACACACCCCTTAATGTGCCCGATCACTTTGGGCTCACCGGGCTTTTTAGTTCAATCCGACTTAATTAAATGTTCATTTACTCATAATTTTAATTAAGCTCAATTGCTAATTAAGCTTATTACGTAAATGACCCAGTTAATATTTCTCTTTTTAATTAACTCTAATATGTTTGTACAATACAAATATATTCTTCAGGGTTCTCGTGCTATATGTGTTTGACCCTTATGTCTCATAAGAAATAACCATGTATTATGTCTCATAAGAAATAACCATGTAAGTCTATTCTTCGTCATGCGCACAAAATACCAACAAACTCCCACTTGTGCATGTAGGCAACACTCCCAAAACATATATATCACCTGTCTAGCAACAATGCTACTATTGAGCCACTCTTATGAGTGTTTGTTTCATCAATGTAAACGAACTTATCATGACTAGTTAATGATCTTATGATTACTAGTTAATGATCTTAGCAAGGACATGGATGAATCATCCAACTATGAAAATCGTATAGCTTAGATTTCAACCAAATCCTACTCTATAAGTAGTTTGTGCTTATATTATTCCCACAATATAAACAGATCGACTACGAAATATAGAATGAATATCGTATTATGCCTTTAAAATAGTAAACGCTTAAACAACATCATTCAGGGATCTAACCATGAAAATATGAAACGCATAAATCAATAATTGATAACTCATATCTTCATATATTATTAACTAACAGGTACCCGCACGTTGCAACGGCGGGTACCTTAAAATTAAATTTTTCGGTGAATCATGTATTTTAGTTTGTTATGTTCTTTTTGAAAATAAATTTACAGATATCAAGAATTTTGTGTAGCCCGTGCCCGTTCGGACTCGAGCCCGTTTGGCCCGCACCCGTTCGGGCTCAAGCCCATTTGGCCCGTAACCGGTTCGGGCTTAAATATTTATATAATGTGCTTTATTATTTGTATTAATGACATTTAATGTAGGAATTGTGTTTAGTTTAGTTGTACAATATGGTTAATAATTTATATTTCTTATGTAAAAGGTGTTATAATAACTGTATTAATTGAATTTATTAACCAGTTAATTAATTGAATACATGAAATAGCATTAATGTGGTGTATTATTATTATTATTATTATTATTATTATTATTATTATTATTATTATTATTATATGTGCATTAAAGTGGTGTACACTATGATTCTTGTTATTCTTATTATTATTAATATTATTATTTTAATATGTACATTAAAGTGGTGTACACTATGCTTCTTGTCTTGTAAGTCTGAAAATTTTGTGCATTTAAGTGGTGTTCACTATGCTTCTTTTCTTGTAAGTTTTAAAAGATTACAAGCATTGAAAGTTATACTTGTAACAACCATGACTTTTTAAAGACACTTAAATTTCTAGGTTTTTAATTACATGTGTATGCATCTTTCCTATTAAAGAAATTGTTAATACAAATATCGCCTAAAAACGTTATTTATATTTTACGATCTTCGCTAAGTTTTGTTAATGACAAATGTAAACTTTAGTTTCTAAGTAAAACATAATCTTAGTTTTAAAGACTTGCATAAACTAGACTTTTGCTACATTTTACATTTCATAAAACACAACACTTTTTATTTTCTAAAAATAGAATTGTCACATCACACTTATGGCAAGTTTTGTCATTATACATTTATGGAAAGATATGTGTTTGACTTACTAAGATGTTGCTTGCGAGTTTAGTGTTTGACTTGATATTATGTGATGTGACATTGTTTGGTTTGCAAGAGTAATGAGATGTGACTTTGTTTGGTTTGCAAGATTTATTGCAAAACCAACTGCAAGCCCGGCGGTACCCTGGGGGTACACGGGCGGAACCCTTCTGAGGGGTCCGCCTGATCCGCCAGACCTGCAGAAGGTTTGGCTATAAATACCAAGCCACAAGTTGGTTTTTGGCTTATCACTTTACATCATATTTTACACACACATTCATTCTTTCATCTAACCTCTTAACATTTCATATGTGAAGTTTCTTTTTGTAGCAAAGAGATTCACGAGCTTACTAAAAGTAACAAGTATTCAACACAACGTTGCAAGACTTGTTAGCTTAGCATTGTGTAGACTTGTGTAGTTTACACTTCATTTGATTGTGTATTTTCAGTAGTGATCGGTTAGTATTTTAGTCCTCAAAATACAAAGTGTATCGGGAGTAGTTGTACCCTTGTAAAAGAACTAACGGGAGTGGTTGTACCCTTGGTAAAGAACTCGACATCTAGCTTTGTGTCGGTAAAAGTATAAGCGACGTGTAAGGTTTTCTCCGCTGGTGAAAGGAGCTTGTTGACTAGTGAAAGTAACTCTCGAGTTGGATACTTGGGGCGCGGACGTAGGGCAAGAAAAAAGAGTCCTTGTAGCCGAACCACGATAAATACTCGTGTTGTGGTTTGATCGTTTCTTTTATTTACTTGCATGTTATATATTGTGTTTGTGTACATATCTTTGATCAAACGGAAAGTTTCAAAGCTAACTTAACAAGTTAAAAAGATTTTAATTGGTAAACTATTCAACCCCCCTTCTAGTTTTCCACAATTGGCATCAAGAGCTACGTTACTCAAGCTTTTAAAATATATTGTGTTTTAAAACTTGAAACGATCCATGGATTTTGAAAATTACAAAGAAGGGCAATCTATGCAAAGACCACCACTCTTTGAAGCAAATGGTTTTATATATTGGAAAAACCGTTTTGAAACTTACGTGAAATCTAAAGATATAGATTTGTGGTATACAATCATTGATGGTGATAACGTAGTTACTAACATTAAAGATGATGATCAAAAGAAATTAATAGGTAAAAATAATGAAGCTAAAATGATGCTTTACAATGCTTTACCTAAGAAAGAATATGAAAGAGTCTTTTTGTGTAAAACCGCCAAAGATATTTGGCAATCTTTAATTGTCACTCATCAAGGAAACTCACAAGTTAAAGATAACAAAATTGATCTTCTTGTTCAACAATATGAACAATTTGTTATCTCCGAAGATGAGATTATTGATAATGCTTTTGCTAGATTTAATACTATTATTACTTCACTTTAAGCACTTGACGAATCTTTTTGTAGTAAGAACTTTGTCAGGAAATTTCTTAGAGCACTCCATCCGAAGTGGAGAGCAAAAGTGACGGCAATTGAAGTATCCAAAGATCTTTCAAGCATGTCACTTGATGAGCTAATTGGAAACCTCAAAGTTCACGAAATGGTAATGGAAAAAGATTCGGAACTAGTTAGAGGCAAGAAAGAAAAAGTTACGTCCATTGCCTTGAAAGCTAGAGTCCAATCAAGTGATGATGAAGAATCTACTTCGGATAGTGATGATGAGGAATATGCTATGGCCGTTAGAGACTTCAAGAAGTTCTTTCGTAGAAGAGGAAAGTTTGTAAGGCAACCTAAAGATGACAAGAAAACATTCCGAAAAGATCGTGATGATAGGAAAGGAAAGGTTGAAAGAAAATGCTATAGGTGTGGAGACACAAGTCATCTTGTAGGAGAATGTCCAAAACCACCCAAGAGCAAACCTCAACAAGCTTTTGTGGGTGGTGCTTGGAGTGACTATGAAGGAGATGACGATGAGCCAAAGAATGACGATATTGCTCTCATGGCTCACAACTCAAATGAGGTATTATCCGACTCATCTTACTCCTCTATTGATGATGACACTTTACAAAAAGAATATAACAAACTTTGTGAATTGAGCTTAAAAATCATAAACAAAAATAAATTTTTGAAAACTAAAAAGGAGTTTTTAGAAAATGAAGTTTATGAGTTAAAAGAAAAAGCCAAGAGATTAGAAAAGAGTAAAGGTATTGACACACCTTGCAAATCATGTGAAGAGCTTAAACTAGAAGTTGAGAAACTCAAAATTACTCAAAATGATCTAATAAAACAAACTACAAAGTTTAAGAAGTTCGATAAGAGCATTTCTTGTGTGGATGAAATTATGAAACTTCAAAAGTCACCTTTTGATAAAACAGGACTAGGATTTACAAAAATAGAAACTTCAAAGGGTCAAATGAAACAAGAAAAGATTGCACAAGAAACAAATAAAATTGCTATAGCAGCCTGCGGATCAGGTGGAACCCAATTTAGGGTTCCGCCCGTTGGTCCCGAAGGTTCCGCCAGGTCTGCTGCAGCAGTAACTCCATCCACTTCGGATCGTTCAAAATTTGTTAAAGTTACATACGAAAATGGAACAAAACCTGTGTTTAAAACTGGAGTAGGATTTATTAAAAATGAATTTAGAGCTAAAACTACTCAACCAAGACCTAAGACTCCAATTCCCAAACACCCCTTTCCAAAGAGCAACTTCAACGCTCGACCAAACTACCAACATGTTTGGAACCAAAACACTCCTAGACATTACCAAACTCCAAACCACATGCCATGGAACCCTTATGCTCTATTTTCATACTTGGAACAAATTAATGGTATGCTTAATGATGAGGCGAAAAATGAACCACTTTTAGGGGGTCATTTAAGCCCGGAATTGAACTTATTTGATCAAATATTGCCCTAAATCGTTCCTTTTGTGATTTTAGGTACTTTTGGGAGTGAAATCTGGAAAAGGAAGCAATTCGGACGTTTTTGGAGCATAAAAGTGAAGAAAACGCCAAAGTCTTAATTTTCCTTGCTGGGAACAGTAGGTGACGGCGTCAAGAGCAATTTCCATGACGATCTAGTACAGATTTGACGGCGTCACGAAGTAGGGCGTCAAGAGTAAAATGCATGACGGCCTGGAAATGCACAACACATGACGACATCAAAAGTAGATCAAGGCAGTCCGAGAAGAGTTTTGGCGGCGAGGTGACGGCGTCACAGGTTTTGTCTTGACGCCGTCAGACCTTATTTCCTATATATAGTTTTCTAATTTTCACATTATAAAAGGAGAAGTTTTGGAGAAACCCTAAGTACGAACTTGGTGCGAATTTTACAGGTTTTTCAAGGGTTCTAAGCCCTTGATACCTTTCATGTGTAATTGAGATAAGTATTCCTTTAATTCAATCAATATGTCTATGTGTTGGTTGTCTATATCTTGTTCTTGTCTTAATTCCATCATGCTAGGCTAGATCTATCTTGTGTTTGCTTGGATCTAATGAAACCTAGATGTTAATTATGTGTTGATTACTTGTTTATAGTTGTTTTGGATGAATGAATTTTATGTTAGGCTTAAGAAAACTGGCAGATCTCCAAATGGTAACATGCTTGAACGTCTTAGGAAACATGAACCGATGTGCACTAGGTCTTTATTGGTTGTATTTAATGCATGAGCCACTGTTTATAATCCCTATGGTTGTGCTGGGCATGGCATAGGAGGAGATAAGAGCTCATAGAATTGGGGAGTTAAGTGCGCCACCCCATGAATGATATTAAGGAATACAATCCGTCATCCATGCAACTATAACAAGTAATTAACGTGTAAAAGATGTCTAGGAAGTAGTGAAATCTAAGTAAACACATTTTCTCCACTTATTGCTCACAACCTTAGTTAATTTAGTTTATTTTCATTTCTAGTATTTTATTTTGATTGCATCTTTAGTATTGGGTTAGTTGACTAGCAACTAATTCCGCCCAAATCCTTCAAACCCGAGATTTTTACTTGCTTTCTAAAAAATATAAAAATACAAAAATAATCATCCCTCACCTTTAGAACTAGTATTTAGGTTTTCTAATCCTAGCGACACTATTCCTAGCGGAACGATCAATCCCCCGGTACTTGTCACTATACTATACTACAACGATCAGGTACACTGCCTGGTGGGGGTTGTAAGCTTCTCAAGATCCCTTGAGAGGTAAAGCCTGGTGCGATTCCCACGTATCAAGTTTT
The DNA here is from genome assembly GCA_030686995.1 of Artemisia argyi. Classification (NCBI taxonomy): domain Eukaryota; kingdom Viridiplantae; phylum Streptophyta; class Magnoliopsida; order Asterales; family Asteraceae; genus Artemisia; species Artemisia argyi. Next base: position 113,178,265 of record CM060688.1, on the reverse strand, counting down.
TGGCGCCGCAGCCCAGGGAATAGTTATTGTCTAGGTTAGAATTTCTTTTTATTAGGTCTACTTGCTAGATTCCTTTCTAGTAAGATTTTATTTTTATTTTTAGGTTTTTTTAGTCTATCTTATTTCTTTGTGTCCTTTGTTCGTAAACTATTTCGATGGATCATAATAACATTGATCGTTTGATTCCTGTTATTCGTGTTTTTCGTCGTAGGATTTTCCAAATGCCCGCCCCACTTCCTTTTGTGGAAAATGAGAACCCACCTAACCTCTCACCCAACCACCACTTTGACAATAATTCTGAGTTAGAAGAGTCTGATCATGATGATGACCGTAGGGCTAGTCCTTTTTACTATTCAGACTCCGATGGGGATCTTGATGATGGTGATGTGATTAATGAGAATAGGATGGAAGAAGAAATAAACCCTCTTAGGTATGTTGACCCTAGAACTAGGATTGAGTGTGATAGTTAATGTAACATGCAATTTCCTTGTAAGATCGGATTTAAAAGCTTTAACGCCTATCTCAACTCATCTCTCCCAATGAACATAATCTCACGTAATGAATACAATAAAATCATGGTAGATGAGTTATAATACAAAAGTGAAAACATTATTGCTAAGGCAATACCATTGCATGTGTTTGTAGGAAGCTTGGTTTATCTTGTTTGGTTCATGGTTATGAAGAATCTAGGAGAGTTTATTGATGATAAGTTGACCCAAGTTGTGTTTGAAAAACCTTTCAAACGGTTGACCAACCTCGATGAAAAACTCATAGAAGGGTTAATTACATTCTCGGATAGGGATGAAGATTTTGTCTATCAAATGCCCCGCACACACCCTAGGTTCAAAGATTTCTCCATGGAAAAGTGTAGTAGGTATCCGCCCATGGAAATGTTAAGTGAGAATGATAAGAGAAAAGGACTTAAGTACACTCATGAAAAGAATAAAAGATACTATCGCGGATGCTTAGAGTTAGGAGATGAATATAAGAAAGATGAGGCGACTATTAGATGGCTCACACTTGGTTATGTGAGCATAAGCGATACACGTTAACCCATGACCTTGAGTCTAGCTACAAGACTCGTAAATAAAGAAAAGCGCTTCTTGGGAGGCAACCCATGTTTTGAGTGATTTTATTTTGTTTGTTTGTTATTTGCTTCCGTATGCATGCTTTATTTTTATTGTTGGTAGATCATGTTTCTTAACTAAATAGTGGAAATACTATACTTTGTTGTTTTGGCCCAGTCTTAACTCCACCTAAAAGTATTTTTGCAAAAGATAAGTGTAAGGGGAAACCCCAAATATGTTTTTAAGAAACAAACCGATCATGATTCTCCACAATATTAAATGAACATGTATATTCATATTTGTTAGAGTCAAATGCTTGTATTGAGTCATAATGAAGTTTTGTAGGATTTTCCAGGAAGTAGGACCAAGTTTTTCCAAAAATTTTCCGGAAACTTAACATAAGAATTTCTGCAGGTCACTTCTGACGGCGTCAAGAGTTAACTCTTGACGGCGTCATGTGTAAAAAATCTGGAAATTTTACCAGTTTTGTTTTTCTAACGGAGTCTTATGGTTTTTGTGAATTATTAAGTTTTATAATCTCCAGGAAATCTGCAAACTTCATTCCACAAGCATTATATCTTATCTTGTTTTTTAGGATTTAGTAACTTATATAGGATGCCGTCGATTTTATGCGAGGTTGTCTTGTCTATTTTCTCAGGTTTCACAGGTTATGTATGACAAGAAGATGATTTATATTCTGGAAGGGAAGCTTTGATTGTTCATTTTCTTGGAGGAAGATTTAACCTGGTCACCTTATTATCCATACCGAGCGAATCAGGGAAGTATTTGATTTCATTCTTTTTACTTTTTAACTTTTACATTCTCTACTTGAATATTGGGGACAATGTTCATCTTAAGTGTAAGGGGAGGGTAAAAAGATGATACCTTACATATGCACTTTCGCTTGAGTTTGTTTTGTTTGATGGTAGATGTGTAATAAAACTATGAGAAATACTTGTTAGTGTAATTTTAGCGCCAAATTTAAAATTTTTTACAACATTTAGGAGTGAAACTTTAGCCATAGCAAGCGTCTCATGGATAGGAGATTGTATGACTAGCACATAACCGTACTTTCAGAAAAATTTTCCACCCAAATATGTGAGGTTCGCCTTTAGATTTGATAGGAAAATCATTTACTATTAGTGCTTATGAGTGTACCGGTAGCATTTAGATTCTAGAACTTGCGTTAGTGATGCATCCCGAGACCGCTAGTGAGACTACATTCGTGTAGTAGGATTTACTACATGATAAGAGGCATTAGGATCACCCTTGTGTTAAACCCGTATCATAATTACTTGACCATTTAAGTCATATTACTTGGCTAGTTAAGTCAACTAATTTTTCCCACACCCTTAGCGTTGTACTCATTTTTAGTACACGAAACCCCTAGTACACCCCTCCGAGCCTATCTTTTCGTTTCTAACTTTAAGCATTTTACTTAAAGGAAGAATTTGTTACACCCCACTTAAATGTACAACCAAATCGCCTTAGCCTTCCGTGTATGCGCTCATTTTTAGTGCATTATTGTTATTTGTTAAACCCTAAGTTAACTATCTAATTGATTACATGGTTGCTAAGTCGAGTCATATCCTTGTACATATTGTTTTGGGACGATTGGGACTCATGGGTAAAGTACTTATTTATGGAGTAATGGGGAAGAACATCATTTATTACCCCCATATGTACGTTAATCTTAAAAGTGCTCCAAGTGTTTTGATTTTCTTAATTCGAGTTAATAGAATAGTTCATTGTAAAGTATGTAAAGATTCAAGTGTAAGGGGAATTTATATCCCCTATGATGTATTATTTTGGATGGTAGGGTAAGAGTGTATGCACACAAAAAAAAAAAAGAAAAGAAAAGAAAAAAAAAGAAAAAAAAAAGAAAAAAAAATCGAAAAATCAAGAAAAAGAAAAAAAAATAGAAAAAAAAAGGAAAAGAGAAAAAACATACGGACTACCATCCCTTTTCATTCTATGTTAATTTTATGTTTTTGTTATTTTTCATTTATTAGCTTAAGTCGAGTCTAGTCTTGGCTTAGCAACGCCATATTGTACATGTAATTAATCAAGATTGTTAACTCTCCACCAGTAAAAACTTCCTTTATCCAACAAAACCGTGTATTTCATATCCCTGCACCTAACGTTACAACCCTTTAAAAGACCTCTTTGATAGTTTATCCTAGGTGCTTACGCCATGTGGTGGAGGTTTTATCCTTTCCCAAGCCTATGGTAATCTATTTTGCTATGACAGGTAGTGAGAGATATCTTCCGTTTCCATATTGTAATTTATACTTTATTACACCCGAGAGATGTGAGTATCTAAACACTATTTGTGAGGTGCTAGCGTATGACCTCCGTGCTTGTCTATTGGTCTTTAGTGGAACGATTATTTGTTGTAATTACTTTTATATTAGTGTTAAATGACCCCTAAATTGTATTTTGACTAGAATAAAAGCGCATTTGCTTGAGGACAAGCAAATCTCAAGTGTAAGGGTATATGATGAGGCGAAAAATGAACCACTTTTAGGGGGTATTTAAGCCCGGAATTGAACTTATTTGATCAAATATTGCCCTAAATCGTTCCTTCTGTGATTTTAGGTACTTTGGGAGTGAAATCAAGAAAAGGAAGCAATTCGGACGTTTTTGGAGCATAAAAGTGAAGAAAACGCCAAAGTCTTAATTTTCCTTGCTGGGAACAGTAGGTGACGGCGTCAAGAAGGAATTCCTGATGGCGTCAAGAGCAATTTCCATGACGATCCAGTACAGATTTGACGGCGTCATGAAGTAGGGCGTCAAGAGTAAAATGCATGACGGCCTGGAAATGCACAACACATGACGGCGTCAAAAGTAGATCAAGGCAGTCCGAGAAGAGTTTTGGCGGCGAGGTGACGGCGTCACAGGTTTTGTCTTGACGCCGTCAGACCTTATTTCCTATATATAGTTTTCTAATTTTCACATTAAAAAAGGAGAAGTTTTAGAGAAACCCTAAGTACGAACTTGGTGCGAATTTTACAGGTTTTTCAAGGGTTCTAAGCCCTTGATACCTTTCATGTGTAATTGAGATAAGTATTCCTTTAATTCAATCAATATGTCTATGTGTTGGTTGTCTATATCTTGTTCTTGTCTTAATTCATCATGCTAGGCTAGATCTATCTTGTGTTTGCTTGGATCTAATGAAACCTAGATGTTAATTATGTGTTGATTACTTGTTTATAGTTGTTTTGGATGAATGAATTTTATGTTAGGCTTAAGAAAACTGGCAGATCTCCAAATGGTAACATGCTTGAACGTCTTAGGAAACATGAACCGATGTGCACTAGGTCTTTATTGGTTGTATTTAATGCATGAGCCACTGTTTATAATCCCTATGGTTGTGCTGGGCATGGCATAGGAGGAGATAAGAGCTCATAGAATTGGGGAGTTAAGTGCGCCACCCCATGAATGATATTAAGGGATACAATCCGTCATCCATGCAACTATAACAAGTAATTAATGTGTAAAAGATGTCTAGGGAGTAGTGAAATCTAAGTAAACACATTTTCTCCACTTATTGCTCACAACCTTAGTTAATTTAGTTTATTTTCATTTCTAGTATTTTATTTTGATTGCATCTTTAGTATTGGGTTAGTTGACTAGCAACTAATTCCGCCCAAATCCTTCAAACCCGAGATTTTTACTTGCTTTCTAAAAAATATAAAAATACAAAAATAATCATCCCTCACCTTTAGAACTAGTATTTAGGTTTTCTAATCCTAGCGACACTATTCCTAGCTGAATGATCAATCCCCCGGTACTTGTCACTATACTATACTACAACGATCAGGTACACTGCCTGGTGGGGGTTGTAAGCTTCTCAAGATCCCTTGAGAGGTAAAGCCTGGTGCGATTCCCACGTATCACTTAACCAAAATGGACCCATGAGAAATTAGGGACCAAATGTTTGAGTGTTATTCATAAAATAGGTGTGCCTCATAGTTTGTTTGGAACCGGATGAATGGATTAAAGAAAGCGGTTGTTCAAGGCATATGACGGGTAACAAAAGTCTCTTCACGTCTTATCACAAATGTGACGGAGGTAATGTTACGTTTGGTAGTAATGCTAAGAGCAAAATCATCGGAAAAGGTACAATCTCTCATGACTCCCTTTTTATAGATGATGTAGCTCATGTTGATAACTTAGGTTTTAATCTCCTTATTATTTGTCAACTTTGTCGTAATAAGTATAATGTTCTTTTTAGTGAAAACGGAAGTAAAATACTTAAAGATGGTATAACCATAGCCAAAGGTGTCCTTAAGAACAACGTTTATGTCATGAAGATGGATCCAACATCTAGAGACAAACTTTGTCTTACCTCATTAGATGAATCTTCAACTTTATGGCATAGACGTATAGGACACGCTAACATGAGACTAATCCGAAACCTCTCCTCCAAAGACTTAGTTCGAAACCTACCTAAGTTGAAATATGACCAACACTTTTTTTATGCTTGCAAAGTCGGTAAACAAGTCCATAATAGCCATAAGGCTAAAAACTTGGTTTCTACATCTAGGTGTCTAGAACTTTTGCATATAGATTTATTTGGTCCATCTGCTATACAAAGTTATGGAGGTAACTTCTACACTTTGGTCATACTTGATGTAACAATTCGCAATTTCAGGTTAATTACTATTCTCGGGAAATTTTACTATTCACTTTTACTATTCATTTTCCCGAAATTTTCCCGAAATTTGATTCTTGTTTCTTGGCCACGAGTGATAAATCATTTCTATAGCAAATTAAAAGTTTGACACTCATCAGATCATTTTCGTGAAAGTTATTAAGTAATTACACGTTTTAGGGTAAAACGTCATTCAAAAATTCTACGCACAACGAAACTCGACCGCGTTAATTTTCCCCGTATCAGAAAAATATTTGATACACTCATGATTTATTTGAGAATAAATCATGACTGAGAAAAATATGACCAAATAAACCTCGGCCGTGAAAAACAGGAATTCTCGTTTTTAAGCATTTTTACTCAGCCATAACCTTAGCCCATACCTGCACCGCGTTTCTAAGACGATTTGAGTTTTCACATTTTTGGAAAAAGTCAACATATTTTTCCCTCCTCCTTTGACCAAAAATCATTCCTTGATTTTTAGGCTTACGGTTTTATGTCTTAAAGACATTAAATATCAACCGACACTAGACTGAGCCCAGTCTAGACATTATAAGTCATTTTAAATCATTATTATCCTATTAGAAAAGTAACATTTTACTTTCCTCAGTTTTACACAATATTCGTACGTTTTACGTATTACGCGTTTTAGACCCGTGTTTTCGGTTTTAGCAGGGTTTGAGCACCCCAATAGAACCTACCACTCATTTTATATTTTATTATGGAGTATATTGACAAGTTTAATCATTCCTACAAGTTTTATATTTTTAGGATACCCGATTTTAAGTTTCATGACTTTGTGACTTACAGTTAGCAAATATCGGGACCAAAACTACCTCCGTAAAAGCAAGATAATATCAAAACTCATATCTAGTCATCCAAGATAGACATAGAACGAAATTTTATGCTAAGTCACAAGCCTTGTTGGCTTGTGATAAGCCTTGTTGGCTTGTGATAAGCCTTGATGAGTTTAGATGATTACAAGTGTAGTAACTTAGCACATAAGTATTCATAAGTTATAATACATAGATATTTCCTTACATAATCTTCACCACAAGTAGAAAAGTCAAGAAAACACTCTCATCTCTTCCTATCCCTCCTCCATAACCGAACACCACAAACCACCAATCACCATTCATTTTTGATCTTCAAGCAACAAGTTACACAACAAAGTTCAAGGCCTAGTTATTCTCTACATAAAACTAGTGTTTATTTGGTGATTCCATGGTTGAATTAGGAGCTACACAAGGTGTTAGGGGCTGAGGTTAAAGGGTTTTCACAAGGGTTAGATCAATGGTTAGCAAGGGTTGTGGTGATTGGTTGAAAGCTTAGGTTTAGTGTCCTAGTTCCATACTTGATTCCCTTTCTTAAGTGAAAGCCAAAAGTTGTAAGCAAACCCTAACATACTTCTTGTTAAATATTATATTCATGTTATTTACATATCATTCATGCTGTATTTTGTCTTGTGATCATGTCCATGATGTATAAAAATGGGTAAAACAAGTTATTGTAAATGATTGTTAAGTTAAGTTATTTAAACAAGTAAACTAGTGACTTTCTTGGAGAACCACGACCAAAATAGTACAACTATGATATTGGACACTTACTTACTGTTAAAGAGGACCTAACAAGGAAACCATAGCAATTTGAACCACCTAAAACGAGTACACGAGTCAAAAGTTATGACCATTTGAAGTTACCAAAACTTTACGGCAAAACTGCCAAAATAGTTTCTGTGATAGAACATAAAACACGAAAAAGAGGCCTTTCTGGTCCGTTTCAAGAAAAAGTTAAAGCACGAAAATTGTCCGGAATCACATTTTCTTCAAAAACTCAGGTGCACGTCTCCAGAAAACCAATAACAAATGAGATTTTTCTCAGTTTATTGACAGCTATTTTACATATATATATATCACTATATAATGGTTATGGTTTAAAAAGACCAAAGAGGTCTTATGACCTAGAATCAAGACCACAACCATGGCTAGAGCCAAGGTTGAGTCTCAAGACCATGGAACAATGACCAAAGGACATGGCAAGGCCATGACTAAATGACCATATAAACTTACTTAGGCGAAAACATGAGTTAAAAGTTGGCGATAACTTAAACATACAATTTGGATCTACTTCATCTAAAAGAACCATGAGATATTACAAGAAATTGTCATACAAGTTATAAGAAACTTACCCTAATAACAATCTTCATGTAAAGATAAATTTTCCTAAGTTTATTCAAATATTGGACATGTAACTTGTCGGATCAAAACTTATATATATATATATATATATATATATATATATATATATATATATATATATATATATATATATATATATATATATATTATCAACTACTACAATAGTAGGGAGCCTCATGTGAGGAGTTCATTATGTAAGCCGTCGAGATGAGTTGTGGATTTACGAATTAAAGTGTCCTGTCTCCTCGAACGTTTACTACATGACTTCTGAATTATGTCGGCCCGAACGGTAGTAAACGATATATAAACGATACATGTTTCATGAATCATTTCTTTTCAAAGACTTACACTATACATTGTACTACATCATGGATTAATTGCAAGATATATATAGGCAATTCTTCATATTCTTAGACATTATTCCAAACCTAAGTTGCAACAATTATTCTAGGTTGCTCATAGAAGTTCTTACGGCATATCCATCATTCTCATTATACATCATCTAACTCAAGGTGAGTTCATAGCCCCACTTTCTATTGTTTAACTATTTTACAAACCCATGGGGGGGGATACATGCTATTATTTTTCTACTCGAACACAATGCTTTCTACTGTATGCTATCCGACTATGTTTTATTATCACTAAGTAACATCCTTGCCAAACCAAGATCCCTGATTATGAACCATTTAATCATTAGTAATAGTGAGCGCGAATATTTTGAATAGGCCTATTGGGATTGACGAATCCCATTTGTGTTGAACAACTACGAGTTCAAACAAATGCACTAATATTTGAGACATAGGTATGACGGCAAAGTGCCTACCGGGATAACTCCGCCGATTGATATTGGTACCCGTTAACGTTTTGGTGTCATAAGCTTAGTGAATTAATAACCATTCCGGGCGTATAACAACATAGCCCATCTTTGTTTTCCAACCATTGGTGTGAGCCTATAACTCACACAACCAACATATTGTGTTCAAACATTAATCAAACTCTATGAATATCACTCAACCTTTGTGTTGACCTCTCAAGCATGTATTTCAGGTTCATGATGATCAAGGATGGCACGGAAGGGCACGGATACTCAAGAGGGTTATAAATTTTATTAACATTCAAAAACTCATTTAATGTAAATTATAAACATGGAACCATCTGGGACCTCATTTTGTAATCTCTGATATTCATATAATTTGAATGATAAATCTTTTAACACCCAGTTTGAATTCCGCTGCATCCATGAATTGGGGTGTTACAGATTGGTATCAGAGCCATGGTTATAGAGAAACGGGTCTAATTGAGACCTAAACTATAACTATACTTACAAGCAAAAACATTTTTATAGCCTTCCGCTCTCCGTGTCTTCCATCCTCCAGACGATTATGGACTTATTAAGCATGTTATGCTACACAAACATATTAGTATATTCATATATACCCATTTTGAGCATTTCCCCGTAGACATTTTTATGCTACACAAACATAATTGCATATTAATATATGTACCCTTAACATAATTGAGCATTTCTCCGTAAGCATTTTATGCTACATGAACATATATAAGTATATTGATATATACACACTAGGCATTTTACACTACACGAACATATATAAGTATATTGATATATACATTCAAGTTATTTTCAATCATTTTATCTAAACATATCTGCGTATACCTATTCTAGGGCATTTCGGCACAACTACATTCTCCCAATCATGTTCCTACTCCAACATTTTATGTCCAAGACATTGTAACGGATTGCAATGGTCTTTCGTATTTCCCGGACATTGTATGATACAATGGTCTTAATCATTTCTCAAATGTTTTGAGTCACACAATGGTCTAACGTACTTCCTAGACATTGTGAATTGCACAATGGTCTAATCTACTTCCGAGACATTGTGATTTGTGCAATGGTCTCTGGAATTATTCGATCACATCATCAATATCATTTCTTATGATAACAAAAACCCATCACAACCTATCGATTTCAAAATAGAAATATGAGATTTTTAAAGGACAAACTAATCCATCATCTACAAAAGCTGAAGTTTCTCTACATTTATCAAAGTTTTCTTCTGAAACCTTCATTGTTAAAAGTTTGTGATCCTGGCCAAGTATGGACTGTTTTAGAACTACTTAAAACTTCCTTTCCATACATATCTACCCGTACTATCTTCTATGCAATGGAATGTGAAAACATAGGTTACAAGTCTTGTATGGGCGGGACTTGCAACTGAATGGTTTAACATCGCCTTTGTTTAGTGGACAGTTTCCCAAAAGCAACGAACATATCACAAGTATACCTAATTTAGGTATTTGAAAATTTTATCGAACCTTGGCTAAATATAGACTAGTCACCTATATTTAACCTAGGGACAGTGGAACATAGTCTGACTAACTATGTTCGACTTAAAATTTTCAAATACTGGGAATAGTTGTACTAGGGTTATGTTCAGATTAATTTCCTACATGAACTCGATAAACCATCAGAATTCATTAAAACAATCTAGAGACACAATAGTGTCTTACCACTCAGCGAAATCTTAACACCTTATTTGTACTACCTAATTTCATTCTTGAAAGTTTTCATTTTTGAGATAATCCGAACTACTATCTTGGGATAGTTATCAATTCTTATCTCTTATCCCTTAGAAGTACTATCCGGTTTAGGTCCTAAGGATACCATTCCGTCATAAACCTTTAAAAATTCTTAAAATTTTAAAGCAAACTTGACATCTCTACAAATATTAATGTTAAGCATACACTACACACTTTTGTTCATCAACATATCACATCATTATCTTCACAACCGTTGCAACCACAAGCTCATTAACAGATCTTGATGCACCATTAAAGCTCAAATCATCCATAGTTACACCACAAGCACCCTCATCAGCTTTACAAGATTGAATATTCATCTTGTACTTTTGGAACACCAGTATCATCTCGTAATACACTACCTTGTAACTCACCGGCTAAGTATGAATGTTGTGTTGGGAATTCTTAAGTAGGATGATTTGTAATTATTTGAATGGATTGGGATGCCTTTTCATTTAAATAAAGAAATTGTAAATCACCGAACCATAAGTTTATATTCCCCTATTTACATTGTCTGGGATGCCTCTCTAAGTAAATAAAGAATTATAAACAAGTGGGCTTATTTGTATCCGAAATAACATAAGTATGAAGTCAATAAACACTAGGTACAACAATAGATTACCTACTAGACTATGATTGCAACTACAATCCCAATTTTCATTGATATTCAACTACTATATCAATTCCTATTAATATTCAACTGCTATATCAATTTCCTTTGATATTCGAATATTATATGAATCTCTAGTAATATTCAACTATGTTATCAATCTCTATTGACACACCATATTCTGAGACAAACCAAACTACATCACTAGTAATCCCAGACTCTAGTCCTCATAAGTAACTACACATGTTCATCGACACCACTCCAACATATAACACATATAGAACTTCGGGACGAAGTTCCCCGTAAGGGGTAGAGACTGTAACAATTCGCAATTTCAGGTTAATTACTATTCCCGAAAAATTTTACTATTCACTTTTACTATTCATTTTCCCGAAATTTTCCCAAAATTTGATTCTTGTTTCTTGGCCTCGAGTGATAAATCATTTCCATAGCAAATTAAAAGTTTGACACTCATCAGATCATTTTCGTGAAAGTTATTAAGGAATTACACGTTTTAGGGTAAAACGTCATTCAAAAATTCTACGCACAACGAAACTCGACCGCGTTAATTTTCCCCGTATCAGAAAAATGTTTGATACACTCATGATTTATTTGAGAATAAATCATGACTGAGAAAAATATGACCAAATAAACCTCGGCAGTGAAAAACAGGAATTCTCGTTTTTAAGCATTTTTACTCAGCCGTAACCTTAGCCTATACCTGCACCGCGTTTCTAAGACGATTTGAGTTTTCACATTTTTGTAAAAAATCAACATATTTTTCCCTCCTCCTTTGACCAAAAATCATTCCTTGATTTTATAAATCATTCCTTGATTTTTAGGCTTACGGTTTTATGTCTTAAAGACATTAAATATCAACCGACACTAGACTGAGCCCAGTTTAGACATTATAAGTCATTTTAAATCATTATTATCCTATTAGAAAAGTAACATTTTACTTTCCTCAATTTTACACAATATTCATACGTTTTACGTATTACGCGTTTTAGACCCGTGTTTCTAGTTTTAGCAGGGTTTGAGCACCCCAATAGAACCTACCACTCATTTTATATTTTATTATGGAGTATATTGACAAGTTTAATCATTCCTACAAGTTTCATATTTTTAGGATACCCGATTTTAAGTTTCATGACTTTGTGACTTACAGTTAGCAAATATTGGGACCAAAACTACCTCCGTAAAAGCAAGATAATATCAAAACTCATATCTAGTCATCCAAGATAGACATAGAACGAAATTTTATGCTAAGTCACAAGCCTTGTTGGCTTGTGATAGGCCTTGATGAGTTTAGATGATTACAAGTGTAGTAACTTAACACATAAGTCTTCATAAGTTATAATACATAGATATTTCCTTACATAATCTTCACCACAAGTAGAAAAGTCAAGAAAACACTCTCATCTCTTCCTATCCCTCCTCCATAACCGAACACCACAAACCACCAGTCACCATTCATTTTTGATCTTCAAGCAACAAGTTACACAACAAAGTTCAAGGCCTAGTTATTCTCTACATAAAACTAGTGTTTATTTGGTGATTCCATGGTTGAATTAGGAGCTACACAAGGTGTTAGGGGCTGAGGTTAAAGGGTTTTCACAAGGTTTAGATCAATGGTTAGCAAGGGTTGTGGTGATTGGTTGAAAGCTTAGGTTTAGTGTCTTAGTTGCATACTTGATTCCCTTTCTTAAGTGAAAGCCAAAAGTTGTAAGCAAACCCTAACATACTTCTTGTTAAATATCATATTCATGTTATTTACATATCATTCATGCTATATTTTGTCTTGTGATCATGTCCATGATGTATAAAAATGGGTAAAACAAGTTATTGTAAATGATTGTTAAGTTAAGTTATTTAAACAAATAAACTAGTGACTTTCTTGGAGAACCACGACCAAAATAGTACAACTATGATATTGGACACTTACTTACTGTTAAAGAGGACCTAACAAGGAAACCATAGCAATTTGAACCACCTAAAACGAGTACACGAGTCAAAAGTTATGACCATTTGAAGTTACCAAAACTTTACGGTAAAACTGCCAAAATAGTTTCTGTGATAGAACATAAAACACGAAAAAAGAGGCCTTTCTGGTCCGTTTCATGAAAAAGTTAAAGCACGAAAGTTGTCCGGAATCACATTTTCTTCAAAAACTCAGGTGCACGTCTCCAGAAAACTAATAACAAATGAGATTTTTCTCAGTTTATTGACAGCTATTTTACATATATATATATATATATATATATATATATATATATATATATATATATATATATATATATATATATATATATATATATATATATCACTATATAATGGTTATGGTTTAAAAAGACCAAAGAGGTCTTATGACCTAGAATCAAGACCACAACCATGGCTAGAGCCAAGGTTGAGTCTCAAGACCATGGAACAATGACCAAAGGTCATGGCAAGGCCATGACTAAATGACCATATAAACTTACTTAGGCGAAAACATGAGCTAAAAGTTGGCGATAACTTAAACATACAATTTGGATCTACTTCATCTAAAAGAACCATGAGATATTACAAGAAATTGTCATACAAGTTATAAGAAACTTACCCTAATAACAATCTTCATGTAAAGATAAACTTTCCTAAGTTTATTCAAATATTGGACATGTAACTTGTCGGATCAAAACTTATATATATATATATATATATATATATATATTATCAACTACTACAATAGTAGGGAGCCTCATGTGAGGAGTTCATTATGTAAGCCGTCGAGATGAGTTGTGGATTTACGAATTAAAGTGTCCTGTCTCCTCGAACGTTTACTACATGACTTCTGAATTATGTCGGCCCGAACGGTAGTAAACGATATATAAACTATACATGTTTCATGAATCATTTCTTTTCAAAGACTTACACTATACATTGTACCACATCATGGACTAATTGCAAGATATATATAGGCAATTCTTCATATTCTTAGACATTATTCCAAACCTAAGTTGCAACAATTATTCTAGGTTGCTCGTAGAAGTTCTTACGGCATATCCATCATTCTCATTATACATCATCCAACTCAAGGTGAGTTCATAGCCCCACTTTCTATTGTTTAACTATTTTACAAACCCATGGGGGGGGATACATGCTATTATTTTTCTACTCGAACACAATGCTTTCTACTGTATGCTATCCGACTATGTTTTATTATAACTAAGTAACATCCTTGCCAAACCAAGATCCCTTATTATGAACCATTTAATCACTAGTAATAGTGAGCGCGAATATTTTGAATAGGCCTATTGGGATTGACGAATCCCATTTGTGTTGAACAACTACGAGTTCAAACAAATGCACTAATATTTGAGACATAGGTATGACGGCAAAGTACCTACCGGGATAACTCCGCCGATTGATATTGGTACCCGTTAACGTTTTGGTGTCATAAGCTTAGTGAATTAATAACCGTTCCGGGCGTATAACAACGTAGCCCATCTTTGTTTTCCAACCATTGGTGTGAGCCTATAACTCACACAACCAACATATTGTGTTCAAACATTAAACAAACTCTATGAATATCACTCAACCTTTGTGTTGACCTCTCAAGCATGTATTTCAGGTTCATGATGATCAAGGATGGCACGGAAGGGCACGGATACTCAAGAGGGTTATAAATTTTATTATCATTCAAAAACTCATTTAATGTAAATTGTAAACATGGAACCATCTGGGACCTCATTTTGTAATCTCTGATATTTATATAATTTGAATGATAAATCTTTTAAAACGACTCAATTAGAGTTCGTTTTCTATTATTGTGACTATTGTGTCGTCGAGTAACACCCAATTTGAATTCCGCTGCATCCATGAATTGGGGGTGTTACAGTTGATGATTACTCAAGATATACTTGGACAAAATTTTTGAAAAGTAAAAATGAAGCTTTTGATAAATTTAAAATTCTAAGTAAGAAAATTCAAAATCAAGTAGGGTCTAATATTGTGTCTATTAGAACGAATCACGATCGTTAATTTGATAATGAATTTCAATTTGGAAACTTTTGTGATAATAATGGAATAACTCATAACTTTTCGGCTCCACGTACTCCTCAATCTAACGGTGTAGTAGAACGTAAAAACCGGACTTTGCAAGAGATGTGTAGAACAATGCTTAATGAACAAAATATTCCACAAAAGTTTTGGTGTAATGTCGTTGACACATCAACGTACATTTTAAATCGAGTCTTAATTAGACCATTTTTGAATAAAACTCCTTATGAACTATATAAAGGTAAAAAGCCTACATTAGGATACTTTAGAGTGTTTGGGAGTAAATGTTTCATTCTTAACACCAAGGATTATCTCACCAAATTTGACCCAAAGTCTTATTAAGGTGTATTTCTTGGATATTCACAAAATAGTAAAGCATACATTGTTTTGAACAAAGAAACCTTAAGAGTCAAGGAATCGTTGAACGTAACATTTGACGAGAGTCCACCTCCCTCTAAGACATCACCTTTGGTAGATGATGACTTAGTTGAAAGCCAAGCAATAGAAAATCAAGAAATTTTAAGTGATGACAAAGAAGATGAACTATTTAACAAAGAACTTGTCAATGTCAAAGAATCTAAAAGTCATCAATTAGATGGTGTCATTGGCAATAATAACGAAAGAACACTAAGGTCAAAAGTTCAAAATGAAAGCAAATACTTTTGTTTCGTGTCAACCATTGAACCTAAAAATATTAATGAAGCCATTAAAGATGAGTCTTGGGTAATTGCAATGCAAGAAGAGTTAAACCAATTTGTTAGGAATGATGTATGAACATTAGTTCCTCTACCAAAGAGTCAAACTATAATTGGAACAAAATGGGTATTTCGTAATAAAATGGATGAAAATGGAATTGTATGTAGAAACAAAGCTAGGCTAGTCGCACAAGGATATAATCAACAAGAAGGCATTGACTACGATGAAACTTTTGCTCCGGTTGCTAGACTCGAGTCAATTAGAATCTTACTTGCATATGCATGTGCACACAATTTTAAACTCTTTGAAATGGACGTCAAAAGTGCATTTCTAAACGGAGTAATTAATGAAGAAGTGTATGTTGCTCAACCACCGGGCTTCATCGATTTTGAAAAACCAAATCATGTTTACAAACTTAAAAAGGCTCTTTATGGACTTAAGCAAGCTCCAAAAGCATGGTATGATCGACTCAAAACATTCCTGGTTGACCATAAGTATACCATGGGCTTAGTTGATAATACTCTCTTCACTAAGAAGAAAGATTCACATATTATCATAGTCCAAATCTATGTTGATGACATTATATTCGGATCAACTTGTCAAGAATTATGTGTGGATTTCTCAAAAATCATGCATGACGAGTTTGAAATGAGTATGATGGGAGAACTCAACTTTTTCCTAGGACTCCAAATTAAACAACTAGAAGATGGTATCTTCTTTAACCAATCTAAATATATTAAGGACATGCTTAAGAAATTTGGATTAGAAGATTCGAAACCTATCAAAACTCCCATGTCCACGGAAACTAAACTCACCAAGGATGAGGAAAGTGAATCCGTAGATAGCACTAAATATAGAGGTATGATTGGTAGTCTACTTTACCTAACGGCTAGTAGACCCGACATTATGTTTAGTGTTTGTCTATGTGCTTGTTTTCAAGAAGATCCTAAAACTACCCATATCGAAGCCGTTAAAAGGATTTTTAGGTATATTAAGGGCACTACACATTTAGGTTTATGGTATCCCAAAGGAACGGGAATAGACACCATAGTGTATGCCGACTCGGATCATGCCAGTGACTATGTCGATAGAAAAAGTACAAGTGGTATTTGTACTTTTGTTGGACATTGTCTCACCTCATGGTTCTCTAAGAAGCAAACGGCTCTTGCTATCTCAACAACGGAAGCCGAGTACATTTCGGCCGGAAAGGCATGTCAACAAGCTCTTTGGATGAAGCAAGCTCTTGTCGACTACGGAATTCAACTCAACGACATCACAATTCTTTGTGACAACAAAGGTGTCATTGATCTTAGCAAAAACCCGGTTCAACATGCTCGTACTAAACATATTGAAATCCGTCATCATTTCATTCGTGACAACGTTCAAAAAGGAAATATCTCAATTGAGAAAGTTTCTTCCGAAGATAACATAGCCGTCATTCTCACAAAACCCCTTAAACGTGAACCTTTTAACCTTCTTAGGCTAGGCTTAGGACTCATGGAACCTACATTGTAGTTCTTGACATTAGACAAAAATCACAAAAATCACAATAACCATTTTTCTCAGCAGGGTCGGCGGAACCCTCAGACATAACGGGCGGAACCCATTCCAGGGGTCCGCCGTATCCGCCGACCTGCAGAATCAAAATCTTTGTTTATATTAAACCAAACACCCATTATCGCATATCACCACTTCCAAACTTCTACTATTCACTTTACCATCCATCCATACCTACGAATTCTTGGTCCTCCATTCATTTACATTGCAAATCAATCATCATTGTAAGTATTCTAAACATGATTACAATCCTGATCTGAGTCTGGGAATTCTATTTCTTGCACAAAAGCAAAAACGTGGGGTTATGCATTAACTTGAAAAACTCATGCATAAGATTAGGTGTTTAATAAAACTAATCATGTTTCCCATAGTTAGGAATTGCATCCTTAATTAGTATAAACATGTTTGCTAAAACACCCCATGTCAAATCCTTCCAAAAATTTCTCACAAGTAGGACAAATATTTTTTCGTCTCACATTGAGAATACAAAATCAAAACGTTATGTTTAAAACATCACTTGCATAATGTCTCTTGAATGCTAAAGGGAATACATAACCAATATGTATTTTCGGGTACATTCAAACGAAGCTACATTGAACTAGGAGCGTTTGGGCTATCTTTTGTTTTATAACAAAACTTGCATAAAACGATTTTGAAGCATCAAAATGAGTCAAGATAACTGCACCTCCACATTGTTTTTCATATAGGCACACACTAGAATATCCACATTATAATAGTGGTTTACATAAACTAAAATGTGAAATTTTGTTGTTCTAGGAATCATCATGCCTCCTCTAACCCACTACGACTACAAGGACACCATTAAGTACCTACCAAAACACCACAAAACCAAAGGCCTTACCCCAAACCAAGTCAATGTTTTCAAAGCCTTAGAAAAACACTATGTCCATGAGGGTAGAACCATTGACCCATCTTTCCTAGAAGGCACAAACCTTTACGTCGAATTTGCCACAATCAACTTTGAGTGTCTTTTGAATATCGACGAGCCTATTTTTCCTAGATTCATTCTAGAGTTCTATGCATCCTCCGTCCTCTCCACGGATGACTATGGTCAAATGTCTATCAACTTTAGAGTTAGTGGTCATTAATACTCCTTCACTCTTGAGGAGTTTGCTCAAATCCTAGGTGTCCCAAACCGTGGTACTTGCCTCTATTCCGACTTGCACTCCCTCTCAACTCTTGACAACCTCCAAGACCGTATCCATCCTTATGACACACCCCTTGTCTCAAAAGATGTACTTCGTGACCACCTATTTGTTAGGACCACCAACACTAGGAGAACACGTTCGGGAAATGAGGTCGAAAAGGACCCATATGGAATGGAAATGAATGAACTTAAGCCCCAATTCAAGAAATGGGAGGAAGTCCTTAGAGCCAATGTCATTAGCACAATAGGAAACCGAGATCATATCAACCTTTGTCTTTGCTACATGCTCTACTCCTTGTTCGTTAGGTAACCCTTCAACCTTGCCTACTACATGGCCAAGAGAATGGCCGACATTCCCGTGCATGGCACAACGGCTATGCCGTATGGAATGCTCTTGACCCGTCTCTTTAGGTTCATCTCACCCATTCCACCAACTCCAAACTGTCTTTGCCTTAACTACTCTCTCATTCCACACACCTTTGTCCCACTAAGTGATAAGAGAGTGTACAAAGCCCAAGGAAAACGTCCACATCCTCCTACCTCATCTTCGTCTTCCTCAATGAGTGAAGATGACAATTTGCCAAACTCTAGGCTCCCACCTCTCGAATACCTATCCCAACTTCCGGATATTCCTAATGAGTCAGAGGAGTTCAAGCAAACAAAGGGGATGTTTAAGAATCTTGGAAGATTCCTTGGAAAGCTCAAGAACAAGATTGACCGTCAATGAGTGCGAGTGTGTAGGAGTGTTTGGCATTAGGTGATATTTGAACAAATTTGGTCGTTTAAACAATATTTGTGATGTATTTGTGTGTTAGTACAA
This sequence comes from Artemisia argyi, assembly GCA_030686995.1. Taxonomy (NCBI): domain Eukaryota; kingdom Viridiplantae; phylum Streptophyta; class Magnoliopsida; order Asterales; family Asteraceae; genus Artemisia; species Artemisia argyi. The sequence goes on along the minus strand of CM060688.1, from coordinate 113,158,853 downwards.
TGTTTGATACAATTTGGAACATGTAGTATCTAACTTTGATGCAGGTAGACAACTCTTGGCAAGTTGTCAAATTTTCAAGTTTATGATATTTTCACTAAGTGTAGTGAAATTCTCGACCTCAAGGTCAAAGTCCTATGAAATGTGTGTTTACGTGTCTAATTTTTGCATTGCCTAACCAGAAATACCTTATCTTTTTGATTTTAGGAGTTTTCGAAAATTTTGAAAATCGTCTCGCGGGTCAAAAACGCGGACTGCCTATTTTTGGATCTCTAGCGGATCTGGCGGTACCCAAAATTGGGTTCCGCTAGTGCAATTTCTGGGAATCCCAGAAATGGCCCAACGGACCAGGCGGCACCCTCAAATGGGTTCCGCCTGTGTATTCTGAGGGTGCCGCCAACAGCCTGCAGAATTTTTGTTTCTATTTTCCCCAATTCAACATCAAAACACCAAAATTCAATCCTTTTAGGTAGAAACCCATTTCTTGCAATGTGTTTAGCATAATAGGGTACTCCTTCTTCTATACACTTAACCAAAACCATTTCCCGCCAAAATTCAAAATTTGCCATAACAACCTCAAGGACCCCTCACACATAAAGGAAGGAACCCTTTTAAGGGATCCTTGAAATCCCTGAGATTTATACTACCACAAATCCACGAAAACCACTAAGCATTTAGAACAAAACTTGTCTTCTCACTTCACCATTTTCATTGGATTGACTTCCATGATTTGACAACCCACAATTAGTTTTCTAAATCATTAGAAACCTCTATTTTTGTATGGACTAACATCAAATCCAAACACTCCTTTCCACAATCCTTCAACACTATAAATTAAGCCATCCTAAACACTATCAAATCACACCTTCTTCATCACAATTTCTGAACTTCTAAACCATTTTTCACCATGACTAAGTCAACAATCACCTCTCAACCATCACGACCCATCCGGAAAACCGCCCGGATAAGTGTTAAACCACTATGGTCTAATCAACCCATCAACCTAAGCTCCTCATCTTCGGATGAATTCACCTCACCTATCAAAAATGAACACTTTTTGAACCTTGCATCTCCATCACCATCACCAAATGAACCCAATGAGCTCACTCCACCACCTACTAAATCACCCATTGACCCAAATCCACCAAGTGCTCCAACCCAACCATCCAAAACTTCATCACCATCACCATTACCCAAAATTGAACCTATGGAGTTATTTGGGTCTCCTCCCACATCACCACACCCTTTTGTCCAAGATCTAAATGATCTCCCACCAAGACCTTCACAACCACCACCTTTTTCACCAAGGTCAATTCTTGACCAAAATGAGCTTTTTAACCACACCCAACCACCACAACAAGTATACCATCAACCCAAACCATTGTTGTTTCACCCCATCTACAATGACATCCATGGTCCTCTTTATGGAGAACCGAACTTTGAAAACCATGATCACCCAACTCTACCACATTCTCAAGCCCAAACCTTTGAATCTTTCTTTCCCTCATATGAGGATATACAAAGCATGGTTGAGAACCACCTCCATCAAGCAATGGAATTTCAAACCACCTTGCTTGATTCAATACCAAACCCATCATCCACCCAAGAACCAAAAACCAACCAACCTTCAAACCAAAAAATCAAAACCAACCCATTTCCAACCACTCATCCCCATGTTTGCTCAAATTGTGAGCAAATGGGTGCAAGCATCAAAACGTTGCTTCACCAACTCCAAGATGAAACCCGGTTTGCATTCCAACACGTCATTGAACGTTTGGATGCTCTTTCCCACCCAAACAAGTCCTAGACAATCATTTGGAGGCCGTTTGCCCCAATTTAGAAAAATAGGCGTTTATTTTTCTTTCTTGGTTATTTTTTAAGTTTTTAGAAGTAGAAGAATTTTACCCATTTCTTGTCATTTGACTTTTATAAGTCAAAATTTTACTTGGAATGCTAGTTCTTTCTACTTATTTTCGTGCATCGTTGGTTGATCACTTTTGTGTTGTCATTGTTGTTGCAATGTGTATGGTAACTACAAGCTTGACTATATATATCACCAACTAACAATTTTTTTTGTAGGATCCAAAATCCATGTTTCCCATCTTGGCACTCCTTTTAGGGGGAGTAACAAGCAAGGGGGAGCAAGTGCATTTTTCCGCTTCGCTACTCTACTTTTTGTTTCAACAAAAAGGGGGAGAAATATATTAAACTTTCAAAACTTAATATGATTATCATAACTTAAGTAAAACAAGTTTAATATTAATTTTTTTTTAAGTCTTAAAAACCAAGATTTTGTGAGTTACTTAAAAACAAAGTTTATGTTTTGTCATCAACAAAAAGGGGGAGATTGTTAATACAAATATCGCCTAAAAACGTTATTTATATTTTACGATCTTCGCTAAGTTTTGTTAATGACAAATGTAAACTTTAGTTTCTAAGTAAAACATAATCTTAGTTTTAAAGACTTGCATAAACTAGACTTTTGCTACATTTTACATTTCATAAAACACAACACTTTTTATTTTCTAAAAATAGAATTGTCACATCACACTTAAGGCAAGTTTTGTCATTATACATTTATGGAAAGATATGTGTTTGACTTACTAAGATGTTGCTTGCGAGTTTAGTGTTTGACTTGATATTATGTGATGTGACATTGTTTGGTTTGCAAGAGTAATGAGATGTGACTTTATTTGGTTTGCAAGATTTATTGCAAAACCAACTGCAAGCCCGGCGGTACCCTGGGGGTACACGGGCGGAACCCTTCTGAGGGGTCCGCCTGATTCGCCAGACCTGCAGAAGGTTTAGCTATAAATACCAAGCCACAAGTTGATTTTTGGCTTATCACTTTACATCATATTTTACACACACATTCATTCTTTCATCTAACCTCTTAACATTTCATATGTGAAGTTTCTTTTTGTAGCAAAGAGATTCACGAGCTTACTAAAAGTAACAAGTATTCAACACAACGTTGCAAGACTTGTTAGCTTAGCATTGTGTAGACTTGTGTAGTTTACACTTCATTTGATTGTGTATTTTCAGTAGTGATCGGTTAGTATTTTAGTCCTCAAAATACAAAGTGTATCGGGAGTAGTTGTACCCTTGTAAAAGAACTAACGGGAGTGGTTGTACCCTTGGTAAAGAACTCGACATCTAGCTTTGTGTCGGTAAAAGTATAAGCGACGTGTAAGGTTTTCTCCGCCGGTGAAAGGAGCTTGTTGACTAGTGAAAGTAACTCTCGAGTTGGATACTCGGGGCGTGGACGTAGGGAAGAAAAAAGAGTCCTTGTATCCGAACCACGATAAATACTCGTGTTGTGGTTTGATCGTTTCTTTCATTTACTTGCATGTTATATATTGTGTTTGTATATATATCTTTGATCAAACGGAAAGTTTCAAAGCTAACTTAACAAGTTAAAAAGATTTTAATCGGTAAACTATTCAACCCCCTTCTAGTTTTCTACAGAAATGTTTTTAGTCTTAAACATTTTAAAACTTATAAATATAGATGTCCTAGATACATTATATTATAGATCGTAGAATTTATGCTTTAATGTTCCAATATCCAGATATTAATGATCAAAATATTTTAGACTTAATGTCTTCCATTATTATCGATATAAACTTATTTATAATTGATTTTGCCATTTGTCATGTATTTTATCAATTTTGTGAATCCTTACGAATGCAATAACATTCTATTCTCAAAACTTGCTAAGACTCATTATACTCTATAATAATCTTGTTTCTTCCGGGCTACATATGATTTTCAAAATAACGTATATGCTAGTTCACAGTTACGTTGGTTAGAACTACAATAACACAAACTATTGATGAGATCAATTCTCATTTTACTCCTTCGTTATCCTTAACCATAGCTGTAGAATTTCTAACAAAAATTCTAACTATATGAATTTAAAGAGTTTCAATCAACACTTTGTCGAAAAACTCTAACTGTCCTTTTACAATCTGTTTTCTTAGCATACAAAGACCATTGGCAATCTATCTTTAGTTACATGTTATTTTAATATTTTAACATGAGGCTAGCTCCAAAATTAAAATCAAAATATCATCATTAAAATTTAGACTCAAGCATTCTATCTTATACAACCATTTTCCTTAGATATATTTATATCATATACACTTATATATATGTAATTCTCATTTTTGTTCCAACAAAATACATAGCATTAATAGTTCTTAATTATCTACATGTTTATGATTCCTAATCATATATGTGGTATAAAATGAAGTTAACGGTATTAGGGCATATTTGCGTCGCGAACTTATCAGAGCTTATCATAGCATGAGCTTATTATTTTTATTTTTTTTTTTGAAAAATAAGCTACCATTAAAAATAAATCTCGTTTGGCTGACATAAGTTGAATGAGCATGTAAAAAAAAATAAGCAACTAAATGGAATGCTAGTTAAAGGAGTATGTAGAAAAAAGCTTCAACAACATGCTCTAGTAACCAGCTCCAGCAACCCGCTCCAGCTTCTGCTAGTGCCAAACATACCCTTAGTAGATCAACAACTATTTTGATCTCCCTTGTCAACCCTTTCTATGGTCCTTTCAATCCTATTTTGAGCTTCTCATAAAAACATTAAAAATATTAAAATGTCATAATACAAAACACTTATACGATTATTTGATATCATTTGTCCTCACTTAGATATTAAAAGCCAAGCATCACAACTACCTTTTCATGTATTGTATTATTCTAAATCCTTCTCACAGCTAAATCAAACATTTAGACTTAAGATGCGATTTCATTTTCACTTTCTTCTAATTTTATCTCTCCACACGTTCTTATTAGAGTTCATGTCATTGAACAAGAGAAGCTCCTTCATGTCCTGCTTTAATCTATCCTCCCACTTGGTCTACCGCTTCTCCTCAAGCCGTCAACTAACAGAGCTTCGACTTGTTACTTGGCCGAAACACAAACACCAAAAAGACCACATGTTTTCCTTGTTTCTTGGTTTGTATTGATCACTAGTTGCTCTCTATTGATCATACAAGTATTGTATTATTGACTAGCAATCTCAAGGTTTCACTACAAGTATTGAAATTGAAAATAATAATTTAGGGGAATGTGAGTTATGCTACCGGGGTGGAAAGTCAAGAGTTAAGGTTAAAAGGTAAAAGTTGATGTGACGCTGACGTGACAGTGCGTTAAGTTTTAATACGGGGTCACCTTACCCTTTGCTCTCATAAGAATGTTAAACCAATGTAACAAAATTGTACGGCATTATATCGACAGTAAAATGATAATGTACATCAAGGTGTGAAACGAGCCGTTCTTTTAACCAATTATCATTGTTCATTGCTTATATTTTGTTCTTTTATTTTGCCAAAAATTTAATTTACATCATAATTTGCAAATTTAGCAGACGGTATAAGTTAATATCAACTAAACAAACCTAAAAACTGTAACAACTCTTATCTATGCGACACAAACAATTCCGCGTCAACAAATACACAAAGAAATCTCTTCAACTCATCATTTCAACCCTTTTCATCATTTCAACCATTTTATTCTTACAAAAATTGACATTAGTAACATATACTAGGCTAGTCTATGAAAATGTTTATAACAATATGAAAAGGTTCATATTCTACTTAAACTATGACCATGTTTGGCCGGGGTTAAATGAGACTTATCGGGGATTCGACTTTTAAAATAAGTCACGTTTGTCATGGGGCTTATGTCGGCTTATAAAATAAGTCGGCTAAAAACTTTAGCCCCATAAAAGGGGCTAAAAACTTTAGCCCGGAGCTTTTAAAAAATAAATTACTTATTTACCCACAAAAATATCTAACATATACAAAAACTCATTTAATTATATCCTTTTTAGTAATTTTGCAATAATAAGCCCCAGCCCCAGCCTATTTGCCAAACAAGTTTATAAAAATACAAAATGTAATTTCGGCTTATAATATAAGTTCTAGCCCTAACCCCAACTCCAGCCCAGCCCATTTCGCCAAACATACCCATAGTGGACATTATCTCATGCTTACATGTCATGAAAAGTTCCAATATCTTAAACCTTTTTATAATTTAATATATTTGAATTATAAGAAATATTTATAAAACTTTAGTAAGTTTATGTGCAGTAAGGATATGCTTACACAACTAAAATGTTTGATTTAAGATCATTTGAGTACCAAACATTGTTTACATACCAAGGGATCAATCTCCACCTTTCATCTTCATCTCATCCAATGGATGAGATTAAATTCTCTCTTTACACTAGGGGGAATTTTTGTCGAATATGTATAGAAATTTTCTAACAAACTTTCCATTCAATCGCACACACTCTTCATCTCATTATTTTCTCTCCCTACACCATTAATACAAAAACAAAACAACACAAATAGATCTAGATTTGATCGATCTTCACAAACAACGCGAATTTATCTTCTTCGATTCGTCAATCGATCATCTTATCATCTCAATTTTCAATTTGTTAACATCAGCTTCATATTCTTCTTGTTATATTCATCTGATCTGTATTGTTTTTTTTTTTTTAGCTAATTCATGTGAATAGGCTTATGAATTAGAGGAAAGGAGAGTTGTATGAATAAGCGTGTGAATTAGATGAAATTTTGTATGAATAAGCTTATAAGTTAGAGGAGAGTTATGAATAAGCTTATGAATTATTGTGACTTGAGTTTATTGTGATGAATTATAAGCTAACTTGTTAGCTTATTTTCATCACATCTTGTTATTTATCATTTTAGCTGATTCATGTGAATTAACTTGTGAATTAGAGGAGAAGAGAGTTATACGAATAAGCTTATGAATTAGAGTAGAGTTAGTGTGAATAAGTTGTATTATTAGGTAGCTTTATGATCTGAACAACTTATTATTTAGAATTTAATTGAATTAAGATCCTGGTATAAGCTGATCTAAGCTGGTATGAAGTATATCATATATGATTTTAGCTTGGGTTAATGTGTTTATAATCGAGGTTATTTTATTTGATATATCATATGTGATATCACATGTGATATTTCATTTTGTTGGATGTATCATATATGATATCACATATTATATTATACACTCTATTTTATTTGATATATCATATGTGATATCATGTGTGCTTTTTTACTTTTTGTCATGAAACAACTTATTTATATTTTCATTTTTTTTTTCTTACCGATATGTGCAAAAAATCTATAATGACACTGACTTTAAAGAACGACAAGGTATGGAGCAGCTTGTTAGAGTTGCAAAGCCGCTTGTAGTTGTTGTTTAAGGAGAGGAAGAATTGGTTAAAAAAGAAGAAGAGTTGTCTCAAAAATAAGAAGGCTTGATTAAATGATAAATTTATCAAACTAATTGATTCTTTTCACATGTGATATGCATGGAAATTCATCAAACTAATTGATTCTTTGTATTTTACAAGTTAGTAACAAACTATCATATGTGATTTTTTTCAAAAATCATATATGATTTAACATGATCATCACTAATTTATCAAACCATTATACTTGATGTTTTCTATTCTTATGCATTTATTTACAAGTGATTATGAATGTGTGCAATAAAACTTAAACAAAATAGACATAATATCGAAAATCACATTTGTAAATGTTTCACCATTTTTATTTCAGTATAAACATCATGAGATAATACCAAGAAAGTTAAACCATATTAGCAACACATTGTACCAGTTACCAATGGTTTACAAAATCGTCTGTAGACGTCAAAATTCCATACAGATTACAAGAAAAAACGAAGAATACATTTTAAACGTGAAATGAAGATTCATGAGCTTCTTCATTGAGCTTCTTGGGCCTTTGGATTCTTTTAATGTTCAAGATGCCTTGAAAACAGCCTTCTCTACACAAATAAGAAGATTTGATTTAATTTTCAAGCACATAATCATATATGATATATTATAATGGTAAAGAAGTTAACTTTGAAGCAGATTATCATATATGCTATCATACACATAACTAACCTTTAATTACTCACAAGGAGATGACAAACTTGCTTGTATTTTAGTTTCAAGTACATTATCATATATGATATATTATAGTGTTAAAAAAGTTGGATTTCAAGCAGATTATCATATATGATATTATACACAAAACTAACTTTGTAGTACTCACCAGGAACAAATTGCTTGTATTTTATTTTCAAGCACATTATCATATATGATATAGTATAAATGCTTAAAACCTAGCTTATATCATATATGATGCAGTACATAAGTTTTTACAATTTTTTCAAGCAACTTATCATATATGATTTTTCACTAACAGGTCATCATCAACATATTTTCTTCATAAACATCAAACTACTCGATCTAAAGCTTACTTATCACTATAATATCATCAAATATCAAAATATCATCAAAATATCTTCTTTATAAACTGTATAAACACAATAGCTTGAACAAAAATCACAATATGTTTATCACAAAAAATATAAACAGTAACCTTCACCATTTTTGCATATATAACATTAAAATATGCAAATAAAGTGTTTTACACCTGAATTAGTGATGTTAAGCTTGTATTTCTTCTTTTTTTTACTCGAATCTTCATCTATAAGCTTAATTGTTAAGATTTGTTCTTCAACAACATCATCAAAATCTTTTTCTTCAATTTTTTGATGCAATTTGTGGATGATTTTTGATGTTTGTGTGTGTATCTTTTGATTTGTGTAAAAGGATGTGTTGTGTATGTTTTTAGTATGTGTTTTGGAGAGAAAAAAAGTAGATCTGAAAATGAGAAAGAGACGGGGTGTGAGTGTGATGGTGAGTGGGTAGTTGGGGGATAATTTTACCAAATTACCCTTCCGCTTTTTATTGTTTTTTTTAATACAAAAATCCTTTTTAATCTGCACCTTTCTTTTTTTTTTTTAGATAGATGGCTGAGATTTGTCCCCCAGTATTCAAGAAAAGTATGATTTTTTAAATAACTCAGTTGTTGACATGGCTTAAATATAAACTTTTTAAAAAGTTACTATTATAAGATCCATCGATTCATCATAATGCTAAATCAATACATTTCTTATATACATATGATACCTTTTATTTTACTTTTTAACGATAAATTTAACTATCTCACAATATTTATACAACAAGTATATCTCACTTGTCCTAAGCAGGACTTAAACCTGCAATCATTTAATTAGACAATTTTTCACACAACATTTTATACCAAACACAAATCCTTTGGTCATATACTACCTTATATTTATACTGCCTCCATCTCATATTAAGTGTTCATTTTGACTTTTTTGAGTTTTTCTTGTTTCACTTTTACCCTAAATTATATTATTTGTATTATATAATATTTGATTCAAAATAAATGAATTAAATGTATTTTCATTAGTATAATTTTTATCAACTATTATATAACAAAAATAAAAATATTAACAATAAAAGTTGAACACAAGACTCCAAAAAGTCAAAGTGGACACTTAATATGAGACGGGGAGAGTATTATTATACAACTTCGACAAAACATATTATTTACTCATTATGTCCATTAACCGTCCCTTTTCAGTTATTCCCAGTTTGATACCACAAATTATAACAAAACTACCTTGTAAATTAACAGTTTAAAACATGCTTATCATGAAAAAAGTTCATACATCTATTCGATATTTAATACTTTAAATTATTGTATCACTCTTATCTAACATATTATCCACTCACATATTTATTGTATCACTCTTATCTAACATATTATCCACTCACATATTCTCAACAATCGATCATTGATCTGTTATGTCTTTTCATAATATATCTTTTTATCAATTTCTTGATTTTTCATTTAGTCACGTGAATTCGGGTCAATGAACTAGTAATATATAAAATCTACTTTTAAGCCTACGGGAGTTCTTTAAAATGAGTACGAACATGTTTTGGTGAAAAAGTAACCGACACAAACGCTAGCCTAAACTACACCATCTTAACCAGACAAATGCATGAACAGAAATGTAAACGCTAGCCTCTACAAATGAGAAGAAAAGAGATCCAACCTCTACTAATGGCCGAATCTTTGGAAACAACATTAGACAAAAGGAACCCAAATGCATTAATTAGGAAATTCAAAGCCTATTTAGGGCATAGTTAAAATTTTGTTAACCTTTTAACTATACGAAAAATCATTTAATCATCCAATAAGATGCAGACATCAAACATGTGTCAACAAATTCTAACAAGATAACAAGCATTCCAATTATACTTGCCAAACAAGTATAGTTAATGACATTGATATGACTTATCTACTTATTATATTTCTTGTCAATAATACCTGCAGACTTTTGATTCAGGCGAATCCTGACATGAAACTTACAAGCCACAACGTGACTGTTACAACTTGTTAATCACATGATTTATTTAAGCACCAAATGATGCCACATTTTACAATTGCAGATTATGTAATGTCAAAAGCAAACACAAATATAAGACCGTAAAGGCTCAACATACTTTTCCAACTTCATACCAAATTTTTAATATGACCCCTAAAACGAACATATAGTTGAAGACTTATAGTAATAGCTCAGGGAACCCCAAGTAATGTGTCACTTAATACAGCCATGGGCGTTCTATAGCTTAGCAGAGTGTAGCTTTTGCTTAAGCATTGGTTGAACATATTGATGGAAGCCGTCAATAATATCTGAGTCGTTAAGAGGATCTTCCCATGCAGCCTCGTAAAGTTTTGGATACACGTTCCCATCATAACGGCCAAGAATGGAACCAAGGTAGTGATCAGTGTAGCTAAATGAATCAACCAACGCTATTGCATTTGGACGGACCTAAGAAAAAAGCAATACTTAACTTAGCATATGTTTTGTTAAAAACCTTAAACACCCTCTAATAAAGACAGTACAAGTGATCTTAAAGATCCACAAAAGTCACAAGTCAATCATAGAAATGCATTGTAGGTGATTAAACAAGTCAATAATGTAAGAGAATGGACGGACCTAAGAAAAAAGCAATACTTAACTTAGCATATGTTTTGTTAAATACCTTAAACACCCTCTAATAAAGACAGTGCAAGTGATCTTAAAGATCCACAAAAGTCACAAGTCAATCATAGAAATGCATCGTAGGTGATTAATCAAGTCAATAATGTAAGAGAATGTTGCAATTTCTAGAAACATCACAAAAAGGAATATGTTGCATCATTCATTAGAGAGATAATTTGGTAAATCTCAGATAGTCAGCCAGTCAGGCATAAAGGTAGCAAAAGGCCCGTTTGGTTAACGTGAAAATGGGTCAAGTAAGCCAAACACTTATTTATCTTTTTTTCTTAAATTCCTGAGACAAATAATGGTTTATATATGCTTGAGAAACTATATTATTACAATGATGATTTAAATTATAACCAACCGGGAAAATTTTAGACATTCTGGGTCGATTCCAATTTACCATAATTTTGTTCCTCAGTACCATTTATAACCACCACTAAGTTGCTTAGTGGTAAGACACCTAATGCGCTCAGAAGATGTCTAGGGATTCACACCTCACTAGCTACACATTTGGGTGCCGCCAGGGTGATACAGTCACGGGGATACCCTGAATAGGCCGCGTAAATCTGAGTCAAAAAACTCACCCTCCCGGGTAACCCGAACAGGGAATAACATCATCTTTACCTCATTCATTTAATTAAGTACTATTTATTACCTGGAAAATGTGATACTTAACTCAAAACATATGTAAGGGGTTTGACTATTTACCGAGTCTATAAATAACCAATGAGAAAATAATAATGAACTAACGCATTCAAAAAAGTGTAATGAAAATACCCGGTAAATGTGTAAATTTTAATTCCTCGTCAGGGATATGTACTCTAGATTTCTTAAGAGAAAGAGCAAGAAAATGATTCGACATTGCGAGTACCAAGGAAGAGATTAATGACTAACCTTAGAGTACAAAGTTCTGAGTTGAGCATTAGCTAGTGATGCCTGCTTGGGCGTAAGATACCCGGTGGCCAAGAAGTCACCTTGATGTTTGTGAAGAAGAAACAATGCATACACATAACACAGAACCTCTAATGATTCTTTCACTCCCTTTCCAGGTATGTCTTGTTGCAGTTTCTCGAAAAACCTGCAAATACAAATATTTTGCCTTAAAAAAATGCATGCAAGACTACTTCAATCATTAGGATGAATTTGTACATCAAATATTATCTGAGGTGGCAATTTTGATCCATTCATATACAAATGGGTTAATTTGGGTTATGTTTCATCTCTAATGGGTAAAATAAAAATATAAAGTTCGGCTTCTAGGGGGATGAGTATTTCAACCCGAATCCTAGTACCGTACCGGTACCGATACCGAACCAGTACCGGTTCCCATTACACGGTACCGTACCGGGACTATTAAGGGTTGATAAAAATCGGTACCTTCAAAAATGGTATGGGATAAAACTGGAAATCCCAAACCATATTTCAGTAATATTAATGATTTATTGATAATGAGTTGTCGATTGTTAATGATGTGCATCTTTGTTTAATACAAACGTGAATATGTACTCGACATTGTTCACCCACAATATTTATTTAATGAGTTATACTTATTGCTAGTTAATCTTGTTGTCTAAGACGAAACATAAATAACAATATATATCTTCGTCTTTTGGTTTGTTTTGGTTTGGTTTTAAAAAACAGGATAAACCAAATATGTACCGTTTTCCCGGTAACGAGTACCGGTACCGGTACACAATTTTATGCTCAGGAAAAATACGGTACCACCAATTTGGTACCTGGTATATAACAATACGTGAAAACAAAACGATAAAATTGGGTCGAACATGTCTGATGCGTTAAAAGTAACCCAAAGTGTTTCTATTGCATAAAAGCTCTTAATTGATTTATTCATAAGATTAGTATATATATGAAATACTATTCTTTATGTAGTCATATTAGACGCTAATTATCATTAACCAAGTAAGAATTTTTTGGATAAAAAAGTATTTTCTTCATCCCAACCCGTACCCAAAAGTTATCCCAACCTGTACCCAAAATTTATCCCAACCTGTACCCAAAAGTTACCAGTTTGGATCTGATACCCAACCCGCCCAGACCACTCATTTTGCCACCTCCACTATCAATATAGTTCGTAGAACCTACTTGGTCACAACAATTAATTGGCAGTGAGAAACTGCAACCTCAACCAAGTCAGCTGCTAATTCTGCAAAACCTGCAGCAAATTGACATGAAATTACATTGAACATGGTTAAACATTTACTTTTTTCTATGATATTTGTTCTTACAAAAACATCATTTGCTTAAAATACAAATACCTTCTTCTGGATTTCCAAATTTGGCCAACTCTTGAGCACATCGCACAGCCATTCTAGCAGCCCTAGACTCAAAAGCTTCCACTACTGCACCAGGGTTTAGCCACCCTTCAGCTGCATTCCATTGTAATTAATAAAGGTATTTATTGATTAGTTAATATAAAAAACGCGTCTGAGTCTTGATTATAAAGATGAGTTTACCAGTTTGAACAGCAGAATTTTTCTGCATCAGAGATGCCACTCGTCCCATATAAGCTGTTGTCCCTACTGGCTTTTTGTGTCCCAGCTCAGAGACCGTCTTAACAAGAAACCTTGCAACCTAGAATGTTTCAAACAAAAACATAAAGTTAATAGCTAGACGTGGCAGTATGGATGCGGCAAGCGGTTTTGGGAATGCGTCAAAACATGGCAGGTAGAGTTAATAACATGCAACCCTTTTTTGTCCTTCATTAAAACTAAGTAACAAATAAGAAATTATTACATAACCAAATAAATTGCAACGATAATCTAAATTTTCGAATAATAAAAGTTAACCAATAAAAAACACTTGGGACATTTTTCTACAAGTATGACCACTTTCTTCTTTAGTTGAAAAAAGTTTAGACAACAAAAGATGACCCAGTCATCAATAAATGGGTCAAAAAATTCAACCTCTAGTAGTAGCATATAGCAGTTGTTTAATACCAAATCGGTCTGCCAGTTCAAACTCTATCAGGTAAGAAAACTACATGAAACTTCATTTGAGATTAAAAAAATAAAGATGACCCAGTCACCAATAAATGGGTCAAACAATTCAACCTATAGAAGTAGCATATAGCAGTTGTTTAATACCAAATCGGTCTGCCAGTTCAAACTCTATAAGGTAAGAAAACTACATGAAACTGGAAGTCAAGCCTAAAGCATAAATGAAATAAAACCTGATTAGGATCGAGTAAACAAATGTGGACTGCTCATCGAAAAATTATAAAAACTGAGCCTGGTTTTGTTTTTTTGTTTTTTGTTTTTTTTTTATTTTTTTGTTTTTTTTTTTTTTTTTTTGTTTTTTTTTTCTCTCTCTATTTTGCAAGATGAATTATTAATTTAAAAATGGGAATGGATGAGGTATCTGCGTGGTTATAACGTGTCTGTGTGTTATTTATGTTACCTACAATATATTTATAATTAGAGTAACATAAGATACAGAGTTATTTTTCTAATAAAAATTTTAGTGAACTCTTATATTGTTAGTATATAACCCAACATTATCTTGTTATATAATTATTTATGACCAACACTAACATCACAGGACCAAAGCACATAACATACCTGTAACATAAGGACAACATTGTCTCCTTCATATGTACAAGCAGGAATGTACACTGCAAATAGTTCCGGAAGCCCACTACTGACAAGGTAACCATGACCGCCACATAGTTTACGACATTCTTCAATTCCATCCTGATATTGCATGTACAACAGTAATTTCAATATATTGTGCTGAATGAATACACTGTGACAGAGAATTACCATTCTAACCCTGTATTCATAATAACTATTAAATGAATAAACATTCAAAGATAAAATTTTGATTTTTTTTTTTTTTTTTTCCTAGAGTGCTGAATGAGAAAATGATAGAAAGTATCAACATAATAAAGCACATATAATATAATATTAAGCACATCAGATAGTATTACTGACCGAATGCATAATATATATGTGTTTGTTTCTATGTATGTATGTAAGCATATAAACAATGAAATGCTCACAGCTGTTGCGGTAGTTGTCAACGATTTCAGTCCTGCTGTACATGCATGAGCTTCAGGCAAAGTTGAGAACTCATTCGCTTCTAGTCGTTGTTTCACATCCGTGTACAATGATTTCAACCATTCACTAACAAATCTGAAGGCATACGCAGAAGCCAGCAAAGGGAAGAGTCTACTTTGCTGAGTTTTATAATCAATCACCTGGATAAAAACAACTAATAAGTTCTTAGTAAGTTCAAAAAGAAATCTGCATATAAAGATGACAACAATAACATCTGTTTTGTAAATGACCTGGGTCTCAGGTCCACCATCACGTGAGCCAAACTGTCTACGAACAGCACTATATCTCGTAGCAATACAAACTGCACGAGATAACGCTTTTGAAGCATCAGCAACAATTGTTTGCCTAACATATACCATAGTCCCGTAAATTAGTTGTCGAGGGACATCTGATTGCCTAATTTTTCCTTCCTTTGTAACCTGAGAAACCCTGAGTTGATTAAAGAATAATGTCATGTAGGTGCCCAACAGATAAGGGTAACTGGATGCGAGTCAAATTTGTAGACATTAGCATTCAATAAAAATGACATTATTTTAAAATAAGTAGGGCTGGATCGTGAAATGGAAATAGAAGTCAATCACATTGGGTTTTAAATGTGCTAAGTTATGAAACACATCATTTGACCACTTAAAAATTAGATAAAATGAAGCAAGTTCTGTTTATCCAGATGCTAAAAACTGATTATTATGACCTCAAGTGTCAACAGCCATGACCAAACTTTAACCAACTAAAACTCACTAGAAGATAAACGAGATGAATGCCTATGCTCATATGGTAGTATGGTACCTCATCAACATTTGGTTTCTTGGTATACGCACATGATCAAATCTTAAAACACCATTATCCATAGTGTTATACGCCCCATTTCCAAACTTCAGCCCAATATCACCAACAGTAATGCCAGGAAGAGGTGAATGGTCCTCCAAGCTCCTTAGTTGGACAATAAAGCCTTCCAGGAAATAATATGCTTAACTTTAGATTCATACAAAGACATTAGATAAATAAATGATATTTTGTACTAACCATGAACTCCATGGAATTGACCACCTACTATGAGGCGAGCATAAACGACAGCATGTGTTGACAATTTACCCAATCCACCAGGCCACCACTATTATAGATATCAAGAAACACAAACATAAAAGAGAACAGAGTTAAACAAAGTAAATTAAAATAAGTATCAGACCCAATAGAGATGGTCAACATGACTCAGTTTACTTATAAATGCACTATAATAGGTCCAAAACGTACTATAAAAATTCTTATAAGGAAACAGATCAAATGGATGGAAAGTCGACCAAAGTTTCAGATAGAACAACGAAATCATTTGATCCAAAAATCAGATATATAGACCTTTGTATTAAGACACTGATTATGCTTAAATGTTCCATAAAACTGTAGAAAAAGTTACTCAGTCAAACCGATCTGACTCGCACCACAAACTTACCTGTTTTGACCTGTTAAACACAAAACTTGACAGCTTTTCAAAAAAATATATAATAAATAAATAACACACACAAAACTTGACACCTTCAACGGCAAGCTAATAAAAATACAGTAGCTAACGACAACGTAAATTAGGTTAAATTTGGGTTAAGCTAAAATATGTAATCTCTTATAAGTATGCTAAAGGCTGAATGGTTACATGAACACTTTCTAGCTCTAAAACAATAACCTTAAACTGTATTTATTAAAGGTTAAGGAAAAAAAATGACCTTCTGGGCCAAAAATTAAAGCCTAGGCCACGTGCTCAAAATTACCCAGACATATTTTGTTAATGCGGAATTGAACGTGCAACATTTTTTGAGGAATGATAGGAATTTTGCCATTTGGAAATTACCAAAGAGCAGAAAAACAAAAACAAGGACCAATTCAAAAGTTACTTTTTTCAATTGTAATTTGTAAATGTGCTTCATGTTACTCACTTTGCTTGAAGTTAAAGTAGGACTGTGCATGATAAACTCATCAGTTAGGGGATCAAATGTAGCAGTCGTTTCAAGGCCTTGCACATTCGAGCCATGACCAAGTTCTGTTTGCGCATAACAGCCAATAATCTGCATTTTTTTTGCCAATGGCAACCATTTTTTCTTTTGTTCCTCTGTACCTTGTCCTTCAATAGCCGGGATGAACATTCCCTAAGAAATCAAAAGAACAAGAGCATGTTAAAAGCAGTGTACGTGTCCACCACACGGCTAACCAAAAATATGTAAGCAGACGTTTAACTATAACAATATAGCGTCAGAAAAGATGTAGAAATTACCCAATGAAGATCAGTGTAAGCAGGTTCATCTATATAAAGTCGCAACCATTTGGCCTCTTCTTCTGAGAATTTAACAAAAAAAACGCATAGCGGAGTGAAAATGATGAAAAGCAACAACCCAAAAATCAAGTCTAGAAATCTATACAGTTTTGCAGTTTTAAATTAGAAGATTACCAGATAGACGAAGATCAATGATCAGTTTCCATGCATATGCTGATTTTCTAAGGGTATTTTTTAGCAACTCTTTCCTACCAAGCATAGGCCTTTTAAACTTTTCAAAGACCTGCAAACAACAAGATTCAATATAAACTTAAAGAAATTACATAAACTCCATGACTTTTTGTCATGTAGACACAGATTTAAATCTCCCAATACCCTCTGCACGTTCACAGACAATTACCTATACTATATTGTAAAACATTTAGTTCTTCACTTTAAGCATTCTTAAAGAAATTTTATCTAGGTCCTGCACTACTATTTTGATCATGTCCATCTAATCTAAACTCTCCAATGTTATTGTCTATGATAGACGGACAGTGAGGGCAATATTTCAAACTTCAAATGATTGTATAGGGACATGTGAAGGTTAATTGTCAGTTGAATACAAGATCGTGGGTAATGAAGTGAGACGAAATTCAAAATTAATCCAATTATATACAGTGGCCATAATTATCAGCCACTGTTGAGGGCGTTTGCGATTGCTTATTTCTATTTGTTATCTGCTTATTTGCTTATTTTATAAGCAGATAAGCAGTTTCAATAAAACATACTACTTATGCTTATTTGCTTACATGGGGTAATATAAGCAATGACTTGGTAATTTTAAATTGCTTGTTTGATGTGAAGTTAGAACTACCTTTTTACCCTCATGTATAACCTAAACCATTGATTGGGCTTTGAACCAATTATTATTTTTTCATGTGTAGTTACATTTGTTTTACAACGAAAGTAATTCCAATCACCATATCATGAAACGCTTATTATTACGCCACTTGTGCTTCTACTTATAAGTAGAAAAAATAACCCAAACACAAAACAAACAAACAGACACAAAAGCCTTAATTAAATTCATCAACAAAATATGATAAACTAAAAATCATACAGGATCATTAGCAACAAGCTTAGCCATACGATCAGATAATTGAAACTCCTCACGTGAACCAGCCCAAGCAACTTTCATAGCTTCAACATCAAACTCACTTTTCTTCCTTTCATCACTCAAGTAATCCATTTCTGTAAAACCAAACACAATTCACTAAACCCAAACAAATTCTTTTAGTAATAAATAATTCTGAGTTAGGATAATTACCAAAATAAATAAGGGGATATTCAGAAATCGTAATTGATATTCCCGAGAACAAGTATGGTAGGTAGTATTTATCTTTCCTTTTCTGTTTATTTATATATATTTTGCATTTATGAGGTATACAATGCCGACTTCATTTTTTTCACATGTGTGTATACCAGGTAGGACGGTTGTGTGTGTACATAAAATTCAACACAGGCGCACACTTATAAAAGCTATGCAACGTGGATGGGCTAGTAGTGTTTGGTGGGGTTACTCCTTTCTTAGAGTCGTCACAATAAGGCGATCAAGTTATTTTATTTTTTCATGTCACGTCAGTTTTCTCTTTTTAGTGATTAAGTAGTGGCGAGTAAGTTTAATTTTTTTTAAACATTTTTAACACAAACTAAAATTTCATTCATACTTAAAACATTACATATTAATTCAAATAAATAAAAACATTACAACACTTATTAAAAACTAACTAGTAGGCCACTCGCGCGTTGCAGCGGCGGTACACTATATGCTAACGACATCAAAAAGAAAAAATGATAGCTAAGAGTTGTAAAACTTTCGGGCTCGAGCCCGTTGGCCCGTGCTCGTTTGGGATCGAGCCAATTTGGCCCGTTGCCCGTTCGGGCTTGAATATTCGTATAATTTGCTTTATTATTTGTATTAGTGACATTTAATGTAAGAATTGTATTTAAGTTAGTTGTACAATATGTTTAATAATTTGTATTTTTTATGTAAAGGGTGTTTTAATAACTGCATTAATTGTATTTATTGACCAGTTTATTAATGTTAGTAAATATGTTTTAATTAGTTTTACTTTTAGCTTAAAAACTTGTAATGCCGAATTTTAAGTATTTCTATTTAAAGATTATATTTAATATTAGAAAATGTGTTTTACTTAGTTGTATTTTTAGCTTAAGAACTTGTAATTGTATTTAATGTTAAAAAATGTGTTTTAATTAGTTGTACTTTTAGCTTAAGAACCTGCAATGCTTAATTTTAAGTATTTTTTTTTTTAGAAGGCCTAAATGCTTTATAAGATAGTATGATAATCTAGGTTGTGTTGTTCCTTGATCGAGTCTTTGATTTTTTGCATTTTTTGCCGTTGTAATGAGGGCAAAGATGGGTCGATTGGTGTGAGATAGAAGATGAGGTCTTTTTTATATTTCTTTTGTCGCTCAAATTCAAGTTTTTGTTCTTCCATTATTTCTTCTTGATCCGCTTTCTTTTGCTGCAGCTCCAACTCCTTATCCTTTGCTCCAGCTCTTTTTTCTTCAAGTTGTAGTATCCGTCTGCAAGCTCCTGCTTCTTACCAATTCCATTGACTTAATGGTTTTCCATTTGTCGGCTACCCCATCCAAATTCCAAGACTTGGAATTCTTCGACGATTTCTTCTTAGTAGCCTTATTTTTCTTAGCTGCATCACGACCAACTGGTCGCTCATTTCGAGGCTCTTCATTATCAGGCACATCTGAGCCTGTTTCAGAAGTCCTTGGTTTTTTTCGAGCCTCATTTTGGTTTAAAAAAAACAAGCAACTCATTTTTCTTCCAAGTCTGACGGTCCCTCAAAATCTCCCAACAATGATCCAAATGAAAGACATGCTTCATCATTATCTCATATTCTTCACACGCTCTTTGGTAAATATTGAGATCTTTGGTAAACAATGATCCAAGAGTTGGCTAGTCCAGAAGCAAACGGCTTCTGGTAAAGACAAATCAAAACCGTTGAAAGCTGGTGGTTTGCTCAAAATCATATGGTTATCGGATGGACCATAATTCTTACTTGAACCGAAACATTCGGCTACTCCAGAAGAAATGGCTTTTGGTAAAGAGACTTCAAATCCATTAATTTTTCTCAAAAAGATTGCTAGGGACTAGCAATAGTTTAGTGTGGGGGATTGATGAGTGTGTAAATACTCATCATTTTTAGTCAAATCGGAACTGCAAAACGATTAAAAACACTCGAAAACGCACCAAAATACGAAGAAAATCCCATAGATCGTGTTTTATGTGTTTCTGATGCAAAACGAGTAAAAACAAATGAAAAAACGAACAAAGTTTGCATAATTGGCAGTTTCAGTCCCTCACGTTTCATAAATTGACAAAACTAGTCCCTGAAATTTTAAAGAAAAGTCAACCCAAGGCATTTAAAAGTCAAAATTTATCAAATATGATCTTTGGGTGAAAACTTTGGAAAATTACACATTTGGTCCCTGTACTTTAGCAAATTGGCAATTTTGGTCCCTGGTGTTTCAAATTTGGAAAATTGTATGTTTGGTCCTTTGGTTTATCTAACTTGACAGAAATGGTCCCTTGAATTGAGTTTGGAAATCTGGCAAATAATACCCCTCAAGTTTTGGCAAAGTGCAAAAGTGATCCTTGTGTTTTGCAATTACAACCAAACGGACCAAGTTATATTACTTCACCAAATCCAAACCAACACAAATAAACCCAATCCCTTCCCTGGCCCAATCCCACTTAATCCCCAAGCCCACCAAGCCTTTTAATACATTTAAAAATAAAAACCTGTATTTCACCTCCCCCCGTAAACCTGCAAGTCAAAATACAAGTCAAACATCCCTCCCATCTCTTTCACCTCTCCCCCCCCCCCCCCCGTAAACCTGCAACTTCCATACCAGTCCACAACCATCACCATCCTCCCATCACTTTCCACCCCATTTCCCCATCCCACTATCTCCCCCCACTCACAAACTCGTACCTGACCCTCCACGTTGGCAATCCACCCACAACTGTTTGGCGCCAAAAACTAATTCAAAGGCTAGGATGAAGCTTCACTAAAATTGATGGTTGGGATTTGATGGCAAGGTTGAAGAGATGGCATGGAAGCCCTAAATTCAGAGGATGAAGCACAAGAATGCTAAAGTCGTACCTACCTCTTCATTTTAGTATAAATAGGCATCTTATGTAAGCCATTAAGGCATCCATCTTTATCTTTGTATCTTTTCTGTTCTCTTAAGCAGTTAACTTTTGTAATTGCAAATTCAAGTTTAATTAAAAGTTCTTTCAGTTTTATTCCAATTCGCATTTTTATTCAAAATCTTAAGTTTCTTGTTATTATTTTCTAGTTTTACTAGAGTTATCTCAGAATTATAGTTTAAAACTATTTTAAATTAAGGAAAGCAGAATTCAGAAAAGAAAAGAAAGAAAGAAAAATTCAGAAAAAAAGGGAATATATATATATATATATATATATATATATATATATATATATATATATATATATATATATATATATATATATATATATATATATATATATATATAAAGAATGAAGAGGAAGAAAGCAGTAGCAGGAGTGGACACTGGGTTAGAGTTCCATGGGGAACACTAGGTTGTGTTTGGGTCCTTTGTTCTCAGTCACTAATTGCTTTGGATGCCAAGTAAGATTTTGCACCATGCTTCACTATATCATGTGTTAAGTGCTAATTGTTGTTATTGAGTATTCAAATCTGTTTATTTAGGTTCAATTTAACTTATTGTAATATAATTAGTGGAGTTTAAGTGTTAATGTGGCCACTTGCTTTGAAATTCCTCAAAATGGCCATATTAAGGGGTGTTTGGATCAGTCTAATCTACTGAGTTTAGGGTTGTAATTCTTGGTGTTATTTACCCTTGCATATCAATATAGGTTAGTAGAGTTAGGTATAGATATTAAAATCAGTAGTTAGTTGTAAGAAAGGTCAAAATTACCTTGTGGTTCCATAGCAGCCCACTGTTGGGGATTGTGGGTGCAAAAACCTTAAACACAGCTTAATTATAGTTAGGATAGTGAGATTTAGCTTAATTAAGGTTAGTTATCAACCAACCAATCATCTCAGACCAATTCAAATTCACCAAAGTCAAAGTAGTTCCAAAATTAGGAAAAGTCAAAATTAGCATACTCAGATTTTGGTCAGAATTCAAATCAGTCCCTAGGGTGAGTTTGTTAATGAAAATGGATAAGCTTTGCTAAATTATGTTCATTGCCAGCTTGTGTATAAATTTCAAAAAGAAAATCAAAGTTTGAAATAGATTTGATCATAGAAATTTGGTTTGAAAGTTGGGTGATTAACTGTGAAGGTCCCCTGCATCTCAGGTTTTTGGCAAATTTAGAATGGCTTTAGATTGTTCATTAATAGGAGTTAGGTCTTGAAGTTTGATGTTTTAGAAAGCCCCCAGGTAGAGTTTAGGATTCAGGAGTGAGATTTACATTAAGAGCTTATTGAGTGCTTAAATTTAAGCACTCTTTTGGTCCATTTGACCACTGCTGCTGCAGTGATGTGGTTGTTCTTGTTCTTTGAACTTTGGTTTCCTGATTTCATCTTGTTGTGTTAATTGTTGTTGTTGTTAGCTGTTTTTTTCATTTGCTAGTTTAAATTTAGCTTAGCTTATTGGCTTATGTGGTTTACTAAGATTCAATATTTTCATTTCAAAACTAAAAAAAAAAAAAAAAAAAAAAAAAAAAAAAAAAAAAAAACGTATACTGTTGTTGGTTTGAATGTTAATTAGCTCTATTTGAGATTTTCAAAAATTGTGTTTTAGGAAAAGTTGTTTAGTTTGATTGATAAAAGGTTTTGTAAAAAGAAATATAAAAAATAAAAAGAGTTTGCAATTTTTGCAAAAAGTGGGTTTTGAACCCCTGACCTCTAGCCACACACAGACACAAACACAACACTCCATACCAACTGCTCTGGGGCACCAGTTCCGTTGGTGTCTCTTTCTCTTATTTATTTAAAGCAATTCCATCCAAGTTTCATTTATAGCTTATTTAGTACTGATAAGCTATTAACAGCTTATTGGTGGGAGTTTTTTCTAACTTAGCATTTTTCTAAAATCAGAATTAGTATAAGTGAATTTCCAAAAAAAGTTTCAAATTTTTAGATTTTGTAGTTTATTTGTTATAATTTAATTAGTGATAATTAGTTTTTAATTAGTAATAAATAGAATTTTTATTGAAAAATTAATTTTCCTTTTTCTAAAAATTTCTTTTGTCTTTTAGTACGTTAGAAAATTAGTTGGAAACCCGTAGGAGATTTGTAGCTCAAAATTCGCGTTTTATTTTGCGTACTCGCGTAATTTTTAAATAACTTTTGCGTTTTTAATTTAGTTCACATTTTAGGATTCCCGATACCTAATTATGTTTCCCGTAGTGTTTTAGGAATTCCCTAGTTTGGTAATTACCTTTTATTTACCCTTAGGTTAATTTATTTTTACCTTCGTTCGTTAATTTTCAAAATTCGTTAATTTAACGTATCATAACACCAAATAATCTTTCCAATCATACAAGATTTTAATCCCAATCTCATTCGAAGCTTTCCATTCACACCTCGTTGGGGTACGACCCGGGAAATCACTTCCCGGTCTCACAATTTAAGTATCACTTTCACAAGTTTTGCGAGGTAATCTTTTTCCTAAAGGGTTTACTCGTATTACTTCACGTCTATTTGTCTCACGATAAATTAGACCTCACGTTTGTTAATATTTTGATAAATTATTTTTGCACACACCAAAACACAACGAATCATATAACAATTGTCGTAAATGGCACAAAATGCACCAACTCTAGGACGAATCCTATTTTTCCACTTGCTAGTAATTGAGTTGTACGATCTCCCTTCACCAACCTCATTTTCAAAGTATGTAATCACTTTCTTCCAAAATCCCTTAGAATTTTGGTTGGTTCCAACTATGCTATCCTCCGACGAATCACACCAAGTCATGCACAACGCGATCTCTTCTTTTGTTTTTTGTCCAAATCGCCGAATCATTCGTGGTTTCTTTCTCAACCTCTTTTTCAACTGCCTTCTTCTAACCCTTTGTAGCACGCTTCTTTGGTTTGACCGGTGACATCTCTTCAGAAATAGTGTTGTCGTCGTCATCACCAACAAGATCATCATTTGGAACCGAATCGTGATACGATCCGTGATCCGAACCTTGATAACCCGGTGACATATATTGACTCGGATAACCCGAACCGGTTCCAACATAAAAATCCAGATTGTTGCATAATTGTTCCATAAAACCACAAGCATCAAGATTGATGCGGTTAACCGGACTATAATTTTGATAATTAGAATAGGAAGACGTTGATGAGTCTATTGTTGGACGATACAACGATTCGGGGGAGCCATACATAGATTGTTGCTTCGACGGGAGTGGCTTTGTTGTGGTTGATGGTTGTTTTGATACAGTGGAATGAACGGACGATTAACATTACGATGCATAGCAAATGGATTGAATGTTTGTTGTTGTGGAGGTTGTTGAGATTGATAATCAAGAGTAGCGGGTCTGAAATTCACGTTTGGTGAGACACCGGTTAACCGAAAAGTCAAATCCGGTGATAATTGCAGGTTGTTTTGTGGTAAACGGGATTTTCCACCTTTTGCTTGTTGTGGTATTTTCTTAGACATTTTGAATAGAGATAATTGTGAGATTGTGTGAATTGAAGTGTGTTTATGTTTTGTATTTATAAGGTAATTTAAAGGATTTTTTTTTTTTTTTTTTTTTGCCTGTGCGCGCGCCAAACTGCTAGTTTCCAACGTTCAATTTTTTTTATTATTTTTTATTTATTTATTTATTTTAGCTCAAACGGCTACACACTTAAATGTTCCAACCAAAAAGGATCAAAAAGTGAAATGGATTGGAAATGAAACTCGGTCGCAGGCTCGACCCATTTAATTTTTTTCCTCCTCCAATCGGTCGAGACCGAGTCTAACAAGGCCGACCGACTAAGACCCACACGACCGACTAGGTCGACCTTGTTACTGCGGGCAGCCTAAGGCTTGGCACACTAGTGACCAGCGATCATCATTTTATTCGTCATATCAGCTTTCTCTCTCAAACAACCTAAAGATTGATTTTTTTTGCCACCTTTATCTTCTTCTTTTTTCTTTTCTCTTCTTTTTTTTCTCATCTCTACTACTTATAAAGGAAAAACAATCAAAGTGAAAAGTTGAGTTTTCAACATTTGGTCATATGAGAGAAAAATAATGTAATTAATACTCTTATTAAAACACCAAATTACTTAAAAATACAATAATTTATTCATATTGTACCAATTAAAACACAAACTGGGTTGACCCGGGATGCTTCAAACCCGGCGGGTTGACTCGGTTTAATTTGACCCGTTTTCGACCCAACCTAGCAAGTTGACCCGGTTTAAATCGACCCATTTTTCGACCTGAACGGTTCAATCGGTTGAACTACCAGTGTCAAACCGGGTTTCAAAACATTATGTTTAATTCCCAAATCTTCAAACTTTTATTATTTTTCGTTTATAACCTATAAAAAAAATTATCAATAAACTATCTGTCACTTTAAAATCCCGTTGCTATACACGGGTACTCGTCTAGTCTTTTTAAAAACAAAATTAAATTTTCATTAATAATAAAAACATTACAAATAAAACTTCAAATAAAAAATATTTTCCCTTCACAAATTCACACATATTAGTTATTATAAGTAAAAATATACATTAAGGGCCTAAAGTGTAAATTGCTTATTTATAAAAATAAGGGTTTTGCTAACAACAGCCCTAAGGGTTGTGTTTAAGAAGATGTTTTTTTTCTTACAATTTGATGTAATAGACTATTTCAACCAATCAGAATTAAGTGTTAGTTATGCATCCACCTTTTCCGCATTTTAGTGATTTTCACCCAATCATGATAATTTATTAATAACATTGTAATAAAAATCACTTGCTTAAACATAGCCTTAAGGGCTCTTGTTAGCAAAACCCTAAAAATAAAAATAAAATTTTTAAAAAGAAAAAAGATAATTTCATCTATATCCTTAGAAAAACTCATAATTACATCAATATGCTTGCAAATTTCATAATTACATCAATATCCTTTCAAACTTAAAAAATACTCATATACGAGGCTTCGTTCAACCCGTGCGATGCACCGATTGTATCTATTTTTTTCATAACTTAATGGTTGGTATTACTTCATTTTAAAGGAGTACATGTGAAGAGTTCTTTTTGCAAGATGTTATATTTAAATGAGGCTTTTTCATATGTAATATTTTAATACGAGTAAGTTACAAAAAAAAATTTATTTGGTAACTTTTTCATAGTGAGTTACAAAACCATTTGTTCTTTGATATATTATGTGTTCAACGGCAGATTTTGATATGTTAGAGAATTTAATGAATGTTGCTGGTTCTTCTAAATTGTATGATTCTATGCGTTTGTGGTTTGTGCAACAAGCAGGTGAAGAAGGTGCATTTTCCAAATTGAATTTTGGTTGTTGTCAACATTTGAGACGCGTAATGGCGAAAAACCAAACCATGATGTTGAACATGGAAGCTTTAGGTGCTCGTGGTGTTGCTTTGGACTCGCTGGATGCTTTGAGAAAGACTAAATAGAGGCATCGGGTATTGCTTAAAAAGTTAAATGATTTGTTTGATTAAACGAAAGTTAGTGTCCGCGAGGAAGAAGCTAATGTTATTAAGATGAATGATTTTAATGAGTTGTTCAATTTTAGATATTTTTGTTAGTATTGAGAATTTTAAATGTTTTGTTAGTTTTCGTGTTTATGATATAGATTTATCAATAATTACTAAATAACTATAAATGTTCATAGCGTTAGTTTTCAACAATAATTTTCATTTTTTTATGATTGATCCTTTTTGTTGGATATAGTTGATCGGTTTATGTTCGTGGTAATATAAAAGCATGTCTGTCTTCGCGCACTGTTATATTTTATCGAGAAGTCGGAGGCAATTGATGTTTTGATTTGTATTTAAAGTTTTTCAGTTCTTTGTATATATTTAGTTAATAATTATGATGTTTTGGTAATAATATTTTTTTAGTGTATTTGGGCCATCTTTATCAAAATTGGTAAACTTTGAGGGTTAGTTATGTTATATTGCCAAATTTATGTGTAAATTTTTAAAATGTTTTTATAATAAGTGGAAGTGTTTTATGTGTTATTGCAAATGTTATATTGTAATAAACGTATTTGATATTTATGCATGGGAAAACAAACCAAGTTGTGCAGTAATAGTCTAATTAAGGTTTGCAATGATGAAACTTGTTCGGTTTCTGATCAGTTTAATTACATACAATGGGTTTATATATTTGTTAACATCACTTAATCATTCACAATTAAAAAAAAAAAAAAACCTCTTTCATCTATTAATCATTTTAATGGCTAGTGAGACTCCTCTTATCAATGAATTGAAAGACATCTCCGAGTCAGAAAAACTCCACATATCCTTCAACTTTTTATTCATTCAAGATCACACTGAAGAAGAAGCCTTTTTCATGTATATGGGGGAGCGATGCAATGAGTTACAAAGGAAGATTGATAAGTGAACTAAGAGAATGGTTGAAGTGTGGTCACTTAACCACGACGAAGAAGAAACTGGTAGGGATGCGTATGAGTGTCTGCGCTTGCAACAAATCCGTGATCAAAGGAGGTTTGAGGGGTTAAGGGCTTTCTTGGTTGAATTTCGTGAGGGTTTGACTAAGAAGGAGCAGCATATGGGCATCATGGAGTTCTATGATTAGGTCCTGGTTGTTTTGGTTGGGTTATCACGTACTTAGTATGGTGTGGGTTTTTGAGGGGTATGTATATGGGGTAGTCTTTTGTTGGATGTTTCAGTAGTTGGTCTTGATGATGATGGGTTTTGTTAATACAAATAATATCAAAAACGTTATTTGCATTATTCGGTCTTCTTATGTTTTGATAATCACAAAAATAAAGACATGTTATGTAAAGTTACGGTTAATAAGTTTTTAATCGAGGAAACTCGTTTCTTCTACGTAGCTACTACAACGTCACTTCAGGTATGAACAAACTTTATACCGTCATTAGTAAAGTGATCAAAGAATTTTATTTTCACCTAAACTTACAGTTTTAAGTTTTACAAACACATTTTGATAAAAATATTTTTGTGTTTTTAAAGGAATGTTTTATTAAGAAAATATATTCAAAATTCAAATTTGTAACAGCTATATTCCCCCCCCCCCCCCCCCAAAAAAAAAAAACAGTAGAGTTTTCACCAGATAAGTTTTCACCACGTCAGGACAAAAATGGGAGCGTCTGTCGGGACGGTCCCTTAAAGTGGTCGGCGTTCCCTTAGTGATAAAGGACCGTCGCCTATTTAAGGGACCGCCACCTCTCTCCTGTCGTGTATAAATAGTGAACTGTTCCTCTTCAGAAAAATGGTCTTCCACAGACAAAAACTTTCTGATTTATTTTTCTTTCTTCTTTGATCACTATAACATGTCGGTATATGTTTATAAGTGATTTCCTCTTCCGTAATATGCAAGAGAAGAACTCTCGACATAGATGAAGATTCGAGATGTTATAGTGTGTTCCTCTTCCACAAAGTGCAAGAGAAGAACTCTCGACGTAGATGAAGATTCAAGATGTTTTATAGGTGTCCACACACAAACGTAACAAGTTTTACGGTTATAGGTCTTGTAAATATTGCAAATACTTCCGACTTGTGTGTGAGTCGAGGATGGAGTTATGTGTGTGAACTTAGAAGAAGATGAAGATCCAAGAAGTCTTGTAACTAGATTAGTTCACGTATTTTTTGTGAGGAGAGTGATGTCCTAGTGTGTAGGTTAGGACTTAATTGAGTCATTGTGTAAAGGCTTGGATCGGGTGATGATCCAAGTGTGTCTTGTGTGAAGCCTTGGATCAGGTGATGATCCAAGTAAGTCTTAGTGTGAAGGCTTAGATCGGGTGATGATCTAAGTGTGTCTCGTGTGAAGGCTTGGATTGGGTGAAGATCCAAGTATACTATTTGTGCGAAGGCTTAGATTGGGTGAAGATCCAAGTTGGACAAGAGTGCTTGTTCGTGTGGCCACGTGGGCCTTGGTGTAGATTAGTTCTAGCTACGATTAGAACTTGACATTCCGCTTAGTGTCGTTAAACCTAGTGTAAGCTTGTGTACGGATTGCTCCCCTGAAGGAGTGTGTTGATATAGTGATTGATAACTCTCGAGTGTGGTACTCGGGGAGTGGAGTAGGACGAAGGTGTGAGCTTCATGCCGAACCACTATAAATCGCCGCGTCTCTTGGTTTTGTGGTCTTTCCTTACTCTTTACATTACTTGTTAGTTTATGTTTGTTAGTAGCTAAATAGATATCACATAACAAGTAGAATTCAACAAGTTTGCAAAAGAATATTAACCGGACCTAAAAACGGCGAAACGTTTTAGCAAGTAAAAAGAAGAGTAAACTACACCGTTCGTCCTTGTGGTTACACCGTTCGTCCTTGTGGTTTACGTTGACCGACAAGTTTCGTCCTTTGACCAAAAAAATGCACCACCCGTCCCTAAATGCGAAACGTTATGTATCGTTGATCCTTCACTTTAATAGGCCACACTAACAGTCGTTAAACTCCCACACATGATACCCATGTGAGGGTAATTCTGTCTTTTCCCACCTTTTTGCCAGCTCTTTTTTTCTTTTTTTTTTCTCTATCTTAGTCCATTGCATTTTTAATGTATATATCATTATATCACCACTATTATCATTTTCACCATCACAACTACTCAGTATACCTAATCAAAACTTCAAAAACTAAAAACCCTCAAAACTATTTCAAAATCTCAATAACTAAAAAACTTGAAATCTTCATATATCTTTATCTATTCTTGTTTCTTTATTTATCACCAAACCACATTATGCTCATCACATGTTCATACACCAAATCAATTTAAACAATTCACCACCACAACCTCAACTCTACCACCACCACCATCATCATCATCTCAACAACGCCGCAACCCGCTAGCCACTCCTCTTGAAACCCGCAACGACGGTCAATGCAACACGCTGCTGGTGGTTACAAGTCGTCACATGGCCACAACATCGCGACACATCACCACCACAGATCTCGCGAGTCAGGTAACGATAAGTGTTGCGCGACTCAGTTTGTTTAGTGGAACGAATTTGTTGGGTTTTGTTATTTGGGAATAAATAAGTTAAAAAGGGGTCAACTACCTAGTGAATGGTGGTGAGGAGTTGTATGGCCGGATTTTTGGCAGGTGGTGGCCGTAGTTATATGGCCAAATTTCTAGTCGATGATAGGCGTTGATGACTTCAGATCCACGATGATGAATTTGAGAAGGATGTTAGGATTGTTAGGTTTTTGTTATTTTTGTTAAATGTTGAAATTATGGAAATTTATTTGTTATAATGTTATAAAGATTGATTGTGGGAATTTATATTGCTATCAAAGGTTTTGTTTAACTGCATATATGGGACATTTTTTTTAATGATATTTGAATAATCAAGATGTAAAGAATGAATGAAAATGATGGTGATGAAAGTGTGGTCGGTTAGATTTTGTTGTATTGTTATATAATAAAGGTTTTGTTGCTAATAATTGAATATTATTGTAGTTTATTTTTAATTCTGTGGGTTTTGATTTTATGGAAACGAGATGCTGATGTTTTATGAAAAATGAGCATGATTATTTAATGTTTATGGGTGTTGATTTAGGGGTTTGTGAAGGTGGTCAGGTATGGTGAAAGTGGTGGTTGATGGTGGTGGGTGAAGATATAGATGAAGAAGAAGAAGAAGAAGAAGAAGAAACTAAGATGGTTAAGTGATGATGGTAGGGTCCACTAATTATATTAAAAGTTTTTAGATGGTAGTTGGCAGTGAGTTATGTGTAGACTTAAAAAGACAAAAATACCCTCAAGTGTGTACACTAAACAACCGTTAGTGTGGCCCGTTAAAGAGAAGGATCAACGATACATAACGTTTCGCATTTAAGGACGGATGGTGCATTTTTTTGGGTCAAAGGACAAAATTTGTCGGTCAACGCAAACCACAAGGACGAACGGTGTAGTTTACTCTAAAAAGAAACGGTGAAACTATTCAACCCCCTTCTAGTTTCTACAATTGGTATCAGAGCTCCAGGTTATCAAGATCTTTAGAGTATACTGTGCTTTAAAACTTGAATCGATCTATGGAGTCTGAAAGATATCTAGAAGGGCGTTCTTTGAATGAGCCACCATTTTTCGTAAATGAAAATTTTGTCATTTGGAAAAATGAATTTGAAAGTTATGTGAAATCAATAGATCATAATTTTTGGCATGTCATTTCAATTGGTGCTTTTCAACGAATGAAAGTAAATCTCGAAAATCAAAATTTCATAAGAAATTTTTGCAAAACATCGAAGCAAAAATATTGTGGGCGGTTTTGTTGTGGTGGGTTGATGGGTTCAAAGAGGTTACCACCATCCATGATGTCAGATAGTAAATGTTACGAACAAAGACACAAAGAAATAAGATAGACTAAAGAAAACCTAAAAATAAAAATAAAATCTTACTAGAAAGGAATCTAGCAAGTAGACCTAATAAAAAGAAATCCTAACCTAGACAATAACTATCCCCGGCAGCGGCGCCAAAAACTTGATATGTGGAAATCGCACCAGGTTTTACCTCTCAAGAGATCTCGAGAAGCTTACAACCCCCACCAGGCAGTGTACCTAATCGTTGTAGTATAATATAGTGATAAGTACCGGGGGATTGATCGTTCAATTCAGGAATAGTGTCGCTAGGATTAGAAAGCCTAATAACTAGGTCTAGGAGTGAGGGGTGATTCTTTTTGTATTTTTATATTTTATAGAAAGCAATTAAAATCTCGGGTTTTGAAGGAGTGGGCGGAATTAGTTGCTAGCCAACTAACCCAATTTACTAAGATGCAATCAAAATAAAATAATAGAAATGAAAATTAAGCTAATTATACTAATGTGGTGTAAAGAATGATGAGGAAAGTTGTGTTTACTTAGATTTCATTACTCCCTAGATATCTTTTATAGGTTGATAGCTTGTTACAATTGCATGGATGACGGGTCATATTCCTTAATACTAGTCGTAGGGCCGTGTACAATATTCCCTAACTCTATAGGATCCTACTTCACTCCTATGTCGAGCCGTTAGATGCTCCTAACATGGGATCATTAGAATTCTCCTACGCATTAAATACAACCAAAAATCGTAGTACACCTCCGATCATGTTTCTTAAGACGTTCAAGCAAGTTAGCAATGGAAGTCTGCCAGTTTTCTTAAGCCTAACATCGAATACAATCATCCGTAACAACTATAAACAAACAATCAACCTATAATTAACATCTAGGTTTCACTACATCTAAGCAAACACAAAAGAAATCTAGCCTAGCATGTTAAATTGAAGACAAGCGTAAGATATATTCAAACAACACATAGACATATTGAATTAATTGAAAGAGTACTGATGAGGCGAAAAATGAACCATTTTTAGGGGGTCATTTAAGCCCGGAATTGAATTTATTTGATCAAATATTGCCCTAAATCATTCCTTTTGTGATTTTAGGTACTTTGGGAGTGAATTCTGGAAAAGGAAGCATTTTGGACGTTTTTAGAGCATAAAAGTGAAGAAAACGGCAAAGACTTAATTTTCCATGCTGAGAACAGTACCTGACGGCGTCAAAAAGAAAATTATGACGGCGTCAGGAGTAAAATCCATGACGACCCAGAGAAAACCTGAAGGCGTCAAGAGAAGGGCGTCAAGAGTATTTTTGGTGACGGCCTGCATAAGGAGTACACATGACGGCGTCAAACCCAGATCTAGGCAGTCCGAGAAATTATTTGGCGGCGAGATGATAGCGTCAGAAATTTGCTCTTGACGCCGTCACCTCTCAGAATCTATATATACTTTTCTATTTTTCATTCATTAAAAGAGGAACTTGTGTGGAGAATACTAGGGTCGAACCTAATAAACCCTAGGTCGTTTTTAACTGTATTTTCAAGGGTTTTCACCCCTTGAAACCTTTCATGTTCAATTAAGGTAAGTCCTCTTTCAATTCATTCAATATGTCTATGTGTTGTTTGAATATATCTTATGCTTATCTTGATTTCAACATGCTAGGCTAGATCTATCATGTGTTTGCTTAGATGTAATGAAACCTAGATGTTAATTATAGGTTGATTGTTTGTTTATAGTTGTATTGGATGAATGATTTGAATGTTAGGCTTAAGAAAACCGGCAGATCTCCATTGTG
Source organism: Artemisia argyi (assembly GCA_030686995.1). Lineage (NCBI taxonomy): Eukaryota > Viridiplantae > Streptophyta > Magnoliopsida > Asterales > Asteraceae > Artemisia > Artemisia argyi. The sequence goes on along the minus strand of CM060688.1, from coordinate 113,125,210 downwards.
TAACATGCTTGAACGTCTTAAGAAACATGAACCGATGTGTACTAGGTTTTAATGGTTGTATTTAATGCATGAGCAAATTCTAGTGATCCCATGTTAGGAGCTTCTTAGCCGGCTCGACATAGGAGTGAAGTAGGCGCTTATAGGATTGGGGAAGTAAGTACGCCACCCCATGAATGGTATTAAGGAATACAATCCGTCATCCACGCAACTGTAACAAGTAATTAACCTATAAAAGATATCTAGGGAGTAGTGAAACCTAAGTAAACACAATTCTCCCATATATTGCTCACACCACTAGTTAATTTAGTTTATTTTCATTTTTAGTATTTTATTTTGATTACATCTTAGTAATTTGGTTAGTTGACTAACAATTAATTCCGCCCAACTCCTTCAAAACCGAGATTTTTACTTGCTTTCATAAAAATATAAAAATACAAAAAGAATCATCCCTCATCTCTAGACCTAGTCTTTAGGTTTTCTAATCCTAGCGACACTATTCCTAGCTGAACGATCAATCCCCCGGTACTTGTCATTATACTATACTACATCGATCAGGTACACTGCCTGGTGGGGGTTGTAAGCTTCTCGAGATCCCTCGAGAGGTAAAGTGATGAGGCGAAAAATGAACCACTTTTAGAGGGTCATTTAAGCCCGGAATTGAATTTATTTGATCAAATATTGCCCAAAATTGTTCCTTTTGTGATTTTAGGTACTTTGGGAGTGAAATCTGGAAAAGGAAGCAATTCGGACGTTTTTGGAGCATAAAAGTGAAGAAAACGCCAAAGACTTAATTTTCCAAGCTGGGAACAGTATGTGACGGCGTCAAGAGTACCATCCTGACGGCGTCAAGAGTAAATTGCATGACGGCCCAGTACAGAAATGAAGGCGTCACAAGGAAGAGCGTCAAGAGTTAAATACGTGACAGCCTGGAAAAACTTAATACATGACGGCATCAGATGTAGATCATGGCAGTCCGAGGATTCATTTGGCGGCGAGATGACGGCATCACCCCTTTGTTCTTGACGCCGTCAGACTCAATTTTCTATATATAGTTTTCTAATTTTCATTCATAAAAGAGAGAAGTTTTGGAGAAACCCTAAGGCCGAACCTTATACGAATTTTACAGGTTTTTCAAGGGTTTTCAGCCCTTGAACCCTTACATGTGTAATTGAGATAAGTGTTCTTTTAATTCAATCAATATGTCTATGTGTTGGTTGTGTATATCTTGTGCTTGTCTTGATTCCACCATGCTAGGCTAGATTTATCTTGTGTTTGCTTAGATCTAATGAAACCTAGATGTTGATTATGTGTTGATTACTTGTTTATGGTTGTATTGGATGAATGATTTCAATGTTAGGCTTAAGAAAACTGGCAGATCTCCAATTGGTAACATGCTTGAACATCGTAGGAAACATGAACCGATGTGTACTAGGTTTTATTGGTTGTATTTAATGCATGAGTAAATTCTAATGATCCTATGTTAGGAGCTTCTTAGCCGGCTCGACATAGGAGTGAAGTAGGCACTCATAGGATTGGGGAGTTAAGTACGCCACCCCATGAATGGTATTAAGGAATACAATCCGTCATCCACGCAACTATAACAAGTAATTAACGTGTAAAAGATATCTAGGGAGTAGTGAAATTTAAGTAAACACATTTCTCCACATATTGCTCACAACCTTAGTTTAATTTAGTTTTATTTTCATTTTTAGTATTTTATTTTGATTGCATCTTTAGTACTGGGTTAGTTGACTAGCAACTAATTCCGCCCAAATCCTTCAAACCCCAGATTTTTACTTGCTTTCTAAAAAATATAAAAATACAAAAATAATCATCCTCATCTCTAGAACTAGTATTTAGGTTTTCTAATCCTAGCGACACTATTCCTAGCTGAACGATCAATCCCCCGGTACTTGTCACTATACTATACTACAACGATCAGGTACACTGCCTGGTAGGGGTTGTAAGCTTCTCGAGATCCCTCGAGAGGTAAAGCCTGGTGTAATCCCCACGCATCAAGTTTTTGGCGCCGCAACCCGGGGAATAGTTATTGTCTAGGTTAGAATTTCTTTTTATTTGGTCTACTTGTTAGATTCCTTTCTAGTAAGATTTTATTTTTATTTTTAGGTTTCTTTAGTCTATCTTATTTCTTTGTGTTTTTGTTCGTAACTCTTCACCACCTGACATCATGGACGATGGGAACTTCTTTGAACCCATCATCCAACCACAACAAAACCCACCACTAGAACCCCTTAGGCCACGAACCTCAGGAGAGTATTCCCGACTTAGCCACCAAGGCTACCGAAACACCATTGAGCTCACCGGAGCCAATGTGACCCCCTTGCGATCCGACACCATCCGGTTGGTGCAAAGCGGATGTGCATTCCATGGACTTCGTTCCGAAGATCCAAACCAACATCTTAAGGACTTCCTAAAAATCGTAGATTCCATACACCTAGGTGTTGAAACTAGAGAGACAACCCGATTACGCCTATTCCAATTCTCTCTACGGGATCAAGCTAGTCAATGGCTTGAGCGTTTATCCGCGGGATCCATCACCACATGGGATGATCTCACCACTCGTTTCCTTGCTCAATTTTCCCACCGGGGAGAACTACTAAGCTTAGAAATGACATCTTGATGTTCCAACAATGTTAAAATGAATCTCTTTATGAAGCATGGACTCGTTTCAAGGACTTACTCCAAAAAGTCCCTCATCATGGCATAGATCTTTGGCTCCAAGTACAAATCTTTTATGACCATATCGATCTCTCCACGAGGCGAGCGATTGACCAATCGGCCGGTGGTAAGCTACGTGATCTAAGTGCGGAACAATCATGGGAACTCATAGAAGATCTTGCTCTCTATGACAATGAAAGTTGGAATGATCCCCGTGATTTGAACAAAGCGGTCAAGGCAATACCTTTGCCTTCGAATAGCTCTAGCACTCCCGACCGTAGGATCATGGAACTTGAGGACCAAGTCAAGTTTCTCATGAAATCTTACGAAGCTCTTAAGCCTTCAAGCCAAGTGAATAAAATCACTTCTTAATGCGAATTATGTAGTGGTCCCCATGACACTCGTGATTGTGTGGAACTCCCCGGAACAGCTTTCGCGGACTATGCATCCTCGCGTACCGACGAAGCGGGAGATAAGTGGTACACTTTCAAGCCCGAGCCAAACCCTTACGGTGATTCTTACAACCCCTCTTGGAAAAATCACCCAAACCTTAGGTGGAAACAAAATCAACCCAATTCTTCTAATCTGCCTAATCGTTACCAACCAAACGGTCCACCCTCCAACCGTACTTTCAACAACAATCCTTCTAACAACTATGGTAGTACCAACAATCTTGAAGGATTGATGTCAAAATTCATGGCATCTCAAGAAGCTCGCATAGCTAGGTTTGAAACCGAATTCAACCAACAACAAACGGAGATGGCCAACAAGATTGACAACTTGTTGAAAGCCCTCAACAACCAAGCTTTAACCACACCTAGGAAGGACACTAGGGACACCAATAACGGAATCCAAATTAAGGACCCCCATCATCTCAACATGTCCACTTTGTCAATGTTGTCACCATTAAGCCAATAGATAAGGAGATAGAAGAAAGTGACAAGGATGAAGTTGGAGTAGAAACCGAAACTAGGGATGAAAGCAGGGAAGTTGAGGTTAATAAGGAAAAGGGGTTAGAGGAAGTAGAAACTATAGAGAAGTACTTTGATAAGTTGCCCACCAAGGAAGAACGGGAATACCATAAGGATTTATTCGATAGTCCCGAGAGACCATATATCCTTGGCACACCCCTTATCAAAATGGGAGACCCCTCTAACATTAACATACCAAGCAATATCGGGCACATGCATATATGGAAAGCTTACATCGATCCTAGATCTCCTGTTAACATCATGACTAGGACTTATTACAATTGGGTGATGAAGAAGCAAATTGATTTAGGATGATGCCCAATAAGAATCTGATAAGTAATTTTGTAGGAAGAGTGAAGGGATTGCATGTGATTATAGGTAATTTCACGTATGAGATCGATTTTATGATAGTGGAAGACACTCGTCTGGTGATAGATGATTGCCTAAGCCAAATAATATTCGGAAAACCCTAAATTCTTAATTCGGTTTTCTCTATTAACTCTTGCAATTCGTTACTGTTTTGTTAGTTGTTATTGGATAATCGTTTAAGGTTAAGCTTTTTATTCCTCAACCGATTTAGGATCTCTAATCGGTTATTATTCATATTTAGGGTTTTGTTTTATGTTTATTGGTTTCTTCCTCTTAACCGACCTATTACTTGCATATTTAAAGTCGGTTAGTGGCCTGAGCTTTATTGATATATCTCTTGATAGTGTTTGGGGTGGTTGATGCTTTTACGATTATACCTAATCCTATTATTAGGGTTTCGTTTTTTCTTACATTCGCTGGTTGATATTTTGACCTGGTTTGCTTCTGGATCGACGTGTTTCGCATGCTCATTGGTTGGTCGATCCAATGGTGGTGTTATGTTGTATTCATTCATGCTTATGAAACCCTATTTTAGGGTTTCGATCTTCTTTATGGTTATGATGATGATTCTGGTCGTTCCATGATGGTACTGGTTGATTGATGGTTTTTATATTGTCCGAACATGTTCTTTTCTTTGGTATGAGGGTTTATGGAGAGATGATTCCGTTTATGGTTTTTTGGGATATTGGATACGATGCAAGATCTTAATGTTCTATTTGATTGCGTTCCAAAACCCTAGTTTATTGCATATGCATGGGACTGCTGCTGATTTCATGATTGGTACACTTGTTTATGGATTCTTCCTACTGCTATCAGTTTGTATTGGGACTGATTAGAGGTGGTGTTTGATTGTGGCTGCTGTTTGGGGTTATGATAGTGATAGTAGACAAGTTTTTGAGGGTACCTTGTTCAAAAACCCTTGTTTCAAGACCGGTTGATCATTTGGCTTATTCATGTTATATTAATCGGTTTTGTTATTGTTGTTGCCGATTGTCGAGCATAGGGATCCTGGTTCATCGTTCATACTCATGTTGCCACTCTTACATTATCTAGTGATCGAAGTACAGGTTTCTATGGATGATTGGTAAGTATGATGCTTTGTCTATGGTAGTATGGATCGTTTGGAGTCCACTCTTATCTGGTTTTCAGGCTGCTTCTATTACAACGATTCTTGCCATGTTTATGCTTCAAATTCGATTTGCTACGGACGTCACTCTCATTAGGTTATTAGATTATGCATTTTACATAATACTAATAGAAGATGCAATTGGTTGAAGCTGGTAATTTGAACTACTATGACGATTTGAAGATTCAAGGCTTTGTCTACTTGAATAACATTTAATTTTTTATATATAGTCGTTGTAGTTTGTGTTCAATGTTTGTTATAAACGTGGTGTGTCACGTTTATATGTGTGGTAGTGGTCTTTTTCTTATTAGTAAGAAATGGTAGTGTCATGTATGTTGTTTCGCCTATGTAACGGGCTTAGATATGGGACTTCACCCATATCCATTGTACTTAAACGTTTTGGTTGGTTTATATATTTTACCAGGGTGCAGGATTACTCCCCTTTACCCAAAAATAATATTCGGAAAACCATTTGTTGAGGTCACTAGGATGAGTTATGATCCGACTCTAGGGATAGTTAGATTCAAGGAAGAGAATGATGAGATTGCCTACCAAATGCCCCACAAGATTGAGCAATACCGCCTCCTCTCAAATTTAGAAAAGGAACACAAGCAAGCGGCTTATTATAGGAATGATGAGGATAGACGTAGAGGAGTAGAGTATGTGAAGAATAGGATGCTTGGTTCTACAAAGAATGCTTGCAACTAGGTCCGGAATACAAAACTGGTTTAGAAGACGACCTAGGGAGTGAAACCAATGATGAGATCACGTAGTAACCCATGACCTTGAGTCTAGCTACAAGACTCGTAAATAAAGAAAAGCGCTTCTTGGGAGGTGTAACACCCCCAAAATACCGCAGCGGAAGACTGTGTCACTGGGATGCTACTTCAGGGCACAAAGTACAAGATACAGAAAACGACCTCTAAATGAGACGTTTTGAAAAGTTACCATTCGAATAGATAAAAGTCATAGTTTACAAAACAAAGATCCCAAAGTAGAATAATACATAAGTTTTTAAAGTGTATCGAATGGTAAACGATAAAAGCGAAAGTCTCCAAAAGCATGCCCTAAGACTCTCAGCTCCACACACCTGCTATCGCCTTACAAACCTGAGATAAACATGCTTAAAAGTGTCAACACAAAGGTTGGTGAGTTCATAGAGTTTGTTTTAAAACAGTTGAAAAGTCTATAAAAAAAATGTTCACACAGCAAAGGCATCGTAAATCCACTCAGTTGCAAGTCCCGCCATAAGAGACTTGCAACCTGTGTGTTCACAACCCACTGCTACAATATAATATGAGAAGGACATGTATAAGTTCATAACAACAGTTAAGCAATTTGTCGTGAGTCTACACTTCATCTCCGAAGACCTCACTAGTGTATGTTGCTCACAAGGAAGGTAGTGGCATTGGTTCTACTTCATCTCCGAAACCCAATGCATGTGTTATCCAAGGAGACTTTATGTTTAAGTATAACGCCATCAAGTATAATGCAATCAAGTATAATGTAATCAAGTATAATGTTTCCAAGTATAAATGTTATGTGAATTTGTACAAGTAAGCAAGTAGTAGCATGTATCTCCCCCAAAGAGTTAAAACAATTATAAAAGAGTAGGGGCTATGACTCACCTTAAACTGATGATACTGTGATGAAGTGAAATAAACAACAATGAACGGTTAGCTGCCGCAACCTAATATGAATAATGAACGATCTGATTTAGATCATGAAATGATATTATGAATGTCCATGCACATGTTTCCTATACCACTCTTCTTTAAAAAAATACTTGTTGTTATCAAAATAATGCATTTTCCAAAACTTAGGAAAATATGGCAACTAGAAAATAAAACTAGTTGAAATGTATATATATATCGTATATATAAGTGTTAGTGTTATATACTTCGTCTTGAAAACCTTGAAGTAACATCTAGTGGTCGTAAAAATAAGCTCATAAGCATAAGTACTTAGTTAGTTATAAATTTCGGCAACTTAGTAGTATTTCTTGAAAATCTAGAATTTAGTACGTAGAAGTAGTATTATTATTATTTCTAGTATAAACTGCCAATTATAGAGGGTTTTTGTCGATATTGAAACGTGAATATCTTTGTCGTTATAAGCCCGTTTTACTTGTTCTTTATATCCACGGTTACGTCTTAGTATGTAGTAATATATTTTGGAAAGCTTGGCTCCTCCGGGTTACGTCTAAAGCCTCTTTTTGTCCGACGAAAAACGTCCAACAGCATGTATTTTTTCCGGAAAATAGTTTTCGTCAATAAACTTGCAAAAATCATAACTTCTTCGTTATAAACTCTTTTTAATCCGTTCTTTCGCCTACGGATTCGTTTTTGAAATTATTTTCTAAAAATTTTGCCAAAGTTTACTTTGTATTTCCTTATTTTTCTGGGTTGGGCAATTTGGGACAGTATGCATATATACTTGTTACAAATTCATTTTCAAGGTTCAAAACTAGTTTCTAACATCACCAAAATCTCTTGTAACCACCACAAAGCTATACTAATCCTACCATACACCTTCTTAGGGTGCCATGGGTTCCTAATCACTACTAAACAAGTTAATTTAACAAAGGAGTACCTAAAACAGATTCTAGGGTTTGTATGATCAAAAAGTCTTCAAAAATAAAGTGGTATAGCTAGTTTGTGCATGAAATTAAGCATTAATACCATGAGATACATAGGTTAATTAGATGAAAACATGAAAATAAATTTGATAACTCACTTTGAAATAATAGGTGGTGAGATGATGAGAAACCTTGGATTACTTGTGTTTTTGTGTTATGATTCTTGATTAGGATGATGAAATGAACAACTTTGATGCTTTATACTTTGAAAAATAATGGATTGATCATGGATCTTGGAAAAAAGTCGTGGGTTTGGAGTGGAGAAGGAAGGAAAAAGATGAGCTTATGATTCTTGGAAATTATATGTTTGTGTGAAAGGTGTTTATGTAGATATTTACTTAGGTTTATATTGTATTATACTTGATCATATAAGCATGAGGTTAAAAGTAAAGGTCAAGTAGTCTAGGGATGGTATTGTGGCTGATTTTCAATAAGTGAAAGAGTAGCAAAGTCGGTTTTGAGTTGCTTAGGAAATGTAATGTAATATTGGTGTAGTTTAGTGTAAGTATTAGTTATAATCGGGTACCGGGTTTGCTAGAAATAAATATTAACGAAGTTAACCGGGACATAATAAAGTTATAAAAATGTTAAAAATATGTTGGGTACAAGTATTTAGTGATCGGGTGATTATTGTTTAGTTTTCACGAAAACCGTCGTAATGTTTATAAGCTTACGTTATAAATAAAATAAATTTCCAAAATACTGGGTAAATGAATATTATAACTTTTATGATGATAAAATGGATATAAAAATATGTCGGGACCATTGTGGGAATATTTAGATATAATCGTCGTAATAAACCGGGTGTTAACGTTTATTATAAATACTTATACGTAAAACGTTAAATGTATCAAATATATAAATTTGAAAATCCTAAGAGTGGTATAACATGAAAATGTTGTTATGATGATATGCAGACTGTCTCTAGTCCGTATGCAGTGTCCTTAGCACTAATGAAATGAATTCGCACCTAAACCAATCCGGTTACGCGAATTTGAATACCCGTAAACTAAATTTACGATGAAATGAATAATGCAAGTGAATAGTGAAAACTTTTCCGAAAATGAATAGTGTTCAGTGAATAGTAAATTTTTCAAAAGTTTCTCAGAATGTCAAACTAACCTCAAAAATGATGAATAGTAAAATGATGAATAGTGAGTGATGAATAGTAATATTTGAAAACTTCGGGGAAATAACCAGAATTTACGAGTTGTGACAGTCTCTCTCCCTAAAAGGAACTTCGTCCCGAAGTTCAGCTCATTTGTTCCACATATGTGCCTAGGGGTCTGATTTGACAATGTAAGCTTTCCCAGCTTGCTATAATTGCTTACACTCATCAAATTACTACTGTTAGTATGACTAAGGTTAATGCTGCTAGGTCTCAGATAATCAATGTTGTGTATAGGTCCTATATTAAGACTTAAGTGCTACAAAAATACGATAGTTGTTCAAGAGAATGTACCCGTTGTGCTATCGCGGACATGTTGGGTGATAGGATTTCCTAGGAAGTAAGCTCTGCCAAGTGCGGGTGGAATCTCATTGGCCTCATCTCGTGGCCCTTCAATTGCTGCTGCTAAGTTTGGACGATTGCCTCCTTGGTTAAGATTCCTTTTCAACTTAGGACAGGTGTTTCGAAAGTGATCCGGGCTGTTACACTCATAGCATGTCTTTTGGTTGTTTGTCATATTGCCCACATTCACTGGTTCTCTACACTGGTTTGCATAATGACCAGACTGTCTGCAATTAGCACACATACGGCAGGGCACAGTCTTTTGGTGATGAAAATTACATTTCGTACATTTAGGATGCTGGCCTAAATACTCTCTCTGACCAGAACTAGTCGCCGCAAAGGTCCTTGCCCTTTTGTTGTCAGCTATCGTGCCCATCTGCTTGTTCGACTCGCTTGTTCCCTTCCTTTTATCACTGTTCCTCAAGCTTCCATTTCTAACCATCTCATCTGTCAGAGTCCCTGCTCTCAATATTGCACTCTGAATTGTAGAAGGCTCAGTTGTTTTCACAGTCCCACGAATTTCTGGGACAAGACCATATATGTACCTCTCGATCCTCTTGTACTCAGGGGTAACTAAGTGTGGAACTAGTCTGGCTAATTCATGGAATCGATCTGTATAGGCTGCATGTCCAGCCCCTATCATAGAGTGATGATAAAGTTCATCCTCCAGCTTTTGCATCTCGTTGTCCGGGCAGTATTCCTCCTTCAGTAATGCCTTAAAATCGTCCCATGTCATACCTACAACTGCCGCTCTACCCCTAGCTTGAATCTGCGTATTCCACCATGTCAATGCCTTTCCTGATAGCAAGCACACGGAATACTTCACCATTTGATGTGCTGCACAGTTACTAATGTCGATCACCGACTCCATCTTTTCAACCCATCGAGTATACACCAACGCGCCTCCTACACCATCGAAATCAATTGGCTTGCATGACGTAAATTCCTTATACGTACATCCAGTCCTAATGTTGTTGTTGCCATTACCATTCTGGCCTATACCATTGGTGTTGTTAATTCCGCTTTCATGGTTTGCCAAGTTATTCATATGATCGCCAACTTGAGTGACAATAGTGGGGAGAAAGTTTTGAAGTTGTCGAGCGATGATGGCTTCAAAATCAGTATTTCCACTGTCGTTGTTATCATTGTTTTCAATGCCGTGACCACCTCCACGTCCACCAGTTCTTCCACCATCGTTACTAGGGTTACTAGTGTCATGAGCAGCTCCTTTACCTCCTCTACCTCCACGTCCACCAGTCCTTCCACCCCTTGGTGTTGCGCCTCCTCGACCAGAGCTACGAGTCACTCTCTTTGGTGCCATGATTTCCTGAGAGGAAGGACATTTAGTGAACGTCAGAGATGAGGGAAAACCGTTGATTAACCAAAGTCTATACTTAACATCCTCATATATAATACCGTGCTACCAGTTGTTTCCTAAGTTGTGCCAACACCGATCTACATATGCATAGTCATATGTCCACGTGTGTCGTGAAGCACTTATAATTATGTTGGCCACCACAATTATAAATGTTTCCTTTCACAGGTGTACATATCACCAGGCACACATATCTCAGTGGTAGACGTTGCTTAAATGGGAATCTAGGGAATGTCACGCTCAGTACGAAGGAACAAAGGATTCTCCCTTAAGTGTTAAAGTCACTGGGAAGTCTAGTTTCTAACGGTTTCTACAAAGTATCTTCAAGAGAACTCCCATCCTCGGGCAAATCATCAAATCTCTACAGCTAAGTAATCACCTTCATTTAACTTAGTCTCATGTCTCATCAAACAAGAACTGTCACAAGATTAAGTTAAATGATCAGTTATTACCGAGCTCCATATTTCTGATAACTTGCCTAGATTTTGGGACTTCCCCATCAGTACCACAAAATATCTAATAGCGTAGGTCTAAGAAAATTATCAGCAAGCGTACGTGTATGAAAAATGCAAGGCGATAGGGAGGAGAGTCTACATGTATGTAGTTATAGTCTAGACTCTAAAACAACCTAGTTCTCTATAACCAAGGCTCTGGTACCAATCTGTAACACCCCCAAAATACCGCAGCGAAAGACTGTGTCATTGGGATGCTACTTCAGGGCACAAAGTACAAGATATAGAAAACGACCTCTAAATGAGACGTTTTGAAAAGTTACCATTCGAATAGATAAAAGTCATAGTTTACAAAACAAAGATCCCAAAGTAGAATAATACATAAGTTTTTAAAGTGTATCGAATGGTAAACGATAAAAGCGAAAGTCTCCAAAAGCATGCCCTAAGACTCTCAGCTCCACACACCTGCTATCGCCTTACAAACCTGAGATAAACATGCTTAAAAGTGTCAACACAAAGGTTGGTGAGTTCATAGAGTTTGTTTTAAAACAGTTGAAAAGTCTATAAAAAAATGTTCACACAGCAAAGGCATCGTAAATCCACTCAGTTGCAAGTCCCGCCATAAGAGACTTGCAACCTGTGTGTTCACAACCCACTGCTACAATATAATATGAGAAGGACATGTATAAGTTCATAACAACAGTTAAGCAATTTGTCGTGAGTCTACACTTCATCTCCGAAGACCTCACTAGTGTATGTTGCTCACAAGGAAGGTAGTGGCATTGGTTCTACTTCATCTCCGAAACCCAATGCATGTGTTATCCAAGGAGACTTTATGTTTAAGTATAACGCCATCAAGTATAATGCAATCAAGTATAATGTAATCAAGTATAATGTTTCCAAGTATAAATGTTATGTGAATTTGTACAAGTAAGCAAGTAGTAGCATGTATCTCCCCCAAAGAGTTAAAACAATTATAAAAGAGTAGGGGCTATGACTCACCTTAAACTGATGATACTGTGATGAAGTGAAATAAACAACAATGAACGGTTAGCTGCCGCAACCTAATATGAATGATGAACGATCTGATTTAGATCATGAAATGATATTATGAATGTCCATGCACATGTTTCCTATACCACTCTTCTTTAAAAAAATATTTGTTGTTATCAAAATAATGCATTTTCCAAAACTTAGGAAAATATGGCAACTAGAAAATAAAACTAGTTGAAATGTATATATATATCGTATATATAAGTGTTAGTGTTATATACTTCGTCTTGAAAACCTTGAAGTAACATCTAGTGGTCGTAAAAATAAGCTCATAAGCATAAGTACTTAGTTAGTTATAAATTTCGGCAACTTAGTAGTATTTCTTGAAAATCTAGAATTTAGTACGTAGAAGTAGTATTATTATTATTTCTAGTATAAACTGCCAATTATAGAGGGTTTTTGTCGATATTGAAACGTGAATATCTTTGTCGTTATAAGCCCGTTTTACTTGTTCTTTATATCCACGGTTACGTCTTAGTATGTAGTAATATATTTTGGAAAGCTTGGCTCCTCCGGGTTACGGCTAAAGCCTCTTTTTGTCCGACGAAAAATGTCCAACAGCATGTATTTTTTCCGGAAAATAGTTTTCGTCAATAAACTTGCAAAAATCATAACTTCTTCGTTATAAACTCTTTTTAATCCGTTCTTTCACCTACGGATTCGTTTTTGAAATTATTTTCTAAAAATTTTGCCAAAGTTTACTTTGTATTTCCTGATTTTTCTGGGTTGGGCAATTTGGGACAGTATGCATATATACTTGTTACAAATTCATTTTCAAGGTTCAAAACTAGTTTCTAACATCACCAAAATCTCTTGTAACCACCACAAAGCTATACTAATCCTACCATACACCTTCTTAGGGTGCCATGGGTTCCTAATCACTACTAAACAAGTTAATTTAACAAAGGAGTACATAAAACAGATTCTAGGGTTTGTATGATCAAAAAGTCTTCAAAAATAAAGTGGTATAGCTAGTTTGTGCATGAAATTAAGCATGAATACCATGAGATACATAGGTTAATTAGATGAAATCATGAAAATAAATTTGATAACTCACTTTGAAATAATAGGTGGTGAGATGATGAGAAACCTTGGATTACTTGTGTTTTTGTGTTATGATTCTTGATTAGGATGATGAAATGAACAACTTTGATGCTTTATACTTTGAAAAATAATGGATCGATCATGGATCTTGGAAAAAAGTCGTGGGTTTGGAGTGGAGAAGGAAGGAAAAAGATGAGCTTATGATTCTTGGAAATTATATGTTTGTGTGAAAGGTGTTTATGTAGATATTTACTTAGGTTTATATTGTATTATACTTGATCATATAAGCATGAGGTTAAAAGTAAAGGTCAAGTGGTCTAGGGATGGTATTGTGGCTGATTTTCAATAAGTGAAAGAGTAGCAAAGTCGGTTTTGAGTTGCTTAGGAAATGTAATGTAATATTGGTGTAGTTTAGTGTAAGTATTAGTTATAATCGGGTACCGGATTTGCTAGAAATAAATATTAACGAAGTTAACCGGGACATAATAAAGTTATAAAAATGTTAAAAATATGTTGGGTACAAGTATTTAGTGATCGGGTGATTATTGTTTAGTTTTCACAAAAACCGTCGTAATATTTATAAGCTTACGTTATAAATAAAATAAATTTCCAAAATACTGGGTAAATGAATATTATAACTTTTATGATGATAAAATGGATATAACAATATGTCGGGACCATTGTGGGAATATTTAGATATAATCGTCGTAATAAACCGGGTGTTAACGTTTATTATAAATACTTATACGTAAAACGTTAAATGTATCAAATATATAAATTTGAAAATCCTAAGAGTGGTATAACATGAAAATGTTGTTATGATGATATGCAGACTGTCTCTAGTCCGTATGCAGTGTCCTTAGCACTAATGAAATGAATTCGCACCTAAACCAATCCGGTTACGCGAATTTGAATACCCGTAAACTAAATTTACGATGAAATGAATAATGCAAGTGAATAGTGAAAACTTTTCCGAAAATGAATAGTGTTCAGTGAATAGTAAATTTTTCAAAAGTTTCTCAGAATGTCAAACTAACCTCAAAAATGATGAATAGTAAAATGATGAATAGTGACTGATGAATAGTAATATTTGAAAACTTCGGGGAAATAACCAGAATTTACGAGTTGTGACAGGAGGTAACCCATGCTTTGTGTGATTTTATTTTGTTTGTTTGTTATTTGCTTCCGTATGCATGCTTTATTTTTATTGTTGGTAGATCATGTTTCTAAACTAAAAAGTGGAAATACTTTACTTTGTTTTTTTGGCCTAGTCTTAACTCCACCTAAAGGTATTTTTGCAAAAGATAAGTGTAAAGGGAAACCCCAAATATGTTTTTAAGAAACAAACCGATCATGATTCTCCACAATATTAAGTGAACATGTATATTCGTACTTGCTAGAGTCAAATGCTTGTATTGAGTCATAATGAAGTTTTGCAGGATTTTCCAGGAAGTAGGACCAAGTTTTTCCAGAAATTTTCCGGAAACTTAACATAAGAATTTCTGCATGTCACTTCTGACGGCGTCACGAGTTTACTCTTGACGGCGTCACGTGTAAAAATCTGGAAATTTTACCAGTTTTGTTTTTCTAACGGAGTTTTAAAGTTTTTGTTGAATTATTAAGTTTTATAATCTCCAGGAAATCTGCAAACTTCATTCCACAAGCATTATATCTTACTTTGTTTTCTAGGATTTAGTAACTTATGTAGATTACCGCCGATTTTATGCGAGGTTGTCTTGTTTGTTTTTTCAGGATTTACAGGTTATGTATGACAAGAGGATGATTTATTTTTCTGGAAGGGAAGCTTTAATTGTTCATTTTCTTGGAGGAAGATCTAACCTGGCCACCTTATTATCCATACCGAGCGAATCAGGGGAGTATTTGATTTTATTCTTTTTACTTATTTCACTTTTACATTCTTTACTTGAACATTGGGGACAATGTTCATCTTAAGTGCAAGAGGAGGGTAAAATGATGATACCTTACATGTACACTTTTGCTTGAGTTTGTTTGTTTAATGGTAGATGTGTAATAAAACTATGAGAAATACTTGTTAGTGCAATTTTAGCGCCAAATTTAAAATTTTTTACACATTTAGGAGTGAAACTTTAGCCATAGCAACCGTCTCATGGATAGGAGATTGTATGACTAGCACATAACCGTACTTTCAGAAAAATTTTCCACCCAAATATGTGAGGTTCACCTTTAGATTTGATATGAAAAGCATTTACTATTAGTGCTTATGAGTGTACCGGTAGCATTTAGATTCTAGAACTTGCGTTAGTGATGCATCCCGAGACCGCTAGTGAGACTACATTCGTGTAGTAGGATTTACTACATGATAAGAGGCATTAGGATCACCCTTGTGTTAAACCCGTATTATAATTACTTGAGCATTTAAATCATATTACTTGGCTAGTTAAGTCAACTAATTTTTCCCACACCCTTAGCGTTGTGATCATTTTTAGTACACGAAACCCCTAGTACACCCCTCCGAGCCTATCTTTTCGTTTCTAACTTTAAGCATCTTACTTAAAGGAAAAATTTGTTACACCCCACTTAAATGTACACCCAAATCGCCTTAGCCTTCCGTGTATGCGCTCATTTTTAGTGCATTATTGTTATTTGTTAAACCCTAAGTTAACTATCTAATTGATTACATGGTTGCTAAGTCGAGTCATATCCTTGTACATATTGTTTTGGGACGATTGGGACTCATGGGTAAAGTACTTATTTATGGAGTATTGGGGAAGAACATCATATATTACCCCCTATGTACGTTAATCTTAAAAGTACTCCAAGTGTTTTGATTTTCTTAATTCGAGTCATTAGATTAGTTTGTTGTAAAGTATGTAAAATTCAAGTGTAAGGGGAATTTTCATTCCCTATGATGTACTATTTTGGATGGTAGGGTGAGAGTGTATGCAAAAATTAAAAGAAAAAAATAAATAAAAAAAAAAATCAAAAAAAAAAATCAAGAAAAAGAAAATAAAAATAGAAAAAGAAAAGAGAAAAAACATACGGACTACTATCCCGTTTCATTTTATGTTTTTTTTTTGGGTAAAAGGGAGTAATCCAGCACCCGGTAAAATACATTAATCAAGAAAATGTTTCAGTACAATGGATGAGAGTGAGTCTCTCATCGAAGTCCCTAAGGACACTACCACTACCACTACCACTATATAAGAATGACAGGCCATTCTTATAACTAACAGATCTAAATACAACTAACCATGACTAGCAATAAAAATACAATACATTACAACTCAAATAAACATTTAAGTCTTCTTAGTCATCCTAGCGATCTAGATCATAAACATGCGAACATCCAGCTTCAACCAATTGCGTCTTCTATTCGTATTATGCACGCATAATCTAATAACCTAATAAGAGTGACTTCCGTAGCAAATTGAACTTGAAGCATAAACAATGGTCTAAGCGACCCAACCTTCCAGCATATCCGAACTTGAACCAATATTCTAACAAATACGAGTGAACACACATGAAGACATACAATGATCAAGTCACAATGCACCACACCTCCCATGATCACACAAAGGACTGAAACACATAACATTTGCTGATCCACCAATGATAGCAACCATGGACTGCCATGGAACAACAAACACCATACAACCAAACCAACACATGCATATACTGCTTCACTTTTAGTAGATAAGACGTCTCGTAACAATCAGCCATGATAGATAATGAATACACCACCATACTGTTCACCAGCTAAAGCATCACACAAGCATGACAAACCCGTCGACAAAATAGGGTACGTACCATGCCTACGCATAAACCAAGCATGAAAGATAAGCATGATAAACTGAAACCCTAACATGCTGTCGACTAAATCTCCCAGCCATCAAATCGACCACGACAATCCCAATCAAATTTAACGAGCATGATGACCAGTAGCATATGAAAATAGGATTAACAAACCCTAACATCCAGCATAGATGATCACAAGACCCATAGATGAATAAGAGTGCAACTGATCCGTGATCGTGTACATGGGGGTTTTGAACAAGAGTCCCCAAAAACTTAACTTCCATTATAGATATCGCAACCATGTAAACCAGCAGCCTAAATCAGTCCCAAAAAGCAATGATAGGAGCAAACATCAAATAGAACTGATCGCAATAAGCATACCAATAGGGCTCAAACGAACCCTAATTTGCATCATAACCAAAACTCGATCTGATGAAGAAAATAAAGGCACGCAATCTTCCAAAACAGATCGGTCAAGAAACATCTCTCCCATAGATAACCCACGTACAAATAACCCATCACCATGTAAGGCACGTCCAGGAATATAACCACCCACAACAACCATGCATTCATCGAAACAACCAGATTCAAACATCACATACCATTCATAAAATCGAAACCCTAAAAAAGGTTTCTTAATAATCGTTAAGAGCAAACCACCTCAAATCGACCCCTTATATATATAAATCAGTAATAACCGACATATGATAAAGGAAATTAGGGACGAATTGAAACACTAGCGAAACCCTAAAATAAAGATCGCAAAATTGGTTAGGGTTTCATCAGAACCTAATCGACCCTGATAATAAGTAAACTCGATTTAAAACCGACATATGATTGTCACAATCAGAGGTTCGATAGGGAATAAGAAACGAAATAACCCTACAATCGAATCAGAATAATAAAGAGAATTAGGGTTAAATAATTCGATTGTAGAACATAATAAGGACGATTTCAGAAACCCTCCTCTACCCAGTGATTAAAAACCAAGAAAATCCGATTGCATATCACTCAAAAAAATGATAGAGAGGCGGATTAGTGGTTGAATTTGGCCAGAATGATAGGTGTAGAGGAGGCTGAAAAAATCGCCCCTAGAAGGAGAGAAAATTCGTTTAGGTATAAAGCCCCGTTTCATTTTATGTTTATTTTATGTTTTTGTTATTTTTCATTTATTAGCTTAAGTCGAGTCTAGTCTTGGCTTAGCAACGCCACATTGTGCATGTAATTAACCAAGATTGTTAACTCGCCACCAGTAAAGACTGCCTATATCCAACAAAACCGTGTATTTCATATCCCTACACCTAGCGTTACAACCCTTTAAAAGACATCTTTGATAGTTTATCCTAGGTGCTTACGCCATGTGGTGGAGGTTTGATCCTTTCCCAAGCCTATGGTAATCTATTTTGCTATGACAGGTAGTGAGAGATATCTTCCGTTTCCATATTGTAATTTATACTTTATTACACCCGAGAGATGTGAGTATCTAAACACTATTTGTGAGGTGCTTGTGTATGACCTCCGTGCTTGTCTTTGGTCTTTAGTGGAACGATTATTTGTTGTAATTACTTTTATATTAGTGTTAAATGACCCCTAACTTTTATTTTGACTAGAATAAAAGCGCATTTGCTTGAGGACAAGCAAATCTCAAGTGTAAGGGTATATGATGAGGCGAAAAATGAACCACTTTTAGGGGGTCATTTAAGCCCGGAATTGAATTTATTTGATCAAATATTGCCCTAAATCGTTCTTTTTGTGATTTTAGGTACTTTGGGAGTGAAATCTGGAAAAGGAAGCAATTCGGACGTTTTTGGAGCATAAAAGTGAAGAAAACGCCAAAGACTTAATTTTCCAAGCTGGGAACAGTATGTGACGGCGTCAAGAGTACCATCCTGACGGCGTCAAGAGTAAATTGCATGACGGCCCAGTACAGAAATGAAGGCGTCACAAGGAAGAGCGTCAAGAGTTAAATACGTGACGGCCTGGAAAAACTTAATACATGACGACGTCAGATGTAGATCAAGGCAGTCTGAGGATTCTTTTGGCGGCGAGATGACGGCGTCACCCCTTTGTTCTTGACGCCGTCAGACTCAATTTTCTATATATAGTTTTCTAATTTTCATTCATAAAAGAGAGAAGTTTTGGAGAAACCCTAAGGCCGAACCTTATACGAATTTTATAGGTTTTTCAAGGGTTTTCAGCCCTTGAACCCTTACATGTGTAATTGAGATAAGTGTTCTTTTAATTCAATCAATATGTCTATGTGTTGGTTGTGTATATCTTGTGCTTATCTTGATTCCACCATGCTAGGCTAGATTTATCTTGTGTTTACTTAGATCTAATGAAACCTAGATGTTGATTATGTGTTGATTACTTGTTTATGGTTGTATTGGATGAATGATTTCAATGTTAGGCTTAAGAAAACTGGCAGATCTCCAATTGGTAACATGCTTGAACGTCGTAGGAAACATGAACCGATGTGTACTAGGTTTTGTTGGTTGTATTTAATGCATGAGTAAATTCTAATGATCCCATGTTAGGAGCTTCTTAGCCGGCTCGACATAGGAGTGAAGTAGGCACTCATAGGATTGGGGAGTTAAGTACGCCACCCCATGAATGGTATTAAGAAATACAATCCGTCATCCACACAACTATAACAAGTAATTAACGTGTAAAAGATATCTAGGGAGTAGTGAAATCTAAATAAACACATTTCTCCACTTATTGCTCACAACCTTAGTTTAATTTAGTTTTATTTTCATTTTTAGTATTTTATTTTGATTGCATCTTTAGTACTGGGTTAGTTGACTAGCAACTAATTCCGCCCAAATCCTTCAAACCCGAGATTTTTACTTGCTTTCTAAAAAATATAAAAATACAAAAATAATCATCCTCATCTCTAGAACTAGTATTTAGGTTTTCTAATCCTAGCGACACTATTCCTAGCTGAACGATCAATCCCCCGGTACTTGTCACTATACTATACTACAACGATCAGGTACACTGCCTGGTGGGGGTTGTAAGCTTCTCGAGATCCCTCGAGAGGTAAAGCCTAGTGCAATCTCGACGCATCATAAAGCCTGGTGCGATCCCCACGTATCAAGTTTTTGGCGCCGCAGCCCGGGGAGTAGTTATTGTATAGGTTAGAATTTCTTTTTATTAGGTCTACTTGCTAGATTCCTTTCTAGTAAGATTTTTTTTAGGTTCTCTTTAGTCTATCTTATTTCTTTGTTTCCTTTGTTCGTAAACTAACTCGATGGATAACAATAACATTGATCGTTTGATTCCTGTTATTCGTGTTTTTGGTCGTAGGATTTTCCAAATGCCCGCCCCAATCCCTTTAGTGGAAAATGAGAACCCACCTAACCTAAGTTGTGTTTGGAATCTAGGAGAATCTAGGAGAATTTATTGATAGTAAGTTAACCCAAGTTGTGTTTGGAAAACCTTTCAAAAGGTTGACCAACCTTGATGAAAAACTTATGGAAGGGTTAATTACATTCTCGGAGGGGGATGAAGATTTTGTCTGCCAAATGCCCCGTGCACACCCTAGGTTCAAGGATTTCTCCATGGAGAAGTGTAGTAGGTATCCGCCCATAGAAATGCTAAGTGAGAATGATAAGAGAAAAATGCTTAAATATACTCATGAAAAGAATAAAAGGTACTATCGCGGATGTTTAGAGTTAGGGGATGATTATAAGAAAGATGAGGCGACTATTAGATGGCTCACGCTTGGTTATGTGAGCATAAGCGACACACGATAACCCATGACCTTGAGTCTAGCTACAAGACTCGTAAATAAAGAAAAGCGCTTCTTGGGAGGTAACCCATGTTTTGTGTGATTTTTATTTTTGTTTATTGTTATTTGCTTCCGTATGCACGCTTTATTTTTATTGTTGGTAGATCATGTTTCAACTAAAATAGTGAAAATACTTTACTTTGTTGTTTGGCTTAGTCTTAACTTCATCAAAAGGTATTTCGCAAAATATAAGTGTAAGGGGAAACCCCAAATATGTTTTTAAGAAACAAACTCGATTATGATTCTCCACAATAATAAGTGAACATGTATATTCGTAATTGTTAGAGTCAAATGCTTGTATCGAGTTATAATGATGTTTTGCAGGATTTTCCAGGAAGTAGGACGAAGTTTTTCCAGAAATTTTCCGGAAACTTAACATAAGAATTTCTGCAGGTCACTTCTGACGGCGTCACGAGTTTACTCTTGACGGCGTCATGTGTAAAATTCTGGAAATTTTACCAGTTTTGTTTTTCTAACGGAGTCTTAAAGTTTTTGTTGAATTATTAGTTTTATAATCTTCAGGAAATCTGCAAACATCATTCCACAAGCATTATATCTTATTTTGTTTTCTAGGATTTGTTAGCATATATAGATTGCCGCCGATTTTATGCGAGGTTGCCTTGTCTGTTTTCTCAGGTTTCACAGGTTATGTATGACAAGAAGATGATTTTATTCTGGAAGGGAAGCTTTGATTGTTCATTTTCTTGGAGGAAGATCTAACCTGGCCACCTTATTATCCATACCGAGCAAATCAGGGGAGTATTTGATTTCATTCTTTTTACTTCTTTCACTTTTACATTCTTTACTTGAACATTGGGGACAATGTTCATCCTAAGTGTAAGGGGAGGGTAAAATGATGATATCTTACAAATACACTTTCGCTTGAGTTTGTTTGAAGGATGGTAGATGTGTAATAAAACTATGAGAAATACTTGTTAGTGCAATTTTAGCGCCAAATTTAATTTTTTTACAATATTTAGGAGTGAAACTTTAGCAATAGCAAGCGTCTCATGGATAGGAGATTGTATGACTAGCACAAAACCATACTATTCAGAAAAATTTTCCACCCAAATATGTGAGGTTCGTCTTTATATTTGATAGGAAAAGCATTTACTATTAGTGCTTATGAGTGTACCGGTAGCATTTAGATTCTAGAACTTGCGTTAGTGATGCATCCCGAGACCGCTAGTGAGACTACATTCGTGTAGTAGGATTTACTACATGATAAGAGGCATTAGGATCACCCTTGTGTTAAACCCGTATCATAATTACTTGACCATTTAAGTCATATTACTTGGCTAGTTAAGTCAACTAATTTTTCCCACACCTTAGCGTTGTACTCATTTTTAGTACACGAAACCCCCAGTACACCCCTCCGAGCCTATCTTTTCGTTTCTAACTTTAAGCATCTTACTTAAAGGAAGAATTTGTTACATCCCACTTAAATGTACACCCAAATCACCTTAGCCTTCCGTGTATGCACTCATCTTTAGTGCATTATTGTTATTTGTTAAACCCTAAGTTAATTATCTAATTGATTACATGGTTGCTAAGTCGAGTCATATCCTTGTACATATTGTTTTGCAACGATTGAGACTCATGGGTAAAGTACTTATTTTATGGAGTAATGGGGAAGAACATCATTTATTATCCCCGTATTTGCGTTAATCTTAAAAGTACTCCAAGTGTTTTGATTTTCTTAATTCGAGTCATTAAATTAGTTTATTGTAAAGTATGTAAAGATTCAAGTGTAAGGGGAATTTTCATTCCCTATGATGTATTATTTCGGATGGTATGGTAAGAGTGTATGCACAAAAACAAAAAAAAAATCATCAAAATATATATATATATATATATATATATATATATATATATATATATATATATATATATATATATATATATATATATATATAGAAAGAAAAAGAGAAAGAAACATACGGACTACCATCCTTTTTCATTCTATGTTTATTTTATGTTTTTTTTTTTTTTTTTTTTGATTTATTAGCTTAAGTCGAGTCTAGTCTTGGCTTAGCAACGCCATATTGTACATGTAATTAACCAAGATTGTTAACTCGCCACCAGTAAAGACTGCCTATATCCAACAAAACCGTGTATTCCATATCCCTACACCTAACGTTACAACCCTTTAAAAGACCTCTTTGATAGTTTATCCTAGGTGCTTACGCTATGTGGTGGAGGTTTGATCCTTTCCCAAGCCTATGGTAATCTATTTTGCTATGACAGGTAGTGAGAGATGTCTTCCGTTTCCATATTGTAATTTGTACTTTATTACACCCGAGAGATGTGAGTATCTAAACACTATTTGAGGGTTCTAGTATATGACCTCCGTGTTTGTCTTTGGTCTTTAGTGGAACGATTATTTGTTGTAATTACTTTTATATTAGTGTTAAATGACCCCTAACTTGTATTTTGACTAGAATAAAAGCGCATTTGCTTGAGGACAAGCAAATCTCAAGTGTAAGGGTATATGATGAGGCGAAAAATGAACCATTTTTAGGGGGTCATTTAAGCCCGGAATTGAATTTATTTGATCAAATATTGCCCTAAATAGTTCCTTTTGTGATTTTAGGTATTTTGGGAGTGAATTTTGGAAAAGGAAGCATTTTGGACGTTTTGGAGCATAAAAGTGAAGAAAACGGCAAAGACTTAATTTTCCATGCTGAGAACAGTACCTAACGGCGTCAAGAAGAAAATTATGACGGCGTCAGGAGTAAAATCCATGACGACCCAGAGAAAACCTGAAGGCGTCAAGAGAAGGGCGTCAAGAGTATTTTTGGTGACGGCCTGCATAAGGAGTACACATGACGGCGTCAAACTCAGATCTAGGCAGTCCGGGAAATTATTTGGCGGCGAGATGACGGCGTCAGAAATTTGCTCTTGACGCCGTCACCTCTCAAAATCTATATATACTTTTCTATTTTTCATTCATTAAAAGAGAAACTTTTGTGGAGAATACTAGGGTCGAACCTAATAAACCCTAGGTCGTTTTTAACTGTATTTTCAAGGGTTTTCACCCCTTGAAACCTTTCATGTTCAATTAAGATAAGTCCTCTTTCAATTCATTCAATATGTCTATGTGTTGTTTGAATATATCTTATGCTTGTCATGATTTCAACATGCTAGGCTAGATCTATCATGTGTTTGCTTAGATGTAATGAAACCTAGATGTTAATTATAGGTTGATTGCTTATTTATAGTTGTAATGGATGAATGATTTCAATGTTTGGCTTAAGAAAACTGGCAGATCTCCATTGTGTAACATGCTTGAACGTCTTAAGAAACATGAACCGATGTGTACTAGGTTTTAATGGTTGTATTTAATGCATGAGCAAATTCTAGTGATCCCATGTTAGGAGCTTCTTAGCCGGCTCGACATATGAGTGAAGTAGGCGCTTATAGGATTGGGGAAGTAAGTACGCCACCCCATGAATGGTATTAAGGAATACAATCCGTCATCCACGCAACTGTAACAAGTAATTAACCTATAAAAGATATCTAGGGAGTAGTGAAACCTAAGTAAACACAATTCTCCCATATATTGCTCACACCACTAGTTAATTTAGTTTATTTTCATTTTTAGTATTTTATTTTGATTACATCTTAGTAATTGGGTGAGTTGACTAGCAACTAATTCCGCCCAACTCCTTCAAAACCGAGATTTTTATTTGCTTTCACGAAAATATAAAAATACAAAAAGAATCATCCCTCATCTCTAGACCTAGTCTTTAGGTTTTCTAATCCTAGCGACACTATTCCTAGCTGAACGATCAATCCCCCGGTACTTGTCATTATACTATACTACATCG
Source organism: Artemisia argyi (assembly GCA_030686995.1). Lineage (NCBI taxonomy): Eukaryota > Viridiplantae > Streptophyta > Magnoliopsida > Asterales > Asteraceae > Artemisia > Artemisia argyi. The sequence continues at coordinate 113,100,593 of CM060688.1, read as the reverse complement.
ATCAGGTACACTGCCTGGTGGGGGTTGTAAGCTTCTCGAGATCCCTCGAGAGGTAAAGCCTGGTGCGATCCCCACGTATCAAGTACTTATTTCTAATTGAACATGAAAGATTCAAATGGTTGAAACCCTTGAAAAACCTGGAAAATTCGACCTAGGGTTTTTCCCTCAAAGTTGCACACTAATGAATGAAATTTGGAAAAATATATATAGATTATACAGGATGACGGCTTCATGTGTAAAAATGTGACGCCGTCAACTCGCCGCCTTAATAGAAATCGTATTGCCTAGATTTGATTTTGACGCCGTCATGTGTAAATTTCTTCTGGGCCGTCATGTACAAATGGACCCTGATGGCCTTGGTGACGCCGTCAGGTCCTATGCTTGAAAACACTCTGAACCGTCACGTGTATTTTTCACTTCCACCTCTTTTGTAACTCTTGACGCCGTCATGTAGAGAGTTGTGACGCTGTCAAGTACTTTTCCCAGCAAGGAAAATTAAGACTTTGCCGTTTTCTTCACTTTTATGCTCAAAAAATGTCCAAAATGCTTCCTTTTTCCAGATTTCTCTACAAAAGTACCTAAAATGACAATAGGAACGATTTAGGGCAATAATTGATCGAATAATCTCGAATTCGGGCTCAAATGACCCCTTAAAAGTGGTTCACTTTTCGCCTCATCAAATACCCTTACACTTGAGATTTGCTTGTCCTCAAGCAAATGCTCTTTTATTCTAATCAAAATACAAGTTAGGGGTCATTTAACACTAATATAAAAGTAATTACAACAAATAATCATTGCACTAAAAACCAAAGACAAGCACGGAGGTCATACACTAGCACCTCACAAATAGTGTTTAGATACTCACATCTCTCGGGTGTAATAAAGTATATATCACAATATGGAAATGGAAAACATCTCTCACTACCTGTCATAGCAAAATAGATTACCATAGGCTTGGGAAAGGATCAAACCTCCACCACTTGGCGTAAGCACCTAGGATAAACTATCAAAGAGGTCTTTCAAAGGGTTATAACGTTAGGTGTAGGGATATGGAATACACGGTTTTGTTGGATAAAGGCAATATTTACTAGTGGCGAGTTAATCATCTTGGTTAATTACATGTACAATATGGCGTTGCTAAGCCAAGATTAGACTCGACTTAAGCTTATAATTCAAAAATAACAAAAACTTAAAACAAACAAAGAATGAAACGGGATGGTAGTCCGTATGTTTTTTCTCTTTTCTTTTTCTATTTTTTTTTTATTTTTTTTTTGATTTTTCGATTATTTTTTATTTTTTATTTTATTTTTTATTTTTTTTATTTTTTTTATTTTTTTTTGCATACACTCTTACCCTAATGTACATTTTCCTTACACTTGAATTTTTACATACTTTACAATAAACTAATCTAATGACTTGAATTAAGATAATCAAAACACTTGGAGTACTTTTAAGATTAACGCACATATGGGGGTAATATATGATGTTCTTCCCCATTACTCCATAACATAAGTACTTTACCCATGAGTCCCAATTGTCCCAAAACAATATGTACAAGATATGACTCGACTTAGCAACCATGTAATCAATTAGATACTTAACTAAGGGTTTAAACATGTAACAATAATGCACTAAAGATGAGTGCATACAAGGAAGGCTAAGGTGATTTGGTTGCACATTTTGGTGGGTTCTAACAAATTCTTCCTTTAAGTAAGATGCTTAAAGTTAGAAATGAAAACATAGGCTCAGAGGGGTGTACTAGGGGTATCGTGTACTAAAAATGAGTACAACGCTAAGGTGTGGGAAAAATTAATTGACTTTACTAGTCAAGTAATATGACTTAAATGGTCAAATAATTGTAATACGGGTTTAACACAAGGGTGATCCTAATGCCTCTTATCATGTAGTAAATCATACTACACGAATGTAGTCTTACTAGCGGTCTCTGGATGCATCACTAACGCAAGTTCTAGAATCTAAATGCTACCGGTACACTCATAAGCACTAATAGTGAATGCTTTTCCTATCAAATCTAAAGGCGAACATCACATATTTGGGTGGAAAATTTTTCCGAATGGTACGGTTTTGTGCTAGTCATACAACTCCTATCCATGAGACGCTTGCTAAGGCTAAAGTTTCACTCCTAAATTACACTAACAAGTATTTCTCTTAGTTTTATTACACACCTACCATCAAACAAACAAACTCAAGTGAAATAGTATCCTATAAGGTATCATCATTTACCTTCCCCTTACACTTAGGATGAACATTGTCCCCAATGTTCAATTAAAGAATGTAAAAGTAAAACAGGTAAATGAATGAAAACAAATACTCCCATAATTCGTTCGGTGTGGATAGTGTGGTAACAAGGTTAGATCTTCCTACAAGAAAATGAACATTTAAAGCTTCCCTTCCAGAAAAATAAATCATCTTCTTGTCATATATAACCTGTTAAACCTGAGAAAACAAACAAGGCAACCTCGCATAAAATCGGCGGCATTCTATATATACTAACAAGTCCTAGAAATCAAATTAAGATATAATGCTTGTGGAATGAATGTTTGCAGATTTCCTGGAGTTTATAAAACTAAAGAATTAACAAAAACTTTAAGACTCCGTTAGAAAAACAAAACTCGCAAAATTTCTAGAATTTTACACATGATGCCGTTAGGTATTAATTCCTGACGCCGTCAGAAGTGACCTGCAGAAATCTTTACGTTAAGTTTCCGGAAATTTTCTGGAAAAACTTATGTCCTACTTCCTGGAAAATCCTGCAAAACATCATTATGACTCGATACAAGAATTTGTCTCTAACAAGTACTAATACACATGTTCATTTAATATTGTGGCAAATCAAGATCAATTTCGTTCTTAAAAACAAATTTGGGGTTTCCCGTTACACTTAGCTTTTGCAAAATACCTTTACATGAAGTTAAGACGAAGTTAAACAACAAAATAAAGCATTTTCACAATTTTAGTTTGAAACATGATCTACCAACAATAAAAATAAAGCATGCATACGGAAACAAATAACAATCAAACAAATAAAAATCACACAAAACATGGGTTGCCTCCCAAGAAGCGCTTTTCTTTATTTTACGAGTCTTGTAGCTAGACTCAAGGTCATGGGCTATCCTATATGTATGAGCTCCTCGTTGAGGATATCTTTGGGATCAAACTTGGGTTTCAACTTCCTATCAGTTTTCTTGGTACGGTATGACCTCTCAAACTTTTCTCCATCCGGATCATATAAAATCATCTTCATATGCCATGATCCATCACCTTCCTTAGGTGGCTTGTCCCACTTCCATTTACACTTATCCCCTTCCCTTTTCCACTTGTTCATCTCTATGTTGATAGGCATTACGCATAAGAACTCAATCATTTTCCTAAAGACTAGGGTATCCTCAAAAGGGTCTAGTTCCTCATCTCTAGCTATGAGTTGTTCCACCGAATGTGTTTTACCGATGAAATCTTTTTCTAGATAGAGTGGGCGTTGAGGTCCTATAAAGTTTCTTTCTATCCGAGGCCCATATCTAGATGGTCTCCTATTCATCTCTACCCAATGTGGTGTCGGTTTGTCCTCACAATCGTAGCTATGCTTCCTAACATCATAAACCGACCAAGTATCACCCTCTCCTACCACTATCTTAGACTCCTTACAATCTATCATGGCACTAGCGGTTGCTAAAAATCCTCTTCCTACTAACAATGGGCATGTAGTATCACTAACCATATCTAGGACGTGAAAATCCGCTAAAATAGTTAACTTTCCTACGTGAACCACTGCATCCCCGACCGGATGGGCAATACTTCCATCCGCTAGACCAATTAGTACTTCCGTCTCCTCTAACTTTCCTAGCTTAAGAGTGGTGAAAATGGATAAGGGAATCAAGTTGAGGCTTGATCCTAAGTCGGCTAGTGTGTCGAAAGCTTCGGATTTTCCTATCTTACAAGGCAAAACAAATATACCCGGATCATCAAGCTTTTTAGGCAACTTGTTTTGAACGAAGGCGGTCCCATTTTTACCCAATTTAAATTTCTCGTATTTTTCTAGTAGGGTACTATAGTAGGGAGCACGGGCTAAGACATCAATGACGGGGCGTTCAAGGTGGAGCTTCTTGAATTCATCGTCAAGGTCTTGTGTAGGAGGTGTTTCAACTATGTTATTGACGGCTTTGATATCGGATGTTTTATTCAATTGGTCCCTTTGAAGAATTTGGGTTTGCTTGAAACACGTGCTCAATGCTTTGACCGAATAGTATTGTGGACAAGAAGTAGGGGACGTAATCGATGATATGGCATTAACGTTTAGTTTTGGGTTCTTGACCGTGTCGCACGGGAGTGCTCCCATTTCTCTGTCATTGAGAACTTTCAACAATGTGTCTATTTTGGTGGTCATCTCGCTTTGCTTTTGTTTGAAATCGGCTTCAAACTTAGATATGCGAGCTTCTTGAGATGCCATAAACTTGGACATCAATCCTTCAAAATTGTTGGTACTACCATAGTTATTAGAAGGATTGTTGTTGAAAGTACGGTAAGAGGGTGGACCGTTTGGTTGGTAAAGATTAGGTGGATTGGAAGAATTGTTTTGGTTTTGTTTCCACCTAAGATTCGGGGTGATTTTTCCAAGAAGGGTTGTATGAATCACCGTAAGGGTTTGGCTCGGGTTTGAAAGTGTACCACTTGTCTCCCGCTTCGTCGGTACGCGAGGATGCGTAATCCGCAAAAGCTTGTCCGGGGAGTTCCACGCAATCATGAGTGTCATGGGGACCACTACATAATTCGCATGAAGAAGTGATTTTGTTCACTTGGCTTGAAGGCTTAGGAGCTTCATAGGATTTCATAAGAAACTTGAATTGCTCCTCAAGTTCCATGATCCTACGGTCGGGAGTGCTAGAATTGTTCGAAGGAAAAGATATTGCCTTGACCATTTTGTTCAAATCACGGGGATCATTCCAACTTTCGTTGTCATAGAGAGCAAGATCTTCTATGAGTTCCCATGATTCTTCCGCACTTAGATCACGTAGCTTGCCACCGGCCGATTGGTCAATGGTTCGCCTTGTGGAGAGGTCGATATAGTCATAGAAGATTTGGACTTGGAGCCAAAGATCTATGCCATGATGAGGGACTTTTTGGAGTAAGTCCTTAAAACGAGTCCATGCTTTATATAGAGTTTCACCTTGACGTTATTGGAATATCAAGATATCATTTCTAAGCTTGGTAGTTCTCCCTGGTGGGAAAAATTGAGCAAGAAAACGAGTGGTGAGATCATCCCATGATGTGATGGATCCCGCAGGTAAACGTTCAAGCCATTGACTAGCTTGATCACGTAGAGAGAATTGGAATAGGCGTAATCGGGTCGACTCTCTAGTTGTAACATCAAGGTCTATGGAATCTACGATTTTAAGGAAGTCCTTGAGATGTTGATTAGGATCTTCAGAATGAAGTCCATGGAGTGCACATCCGCTTTGCACCAACTGATGGTTTCGGATCGCAAGGGGGACGCATTGGCTCCTTGAGTGAGCTCAATAGTGTTTCGATAACCTTGATGGCTAGGACGGGAATACTCTCCTAAGGTTCGGGGCCTAAGAGGTTGGTTTGCTAGTGGTGGGTTTTGTGGGTGGCTTTGTTGTGGTGGGTTGATGGGTTCAAAGAGGTTACAACCTTCCATAATGTCGGATGGTAAAGGTTACGAACAAAGACACAAAGAAATAAGATAGACTAAAGAAAACCTAAAAATAAAAATAAAATCTTACTAGAAAGGAATCTAGCAAGTAGACCTAATAAAAAGAAATCCTAACCTAGACAATAACTATCCCCGGCAGCGGCGCCAAAAACTTGATACGTGGGAATCGCACCAGGTTTTACCTCTCAAGAGATCTCGAGAAGCTTACAACCCCCACCAGGCAGTGTACCTGATCGCTGTAGTATAATATAGTGACAAGTACCAGGGGATTGATCGTTCAACTCAGGAATAGTGTTGCTAGGATTAGAAAGCCTAATAACTAGGTCTAGGGGTGAGGGATGATTCTTTTTGTATTTTTATATTTTATAGAAAGCAATTAAAATCTCGGGTTTTGAAGGAGTGGGCAGAATTAGTTGCTAGCCAACTAACCCAATTTACTAAGATGCAATCAAAATAAAATTATAGAAATGAAAATTAAGCTAATTATACTAATGTGGTGTAAACAATGATGAAGAAAGTTGTGTTTACTTAGATTTCATTACTCCTTAGATATCTTTTACAGGTTGATAGCTTGTTACAATTGCATGGATGACGGGTCATATTCCTTAATACTAGTCGTAGGGCCGTGTACAATATTCCCTAACTCTATAGGATCCTACTTCACTCCTATGTCGAGCCGTTAGAAGCTCCTAACATGGGATCATTAGAATTCTCCTACGCATTAAATACAACCAAAAATCGTAGTACACCTCCGATCATGTTTCTTAAGACGTTCAAGCAAGTTAGCAATGGAAGTCTGCCAGTTTTCTTAAGCCTAACATCGAATATAATCATCCGTAACAACTATAAACAAACAATCAACCCATAATTAACATCTAGGTTTCACTACATCTAAGCAAACACAAAAGAAATCTAGCCTAGCATGTTAAATTGAAGACAAGCGTAAGATATATTCAAACAACACATAGACATATTGAATGAATTAAAAGAGTACTTATCTCTAATTGAACATGAAAGATTCAAATGGTTGAAACCCTTGAAAAACCTGGAAAATTCGACCGAGGGTTTTTCCCTCAAAGTTGCACACTAATGAATGAAATTTGGAAAACTATATATAGGTTATACAGGGTGACGGCGTCATGTGTAAAGATGTGACGCCGTAAACTCGCCGCCATAATAGAAATTGTATTGCCTAGATCTGATTTTGACGCCGTCATGTGTAAATTTCTTCTGGGTCGTCATGTACAAATGGACCCTGACGGCCTTGGTGACGCCATCAGGTCCTATGCTTGAAAACACTCTGGACCATCACGTGTATTTTTCACTTCCACCTCTTTTGTAACTCTTAACGCCGTCATGTAGAGAGTTGTGACGCCGTCAGGTACTGTTCCCAGCAAGGAAAATTAAGACTTTGCCGTTTTCTTCCCTTTTATGCTCCAAAAATGTCCAAAATGCTTCCTTTTCCAGATTTCTCTCCAAAAGTATCTAAAATGACAAAAGGAACGATTTAGGGCAATAATTGATCGAATAATCTCGAATTCAGGCTTAAATGACCCCTTAAAAGTGGTTCACTTTTCGCCTCATCAGTAACTAATCAAGAAATTGATTCACCAAGTGAGTGTCATCATGTCTTGCATCACATACAACACATATTATGGTAATGTGTTATTAAGGATAGCTAGAGGCCAAGGTAAGTTTTCTTACAACCTTGACTATTATGCTTGTTATTTGAGTGTTTGTTATATGCTTACGTGACTATGTGATTTATTGTTACTCGCTTGCATGCTAGATAGTATTTGTGTGCTAATATGTGTTAGATGCTTTTTGTTATTTAGACGTTATGTCTAATTGCTTATTCTTCTTTGGATTCAAGCAAACTATTTGGAAAAATAATGGTCTTACCACAACATTTATTAATATCGAAATTTTGGGTCAATCAATCACTATAGACAATGCACACTCGTTTCACTCTTTATCCTTTCTCTAGTTCTCGTCTATGACTTTTCTTGGAATTTACATGATTGACTTCTAGCCTCTCCGATGCTAATCTCGTACCTGAGCCTCATCTCACGAACTACTTTTTCACTTCTTCTGTTTTGACTCAAATTCCCCTATTTATTCAAGCGTGTCGAGTCTTTTCCTTTTCTTTTGTCTCGATTCTACTCCAGACCCATTCCTTAGCCTACTCTTGCGTATTGAGTCTATTCCGTGTCTTAAAATACAAAGAGTTATGTTTTAAAACCATCTAAAACCAAAGATTTTTCATAAAGACCAAAACACCAAAAACCGACAAACCACAACTTTACTGCCGACGGTCCCCAAACGATTGGCGGTCCCATATTGATAAGGGACCGTCCGTGATTTTTAGATAAAAACACGTTTTCACTCTATATTTTTCAGTAAAACAAATCAAACATTTAGTGTGATAGCTGAGTTGCTAAAAAACAAGGTTAAATCACCACCTACTACATTAAGAATAAAATCCAAGGTCTCAAGCTTCAAATCACAAAACACTCCTACATACTAATCATCAATTGTAATTCAAACTCATCCAATTCTTTCTTTGAATTACATAATTAGGGTTTATTGTAAAATTAGATTTGGGGTCTTAAATCTTTTATGAAATTATGTACAATTAACATCTAAGCTCAATAATAGATTAATAGTAAGATTCTTATTAAATATATTCATTAGTAAATAGAAATGCTCTCATGTATGTAATCATAAACATGATAAATCTTTAAAGTAGGAAGACATCATTACCATCATTCTAAAACATAACCTTAAACTCCACATTGTTAAATACATATAAAAAACATTCACTCTAATTGATAATCAAAACCAATTCTAAGAAAGGTAAACTCTAATAATAACCTTCTGATTCTTCTTCTTATAGGGAACAAAATGTCACACATATATGATTTTGATCATCTCAACACCGACTCTTATACTCCTAGAATTTCTCTTGAACCAACCACTCCGGGAAGTCACATTCGTCCCTATGTGAATGTTGAGACTCGTCGCTTTCATGAGGGACAAATTGTTGATCCATCCTTAGCCTATCATAGAGACATTAATACACCTTTCGTGCCATAGGATTCGATTGTTTCCTTCATATCAATGAGAAAATTTGTCCTCACTTTGTTTTAGAATTCTTTCGACAAGTTGAACTCGTACGTAACGAGGATCAATCTTTGTTACTTTGATTTTGGATTAGGAACTTCAAATTTGTCCTCACTCTTGAGAAATTTGCTCAAATCCTTCGTATTTCCAATCATGGGCAATGTGCCTATACTGAAGATTGGTGTCTCGAGTCACTCTTCAACTATAGAGAAGAAAACAGTCCCTACTGCTCCTACATACCTCGTCCTTGTGAAATTACCAAACTTCTTCGTACTCATAGGTACTTTCCCTACCTTGATCAAACAAAAATTCGTATGATAGAGGTTCGTGATGAACTAATTCCTTGGGCTGTCATCCTGAAAGAGAACACTCTTGGTCTCAAAGGGATTCGTGAGCAACTCCCGGCGTGTTGGGCTCACATGATGTATTGTTTTCACACTAAACAACCATACAATCTTGCCTATCACTTCGCTAAGCAAATTGTACATCTCAATACCCTACGGATGTTCCTAACTCGTCTCTATCACTACATCATGAACTTTCATCCTTATCTTCGTGGTCCTCGATACTCTCTCTTTGATCTTGTCATGGAACCCATCAATGAGTTTCATATCTCCTCCATTTTTATCTCCTCATCATCTGTCGACTTTGACATCTATGATGATCCCATACTCGAGAATGAGGAACAGGCTAGAGTCAAGAATACCATGCAATAAGAACAAGTCACAAACACCATTGACAAGGCAACATCATGAAGGATTATCTTGCAGTATTGTGTTATTATGTTTCTTATGTATTTGTACTATTTGGATTTGTTAACTCTTGAATGTTGTAATCTACGAATGCTTGCTTAAATTTGTTTCTAACTTGCACGATTGTTTAAGCATTATCCTCTTGCGCTTAAGCTTTGTTATAATTCAAAAAATGTTTTGATCCCTGCAGATTGCAGAAATGAGAAAGTGGGTAAAAATCTAAGAACCTACTGCCGACGGTCCCTTATGGACCTGGCGGTCCTCCATTGATAACGGACCGTCCATCTGGGATCACGGATTTTTGCACTGGTTTCTTCTTTCCTGCAATCCTAAACCTATTGCATGATTATCACCACCTTACAATGTTTGGATAAACAACTTAAAGTGCTTAATATTTCCTAATGCATGCTTTGCCCAAATCATAAGCATGCTTGATTATTTAACCACCTCTCCTCTTCTTCAACCTCATCACAATCGCCTCTCATTTCATCTCTATCACTTACAATGGGCTCATCCTCTACTTCCTTACCTCCCTCAAACAAAGAACCCATAACCTCATTCAATTCACAACCACCAAACAAAAGGCCTAAGATCAAAATCATTCCACATCAAACTAACTTCATTGATCTCACACTCTATGACACCACACCATCTCCAAAGTCACCACCATCCTCACCTCAAGCACCAAGTGCGCCACTTAAAACACCATCCACCAATGGAACATCCTACTCTTCATCAAAGCCATCCTCTAGCTCAAAGCCAACCACATCACCTTTCTCATCATTCATCAAAAACTTGTCACTAAACATGGTAGATAACACTCTTTTCACTAAAAGAAAAAGCCCAAATCTCATCATTGTTCAAATATATGTCGATGATATTATATTTGGATCGACTTGTCAAGAAATGTGTGATGAATTTACCAACATCATGCATGATGAGTTTGAGATGTGTATGATGGGTGAACTAAACTTCTTCCTAGGATTACAAATAAAACAATTAGAAGATGGAATATTTTTTAACCAATCTAAATACATTAAGGAAATGCTTAAGAAATTTGGACTAGAAGACTCTAAGCCTATGAAAACACCGATGTCTACGGAAGTCAAACTCACAAGAGATTAAGAAGGTGAGTCCGTAGATAATGTTAAGTATAGAGGGATGATAGGTAGTTTACTATACTTAATGATAAGTAGACCCGATATCATGTTTAGTGTCTGCCTATGTGCTCGCTTTCAAGAGGATCCCAAAACCTCTCACCTAGAAGTGGTTAAGCGTATCTTCCGATACATTAAGGGCACTATACACTTAGGATTATGGTATCCTAAGGAATCCGACATAAAAAAAGCGTCTATGCGGATTCGGATCATGCGGGAGACTACGTGGACCAAAAAAGTACGAGTGGCATTTGCACGTTTATGGGATGTTGTCTAACATCTTGGTTTTCGAAGAAGCAAACCGCTCTTGCTATTTCTACCACCGAAGCCGAATATGTAAGCGCCAGAAAGGCATGTCAACAAGCACTATCGATGAAACATGACATGCACTATGGATGAAACAAGCTCTCGTAGACAATGGCATTAGGTTAGATAAGGTTCCAATTATGTGTGATAACAAAGGTGCCATAGATTTAAGTAAGAATCCCGTTCAACACTCTAGGACTAAGCTTATAGAAATTCGTCACCATTTCCTTCGCGATAACGTACTAAGAGGAAACATATCTATAGAAAAGATTGCCGTAAGCGTGAACCCTTTAACTACTTACGTTTAGGCCTAGGAATGATGGAACAAATTGGCTAAATTTTCTGCCACTATTCTGCACTTTTAATCATCAGATGGGCGGACCCCTTAATGTTATAAGGGCGTTCCCCTTAATTTTAAGGGGACCGGTCTCACATTAAGGGGACCGGCTATCTGACTGCATATATATATTTTTTCTCTCTTTCTTTTCTCCTCAAATCTGTGTCTAGGAATCTATTTTGCACAAAATTAAAGATTGAGAAACTAATTTTTCTTTGCAAAAACACATTTATAAACCAAAACCCAATCTGTTTTATCCAAACATCTAGGAAACACATGAAAACCAAATTGCCATCATAAAGTTATAAAACCCTAAATGTTCTCTTTGGCGATTTTGGTGATAAACCGTATACCTAAAACTTTTTAATCGTTTCTCTTAAAATCCTCCTTAATCTTTGCTCTCCTTTGTTCTTCTTTCATTAATTTGTTTAAGGATTTTTCCCTGAGCAGATTCGTGGAAGCTTTAACAGGTTTGGAGCGATTTTTTGTGATTCGTTTTTTAGGGTTTTATCAAAACCGCCATTAGGTTCTTGTAAATCGATTCTGTGTGCGTTTTTTTATTAAAGTCGGTTTAATCATTGACTTCTATATATTAAGGATCGATCTACTTGTTTCCTTGGGCGCCTTGTTTAATCACTTTTGGTAAAGTTCTTATGATAAACGAAATCTGTTAGGGTTTCAATATATTAGTGGCGTTCAAGAGTTCTGGTTCTGGTGCTTAATTCAATTCTAAACTCGATTAGGGTTTAGGTTTTTTCTGATTGCAAGTCCCGTTCTAGGATTTCTGTTTACAAGTACATTTGGGTTGTGGTTGCTGTAAGTCGATTGGGTTGTAAGCGGGTTAAAAGAGATGGAATCTGGGTTTCTTAATAAGAAGAAGCTCCTTCAAAAACTGGTTTGGCTGCAAAGATTAACAACATTGATGGCAAATCTTTGAAGTCAATACTTAAGTGTACAGGTCTGGTGGGTAAAACGGGTAGCTTTAAGCTTCCTTATGAGGTTGGATCTGGTTCGTTGGCACCTGCTAATGCTTCTAATGGTAATAATTAAGAAACTACGCTTGGTGTGGAAGGGAGTTACACTAATAGCAGCCCTCTTGCTGCTTATGAGAAGTCTTGTGATGGTAGGGACTTGACTGGGATTTCTGGTCATGATGTTACACTTAAAACTACACCGTCACAACATGATGTTCAAAGTTTTGTTGCAACTGATCTTGTTGAACCTGTAGTGGATACTTCAAATAATGCTAATATTCCTAAGGTACAGGTTTCTAGTTCAACAAATGTCAGTACTACTTCTGGTGCCAAAGTCGTTATACCAATTACCGTGGTTGAAGAGATGTGTGAGAAATTTTCTAAAACGTTATACGGTTATTTTATTGGTCAAAGAGTAGCGTTTCCTTTGGTGGAAGATTATGTAAAGCATGCTTGGGATAAGTTTGTTTTCCAGCGTGTTATACTGCGTGGTAGTTTTTTCTTTTTACAATTCTCGTCACAAGAAGGTTTGCTTAAGGCATTAGAAAGGGGTCCTTGGTTCATTAGATCAAATCCTATCTTCTTATATAACTGGGTGGCTAATAATAAATTGGAAAAGGAGGTTATTACGAAGGTACCGGTATGGGACGACTCATGCGATTGGATGAGGGTACTTATGCTATGTGCATTAACCCTTGGGGTCGTTATTCTTATGCACGATGTCTAATTGAGTTATCTGTTGTTCATGATATCTTGGAATATATTGAAGTTGATATTCCTCTGCCTAATGGGAAGGGTCATTATACGGAATACATTGATGTTGAATATGAATGGTGGCCTTCTCGTTGTTTACATTGCAAAGTCTTTAGCCATGAGGTTGAGGCATGTCAAGATTTGAAATGCAAAGTTGACCCGGGGTCAGATGATAAAGGTGCACGTGTTAAGGAGACAGTTCACAACAAGAAGGCTGAGAAAAAAGGTAGCTAAATCTCAACAAGGTCTAGGTTGTTCAAGCCTAAGTCTAATTTTGTTTATAGGCCTGTTTCTAAGCCGAGTTCTAATAAGGTCACTAATGAGGAAAAGCCTAATGAACAAACAAATTCTGTTCCTCCTTTGGTGACTATTAATGAGTTATCTCAACCTGTTAACGAGTATGGTTATTTTAAAGATAACATTAATATTGATGAACTCAAGCGTGATATGGAGAAAGTGAGGGAAGCGGATAAAGTGCTTGATCTAGCTTCTAATTCTTCCAACATGGAGGATGTTGGAGATGGTTCTAAATTACAAATTAATGAAGTGATTTCTAATAGCCCTACTGTAGCATTGGAGGAAGGTATGGTTTCTACTAATATTGTAAGTTCAGTTGGTAATCCAAGTACGAGTGGGAGTTTGTGGGAGCAGTTTTCTATGTCTCTTAATGCTTCTACAACTGAAAATAAATCACCATTATCATGTTCGGAAGACTCGGATGATGATGAAGTTTTAATGCCGGAGGTTTTACCGGGTGGAGGCTTTCTGGATGATATGGAAGATTACTATGACGGATATGATAATCAAGTGGTCTTACCTGATGAAATGCAAGCATTTTGTGATCAATTTGATATTCGCTTGAATACTCGCCGTAGGTAGTTTGTTTTTATTTATAAGTTATAAGAATGGCATGTCATTCTTATATAGTTGGTTTGGTTTGTTGTTTTTGCATGTAAGTGTCCCGAGGGACTGAGATGAGGGACACACCCTCATCCTTTGTACTTCAATGTCTTGGTTAATATAGTTTACCAGGGTGCAGGATTACTCCCCTTTACCCAAAAAACACATGAAAACCAATTTTACTTGCATTGTTGAATAATGCTAAAAACATTCTTTAAAATCATGCATGCAATCTCACATGAGTTGTCAAAATATATAATTTAATATATACCTTTGACAATCATGAATTGAGAAAAATAGAATCAAGGAGATTTTTGATTGTTTCTTAGGATATTTTCTTCTTTGAATTTAGGAGTCGAAACAATCACATCTCCATATTTGTTGCATATAGGCACACACCAGGACAAAATCAATAATCATATTTTCACATTTGTTCCATCACTAGTTTCCCACTTGCTAGTTGCCTTTGCCTTTCCTTTAATATGTTCTTAATAGATAGAATTACCTGCTTGCTTGTTCTCTTACTTAATTAATTTTGCATGCATGTTTTATTATGAATATATTACATGCTAAATTGCCTCAAAGAATTGGACTTGTCTGAAACTAAACCTAAAAACACAACCTTTTCTACAATTTTCTGCCAAAAACCCTTTTCTGGTAATCTGGGAACCACTAGATGGGCGGCCCCCTTAAATCATAAGGCGGCCCCCTTAATATTTAAGGGGGCCGGGCCCTATTTAAGGGGACCGACCATCTGATGGGCGAGTTTTCAGAAATTTTTCTACTTTTTAGTCTATTTCATCCTGCATTTCCCAAAATTCACAAACATATTTTGTCCCAATCCACCCAACAAAATTCATCTATCCTTAATCCCATCAATCTTACACTATAAATACTCCCATCTCTCATAATCTTCACTCATCTCATCATGTCTTCTCCCATTAAACCAAAACCAAAAACCTCAAGGTTAGCAAAGATGACCGAGAAACCCGTTTGGAGAAGGAAGCCTAACATCCATAAAAAGCCCGTCAAACCAAATGATGTTGTCAAACATCCAACACCAAATTCCCCCTATGTTTCCAGCTATCCACACAATCCTCAATGTCACTCAAATGAACCATTTCTCAATCCTCATCATGGTTAAGTATCCACCTATGCCCCCAACTACATACATACATTTCAATCATTCTCTCCAAAAGATCTGTTTGTTGAACAATCTCAACTTCCAAACAACAATCAACATTACATCCATAATACCTCACTCTCTCTCCCACAATCCTTTCATACCAATAACAACCAAATTCCTCCATCATCATCTTCCTTGGAAACATTGAAGTTCCGAGAAGAGCTTGACCAACTCTAGATCTTCGTGATCTCAATGCTATGCATCTTGCACAACGCAATTTGCGTAACCCTCCTTCCTCTCCATACTCAAATTGCTTGCCTCACTCTCTCAATTTGGATCAAGTTACAATCTATTGTCCTTGTTGCATTTTCCTCCAAAAACAAAATTCTTGACTTAAATGAAGATATTTCTTGGATCGAATATCTCCTCACTCGTCCTCATCCAATACCTCCACTAATTCAATATAACATCCATAAATCCACTCCTTCCGCTCCATACCCTTCACCATCAAACCACTAGGCCTAATTCCCATGTTTTCTGCCTCCAAATAAGATCGTTAAACCTTTTGTGTCACAAGCAAGTCCAATCGCTCTCGTTGGCAATTTAGGACTTTAATTTCTTTTTCTTATGTTGTATTCAATATGCTTCAAGCATATTGCATGATGTAATGATGTTCATATGTACTACATGATCATCTTAAATGCATGAATAAATTAGTTGTCTTTGTTTGCTTTAAAATTATTATTGCTATGCATATATATGTCTTGTGCTCTTAACATGTGTTTGTAGTAAGCATTCCATAGCTCGATTCCTTGGTGCCCTCGAACGAGGGGGAGTACACATCAAGGGGGAGCTTTCATCCCGTCTAATTTTATTTATAAAACTAGCTGGCATAACCTTTTTGATTCTACAAAAAGGGGGAGAAGTGGATATAAACTAACTAAATACTTGTCTAAAATTAATTTTTTATTTAATGAGTTTAGATTTTGTAATCATCAAAAAGGGGGAGATTGTTGATATAAATAATGCTTAAAAACGTTATTAATACTTTTCGATATCTATATGTTTTGATAATCACAAAATGTAAAATCATTAAACGCAAAGATTAGTACGTAAACAAGTATTTAGTTGTAAATATCCATTTCAACAACTCAATCACTTAAGGTATGAATAAACAAAATGTCTAATGCATTTTATGATCAAAGGAACATTTTCTTAAACACTAGATTTTTTACAAAAATTTTATATCTTTTAGAAAATCATTTTTGGTATTAAATAAATATGTTTAAATCATTATAAATATATGAATTCAAATTTTCAACCAAAAAGGGCAATAATATTCAAGAAAAACATTCTCCACAAAAAGACAAAACTGAGCAATGGTCTGAAGGGGCCCCCTTAATTATAAAGGCGGCCCCCTTAATATTTAAGGGGGCCTGCCTATATTTAAGGGGACCGGCCACGCTCCCCTTATCCTTAGCTTTGCCTATAAATAGTGGACTATTCCTCGATTTTTTTCTCACCTTTTGCACTTCAAACTTTCTGTTCTAAATCTCCATTCATATCTTTCTAAATCATTTAATCATAAGCTTTTGTTTCCAAGTGATCCAAGCTTTATCTATTCAAGTGCAAAAGAAGAATACTTCTATCCTTCAAGACAAGAAGTATTACCACTTTGTGTGATCCCCTCACTCAAGTTGTTAGTGTATCACTCTTTGTAAATTATTCTTTTGTGTCGCGGTTTGATCTTTCCATCCCTCATCTCTCATTTACTTATAACATTTATATTGTTATTATTAGTTATACTTAGATATAGTTGTTCATATTGTTCAAGAATTGAGTTCACATAAATTCGAATCAAAGCTTTTAAAAAGTAAACAAAGTTTTCATAATAAATTTTGAAAAAGAAGTAAAACTATTCAACCCCCCTTCTAGTTTTCCACAACTCACCTTGTTATGTACCTAATTGTAAGCGAGAATGTCTTAAATAGTACTATTGAGGTTGACACATCCGTCCATATTAGGAGGTTAAGCTCTAAGATCCTAACCACCGTCCACAACGATTGGGGGCCCCTTACCAGGTAGATTATCAAGATTATCGACATCTACGAGAATGTGATGAAAAACTATAGGTGTAAACAATGTAATGCACGATGCAACGAACTTGGTCCAATTATGATTCAACAAACTTGGTCCAATTATGATAAATGAAGTTAAGAAATGTAGCATAACCTCTACAGGTGATAATTATCAAATTATCTACTAAGAGTATTGAATGTAATCATGAATCAACAACTCAAAATCTTGATGAAATGCTTCAAAATTATGTCACCATTCAATCTCAAATTCAAAATTATGCTAACTTGATAAAATTGGAACAAGATAAAATTGCAACATTGGAAAAGAAAATCAAGGATATGTTACATGATGAATAGTCTGAAAGGCCATTAGTGCTGAAATGTCAAATTCTTGAGTTACAAAATGAGATTTTTCAACTTAAATGAAACGTTCAACTTTTTAGGTAGAAGGGATTTTTCACGCTGGTAAAATGCATTACACCAAAAACATTGAAGTACAAAAGATGAAGGTGAATCCCTCATCTCAGTCTCGCAGGACACTTACAAAGAACCACTATATAAGAGTGACAATCCATAACTAAAAAATGAACATAAAAACTACAACGACTATAAGATTACAAATTAAAACTTAAGTAAAAATACTTGATTCTTCAAAAGTCGTCATAGAAGTCCATAACCTTCAATGATGCAGCCTTAACCATGGTAGGACAAGAAACTAATCAGCACCAATCCACACCAAACAACTACAACGAACCCCCATTGATCCAAAAAAGATCAAACGAGCAATGTCCATAACAAGCACACTAACACTACGACTCGATCCAATACCTCATCTGCTACAAGTTCCAAATGAGTGAAAATCTAGCTAAGAATGTAACCCAATGTATATTGTTGGGAATTATACTTGAGTTGATAAAGAAAAAACATTGAAAGATGAGGGACTTAAGAAGACAAAGGAATATTCTACAAAAAGATGGAGATTACAGGAAATATTTTATATGTTAGGAAGATTTTTTTTTATTCTTTTGTAACCCTAATATCTCTATTATATAAAGAGATACAGGGAATTGGTTTTAGGTGTGTGTCAAGATGTAAAACACCAGGAAAAAGGTGTGTGTGTGTGTGTGTAACCAGGCGTCGGTCTTGTAAAACGCCTAGGTTGTGATTTGTTAAGCCTCAAGGTCAAACCCTTCTGTTAAAAGGTGTGTAACATGTACTACACTTGATCACGTAGTATTGGGGCTTATAATGTTTGTAATAGTGGTTAGAGATGATGGCCAAGAACCTTAATAATTACAATGATATATTGTTTAATTCCGCTGCGTAGTATATTGTTTATCATTGTTATTGTGCTTTATTGTTTATCCTAGATCAAGGTCTAAACAACCTGGAGTCCAAAACGGTCCAAGAACTTATAGATGGCGTGTGCATAAGTTTTATCAGGTGGTATCAGAGAGGGGGGCTCTCGATCTAGGGATGTTACAAGGTTCGTTGTCAGAGTATGCAGCTGTTGAAAAAGGTACGGTTTGTTTTTAGGGTTTTATGAATAATCGGTTTTTTAAGGGATTCATATGTATGCTACTACCGTTCGTATTGATTGGTAATTGATATAATTAATATCATTCTTTATTAATCATTGGCTGGTCCCTTTTCATTGTGTCGGTTGTTATTTATGGCAATTGTATCTGATTGGTGGACTCATGGTACTATAATTGTGTCATTCTTTGCAAGTGGATATATGGACAATTTACCTCGTACTTCATGTATTAATGGGTCGACAATTATTATATTCTCATTAGTTGATCATTGATCATGGATCGGTGTGCTTCAACAGAAAAACCCTGTACTAATTATATGTTCATAGTACTGTGGGGCTGGATTAATCAAGTGGGTCGGTGGATCTGTTGTCGTTTGGGATTGGAAAGAAACGTAGTACACATGGATCGACAGTTGTACCTATTATTAATTCATTAATTGCTAGTTGGTGGAGAGTTGGACAATGACATTATTATAGTTTGTATTGGTCGTTACTCAGTTTGTACTGTTCTTGCTATACTTTGTACTGCTTATGAAGAGTTTGTACTGCTGTCCACATGCGTTAGTACTGCTTGTTGATGTTGGAGTTCCAAGTTTGTACTGCCCGTTTGATATTTGTACTGCTCATGGGATTTTTCAGTTAGTACTACTCGGTTCATTTTAGTACTGCTTGTTTCATGTTTGTACTGTTGGTCCAAGGAGATGTGCAAGATTATGCTCCAAGGGTTTGATAGATTAATGGGGCAAAACGTACAAACTGATTTATGATTTGCGTTTGGATTTGTACTGCGTTCATGGAAGAGAAATGAATATTGGTTGTATCTGATCCGAACTTATGAGCAACATGCGACATTTTTGGTCTGATAATTGTGAGAATGCTTTGTGTTATTCTTCACATGGGGTTTGTGTGAATTGTTTAATTATGAAGACAATTGGTTGTTGTTTACAACATGTTTTATATCGGCATCGCTTCTATCTTATTGGATATCAAGAGTGGTGGTTTTCTAATTCATACTCTTATCTCATGCGTCAATTGAAGGTCAGTGAAGTTAAATTGGATTGTCGTTTATTGCATGAATGGTATGAGTATTATGCATTGTTAATATATTCATGGTGGGTCAATGGTATTTATTAATTAAGGTTGTTAGTTCCACCTTGAATTATATGATCCAATTGTATTCATTATCACAGATTGGAGGTACAATCATTATATTAACTGATCTATCGTCTTGCGTTAAGTTGAGTATTTTACTATTGCTGCGTTTTGAGATTAATATTGCTCGTGGGTAAATTACTACTGCTGCTCCTTATCATTACTACTCTCGTTTAACGATTTTATGTGGCATAAGTTGTATGTCATAGATGAATAAAGAAGGAGAATTGATGACACACACAAGAGTTTGGTTTTTTGTTTTTACATGGTTCTTTAAGGTATACAAAGGCTCATTTTTATTTGTTCTAATTGATTACGAAGAAAATTTTTTATCACCTATGACACTGAAGTGGAATTTTTTGAGATTGTGTTCTTATTATATCTACGAATTGGCAAACACTTAAAGGAGTAACGTTATTGTGCTCAGTGATTATTTTCAAGAGATTGCGGTCTCCTTATACATCATTTTGGGTATACGTTCGAAGTTATATTTAAGACACAAGTTTAGGTTATTCTACTTCAGCATCAAGTTGGTAATACTTAGTTTTCTTCATACGTGATCATTACATAGAGCCTGCATTCAAGAAATGGTTAACATATGGGTTTCAGGTAAAGCTTAAATGTTTAAATGTTTAACCATTTATATGCTACATCGAGGTGAAGGTTTTTAATCCTGCTAGTTGTTATTACTACTGCTGGTTTTGATTTCTATTGTTTCAAGTTCATTTATAGTGCGGAAAACTTAATGGTGGGTGATTTGAGACATTGGAAAGATGGATTGGTCGTGTAATATTGATTCGTGGGTGTGAAGATCAAGGTTGCTTACTTTTGTCCCCTAATTGATGATGACAAAAAGGGGAAGAATATTTACATAGAAATTGCAACTTGCAGAGCATTGGTGGTATAGCATGGATTAAGGGGAAGTTGTTATCTTTTATATACATATTAACTTCAGGGGAAGTTCATGCTTATTGGTTTTGTCAATATCAACTAGGGGAAGATTGTTGGGAATTATATTTGAGTTGATAAAGACAAAACATTGAAAGATGAGGGACTTAAGAAGACAAAGGAATATTCTACAAAACGATGGTGATTATAGGAAATATTTTATATATTAGGAAGATTTCTTTTTATTCCTTTGTAACCCTAATATCTCTATTATATAAAGAGATACAAGGAATTGGTTTTAGGTGTGTGTCAAGATGTAAAACACCAGGAAAAAGGTGTGTGTGTGCGTAACCAGGCGTAGGTCTTGTAAGACGCCTAGGTTGTGATTTGTTAAGCCTCAAGGTCAAACCCTTCTGTTACAAGGTGTGTAACATGTACTACACTTGATCACGCAGTATTGGGGCTTATAGTGTTTGTCATAGTGGTTAGAGATGATGGCGAAGAACCTTAATAATAACAATGATATATTGTTTAATTCCGCTGCGTAGTATATTGCTTATTATTGTTATTGTGCTTTATTGTTTATCCTAGATCAAGATCTAAACAACCTGGAGTCCAAAACGGTCCAAGAACTTATAGATGGCGTATGCATAAGTTTTATCATATATTGATCAGTCATAGACGAAAAGTAGGGTTGACGGACCCTAACTTACAAAATAATAGTGATCAGATATAGCTGGACACCAGCATCATGCATACCACAATACCCAAGTGTTATTGTCACCCAAACAAAGATGCATCCTACCACCCAATTTCAGCAATCACGCCTACACAAATCTTCTTAGCAATAGGTGATACAGGCACCTTCAACATGTAATATGTTTGTAGTAATATCGAACCACTACAAAACACAACACCAAAATTCCATCGTATTATAGACCATAAAATTCAAACATGCCAAACACCAACAAATCTGAACCATAATTCAAATGGACAAAATTGACAAATAGGATTATCAAACCCTAACTTCCAGTATTGATGAAAAGATCCTAACCAATCGTTAGGACCATGAATGTATCACACCCACCTCACAATCCAACTGCAGCACCGTGCATGAGGACCTGTTTTCAGAAGATAATAGGTTAAACACACCCTAACTTCCATCAATATTGATCATAAGACCAAACAATGTAAACATCGGCATCAGGTCTTTGAAAGAACAGACGATAATAGGGTTTACCAAAACCCTAACTTCCAATACGATCATATAATAGACCAAATAAACGTGAACATAGCACAACACCACCAGGTCTGATAAGATTACGAATCAATGACTACCAAATAGGGTTAAACAAACCCTAACATCCAGTAAACGAACACAGGACCAAAGAATGTACAAATCGATACAGGTCTGTGAAAGTAGTTCTAGGATTTTGAACAAGAGTACCCTAAAAACTTGAATTATATCCCTCTACAAACCACAAACATATCACATACCTCCGATGTAGAACCTTAAACCGACAAACAAACCCAAAAACGCAGAGTCACGAGCAGATACCACACATACCAACGAGAAAAATGAAACCCTAATAATTAGGGTTTCATTAATATAGCCAACAATCAGATCGATATATGATATTCAAGAGAATAATAGATTGATATAGGATAACGTACAGCAGTTAATGAAAAACAAACCCTAACAAAATTAGGGTTTTGTATCAGCAAACCAATAACCACCATAAAACATCAAAGCATCACGCCGCACAGTAGACGAATCAAAAGATGATCCTAGAGTGAGAATCACGATAAAACCTAAAAGATATAAGGTATTCCTTGCGCAGCGTAGCTAATAATCAGACTAAATCCAAACGGTTAAATAATGATAACCGAATAATTAGAATAGCACGCCACCTCTTAGAAAATATACAACCCAATAATCGATTGCATGCCAATTGAATGAATCAGAGATCGTTAAAAGGTAGAGAGGCAAATTAACAGGTTGATTTGGCCAGAAAATAG
Source organism: Artemisia argyi (assembly GCA_030686995.1). NCBI lineage: Eukaryota > Viridiplantae > Streptophyta > Magnoliopsida > Asterales > Asteraceae > Artemisia > Artemisia argyi. The sequence goes on along the minus strand of CM060688.1, from coordinate 113,077,802 downwards.
AAGAAGAGGTGGTAGCTGATTGAGAGAGAACATTTTTAGGGTTGAAACATTCTACTTTAAACAACATTAAAAAGAATTGTGAAACTGAAGTCTCAAAACTAAATGAAGAAAAAGTTAATTGTCTTCAACGATTAACAAAATTGAAACTAAACTTCGCATAACCAATCAGACTGTCAACGTGTTAATTCCTAAACCAAATTCAATTTGGATCTAAAACAGGATCTTCGTTGCTCTAAACCATCATATCTTGAAATGGCAAAATGCATTAAACCTAGTTTGTATAATATTGATTACATGAGACGTGATACCTTCAAAGACTATTTGTTTGTTCCTAATGACATTTCTCAAGAGGAAACTGAAAAACGTCTACACATTAAACATAAGAACACCCATTTCACCTATTTTAGTGCGGATAATAGTTTGATTAACAAAGAAAACATTCTTTCAAGAAAAGAAACCAAATTGATAAAACATGTGGAAAAAAATTCTGAAAATCCATATGATCCTAATAAAATTGAGAGTTTAGCAAGAAAAAGCTTTTGTAATCTCAAAAATCAAATAAATTGCATGCTATTCATTATTCGTGGAAAGCAAGAGTTTAATCTGAACTACTGAAATCCAATTCTTATGAAATGGAAACTTAAGTGAAGTCAAGAAATTTTAGAAAGTTTATCGAACCTTCCATGAATAAAGTTAACGAAAAATTTATTGCTTTTGAAGAAGCACTGATTTCTGAAATGCAAACTGATTTAACTTATGTCACATCTCTTGAAGATGCATACAACTTTCTCAGCTTAATCTCTGACATCTAAAAGGAAATTTTCTCAAATCAACTTGATTCAATCAAACCACAATCTTCAAATAATAGGATTGAAATTGAAGAATCTGAAAAAGCCCAAACATTTTTAGAAGTGGAAAACTTTTTACTCAAACTGAGTGTAAAAGATTGTTTGACAAAGAATATTGAGTTGAACAAGGAATTGACTTGTCGAATTGACGAATTTGAAATTGCTTGTGTAAATCTTGAAAAACAAAGCTTAATGTTTGAAGCAAACTGGCAGAGAAAATTTGAAGAAAACAAATACGACAAGCTTTCCTATGAAAAACCTTTAAAAGGGAATTTAAAAGAGAATGAGGAGCTCAAACCTAAAGTGCTTGATTTGATGAAAAACAAGAATCATGAGAATGTGAGCTCAAGTAAGTTGTAAAATCAAAATTTTCGATATTTTCTCAAAACAACCAACTTCTATAGCTAATCAAAAACACAATACTCTTATTCTTGAGCCAAACAAAACGAGGTTTATCTAAATCTAAATTAATTGCTCCCGGTATGTATAAAATTGAATCTGCATTCGTTAAGGAACCATATGGTTCAAATGATATGATTCACAATCACTACTTAGCAAAGGCTAGGGAAGAAGCTTTACTTAGTCATGATATACCTCTAGATGAACCAATGTATTCTTTGACTCCTCCTCCAATAGAAAACAAACCAAATGAGTAAAAGCAACAAAAGAAGAAGAAGAAACAAAAAAAAACAGAAACTAGAACAACATGATCAAAGTACACAATCTCCTAAGGAAAATTTGCTTTTTGATCCAGGTTTAGTCACTACTTGTAGCAAGGAGAGACCATCTAAGACCATGTTTAGTCACTACTTGGAGTGGATAGCACATGCCTAGTATACTCAATGGCGAAGCTATATAGGGGCGGGGAGGGGCGCCCGACCCCCCGAAATTTTTTTTGCGATGTAAGGGGTATATAGTTTTCGTGTAGAAAAATTTCGGTATATTCGGTTTCGAACCTCCATTTTAATTGTGAATTTTTTTTATACATTAAGTAATAAAATTGATCCGTTACATTTTACATAAGCCCATCTACCCAAACTAAAATCAATTAACAAACCAAATCCCAAACTAAAATTCATTACTTAGCCCATTAAAAAAAAATGGAACAATAACAATTAACAAACCAATTAACCAAATCCCAAACCCTTCCCCTTCGACCCTCATCTCCTCCCACCTTCCTGGCTCCTGCAGTCCCGCCGACCACCGCCGACGGCCGACCAGCCTCCGCCATGCCTGCCGCCGCCTGCAGTGGCCTTTCTGGTTTGTTGTCTTTAAATCTACTTGTCTTTTATTTAGGGATTTAGTAGAAATTAGGGATTTAGTAGAAATTAGGGATTTAAGTAGAAATTAGAAATTGGGGTTGAAAGTTCAATATGGCAACCTAGCAGGAATCGTCAATCGTGTACTACTAATATAAGTTCTTTGCAATTTATGTAGGTGTAGGACAGATTTATAGATTGTGACTATGGTGAAGAATAAAACCATAACTTCATTTTTTTTTATAATAATAGTATTTAATTTTTGACCCGACCCGAATCGAATCACCGACCCGAACATATTACCCGAAAAATAGCGCTAGGAAAAAAAAATTTAGATCCTGACCCCCCACTGAAAATTTTCTAGCTTCGCCACTGAGTATACTAGGTGGAGTGTGCGTTTAGCTTTCCAATGCTGACAACTTTTGTACCAAAGATCTTACTTTATCATCATTTGATAAGACCTTATGCTTATCTCCCCAATGAGTTTCCCGCCCATTCATCAGAGACTAAATCCCTTATAAAGATAAATCTTCAGGGTAACTGAGGCATTTATCAGTCCTCGGCCCTAATGGTGTTGCTTGTAACTCCTTATGCCTTGCTCTATGACATCACATCAGTTATACAAAGTGTTTATTCATTTGGTCTTCGACTTCCCTGAAGCTTGGTAGTTGGTTAAGCTTTATACAACTCGCACTGATTTCTTATATTAGTGAGTTTACATCGACTAATGATCACTAGTGAGTACCTATCAGCAACAACGGTCAAGGTGTAGTCTCGTATATCCATCAGGGAGTAACACTTTCTGATAACCATCAGAGAGTAAGACATTTGATTTCCATAAGAGGGTGACTTACTCTTTGATCCTTATCAGTGAGCGTTGTTCTCACTGACTTATATTTAAGACTTACTAAATTAGGCTATTGGGTCGAAAATCATTAGGTCAAAAATCAGACCCAACAATCAAGTTGATCTAGGAATTCGAGACAGATGACAACCTTTTCTTCCTTAGGGTTATCTCCTGGGATAGCTTCCCATTGTATCTCCCTTATGTTGCTTTCTTCCACCGCATCAGGCAGACTTGCGTCTTTTCCAGGGTAGTCATTCTTTACCGTAGCAAGTCTTACTTTTGTTGGAAATTCGACGATTAACCATATGGTTGAGACTTCCATGCTCAGCTTTTGGAGGGCGGGTCTTCCCATCAGCATATTGTATTTCGATATTGATTTGACAATATGGAAGTCCATCATGATTGTCCTAGATAATGGGTATGTCGACTGGGAACTCCAAAGTTATGACACCTTCCGGGTAGGATCTTTCGCCTGATGTGTTCTGGAAGTTTATTGAAGCAATGTCCGTACATTATGTCGACTGAGCTTCCCCCATTCACATATATTCTGTTGACCTTGTATGAATCTATCATTGCTGTGATGACAACTGGATCAGATAATATAATGAAGTCATCCATGGAATGCTTCTCAATGGGGCCCGTCGCTAGTCTTCTAATTCTTCACTACTTCTTTTGTTGCCTAATTTCCATGATTGGATCATGTGAATGTGCGCTACTGCCTCTTCAAAAATGTTGTTGACCGCTTGCCTTTCAGCCTGGATTAAGTATCCCTCCTCATGGGGTATTTGGGTTGGTGATAGGTTATAACAAGGGGTACCTTGGGAGGGTTGACCAAATACCGGTAATATAAACCCTTTACCAAAAAAAATAATGGTAACATGATATATTTTTGGGTTTGCTTCAAGGCTATGCTACCCTGGGAGTTGATGTTAGGTGGCTATGTGTTCTGAATATTGGAACTATACGCATTTTAGGGGTGTAAGCTGATGAACATTTGTTTACCTTAGTGGAAATCGTCCCGCTTGTTGTTATCACCTAAATGTACTGATGTCCCTCTGCATATTGTACCTGATACCCAATCTATTGATCAATAATGACGTTAAAAAACGTGTAGTTCCTTGTTGGGAAAGTGTTGCATGCAAACCAACGTGGTTGTGTGTTGCACAAACTTCCCTTGATGGTCTTCTTTTGAAGTTTCTTGCTGAGTGGTGAACATCGTTTTCCAGCACTTGTTGACCCTCCTCAGTGCGAGTAAGATCTTCCACCTGGACAGGCCTGAGGTGGTAGGTGTTTATTTCTAAAACCAAAGGTTGTGGGGGTTGTTCACTAGACATGCTGGGTTAATTCTTGTTAAAAAGGAAAAAAATTGTGATATTTTAGATGAGCAAATGAGTAAAAATATGTCAAGGTTTTCGGCTATTTAGTATCATGTTCTCACGGATAGCACCATGTTTATGTGTGAGATGTAAATCGGGATTGAGAGTGAGTTGCGATGGTTTTACTATTTGGTTTCATGTGTAAAACGATAAGGACATAAAGATATGATTAAGAATCAAAAATTTGGGTAACATTCAAACAAACCATTTGTGTGTGTGTGTGTGTGTGTTTAACTGTGTGAAAGAGTGTAAGAGAGTTCCTCCCATTTTGGTGTGTGATGCTTTCTATTTATAGAGAGTCATTTATGGTTTTAGGATAAACCTATGTGGATGATGTAGAGTTGTAGACAGGCCAGGTGTTGATCATCCAACGAGTAGACATGAATGACAGGTGGCAACTCCTCCTTGGCTCGTACCAGGTAGTGCCCGTCTTCAATATTCTTGCTCCTATGTCTCTCATTGTCATATGTCAGATAGTATATCGTAACCGTTAGTGACAATTGGGAGACACTTGTCTCACGCGTGTATGGCACACGGCCTGAGACATTCTTCTAGGCCATGCGCGGCCTAAGAATGTAACCGGGCTTATCAAGTGTTGATAATGAGTCTTGTTAAGTATTGATAATGGACTTGACTTTAGCATATAATTAAAGGGCTTGAGCCATTAATATTGATACGACGAAGTAAAGACAAAATGGTCTTTACTTTCTAAATATTGGAGAGATCTCATACTTATGTTACTTACCGTATTTGACTACATGATTAATCATGTTTAATGTATTGGGTGAAACAGTGTTGCTTTTGGTATTAGAAAATAAGAGGATGTATGTAATATACATTTCAGTTTGAAGTCTACATAGAGCAACAATCCGTTGTAGTCTAGTTGGTTATGATACTTGGTTCTCACTTGAAAGACTCGGGCTCCGATCCGTTGTCCATGGAACTTTTCATATTTACATATCTTGTGGCATATTGATTCTTTTGACATCCAGTTTTCTTCTTTGCCAGTCGCTTAAAAAGGTCAGAATAAATCGTAAGCAAAATATTAAAGATGTAAGAAAAAAATCGGAACCATTTCTTAATGAATTTGCATTCTCGAGAAAATGGTACAAAAATGTTACATTGAACACATTCTTTAGCAGCAAAAATAATAATACAAGTAGTCTGTCAAAAGAGTTATGAAACAAAAAAAGAGAAGCTGCTTTTATTAGTGACTTTGTGCATTTATGTGAGCTTTGCACGATCAAATTCGAGCAAAATAGTTACATCAAATTCCCACGAAGTAGAACATGTGTCCAAAACATCGATCATACAGTGTAATGTGGGTTGACATCGATATCCAATCCTTTCAGCTTTGCGAAAGATTCAACCTTGCCCTTTAGAGTATGAAGTTCCCTTAATCTGCAGGGCGAAAAATGAAGAATGATTAAGATTAGGTATGTTTTTTATATGAACAATGTGAGTGAAAAGGAAAATACCGACCTTGCAATCTCTGCACGGCGTTTTGCTTCTTCTGCCATCATGTTTATATCTCTAAATGTGTAGTTTTCGGCAAAAATCTTAGGTTCAGATGTGTTGAGACCATGAAGTGTTCGTTGTTCAGTTGCCCATGCAGCCTCACGGGCTTCCCTACCAAAGTCCTTTTGTGTGGTGAAGGCCGTCTGGCAATGGGAAAGGAGATGGGTACATTAGACAATATATATGAAGATACATCAGAAATTTTCGGGTTAGCCCATGTGATCCATATCGAATCGACTAGTAACAGAAAAGTTTCCATATTCACACAAACTAGTTACTCGACCACCCATTTTTCCAACTTTAAGCTCTAGCAGGTACTGAATAACATTACATTTAAATAGAATGTTTCCTGTAATTTGTTCATTATCTGGGACACAATTAATTTGTAAGATCAAAAAACTATAAAAGCATGACTATGTTGCTCACCTTACGGTTGATAACATGCCCCCATGCTCTTCCACTAAGAGCGTATCTCACTGCAAATTTAATAGGGTCAAGCAACAAGTAGCATAAGATATTATACAACCATATGACACCGGTCCAACCCCAACCAATTGCACCAATCTTAGCAAAGTTCCAAGTCAAATATGCAGACATCACAGTGGCAAACTGAAATAATATTGCATCATAACAATGAGTCACTATAACCATAAGTTAAACGAAAGGAAACAATATAATCATAGAAAAAATAAACTACTTACCAATTGAGCTAGTATGAATGCAGCAACCAATAGAAGACCTGGTCTTTCCATAAAAGACCAACCCCTTGAGCGCGTGACAAATATTAAAGCCTGACTGATTGTGCTAACCTGAAGGTATATGGCCGACGCTAGCTTTGCATTCAAATGGTGTTCTGATAAATCGGTTTTATGCTTATTTAATTCAGTAACTCCAAAATTACTCTGTGAAGAGAATAAAGTAAAAGAAAGTTAGATATAGAGCTTAACTGAATATTAATAGGGTAAATTGCAAATTAAAAGAACAAGCTTTCAGTTAACTTCAAAGAAACTTTAAAACTCAACATTTAAAGGTCTATTTGAAAATTTAATAGCAAAAATAAGAATTAGAGGTTTGATTGTGCTGGATTACTTATTTGATTATAAACTTGTAATACAAGCCCTGAAAGTTGACTTATACATGTATCTTCTATGGGTACCTCACTCAAATTTGTAATACTGAAACATGGATAAGACAATTTGTACCGAAAAAAAGCTGGTTCGACTGGCCAAATGGAAGAATACAACAGTCATTATAGCGAGGTAAGTGCCTATCACGACACCAGTTGCGAAAATTTCACTAAGCTTCCAACTGTCTGGGCTTGGAGAAGGCTTAACTCTATCTTTGGAAATAGTCATGATAGTACCTGGGCACAAGTTGGTTTATGATCAAATTTGAATTATGAAAAATAAAATGTTGAATATTGTTGTATTGAACCAATTATACCATCATTCAAAATAGCTATGACAAGAATAAGAATAGGAGGGAAATTAAATCTGTAAAAGGACGTCAGCAACACAAATCCCAACTGCAAGAAGACAAAATTCCAAATTATAATTGATGCATGAACAATCATTCAAATTAAAAGTACCGACTAAAACTTACCACAATACGTATGGTGATTGAAACAGCATATATCTGAGGAAAGAAAGAAAGGAAACTTTTTATTTGGATCCAAGAAAGTGACAGTGAAAAATAAGCAGGCTAGTAAAGGAAGGATTATATACAGTGTAGTTTTTCATTCTTTGGAAAATAGCGCGGCTTGTTAACACAGCACTAATAATGACACTGAGACCAGGCTCGGTCAAAACTATGTCAGAAGCACTTCGAGCTGCGTCTGTAGCATCATCTACAGCAATTCCAATATCTGCTATCTTCAATGCAGGTGCATCATTTACACCATCACCAGTCATTCCACAAATGTGTTTTTTACTTTGAAGAATCTTCACTATCTCATACTTGTGCTCTGTAAAGCGTTAAAACATCTTACAATGGAATATTTGTACATTCCATACTCTAGGCCGTTTAACCTGTACGACCCGCCCGTTTTCCCACCACTTTCTTATTGCGGAAAAATATTTTAGCAAAACATGGTTACCTGGAAAAACACCAGCAAAACCATCAGCTTTCTCAATGAGTTCATCAACTGGTAGAGCTGCAATAGAATTATCCTTATGATCGCCAAGCAAGGATGACGATGGATACATATTAACACCCATTCCTAAGCGTCTCCCAGTCTCCTTAGCAATAGCCAATTGGTCACCTGCAGATTTTGAATGATACAGTTTTGTACAGGATTGTATGATATATAAATAAATAATATAGACTTATAGAATTAGAACATACCTGTGATCATTTTAACACTCACTCCAAGGTCTAAAGCTCTTCTAATTGTCTCTGCACTGTCATGACGAGGTGGATCGAAAAGAGGAAGAAGGCCTACAAATTCCCAGGGGCCACCAGGACTGTCTTTACTATTAGCAGGTACTTGCTGTGTGTAAAAGAAAACCATACATCAAGAATAGAGAATCTTTAATTCAAACAATTATCAAGAACTTGTCTATTTAGATGGCTCTATTCATACCTGGCGAGCTACTCCAAGAGATCGAAGTCCACGTTCAGCAAATTTGTCAATAATGGAGTGTACCCTATTTTCAATCTCTGACTTGTTCTTGGCCAGATTTAAAATCTAGAAGTTCATAAAATGATCAAAGAGATAGCATCAACTATAAATCAACTTATGCTTTTTTGGCATTTAAAAGAGCTTGGGATTCAGGAAGTGCTTAGTTACCTGCTCTGGTGCACCTTTACTCACTCTATGCATCTTTCCTGCACCATCAATGTATGTAAGAGCGGTTCTCTTATCAGTTGGATTAAATGGAAGAAAGTGCACTTCTGTAATTCCATATCGAGCCTTGAAATGCCAATATCAGAAATTTGTCAAGCTTCAATATTAAATGAACTATATTGTGTATGTGTGTGCATATATATAATAAATTCTAGTTGGATCAAGAAATAGTACCTCCTTAGGATCAGCCAGCATTGAAACTATAGCAGTATCAATGGCATCTTGATTTTCTAATCGTGATGCTCGTGCAGCCATTAACACAACTGTCTCTTTGTCAACACCACTGGCGAAAACCTGCATGGATGTATCTTGATCATAAATTTATAGAACGTAGTACTTAAATTTTCTACATTGATCATAAATTTATGTCTCGTGGTGGAGTGTTTGGATATTTCGTAACCAATTGCTATTCTCGGCACAAACCCCTCGTAAGGATGTTATTTTTGATGACATTGTTTCTCGTTCGTTCACCTTTTGTCATTCTAGATGTAGTCGAACAATTAATTGGGATAGTTAGTTACAACATCCTTATTTAATTTCTTTGCAATTGTTCTAGCTCCTTGCTAGGTTCTAATAAAGTTGCCGTTCAAAAAAAAAAAAAAAAAATCTACATTATCAAGGATTCGTCATTTTCTTTAGGGTATGCGCCTACCCTACAATTAATGTATGTTCACCCATATATTGTATATCTTGTTATTTTTTGATTTTTTTAATTTAATTTTTAATTTTTAATTTTATTATTATTATTTTTTTGTTTACCTCAATCAAATTTTTGTCCACTGAAAGTTTGTTTAGAGTTAAGGTGCCTGTTTTATCACTGCACAACACATCCATTCCAGCCATTTCTTCAATAGCCGTCATTCTCTTTGTTATGGCACCCTGAATCAGATATTGTGATGCATTATTACAACAGAAAATGAATATCATGATATTAGTATTCACAGGCTCACAAACCTGTTGAGACAACCGATGGGAACCAATGGCCATTGTAACAGATAAAACAGTAGGCATTGCAATCGGAATACCCCCAATGAGTATTACTAGAAGGTTATCAATACCCTCACGATATTGCCTATGTTGTGTACCAAATATTACAATCAATTCAACAACAATGCCTATGGCAATTGAGCATATGCAGAAGTTCCCAATTGAAGTCAAAACCTGTGTCCGTCCAAATATTAAAAGCAATATTAAATCCAAGTTTTTCCGCAAAATATAGACAGCTCTGTTAATAAATTTAGGTTGATCAATTATTATAATCAGTATAACTAACCAAAATGTTACTATTTCACTGTTTCTTTTTCTAAACAAACTAGCATAAAATATAAGGATTACGAACAGACCTGCTGAAAGTGCCCAACATGTGTAGTGTTGTCCACAAGATGAGCAGCCTTCCCAAAAAACGTATGAACTCCCGTAGCAATGACAACGGCCTCAATTTCACCTTGTTTACATGTTGACCCTGAGTATACCCCATCACCTGGATTCTTGGATACTGGGAGAGATTCACCTGTAAGAGCCGACTGCAAAAGTAGACCAATGATTATGCTCCCAAGATTTCTTTTTTAAAGGTTTTAATTCAACTATATAGTTCATGTTCATAAAATAGTTGACTTAAAGTAATTACTTGATCAATCTTTAAAGGATCTCCTTGAAGCAGCCGTGCATCGGCTGGTATAATGTCTCCTAGCTTAATACTGATTATATCTCCAGGTACAAGTACAGATGCATCCTCTTCATTCCATTTCCCATTTCGTAAAACCTAGCGAGGCCAGATATATTTAATCGAAGTATCAAACATACACTTCTTCACTGGCATAGAACTTTAAGGAAGTAAAACGATATTGGACATGCAAATTTTGAACCATTTAGTTATGATATATATGGTCGATTTAGGCTGTGTTTTCATATGGGTAACGGATTTAATGGGTCGAACACGTCACACTGGTAATTGGTTAAAGACCGCATAATGTCTATTTTTTATGCCTACAAATCTTGAATCATTTAATTCAAATAACTTGATTATAGTAGTAACTTTGTTAGATAATCAGAATTAACATCTACATTATTCTATACTAATATTCTATTCATATAAAGGGACAAAATTTATTCGCACACCAACCCAACCCCATCTTTTAGCCCAATGTGACTTATTAAACAACCTGCCCGATTTTTCATTTCAATCTAATTGATATATAATAACCAATCACGTTTATTTGGTGTTTTCTTCTTTTTCGTGTTCACATTATATGGCGTACCTTAGCTTTTGGAGCCAAGCGAGCCATGAGGGCCGCAGCTGCATTTCCAGCGTTATTCTCTTCTACGAAACTTATGGTTGAATTTATAAGCAGAAGCATCAGTATTCCACCAAAATCATGATAGTCAGCAGGCTGCTTCTCATGAGGCGGCTTCTCTTTCTGGAAGCAAGAATTTGAGATACAAGAATCGGAAACAATTAGTTTTGCATAAATCATACAACATACATGCTAATATATCAAGATACACCAAATGGACTAACCCAATCTCGTGCCATAGCGATAGCCATGATAGCTGCTGCTTCCATAACCCAAGATAGAGGGTTCCACATAAAGCCCAAAAATTTGAGTATTTTATTTTCCTATGAATTGCATGATATAGTCATATGGTCAAATTATTAAAAACAGAAGATAAAAAGAAAGTAATACATAATTGAACAAAATTATAACCAACCTTTTTCTCTTCTAACTTATTGTAGCCGAACATATTCAAACGTTTTTCAACCTCATCAGAATTGAGTCCTTCTTTCGTACATTTTAACTTTTCGAAAACTTCTTCAACTGGTATATTTTCCTGCAAAGGAGCTTATTCATGAGTTTGGTTGATAATCAAATCTAGGTGAATAAAGGTAATTAATGTTGCATCTTATTTTTTCAAAAACGTAAAAGAGATGTCTATAGTACCATAATATGTATACGTTTCCAGATAGAGTTAATAACTGAAAAACCTAGACATGAGCATATGATGCATTATATAATTGCTGCACCAAATACCTAGACAATAAACATGTATGTTTGTCTAATGCGTCATTTGGTTACCGTTTCTACGTATGTGTAGTTTTCCTTGTCTTGTTCAACATAAAACAAATGTTTCATAATATCATGCATTAGATCTTGTCAGTTGCTACAGTAAGCTAATTGAAAAAGTTCTGATAAGAACAAGAACGGTACCAAATCTACAGCTTCTTTGTTGATCGCCTCAAGAGCAACTGCCTTGTCCTCATCCATCGATACCATTTTCTGCTTCAATCAAGATTCTTAGTTGTGCAACAAGTATGCCTATAAAAAGTATGAAAATCAATTTATTTTGCCAACAAGTATGAATAGATGTCATTGCATCTTATAAACACATAGATAGCAACACTTGTTCTCAAATCACATGAAAATAATCTCAGATGAGTAAAAGATAGTTTTTTCTTTGACACAAAATGGGCACCTTTTTAATCAAAGCGTAAAAGCAAGCTACAACAACATTAAACAAGGAAGTGAGTGGAAGGTAACAATCTGAAGTTCTTTGCACGGAACTCTCGACTATCCTTCTTCAAAGAATCACGTATGAATCTTATTGGATATAAACAAGGAAGTGAGTGGAAGGTAACAATCTGAAAAATTTAAGATAATATATAGCGATCGACCAAGTGAAGACAGATAAAGACATTGTATAGATCAAAACAATTGGAGAACACAATGAGACAGGATCTTTTTAAAAATGGCTGGTTTTCGGGAAGATGATAAAACCAAAGCTTGAAGAGTCCGTCAACAGCTACAACTAAAAAACACACATTGGTTTATTTGTTGTCTAACTGAAATTTGCATATCTGTTCCCAAAAAAAAAATAAATAAATAAAATAAACTGAATTTGGAAATCATTTTTGCCGCCAGGTTTAAAGACATTGCATGTATTATTATTATTATTATTATTATTATTATTATTATTATTATTACTATAATTTTATTATTTTATTTATTTATTTCATTTATTATTATTCTTATTCTTTCTATATTATTATTATTATTATTATTATTATTATTATTATTATTATTAGGAAAACATAGAATTTACAAGAAATTAGTGGGGAGCCGAGATACTAACTGGGCCCCACTCCTCTAGCTATAGCGAAGTTAACCCTACTAAAAATATGAGCAACAGCACGTGCCCCAATGTATTGAGTCACTGAGAATATTCGGATACGCTTTAGTAAGGTCACCGCATCCTTCTCAAGTTCTCCAAAAGAAGAGAATGAAAAGGGGAGAAACCCGTATCCAATATCCGCGCATTTACCTTCGTACTTGACGTGTTTACGTTGTGCGGCTTCAATCACCCCACGACCTGACACAAAATCAATCATACCAGTTTCCGTCAAGGGCGATGACTCTGTCAAATCAACACATACATCGAGCCCACTATCCCACGAGTAAAGTAATATCTCAGTTGGACGTAAGGGTTTGTCCCTTTCCCCACTAAGCCCAATATCAACCTCCTTACGAGCCGAAATCGCTGACCGAGAACATAAGTCAACGAGAATATCAAGCACCACGTTATGCCGATGTTTAATACCAATAATACCCGCGCACGATACAACATGGTCCCTATAAATATCCCCAGTAAAGACCCTGGAACAAGCTGAGCACGACATCTGAACAAAAAATAGGAGAATGCCTAGCCGATAACACAACACACATCGATAAGTCCTAGCATTCATAGTCTGTCCCAAATTGGAACCACCCTAAGCCAATCTGAAGGTAGTCCTCCTTTTGTGAGCTCCATAACGCCATCTATCGAGAAGATAGGCCAAAGGTGGATTCAACCGTTTGGGTAATACGAATGAAATGTATATCTACCAATTTCTTTATGAGTTTGGGGGCAGCGATCTCACTTGGGTTACTCAAAAAGGTCAATCTCCATTTTTGCATTAAAAGTACATAAGGCATCATCAAAAGAAGGCCCGAAAGTCACAATACCAGAATCTGTAAGCTAGCAGATTGAAGTCTAGAAGCAAGGAATGCATAGTTCAAGACATCCCTTGCAGAATATACACCAAGCCCCCCAAAAGCAAAGGGTAAGGTGGCAAGTCTCCACTGCCAATCACCAAAACCAGGTCCAGAAGCAATGACAATACGTTTCAAAGAAGAACGAAGTGCCGCATCAAATGAAACCTGAGCACACTCAAAGACTCGAGGAGAACATGTGTGCATAGAAAAATATAACTTGGAAATAGCAGCACATGCACGAAGAAGCAACAACTCACACTGAGGATCATTAAGCTTAGAAGCAGCACCCATAAGCTCAATGGTTTTAGCAACCCTTTCCATAACAAGCTCGCTACTAATCTCAAAGTCCACACTAGCAAGCCCACCCAATAATTTAACACTATGCAAAGGTCGAGAAATGTTAGGCGGGAAAACACCCACAAGCCTGCTTCTAGGGTCTTCCTTTGGCAGAAAAAAATAAATAAATAAAAAACTCAGTTTTATCAACATTAAGGTGTAAACCGCAACGAGGTCCATCCATCATAATAAGCTCTAAAACCTTCCCCACGACCAAAGTATCTCAAATAATAGTGCCGTCATCGAAATACCAAGCTTGAAGGGAAAGGCCAAAGGAGTCTCGAATTTTGCATACCAAAGGATGTAACACTAAAGCAAAAAGAAGAGGTCCAAGTGGATCACCTTGTTGCATACCTTGAAGCGACCATAATGTGTATTCCCCATAATATATTGTAGCTGGGCTGGAGTAACAAAATTCCACCTAACGTGAAATATCAGGACAACAAAGGCGAACCTCGTATAGCATAAAATCAAGATACACCAAATTGAAGGCGTTTTTGAAATCCACCAACAACATCGAAAGACCCACATCATCCCCGCGGTCTTCAATAAACCGATTCCCGGCATGAAGAATAGCCTCCCCTCCTCCAGATACCCCAACACCGAACTGTAGATCATTAAAATAACCATATAAAGAATGGCCAATCATAGTAGCACTAACTTTGGAGACGAAACGCCTCCAAATGGTCCCCACAGCAATAGGACGGATACCACCTCTTGGCTTGACCGACGGTGTGAGAGGAGCCCTAGCAATATACTCACCCAACACCCTGGGGCATTTACCATCAAGAAAAATATTCACCACTTGGGTGATAGAAGTGACCAACTCATCAGAAATAGCGACAACAACACCACTTAAACAATCCAAAAGGTATTGGGCACGTAAACCATCCTGACCACAAGACGTACAACGAGAGAAACTCTTAACCGTATCAAGAACCATAGCAGCAGATGCAACGAGGTGATGATGCTCAATAGGTATATGTGGCAAAGAGGGGGCAGATTTGAAAGGGTGCTTATCCTTTAAGTCCTCAAGAGTAGTATCATTATAAGGTGCAACACCAGAAGAAGAAGAAGAAAGAACTCTAATAGCCGCAGTATAATGTCCATCACAAATCTTTCTCTTACACTGCTTGACAACTATTATTATTATTATTATTATTATTATTATTATTATTATTATTATTATTATTATTATTATTATTATTATTATTATTATTATTATTATTATTATTATTATTCATAACTTTATTATTATTATTATTATTATTATTATTATTTTATTATTATAACCAACACTTTTTATAAAACAATAAAAAGGATTTTTACAAGAAATTAGTGGGGAGCCGAGAAACCAACTGGGCCCCCACACCTCTAGCAATAGCGAATCCAATCCTATTAAAAATATGAACGGCAGCCCGCGCCCCGATGTCTTGAGTCGTAGAGAAACGTCGAATACGTTTAAGAAGAGTTAATGCATCTTTCTCAAGTTCTCCAAAAGAGGAGAAAGAGAAGGGAAGGAACCCATATCCGATATCCACACATTTGGCCTCATACTTGACACGTTTACGTTGTGCAGCTTCAAAAACTGCACGACCTGGCATAAAATCAATCATACTAGATTGTGTCAAAGGTGACGACCCCGTAAGATCAACACAAACATCAAGCCCACTATTCCAGGAGTAAAGTAATATATCAGCTGGCCGCAAAGATCTATCCCTATCACCATAAAGCCCAATATCCACCTCCTTACGGGCTGAAATTCCGGACCGAGAGCATATATCAACAAGAACATCACGCACAATATTATGCCGATGTTTAATGCCAACAATACCCGCACAAGAAACAGCGTGATCCCCATAAATATCTCCAGTAAAAACACGAGAACAAGCTGAACACGGTACCTGAACAGTGAAAAGAGGAACACCCAGCCGATAACACAACACACAACGGTATGTCCGGGCATTCATAGTTTGACCCAATCCAGAAATAGGAGCTACCCTGAGCCAATCTGAAGTATGATCCTCCTTTAGAGAGCTCCATAATGCAATCTGTCGAGGAGAAAGATGGAATGCAGATTCAAACGTTTGGGTAACCCGATCGAAATATATATCTGCCAATTTCTTCATGAGTTTGGGGGCAGCGACCTCGCTTAGGTTACTCAAAAGGTCAAAATCCATATCCATATTAAAAGTACTTAAAGCATCATCAAAGGAGGGACCGGCAGTTACAATACCCGAACTATGGAGAAGCTTAGTCTGTAAGCTAGCAGATTGAAGTCTAGATGCAAGAAAAGCATATTTCAAGACATCTCCTGCAGAATAGACACCAAGCCCCCCAAAGGCAAAGGGAAGGGTGGCGAGTCTCCACAGCCAATCACCAAAACCAGGCCCAGAACCAGTGACAATACGTTCCAACGAAGAACGAAGTGCCGTATCAAAAGACACCTGAGCACACTCAAAGACCCTGGGAGAACATGTGCGCATAGAAAAATACAACTTAGAAATACCTGCACATGCACGGAGTAGCAACAACTCACATTGAGGGTCATTAAGTTTAGCAACAGCATCCATAAGATCAATAGTTTTAGCCACCCGTTGCAAAACCAGCCTACTACCAAACTCAAAATCAACACTAACGGGCCCACCCAGTAATTTAACACCATGTAAGGGATGAGAAATATTGGGAGGGAACACACCCGCATATCTGCTTCTAAGGTCTTCCTTTGGCCAAAAGACCTCAGTTTTATCAACGTTGAGGTGTAAACCACGACTAGGTCCATCCATCATAATCAACTCTAAAACCTTACCCACAACCAAAGTATCTCCAATAATAGTACCATCATCCAGATACCATGCTTGAAAAGAAAGGTTAAAAGAGTCTCTAATCTTACATGCCAGGGGATGTAACACTAAAGCAAAAAGAAGAGGCCCAAGCGGATCACCTTGTTGCACACCTTGATGAGACCAAAGAATATACTCACCATAATATAATCTGGCAGGGCTAGAGTAACAAAATTCCACCCATTGTGAAATAGCCGGAAAATGAAGCCGAACCTCACGCAACATAACAGCCCGATCCACCATGTTGAAGGCGTTTTTAAAATCAACCAACAACATAGAAAGACCAACATCATCCCCCCGATCCTCAACCAAACGATTCACTGCATGAAGAATAGCCTCCCCTCCTCCCGGTACCCCCACACCAAATTGTAAATCATCTAAATAACCGTCTGAGGAATGACCAATCATGGACGCACAAACCTTGGAAACTAACCGCCTCCAAACAGTCCCAACAGCAATAGGATGGATACCCCCACCTGGTTTGACTAAGGGTGTGAGAGGAGCACTAGCAATGTACTCACCCAACTCCCTCGGGCATTTACCAGCAAGGAAAAGGTTCACCACTTGGGTGATAGATGCGATCAATTCATCAGAAATAGCCACAGCCGAACCATTTAAACAATCCAAAAGATGTTGAGCGCGCAAACCATCTCGCCCACAAGAAGTACCACGCGGGAAACTCTTAATCATGTCAAGAACCGTAGCAGTAGAAGCAGTAAGGTGATGATGATCAATAGGTATATCAGGCAAAAGAGGAGCAGACTGGAAAGGGTGCTTAGCTTTTAAGTCCTCAAGAGTAGAAACATCATAAGGTGCAATACCAGAAGATGAAAGAACTCTGACCGCAGCAGTATAATGACCATCACATATCTTCCTCTTACATTGCTTGACATTGCGGTCACCCAAATCTGAACTGTCATCATCAATATTAGACCAAACAGGTGAGGGTTCGGCTAAAACATCCCGCACAATCTGTATACTACCACTAGGGGTGCCCCACGCCCGAATAGCATTAACAATATATTCTTCCTGGCGTTGGCGCTTATTGGCCGACCTACATTCTTGATTACTCCTCGGGCAAAAGGTTTTAAGGAGACAAAGAGGCAAAACCAACAAACCAACCCAACAAGAAATGTCATCAGGTGCACAGATTACCTTGTCAAGAGCTCCTTTCAAGACGCGAGAGAACTCCAAACTACAAACATTTATTATTATTATTATTATTATTATTATTATTATTATTATTATTATTATTATTATTATTATTATTATTATTATTATTATTATTATTATTATTATTATTATTATTATTATTCATAACTTTATTCGCTAGAAATAAGAAATAACGCTATTCTTACGGCGCCTCCATACAAACATTTATTATTATTATTATTATTATTATTATTATTATTATTATTATTATTATTATTACTAATATTGTTGTTATTATTAAAGAAATACATTTGCTTAGTCGATAAGTTTTTTTTCTTAGATGATTTTCGACTCTTTGAACCGTAACTACTTACAATTTTTTAGATAGAATATTATGTTGTCATTAAACATTAATCAATAAAACAATCAGATAGTCAAACAAGTTTCTGAATCATGTGTTGAAACAATGAAACAACACTTAACTTATATTCAACTCATCAACTCAAATTTCAATACAACATATTTTTTAAACTAATCTATGTCGCTTAACAATCTTTTATATAATAAAAGGAAGACCCTAAGTGGGGAAATCTGTATTCCTAAACACTAAATTTTTCATTATTAGATAATAATTAAATTAGTTGATTTTTTTTTTAATTTAATACTAGCTGGACGGGCTAGTGTCCATGTGCGGTGTTTTAAAATTTGGTGGCGATTTAAATTCATAATTCATTGTATATGGTATTCAGGGGCATTTGAATATACAATATTTAAATAGAAAATCGTTGGTGGTTTTTTTAAAAGATACAGGTATACAACATCATGCTAGGACAATGAAACCACATCATGCCAAGGGCTAAGTTTGTTATGGAGCAAAATATTAAATTTACACTTGATGTTGATCTCTTGCAACCAAAAAAGTTATTTTCTTAAATTGTTTTTTTTAATGGTTTTGATAATGCAATTTGATGAGTGTGTAAATACTCATCATTTTTGTCTTATCTGAACTACAAAAATATTCAAAAACACTCAAATATGCATCAAAATACTAAAAAAATCCCAGGATTGTGTTTTATATGTTTCAGATGCAAAATGATTAAAAACATATGAAAAATGAACAAAGTTTGCATAATTGGCAGTTTCAGTCCCTCAACTTTTAAAACTTGTCAAATCTAGTCCCTGAGCATTTATTTTGTAAGAAAAGTCACCAAAGGTCCTTTTGAAATCACAAATAATCATATTTAGTCCTTTGGTGAAAAGTTTCAAAAATTTACAAGTTTAGTCCCTGTACATTGCAAAGTTGTCAAAAATGGTCCCTGGAATTTAAAACTTTGGAAAAATCAATTTTGGTCATTGTGCTATTCTTCTATGGCAAATATAGTCCTTTGGTGAAAAGTTTCAAAAATTTACAAGTTTAGTCCATGTACTTTGCAAAGTTGTCAAAAATGGTCCCTGGAATTTAAAACTTTGGAAAAATCAATTTTGGTCCTTGTGCTGTTCTTCTATGGTAAATATGGTCCTTGGATGAAAATTTTGGGGAAATTACATGTTTAGTCCCTGGAGTTTCAAAAGTTGGCAGATTTGGTCCTTGGAAAGTTTAAAAAGTGGAAAAATCAACATTGGTCCTTGTACTATTCAAATATGGCAAGAATGAACCTTATGAGTACTTTGGAAAAATCACAACACCAGCCCCCGAACTTTCGTTAAATTACAAAGTTGGTCCTTGTGATAGTTACTAAACCAAACGGACCTAGTGTATTACTAATCCAAACCACAAGTCCAAAACCAACACCCTTATAACCCCTTTGGCCATAAACCCCCACAAGCCCAGTCCAACACCCCTTTAATACCAAACCAGGGTCAAACTTTGACCCTGGTCAACACAATCAAACACCACCCTCACCATCCTTCCCTCTCACCCTCCCAACTTGCAGTCATCATATCACCTCTCCCCACCATCACCATCCCATCACACCGCCCAAACCCACTACCCACCTAACAAGGACAACCATACTTAATCCTCACCCCCCCCCAATTGGTATATCACAGAGTAATTTGCTCTGTTTTCTTTTGGCGCAAAAAACACGTGTAAGGCTAAGATTCAATTTCAGTCATCCAATGCTTCTGGAAAGAAGTGGGATTTGCTCAGAAGCTCACACAAACCCTAGAAGACCTCTATAAAAGGAAAAAGATGGAGCAGGGAAGAATATATAGTGTAATTTAGTCTCATGTATGTCGTATAATTAATTTTCAAGTTTCTAGTGTATCATTTAGCTTTTAAGTATTGTATTAAGCATTTTCAGTGTACTCTAAACCTTTTTCATTAATAAAAATTCAAGTTTCAGTGAAATTCTCAGTGTATGCAATTTTCTTTTTAATTCAAAAATCTGAAACAGCTTAATTGTAGTTTCTAGTTGTTATCTTGGACTTATTAGGCTCATATAAGCTCCTAGAAAGCTTTTGAAAGCTTTTAGAAACCATAAAAAGCAGTGTAGGTTAAAAAAGTCAAAAACACAAAAAAATAAGAAAAAAATAAAGAAAAAAAATCAAAAAAATCAATGTTCATGGTGATCAAGCTGGAGCACAGTGAATCAGGGATGGCTGTGGGTTAGTGAACCTGTGGGGGTTCTATAGGAAGGTTCTTTGGTTCTTGGTACTTGGATAACAGCTTGGAAGGCATTTGTAAGCCCATTTTTTTATTCTAGCATCTTTTTAGTGTAACAGTGTTCTTTGTTGCTTATTTGTGTTTAGTTTACTTGCTCATAGCTTATTAGGGTAATACTAATTAGTAGATTAAGCTTTGGCATCCTTTTGTTCTAATTTCTTTGTAAACTGTGTCTTTAGGGAGTGTTTGGATTAGTGGATGCCACCACTATTTCCTGTGTTTCAGTTGTTGACATTGGTTTAGGTAGTACTCACTAGGGCTATGTTTGGCACAAAACTTTTTGGAGCTTTTTTGGGCGATGAGCGGTAAACAATGAGCTTTTTGATTTATAGTGTTCGTTTGGCATGAGAGCTGTGTGCTTTGCTATTTTTTACGAAAGCTCATTTTGAACCAAAGTAAAAATCAAGTTCTTGTCTCTATTGGCCTTGACTGTTGGTGCATTTAGGTTTAATAATCATACTAGTCATTACATAAGTAGTTAATTCAGTCCACTTTAATCATATTTCAGCTTAGGATAACATTTGAAGTCATCCAGGGTCATTAGAAATTCATTTTAGTCAACTTTACAAAATATTCTCAAAAGTCAAAATACACCTTTATTAGGAAAACCAAAAATTGGAAGAATTGTTTTGATTTTTGTGCTTGGATTTGGACCCTGAGTTTTTCACAAGTCATAGTCTATCAGCTTATCTTTCAAAATCCATTACTGGCTTATTTTTGTGATTTTTATTTTGGCTTGTGCAAGAGCTTATTTAAGCTTGCAGGGCAAGGACATGCCCTGTGCACAGAGTAATTAACCAAGTTTCATAAACCTCCCCTGTGCTCACCTGTGGGCCTCACCATATACTTCTTGGCTTTTTGGAAAGCCAATCAGCTGATCTTTAAGGATCATGGCTTGTTTTTCACTTTGTAGCTTATTAGGTAGGGCTGCTTATAGCTTTTTGGTTGACCATCTTGACTGTGCATACTGAGCACTCAGTATATATAGCCTTTTTCATAAGCCCACCCAGGGCTTATTAGTGGACCCTACACCTGGCCTTTTGGCTTTTTGAAGAGATTATCAGCTAAGCTTTTCAGTCTTAGGTTTAATTTGGACCCTAGCTTATTGGTCCTCAGCTTATTTGACCCACCCTTGTGACCTGTCCAATACCCTTACATTTTTACATTGTATACTCAGGTTTTACACCAAAGTTCCAAGGACCACCCAGGGTTCATTAAAAAGCCATAAGCTTAGCTTATTGGCTTATTTCAAAGTTGACATGGTCACCTTGAAAGGTCAAGTTTCCATTTGGACCCCCTTTCACTTCTGTGGACCCCACAGAGGTTCAAAGATCTTAGTTTAAGACCTGTATTGGTCTTGTGGTTGCTTAAGTGCTTATTGGGTGTTAACAACTTATCTCTGGTGCTTATTTGGATTCTTATTGCTCATTTCAAGTTTGTATCCATCTGTCTTAACTTATTTGATCATATGGTAGCTTAAATATAGCTTTTTCAAAAGCCACAAGTCCTAATAAGCTAGAAATACCAACTGTTAAGCATTTGTAATTGCATACAGCTTAGTTTTAAGTTCTAAAAAAGGTGTCTTCACAAAAGTTTGTTGTTTTCCGTATTTAAGTAGTTTTGTAAAAGAAAAACAAAGAAAAGCCAAATTTAAAAATAGTGATAGCTTCTATTTAATAAGATTTATCTGTTTAAACTTTCTTTCAGCTTATTATTAAGCACTTTTTCATTTTTATATTTCTCTTAATTTTCTTTTATATTAAAGTATTTTTATAATTTGTTCTGGATTTTTCTCTTGTCATTTAGTATTTATTATAATTAATATTAGTTTTAATAATAATTAAGTAATATTAGTATATTAAATAGTTTTATTAATTTTTATTTAACAACATTACCTTTTTATATTTTTCCTAGGTTTTATAAATCATAAAGTATTTTTAGAAAATATTTTCTTAATTACTACAGTTCATTTTCTATTTTTTTAATTAATATTAGTTAATTAGTTTTTAATTGCTAAATAAGTAAATAATTAGTAAAATAGTTTAAAAATAGTTTTTATAAACGTTTTATTATTTTTTAGGATTCCTGAGATGGTTAATTAGTTTTATAAATTTTCTCATAAGTTTCTAAGCTATTTTGCTATTTTTAGTAAATTAAATTAGTTTAATTAGTTTAATTAATATAATTAGTAATCAATTATTATTAACTCCACAAAAAGACAAAAATATATATTTTTTGTTTCTAAATTTGTTTTAAGTCATTTTAGAATTTTAAAAATTTTAATTTGAAATTTTCTAGTTTAATTTTGTATTATTAAGCTTTTTTTATTATATTAGTTTTAATTAAATAATTAAATAGTTTTTTATTTAAATAATTAATAATAAATAATAAAATAATCATAAAAATAATTTTCTTTTTAATTAATTTTTCTTTTAATATTAAGTTTATAAAATTTTCATTTTCACCCCCTGTAGTTGTAAATTGTTTAAAACTCACATTTTCTTCTGTCTGTAATCATTTTTTATTGTTAATTTGTTTACGTTTGCTTAAATCTGTGATTCTGTAATTGTTAATATTGTTTCATTTACTTAAATACCAAGCAATCAGTATTGTGATCAAATCCAAATCTTTATTGGTTACTGTCCTTAGTGCCACTCATTCTTACAAACGTTTCATAACACCATTTCAATCTCGTCGGGACATAACGACCAGGGGAAACTCTATACTATTCCACGGAGCATTGACTCTAGGCAGTCTGACGGTGTTGACCAATTCACATGGTTAATTTAGGTTGACCGTTTGGAGACAATCAAAATTTGGCGCCGCTGCCGGGGAGGTTGTTGCGTGTTTCAAAACGTTTTAGGTTTAGTAGTTTTCAAAACCCTCCTTGTACAAATTTCACCACTTTTTGTAAAAATCTTAATCAAATCAAAAAAGTTCATTAACACTTTTTCTAAAGTGTTAACAACACCAAAAAAAATCATAAACAACAAAACAAATCGTGAAGTTAAATTACTTCGGTTTCTTTAAGATTACAACCTACAAAGGTGGAATACGGAAGTTCTGAGATTAAATTGCGAACTAAAGAGAGATCCATTCTTCTCTCCCGCCACCCTGTGAGTAATTTTAAAGAAAACGATTTTGGTAAATGAATCGATACCAAAAATATTTCCAAAAGTTTTTTGCACACACACCCAAAAAGCCAAAAATATTTTGTTTTCTGTTAACAATAGTTACATAAAATATTACCACCGCAAACCAAGGCAGAACACCTACCAACTGGGGGTGTGAACATAATAAGTTCCCAAACAAAATATTAAAACTTTCTATTGTAACCTTGTGAGTGGTGTACCTTTTTTAAAGAAGCTAGTCGTTTGAGATTATTGGTTTAAGTTCACTGTGGTTTTGCCTCGATCTTGTTTTGAAAAATTGTTTTTAGTACATGCGCACTCGTTCACAAACAAAGCGTAAAAGTTAGAAAAACGTACCCGAGCTACGTACTGTTATTGAGGAACCAAAAATAGAGATGGACGACGGACCACCACCTGACCCTCCCAAGGATGAGGCAGCTCCCGATCTCCGAACGATGGAGGAGCTGTGTTAGCCAACCATGCAAGGGAGAGGTGGACCTATTGCCCCTCTCAACATCACAGCTACGGATTTTGGACTCAAACATCACATGATCTAACAAGTCCAGAATTCATGCCAATTTCACGGTTTACCGGGTGACGATGCCAACACGCATCTTGACAAATACCTTACCGTCACCCAAAGCATGAAACAAAACGGTGTCTCCGACGATGCCCTTCGTTTGTATCTCTTCCCCTATTCTCTCACCCATCATGCCACTGCTTGGTTTGACCGACTCCCCAAGAATTCGATTCACACCTTTGAAGAAATGGTAACCAAGTTTTTAGCCAAATATTTTCCACCTTCCATGGTTACCAAGTTACGTAATGATATCAGCAACTTCTGGAAGCGTCCCGATGAGTCTTTGTTTGAGACTTGGGAACGTTATAAGCTCGCAATTGATCGGTGCCCTAACCACAACATGTTACAAGTCACTATTATAGACACCTTCTATAATGGCCTAACATTGAGACACCGGGATATTCTCAATGTTGCTGCTAGTGGGACTTTTATGAAAAGACGTCCCGAAGAGTGCTATGATCTGATTGAGAACATGACTGCGTACCATAACTTTTGGGATTCCTCTGCGGTAAGGGATGAGTCATGTAAATCTGTCACTCCGACATCTCCTGACATCGCGGTTCTCACCAAAAAGATGGAAGATTTCACTACGGCTATGTTGAGGATGAACCAAACCCTCCAAAATCAATAAGTGAAAGCCGTGGCCTGAAGTTGTGAAACTTGTGGAGGCCCACATCTTTATTCCGAGTGTCCAGCCACTGCTGGTTACCCTCAAGAGAATGTTTATGCTGCTCAAGGTTCCTACAATATGGGGTGTAATTCTTACCAACCAAAGGGGGACCGTAATCTCTTAAGCTATTGTTCCAACAATTTTCTCGGGCCACCCGGTTTCAATCAAAATCAAAACCATAACCCGAATCAAAATCAGAATCGAGGAGATTTTAACCAAGGTCAAAACCCGAATTTCCAAAATCAGAACCAAAATCTAGGTCATTTTAATCAAAACAATTTTCAAAATGGCAATCAAAACCAAAGTTTTCAAGGAAATTTTCAAAGAAATCAAGGTCAAGGGAATTACAATCAGGGTAATTTCAATCAGAGAAACAATTTTCAGGGTAACAACAACCAAAACCAAGGAAATTTTCAAAACAACCGTGTTCAAAATTTTCCTAACCAAAATCAAAATGTTGTTCAACCCAAGTCTTCCTCCGATGAAGTGTTAAAAAATTCATGAAAGCAAAAGAGGAAACAAATCGGTTACTGGTCAGCAAGATCTCTGAACTTCAGAAGTCTTTAAATGATCGACCCTCGGCCTCAGGTACACTACCGAGCAACACGATCGCTAACCCGAGGGGCGATGTTAAAGCGATCACTACCCGAAGTGGAGTTTCATACAAAGGACCCACGGTTCCTTCTACCACTTGTTCTCTTCCTCCCAAGGTAGCAGAACGTGAACATGAGGCCACAACGGACACGGTACTTCCTACTAATAACGGAGGTACCGACTACGTCTACCCTCAAGTTGTCCCAGTCCCGACCCCCAAGTCAAAAGTTGTGTTTGAAACTCCGAAAATTCCTGATGAAATTCCCAAAAACAATCCCAAGCCTTCGATTCCATATCCTTCACGTTTGACTGATCAAAAGATCCGCAAAAAAGTTAATCATCATATGGAAAAATTCTTCCAAATTTTTCAAGAATTACATTCCGATATCAGCTTCGCGGATGCTCTTCTTCTGATGCCCAAATTTGCATCAACAATCAAGAGCTTGTCAAGTAACAAGGAAAAACTCTATGAGATGGCTAAAACTCCACTGAACGAACTCTGATCCGCATTACTCTTGAAAAAGCTTCCCGAGAAGCTTGGAGATCCCGGGAAATTTCTCATTCCTTGCATTTTCCCGGGGATGGTTGAATGCTTTGCCTTGGCCGATCTTGGTGCAAGCATCAACCTGGTGCCTCACTCAGTCTAGAAGAAACTCTCTCTTCCGGTGCTTACTCCTACCTGCATGACTCTCGAGCTTGCTGATCGTACTATATCTCGTCCCCTCGGCATTACCGAGGATATATTCGTGAAAGTAGGAAAGCTCCATTTCCCTACAGATTTCGTGATTGTTGATTTCGATGCTGACCCAAGGGTTCCTCTCATTCTTGGGAGGGGATTCCTAAGAACGGGTCGTGCTTTAATCGACGTTTTCGAAGAAGAAATCACTTTGCGTGTTGGTAATGAAGCCATCACATTCAACCTTGATCAAACTTCGAGATACTCCTCCAACTATGACTCTGAATCGGTTAACCGAATTGACATCATCGATGTTGCTTCAGAGGAGTATTCTCAAGAGGTTCTTGGTTTCTCTCCAAGTGGCAGTACCACTCTTTCTTCTGAGCCTATCATATCCGACTCTTCCCCTTCTCTCACTCCGTTTAAGGGGAGTGACTTCCTCTTGGAAGAGGTCGAGGCTTTTCTTGCTCAAGATAGTTCGAATTCAAATGAAGTTGATGAAAACTATCTTGATCCCGAGGGGGATATTGTTTTGCTTGAAAGATTGTTAAATGACGATCCTTCACCCTCTCTTTCTCCAAATGAACTTCATAAAGCGGAAATAAAGTCTATTGTAAAATCTGATGAATTTCCCGAGATCGAGCTCAAGAACTTACCTCCTCATCTCGAGTATACATTTTTGGAGGGTGATGATAAATTACCCGTCATTATTGCTAAAGACTTGAAAGATGAGGAGAAAACTGCGCTAATAAAGGTTCTAAAGTCACACAAGCAAGCAATTGCTTGGAAACTCTCCGACATTATGGGTATTAACCCGGACTTTTGTACACACAAAATCTTGATGTAGGATGACTTTAAACCCACAGTTCAACATCAGAGAAGGGTCAATCCTAAAATCCACGAATTAATCAAACAAGAAGTTCTAAAACTTCTTGATGCTGAATTAATCTACCCTATATCTGATAGTCCTTGGGTGATGCCCATTCATTGTGTTCCTAAGAAGGGTGGCATAACTGTTGTCACAAATGAGGAAAGTGAGTTGATTCCAACTCATTTGGTCACGGGTTGGCGTGTGTGCATAGATTATAGAAAATTGAACGAAGCCACCCGTAAAGACCATTTCCCTCTACCCTGCATAGACCAAATGCTCGAGAGATTAGTGGGGAATGAATACTACTGTTTCCTCGATGGTTTCTCGGGTTATTTTCAGATCCCCATTGATCCACAGGATCAAGAGAAAACTACCTTCACATGCCCTTACGGAACTTTTGCCTACAGACGTATGCCTTTCGGTTTATGTAATGCTCCTAGCACTTTCCAAAGGTGCATGATGTCAATATTTTCCGACATGATCGGGAAAACCATGGAGGTGTTTATGGATGACTTCTCGGTCATCGGGGATTCATTCCAGTCTTGTCTCTCCCATTTGGAAAATATGCTAAAACGTTATGAAGACACAAACTTGTGTCTCAACAGGGAGAAAAGCCATTTTATGGTTAAAGAGGGCATCGTCCTCGGCC